>JAJEKV010000018.1:13185551-13785551 GCA_021234155.1 Isoetes taiwanensis
TCCGGGAACAACCAAAGAGGATAACTGGTGGATATCGTAGTTTGATCGAAGCAAAGCAGCTTCATCGTTCAGCTTATGATTTTCTGCATTTTATTTATTTTTCGACGATGCATAAAGTCATGTCTATTTATTTCAAATTTAGCGGTTCATTTGAGCCGAAGTGAACTATGTTATTGGCTCCAATGAAATTTAGTATCAAAAGATCACAGCGATCGTGGCTTCGGTTAACATCGTACTTCAAAATCATTTTTAATCCAGGCACCTCCTTCAGCCAGCAAAACAACAGCCGATATGTTCACCATATCGTCTCTTCCGGCAAAAGCAGCGATCTGAACACCACTTCGTTATAACGTTAATATGCTTTAACAACCATTAAACAGCTGGCCTGCATTACAGCGTGTCATCAGCGTAAAGATGGTCGATGGTTCAGGATAATCTGAAAACATTGTGCCAATCGTCAACATAATCGCCATGACCGCATACCTCCGGCCAGCCAGCCGATTTAAACCAGGCATCATTATGTTGATCTCAAAGCCGTTGAAGCCATGGGATGAGTACCGGCGCAGTATTCATGCCAGTAAAGTTGTAGCCATGAAATCAAAGAACCGAGCCGATAATGCCTCACAGTAGTTATCCATCGCAAAGAAAGCCGTTCCTCTTGTCTTCCTGCACCATCGAGCACATTCGACAATGCCAATGTCGAAAATAAAGCCGAAATCACGCACGAGAGATGTCAGCCGTCACGTTCGCTGGCCAGGTAACCGCACTAACGACGGCAAACGACTCAGCGTCAGTAAAGCCCATGATACCATGGCGTACGGTGAAGCCAAGATTCGGATCAACAGTTCATTAGTCAGTTTCATGGCTGCAACCATGTCGCTTGCGCACCGCCCTCCTCATCATATCAAGAATTCGGAAAATAAATTAAGCTTCACGGCTTCGAAGCTCACCACCATGCGCTGCTTTATGCGGTCCATCATCAAAGGGTTAGATCACACCGTTTTTAAAAACAGACATGATACAACGCATGATGATTACTTAAGTCAATATCAACGCAGAAATCAGTGTTCAAAGCTGGCTTGACACAGCATGCGAAGGTAAGTCAGAGTAATAACCGACGCGACGGCGACAAAGATTAAACACGCCCGTGAGTTTCGTCAATCGTTCGCCACGGTGCTTCATTTAAGAATTAAGAACGTATTTAATGCCTTTCTGCTTTCATTAAGATACGGTTGATTACATGTATTTCACTAAGAAACAATAAGTAGTTGCTCGACAGTATCGTGCTTTTTTCTTCAGAGTCTCTTTCAAAATGATGAAGGAAAAAGCGGCAGAATCCAGTACTGGACCCATAATTGATTCTGGGGATTCTGGTCAGAAATGTGCCAGTTCGTCGGAGTGAAATTAAATTTGGGAAATTTACCAAAATAACGCTAATTAATTCCGTAAAACCACTTGTATTTTGAAATTTCAAACAAGCCTTTCTTAACATATAATTTATTATTGAGGCGATTCTTTTCAGCACATTTAAGATTCTTCTTTATAATCACGACACGTTAGCTGTTTTCGTGCGCAACACTTCTATTGAAATTTTTGACACGATTAGTAGGTAAAGGAAAATTTGATGGCCATGGTATCGACACTGCGGCATCTGCGCTCCTCCTCTCTTCCTCTGGTGGTCTAGCATTGAGGCCTTTGAGGCAGAGGGAGGCAAGATCATGGGCGCAGCAACATCTCGAGGAAAAGAACCGAGCCAAATGCTCTTTCTTCGGGTTCTCTGAATTTCGTTCCACTTGTTCTGCAAATTCTGCCACGGACGCTTCAGATTGATCCTGTTCCCTCTTTCTGGCAGCCATAGCTTCACTCTTCTAATCCCGCCATCGACCAAACGAATCACCAGAGGAAGAGGAAGAGCGCAGATGCCGCAGTTGTCGAGCGTTATGGCCATCAAATTTTTCCTCCTTTACCTACTAATGCAACGGTCAAAAAATTTCCCTCAATAAGTGTGTTGGCGACGAAAACGTTTAACGTGTCGGATTATAAAGAAGAATCTTAAAGTATGCTAAAAGAATCGCCTCCAATAATAATTATATATGTTAAGAAAGGCATTTTATAATTCAAAATACAAAGTGGTTTTTGGAACAATTAACGTTATTTCGGTAAATTTCCCAATTTAATTTCATTCGACGAAACGCACCATTCTGACCAGAACTCCCCAGAATCACTATAAATCGGAATGCCTGGATTCTGCCGCTTTTCCTGGTTTACTTGAAGCACGTCCACTTCTTTAACTCTCATTTTGAAAAGGATACGGAAGAAAAATTGCACGATGTTGGCACTGATAGGCAGCTCTTATTTGTTTCTTAGTGGGGCTCACGTAAGTAATCGTATCTTGAAGCAAATAGGGCGATTTTAAAATGCGTTCTTAGAAATTTTGGCAAGGAAGGGCACTAGACATTTTCTCTATATTGTATGGCAGACATTGGCAAAATGCTTTTTCCCAGGAAAGACAAGTTTAAAAATCTTTTTATCACTATCGCGTGTTTAACAGGTTGGTTGGTGCAACCTACTCCTGCTATCAAGTGGCTGCAAGCCCGCATGCCAAACATCTTATTCTTCAAACCAACTGAAGGTACTGGTTCTGCATTTGATATTAACTTAAGTAACTCATATCAGTTAAATATCATACATGTCTGTTTTAAAACATGGTCTTGCATTACAGAGCTCTTTGCCGTCGCCCAACCCCATGATGGACCACACATAAAAATATCGCCAGAGTACATTTGCTTTTAAATAGGTAGAGCTCAGAAAAGTTCTTTTCAGCAAACTTGAATTTATTTTTTCCAGATTCTGATATATTAAAGGAGAATGAGTGCAGTTGGCTATGTCGATGCAGGTGCCAGCTATAATTGCTGTCCGCATCTTGTAACTCGTATACATGGAAGGCAGTACCTGCTATCTCATGACTGCAGCCGGTTACTTAGTGTTTACCGCTTTAGCAATCTGAATCTCTTTCTTTGATGCCGTTAGGTCACGAGGGTTAAGCAACCATACTATGTGTATGGATGTAAGTAAGCTTTCTTGGCTGCCCTCTGTGGTGTGCATGATTTCAGTCTATTTTATTTATTAGGTTGGCAGTATGGAATAACCACTCAATGGTACATGATAGGAGACACTTCCAGGAACAACTTCGCGGTGGACAGAAGATTGAAGGACTTCTTCCCGATAAGTACAGATGGGGTATTTTACCAAGGGTTTCTCGACTCGTAAATTTTTGGCGGAACTCATTTGTTGCACCAACCACAGCTAACTACTATCTTTATTATAGGGACATGGACTGCACCAGGCAAATGCTCTCCTTATCAAACTCAGCGGGCTATATGTTGGCTTTGGGATCTTGCTCTCGCAGATACCTGGTTTACCTCAATCAAGGGCAAACTCTAATTCATGGCATTTTGTTATGGAGGGTAAGTAATAGTCATAATGGCCAATTATGGATTGCATGATTGGTTACCAAGTATTTTTCCAGATATATCCTGAGCCATCATTATCCCACATGACAGAGAGCCTAAAAACATCAAACTATACAGGTACTCTCCATTTTAATGGTTGTTAAAGTATTAGTATTCCTTTGCATTACTAACAAAGTGGTGTTTGTAGATCCTTAAAAACCTTTTGCCAGGGCTAAAGAAGAGGTTATTCTGTGGTGACACTCTCTATCCTTAGTAGGCTTTGCAAGCAGAGTTGAGGAGGTGCCTCTGCTGAAGTCGCTAAGTAAAATTTGCTCTTTCAGAGTTACAGTACAGCCAAGAAGCCTTAGTCTCTATGTGTCTGCAGATACGTTCAATTTCAGCAAGATAACCCATGCCTGACCTTCATAAAGTTTCCCTGACCCTACAGATGTGAATAGAGCAAGGTTTTGAGGAGATAAAGAGAGAAACAAGCAAGAACATGGATGAAGCCATGACGTAAAAAATAAATGAATGAAAAGAAAGAAAGTGGAAGCTATATACATAGACAGAAAAAAGAAGGAAACATCATCTCCTTGGCTTAATGCCGGAAAGTCTCTATGTGTAAAGTAAGTTGGAACTCTTGGAATAGTAGCTGGAGATATGGCAGCAGGAAACCCTCTGATTCAGGGCTTGCTTCTATGTTAATATCACCCCATTTACTACAAAATATAGACCTCGTACTACGGGTTCATCACTCACACCAACTTCAGACTAATGTTACGTTTGCTTGCCACTCAACACAAGACAAGGTCCACATTAGATTAGGGGTTTTATTCAAATATCATGCTGGCCTCGTGAACTCTTGTGTTGTAGCAAGGATTGCATGAGCAAGAAATAGCCCATCCCTCTAACTTCAATCTCTAAGATACGCCTTTTGGGCCGACGGTGGGAGCCATCGCTTATCGAAAGCGCTCACAACAGAGCTCCCAGGTTTGTTCCATTTTTCTTAAAGCTATTGGCAATCTGCTCTCGACATCATGCACGGCCGTAACTTTCGCCAGCACTTCTGAGCTGCAATTGTGAAATACTATGAGCATAAACCCTGGATAAAGCAAAATAATGTTGAATATGTACCTGTACCTGCTGAAAGGGAATTTGATGTGCTATAATTGTCTTTGCACTAAACCGAAACTTTTGCACTGACTATCTTATGCCAAATGGTGGATTTTTCTCACTAAGTCTCAACCTATTCCGCTATTATCATGTCTTGGATGTTAATACTGGTTTCTTTTCTTGGTATTGGTTATAAACGTAGTCGATTTGTGATTTATGTGCTTAACTTAAAACTGTATCATATATCAGAAGCTTCTTTTCAGAACCCACCTCCTGAATCTATTTTTCATATCCATTCGTATTTTGTCACCGCCCAAGGTGATATCTAAAACCACCTTGGGTCTGGAAGGCAAGAAGATGCACAATGAGTTCACGAGGTAATGGGTGAGTCTGGGAAATTTGTGAACTTGGTCCTTGTGTGATTTGTGTCTCTATAATGCTCGCTTGTTCTTGCTTAGATTTGCCATTACCATGCAAGTCAATTCAAGCTAGATGAGGCTGAGGGCTTAGAAGGTTGTAGATCCATCGCTCACGCTAACAACTTTTTGGAATTTCAATAGAGCTTGGTGGACTTCAGAATCTCACAAGTAATGAAACCTCCTGAGAGAATTTTAAGGAATTGATCATCACTGTGAAAATGCAAAGTGATGAAGACAAGTCACGGTTCTCGTGCAAGGTGCAATAGTATTTGTTTTTTTTTTGTATCACATGTTTATCATTATTCTCGAAAATATGGAAACTTCCAAGCTTAGATTCATTTAGTTCAATCAATTTCGCAGTTCTAACTGCGGATCGCTTCTACCAATATCAAACCTTATTTAAGAAGAGTTGTCTTGGGTTTTATAATTTTCTTTGTATTAAGTAATTTAAAGCCAATCAAGAACTTTCTAAAAATACTTACATACCTTAAGTATATATTAGGGATATAAATATAAAAATAACTTCCAATTCCTCTAACAATAATGGTAACAGGAAAATTAAAATGCGTAATATCAGTCTCCATGTTCTGTGAGTACATACTTGTTGTTGAGGTCAATTTCTCAAGTCCCGCATGTTCTCACATCAAGTATCATTACGCATTCCAATTCCAACTAGTAAGTAAATTAGTAAAGAAAGCTTTCAGGCTTAATCGAGAGATCTCCTTAAATTAGCATAGATGAGACCATCGATTATTTTATCTGCGATGCTTGTATGCCTCAAGCCCAAAAAACGTATGTGTAAGAGCATGTGTTAAATTACTAATGATGCGACAAAAAGATTTTATTAATGATAATGTTGTTTTATTTATCTTGTAAACTTACTTGCTAATCGCCCTTTATCGCCTAAATATCTCTGTGCACTTACTTACTTCCCTCTAGATAAAATAAATGAATTATATGCTCAACTCTTTGATACGCATGCCTTCAACGCATATCACCGTGTTCCCATTATTATGTACATAAATGGTCAACCTCTTTTGTTTTCTAAAGATCAGAATGAGAGGTTTCCTCTATGTTTTATAAAATGCGTGTGGTATGTTCATATGTAATCCCCTTCTTGAAGTTCTTCAAATGCCTATGACTAACATTCAAAAGCACATTTGGGGATTGGAATGGAATAGTATTCAAGATCTCGCTTCATCAAGATATCCCCCATCATTAATAATCAATTACACAAGCATGAGTTTTATTTTGGTGTAATGCCATAATCTTGACTCAAAATGGATGAAGTAGTGACAACCTTCAAATATCCAAAGGAAGGAAATCAAGAATAGAGACAAATGTTGTGTCAGCCACATCGCATGTTACTACACACAACATTCTATGCATCGCCCGTAATCCCCATGGTGTGGGCAACTCTAATTGGCTGCGGTCTGCCGCAACACCTAGACATGGCTACGTCATTGAAGACCCTAATGCATCTAGTATAGACGACCTCGTGATACCGCCACATCTAGCATAGATATGAATATCAAAGCACTCAACAAAAATTAGACTTATTTCGTTGTTCCAAAGTGAGATGAAAGACTTGCATAATGATTCGTGACTCATCTAAGTACAAATGTGATGTCATTTAGTCTCACATTTACAAAGCAGAGGTTTAGACTAAGGTACCAGAAGAGATTAGTAATTATCTGTGAGCCCCATCACATGCATGATATGGATGGCCAGATTTATAACTCAAATGCATAAAAAGCAGAGTTTGTAGACTACAAAACGTAAAGATTACTACCATCCCGTGAGCCCCATCACATGCAGCTGATTGCTTTTTGTAGAATGAACTGGTTGCAACATCTCGCTCTTAGTGTAGGATAAGTTATATCCCCAAAGTGTGCACATGCATAACTTCAAGAAAATTCAGAAATCAAAGAAACCCGTAGAATGTCACACAACGAGACACTTTCTAAGAAACGCAAATTGAATGCATGTCAAACATTTACCACCATGCCTCCATGATCTCCAAAGCCATAAATATTTCCTCAAAGGTGCTCTTCTTGCAAAACCATAATCACTCAGTATCTAGAAGGAAACATTATATCTATTTTCACCAACCTTATGGAACAACTACGCCAGCACCAAGTCAAGCACTTTCGCGTACACAACCGTAATGCAGAAAGGTTGATAAAAGGATTATTCCATCCCCGAAAAGTTGACATCCTCGTGAGGGGATATAGATATCCTTAATGTTGGATTATGGCCTCAAAGGGTTCCACTTACCGCCAAGCATCCTGCTGACTGAGGGATGCACAAGCAAAGGAATGACAACCAAGTTCATTTCATCAGCCGGGTTTTGATCTCTGTGAAACATACATGGATTGGATACTTCTTCGATTTTGAATTGTGATTCGCTCATTTTCCACTTATAGCGCTACAACAACACCTAGCCATTTCATAATGGAACAAATGAAAGAACCAGAAAGGCCACGAGTCATCCAAATGACACCTCATGGCTTACATCTCTCACTCTACTTTTCCCCTCGAGGAAGAGCCGCAATTTTTATCTACTTCCACAAATTCACCTCATTTGCACTTAAGAAAATAAGAAAATATCAAGTATCATAACAGAACAATGATTTCCTAAATACAAAACGGATACAAAATACAAAGAATCCATGCGATGCCCAAATGATAATGTAAGAATCCACCGCCGACTAGAATATTTTGTCTTCTTCACCGCCAATTCTCGTAAAGACTTGGATTATGAAGTAGTTGCACTTGAAATAAGCAGCAAGTTCCCCAGCTTGACTGATTGGTATTGTTAGTTTAAACTTATAATTCTAATTATTCACCTAAGACGGGCTTTACCTTGTTTGATGTTAGAGCCTGCGCTTAGGCAAGGAGATATCCATGTTGCATCTCTCAAAGACTGCAAGACACATCTACACCGACTTACTGTGTTTTTAATCATTCGGCAAATTAAAACATGCTATTCCGGGTGCAATATTTTAATAACTTAAATTTGATGTTTATCATTGCAAGTTCAGCTCATTCCAATGCATGCACTGCTAGCTCCCGCTTGTTTACTAAATGCAATGTGGTTTTTATAATGTACATGCTTTCACCGACATATTGTCAAAGAGTTGTTCATTTATGTATAACGCCCTCGCTTACTCCAATAACAAGAAACCAGACATAGGAATTGAGGTCCTGCATCATCTTAGCCATTGAATTAAAAACAAACCTCTCTATATTTACCGTTTAACATACCGCAGGGATCTAATATTTCCGCTCTAGAATTGATTCTTCCAAGATTTGGATCTTTCTTTGTCCATTAGTCTGATCACCAAGCCCGGCAATGTCATCTCTACTTGTACTACAACATATTGGCACCTTGAACTAGCGGTCTGAAGCATTCTTGTTATGAAACAATCCATCAAGGGAGTTCAAATAAGAGCTGGGAAAAGACCAACCTCTTGTAGTTATGTATGCTATATGACCGGCATTTACCACCACATCTTTTGCATCACCTCTAGCTCTTGTTTCTGCAATAACTGGATAAATTCCCGGTCCATCTAATGATACAACTGCATAGCCATCCTACAGAAAGTTATTGTTATGCCCTCCCAAGTTCAAGTATGGCCTCCCAAGTTAAAGAGAAAGAAAACGATGTGCAAGAAATGCAAATGAACAACAATACAGTAAATATAAATTGACTTAGACTGCACAATTTTTATTTCAAAAGACAGAAAACTATTAATAATCAGCAGGCCTACCGTGGTTAGAAGCAGGAAATGGAGGCAAAGGATCTGATGCAGCATGTCTTCAGCTAGAACAAAATTGAGTGCATCAAGCAGCTTAACTACAATGGGAGATTTTTGAGGTTTTTCAGACAAACAGAAGCACGAACGAGAAGAATAGCTTCATGTGCCCTGCTTGAAAGCCCGCCTTCCAATCATGCGCTTCAGAATATTTGCTCAGAAGCATTACATAGCGGGACCAGGCCATAGCCTAATGCTCTGTCTGTCTTGCCAGTTGTCTGGTTCAAACGTCTGCGCCCCACAACGCAGGTGACAGCTAGTTTGCAGGGAACAATAGGTTTGGAGCAGTTTTCGACATATCCTCATAATTGTATTTTGCACGTACAAAATCAACACTATATTGTATTCCGCTTGAAATCTTATAGTATTTTGCGAATCTTGTTATACAGTATAGCAAATTTTGTACTTGCATACCCCACAAACGAGGAACTTTACGTACGGTGTAGATTAAGGAATAAGGGGTGAATATGCCTATCCAACAGCTCTCGTTGACCGGAGTCACCCCCCGTGTGAATATGCACCCAAACCAAAGGGGGTTTAAGGGGGATTTTAATTTAAATGTGTTGGACCCAATGGTTGTGTTAATTAATGTCAATGGTAGTTATGTGTTGGTTGTTAATGTCAATGGTTGTTATGTGTTGGTTGTTATGTGTTGGGGGATTTAATTTTTATATGTTGGATGTTAATGGTTTGTGTTGCAAAAAATTTTTTTTGGCCCCTTCGGGGCCTTAACCAGAAAAAAACTAGAATTCATTTGAGGCTTTCATCACCTGTAGCTTTTGAATTTCATCACAATAAAACAAATAGAACATAAGTAAAAGTTACCATAAAGATAGAGCAGATTGATCCCATTATTCTGAAAGTCATAAAGTTTGCAACACCCATACACAAACATTTTTCAACTGGAATTTAACAGCAGCCTTTGGCCTCCATGGATTCTTGTGGTGAGAAACCAAAGTGGGAAACTTTTCTGCTTGTTAGCACAAGGATCTAGAAGCCTTGGAATTTGCTTAATAACTGCCTCAAAATCTAAAAATGCATGGTAATTTTTTGCAAGCTTCATTCGGAATGAGCCATAAAACAATATCCAATAGCGCAATCCTGTATTAATCAGCTGGTAGGTTGTGAAAGCCTACCAAACCCGGATGAAAAATTGCTGTTTTAGCATAGATAACTTAACCAAACATATCCATATGATACACTATCAAAAAGATCTCAGAGAGAGCTTTCCAACGCAATAAAAATCATCTCAAACAGAGCTCTGGATCAAACGTTATTATAAGAAATGTGTTGCCGGCGGGGAAACTGCACTACATGCGCCCTTCAAGCCTTTCATGTGCCCATTATGCACCACACACACAAAAAGAGGGCTTTTATTGTGAGCCATTGGTTGTTGACCATTATGCACCACACGCACAAAAAAAGGGCTTTTGTTGTGAGCCATTGGTTGTTGCCCATTATGCACCACACACACAAAAAGAGGGCTTTTGTTGTGAGCCATTGGTTGTTGACCATTATGCACCACATGCACAAAAAAGGGCTTTTGTTGTGAGCCATTGGTTGTTGACCATTGGAAAAAAAAAAGGCTAAAATCAATGGCTCAGAAATGGTGCACTCTAGATGTACGTATTAGTACATCCATTTGAATACATCACGAAATCATAGGAAAACCTTAGTAAAAAGCGTACAAAAACACAAAGAAAACCCCCTGTTATTATGCTACATATTCCAGCATATACTTAGAATATGCCAGAAATCCACATGAGCGAATGTTTGCCTCCCTAGGGGCAACCTAAAAACCTGGCATAATACAACCAATACAATATGAAAATGAACAGATGAGGCTTACCGCATGCAATGGCATTGTAAAATGCATTTGCCTTTTTCGTTTGCTTATATTCACTAAATTATTCACTCCTTGGCAGGCCCTTGTTTTCATCTGAATAAAACTTCGAGTCCTTACTCCCTTCTTCTTAGATATCATTGGGGAGCATTGCTTTAGACTGTCCACAGAAGTATCCATGGAAACATTCAAACTAATTGTTGACGCCTTGTCTTGCTCATATGGTTGACAACTGCCAAGATCCATACAAGCCTGCCTTTGATCATCACAATGGCTCTCCTGAGAAGCCACATTATTCTTGCTAGAGTCAGAGCAACTGCTTTCACCTGATAACTTTATGGAAGCAAGGTTGTGCAGATCCCCATCATGATCAGTAGAGGTATATGACAATGTACTTCTTATAGATGCCTGTGGGGAATTGGCGCTAATCTGTTTTCTCTCCATAACAATTCCCTTGATTCCCTTTGGTTGTTCACCAGCGTTTGGACAAATTCTTGGTTTTGTCTGCTTCCTCTGGTGTTTCTCAGGAGTAGAATAACCACAAATCCATTGTTCAAAATCTGGAAGCACATCCACAACCCCATGATTCAAGGGCCCTTCTCACCATTCTCTCATGGGTATCACTTCCATAACCTGAACTATGGCGGTTAGGCGGTAGCATCGGCGAGAAATGTGGGTGACAGCCACATTCTTGGCGGCAACCCGGTTTGAGTAGTTTTCGACATATTATCAAAAATTACAAAATCTAACTAAATTCTTGGCACTCTTCTTCGAATTCACGAATTCATGCCATATTCAAAATAGCACATTTGTCTCATTCCATTGCAACAACCGTGGATCATTCTATTTTTCATTATATCAAGAAGTTTTGATTCATCTAGTAATTAGAGTTCTGCAATTGTTTTTGCATGTCTGGTCTAAATTTTGGAATTCCAAAAAAAGCGTGGCCGTCCATTTTTTGCAATGGCTCTCTTCTGGTTTTTTCCTAGCTCTATAGTTGTTAACGGCCTAGTTCTTAGGCGACAGAAGCATGCTCGTTGTGTGGTCGGCCAGCGCGTAGTGATATGCAGCGGATCTGCACATGGTTTCTGGATTTGGCAAGTTTGGATGGCAAGTTTGGATTTGCGGGTGGGTGTTTCTATATTTTCTACTTCTAGAAGAGGAGGGCAGCGATGGCAGAGAGCGCCTCATCAACACGCCTCCTGTAGGTAAGTTTTCATTGTTTTGAAGGGTTTAGCTAGGATGTCTGCTTTAGATTTTTGCATGTCTGCTTTAGATTTTTGCTTGGACGAGGCAGGATGCCTGCCTGAGAGTAGCTCAGCTGCTGCATCCAGGTGTATCAGGGATTCGATTAGGCTAGACTGTGGCACAAATTTTCACAGAAGCAGCTTTGTTGAGGTGCCATCTGAGCCCTTTGTCGCTTTGAAAATTCGAGAGCAGGATGAGAAGGCGGAGAACGGTGTTCTTTCAACAGGCACTCTTGTGGAGGTGCCCTTACAAATATGCCAGGGCAGTCTACATCTTCTTGCAGATGCATGCGATGCTAGTGCACATGGTCTGGGAAAGAGATGCGGGCTTGAGACGGATGCTGCTCTGAAGATTTTGGAGCAGGATGAGAGGCAAAAAAAAAGAGGCAAAGGCGAACAGAAATGAAGAATTGTGTTGCACTGCACCGGCAAAACATCCTTCTTCATGCATGCCGCTTTCATCATGGTAGGAAACAGAGGATTGCTACCTTGGGCTATACGCTTACAAGAATGCTCTCCACTCGTCTTTACACTATCAATTGCATCTAAATTATGAATAGGCTGCTTTATATCTAAGAAGCTATAACGAAGATTCCGCAGAAGCTATGTACATATTGCAGAATGGATGTTGCAGATGTTGCTTCGGTGTTGCTTGTTGGTTGAGCAGTGTTTATGTATATATTGTCTATTGAATGTAGTGTTTATGTATATATTGTCTATTGAATATGGATTATAATTGCATCTTGGAAATGTTGCTTTTGTTGGCAACTTGCATGTGCACAACACACGTTGCTCTTTGATTTCATTAAATGACACGTGTCGGCTCACAATTTGAATGCGAGGCCTATGGCTTGTTGTGTGGCTCGCATTTTTTTAGATTTTTTTTATGAACCCATTATAGTTACGAACTCTTTTGTTTTTTTGGCAACCGATTATTTACAAAAGAAAAATGGTCATGGGAGCTATGGTACCTCTGTACCCTTGTGCAGTCGTGAATGGAAAGCTATGCAGAAGATTTTTTTGGGTTGCGAGGTTGCCTAAGGGATTATGCACACTCGATCATATTCAACCCAAAGACGCAAAACACCTTAATTTTGAAAGATCGGACATAAATGCTCTTAGGCTGATTGAGATGCATTTCTAGCATCTAGCTTTGGCTTGCATTAAAATCTGTTGATACCAATGCTTCCAAATTATTCAAAAAGGCCTCCTGCCATAGATTACATGAAAATTTCTGATCATACCATTGTAAATCTGGACCTTTCTTGCTAGTAGGAAAGAGCGGTTGGAAGGAAATATGGGGCGGAAATAGCCAACGATTCTCATACTCATATAAATACAAGAACTGCAAGATTTAACAAGGCTAACTAAGAAACCTCTTTGTCATTAATTTAATCACATAAGCTAGATGATGTATGTCGTAGTTTGTTCATATGGAAGCTTTCTTTACTCGTAAGAAAGGTATGAAATTGTATTTTCATCTTAGCTCGATTTCTTGTAAGAGAAGCACTAAATTGTATTTTCATCTTAGCTTTTCTTCTCTCTATATTTGAAGTTGCAGACGCGCATCTTAGCTTTTTCTCTTGCTATATTTGAAGTTGCAGACGCGAGTCACACCAAGATATAAATTGTCTTCAGTTTTACAATTGGGGTTGCAAACTCGAGTCACACCAAGATATTCTAGTGGAGTATGCTCCATCAAACATTCCCCACGTGAAGGCTGTGTTTAGAGTATTGGAAACAGAAACTGTCATTTATTTGAATATCCTAAACATGTGCCAGTAGGATATTTAGAACAGCCTAGAGTGCTTTATAAACTGATAGTTGTGGATGAGCACTACTATTTGGTACAAAACTTGTTCATATGTATTCAAAATTGGAAGTATTGAAGAGGCAAGTCTTCTAAACAATCTTGATGAATATTTCGATTTGGCCATTTCTAAGTCGAACATGAACACGTTATCACGTACTATTGTAACATGCATGTTTTTATTGGTCATAGAACTGGAAGGCCCTATAAATTAAATTTGCTATAAGCTTTAGATTATCTAATAGTAAAACATGTTTGTACAGCTAAAGAAAGTTTTGCCTAATCCTCTGAAATTGCACTCAACTCATCCCGGAAATCGTACTCCACAATAAGGCCTAGATTATCTACCAGCTTATGATAGACCTCGCAACCTGCACACTGTCCAGACATATCACCTTAGAGAGCATCAAATAGCATCAGATATAGTCACTTCCATAAGAACATACAAGCCTGAGGCCAAAACAATCTAAAAAAATTGGTTGTAGGTGTAAACAGAAAGAAACAAGTTCAAGGATATAAGGGGAAGGTGATCTGATAATACTTGTTTGTGTCCTAAAACATGTCCCCATTGTCTGAAGGAACACCAAATAGTCCTCAACCACAGTTTAGAATCAAATGGTACCTGCACAAATACAGTTCCTCGCTTGTACGCAGTGGGGTTAATCAGCCTTTCTGTTCTTATACCACATGCATTACATGTGAATTTTGCCAATAGCCGCCTTCTTGGTAGGTTCAAATCTAGTTTAGTTTCCTAAAAATACAATTCAAGGTAATTAAAAGTGGCATTAACTAGAGACTGTCTATCTTCTAAAACAGCAACAAGTACTAAACTGAATTCATACAGTACTATACCTCTTGGCTCACCAACTGCTCATCCTCTTCAGAAGGTGCCGTGCCTGACAATGAGTTACATGAGGCTGCAACATGGACCTGCTTAAGTATAGTTGAGCAGTTTAATAACATGAAGAAACATGAGAATAGAAAGGACTGCTTTATGCTCTCGTAGAGATGTAGAGAATAACTGTAATCATAGTAATATTCTATATTTCTGAAACTAGCTGACAAACCCTTGCTCCCAATTTCATTGCAACTTATACAGAGGTATTATGCATAGGAAACGTTTTGTAAATACTAAATGAACAGATAAAAGTAATGTCCAGTCTCCATTGAGCTGTGTTTGAGACCATCCTAGTAAAAAAATACAATGAACATGGGGAAAATCAAGATGCAAGAGAAATCTAGTCAATTTGTACAAGATAAGTATAACACATGGGAAAGAACGCCTAAATCCAGCTTCTTTTGTCTGAAAATTCTTGCTTCCTCAATTTTAGGCAGGTCTGGGGCATATATAGTTACAAATTAGCACATAGATCGATATCTGGTATTCAGATGGAGCTAAAACACAGAAAATATACCATAAATGCTCAAATGAACCTATAAAACAAACCCAAAACTGCATAAGAAATTGCTGCTTCAGGGAAATTCAAATATTGGCATCTATTTGCAACACTTACTGCAGAAATGCATCATGCTAGGCGTATGAAATGAGCATGCAGTACCTTTTGTCTGTGCAGTTCAGCAACATGTGGAGCCCCCAAATATAATTTAGGGACCTGCTTAGGACTCTGCATAATCCCCAGTTAAAAAAATCACTATCACCATTGTTCACCTGAAGCAACGACAAATTCCTAACATCTTACCTGATAGGCATGAAGACATCCAAACCATGCATTCTTGTCCAAGAATGCATGTCTTGAGGTTTGAAATAATAAGTTTACAGACACCGAAGAAAGGGAATACATGAGTGGTCCAGAAATATGTTCGGCAATCGCACATTACAGCATCACTGCAAGACTTGGAGAAAAGTTTGCTGTAGGAATATGGTCTGCATCAATGGACAAATATCAAGCAAAATTTCTAGATTAAAAACTGCCGAAAGAAAAGAAAAAAAGTAATAGAAAGAGAAGAAAAACGATGAAAGTGCAACAGGAGCACCTGGCTAGTTTAGAAATGAAAATAGGAATATACTGTACTCTTTTTGGGGCCAATAATTTCGTTTCGAGTTTATTATAGAAAAGACTCTTAATATCTCCAAATCTGAATCTGACATCCTTAGCAACTGTTTGGACCTTATCCAGTTGGACCTTATCCAGCAGACATAAGCCCTCCCATAACGTTCTTAGCGACATATTTAAGGAGACAAATAATCAAGAGCCATGCTTCCAAGTTGTCTATTTCCTGTAAGTTTTAGAATGATTATAATTATTATAGAGTGCATCATCAGCTCAATGTCAGAACTCCTTTTCACTGCAAAGATGCCTAAACATATTATCATTTAGCATGCAGAGCGACATCTGTTGCCCACCAGAGTATTCCGTGAAAGCATCTTGATGCATCCTTCTCAGTTCCTTGCCTGATTTCGAAATTAACATCACCTATAATCTCTTTGTAATGGAAACAATCACAACAATTTCCTTTGTTTTCTGTCATGGCCTTCTGTGAAACACATGCATCTTGACAAAAGTAAGTGAACACTAAAATTGGGCAGGCAGAGAATCAGACTTAACTGGTGGCTAGAAGCAAGAGCATATGCATTGCTAGAAATGATGACGTATAGCCTTTTCTATGGCTGAAGCTAGGTACCTGTAGGAATATGAAAAATCTAATATTATAAGAGGGGACTTGTTTACAACTACCTATGCAGGCTTTTCTCTAGCATTCAGGAGTTTGCACAGCCCTGAATTGCAGCAAATGGGGAATAATATTCTTCACAATATAAGAAACCAATAAAGCCAATGAGCAACCATGCCAGAGTGACCAAAGTTACCACAATTATAGCATGAGCTATCTTATTTGAAGTTTAGAATGTTTTGATGTAGATTCATCCAAAAGGTTTTGCCTAACTTCTTTATCGTCTCAATGTGCTGCTGGTCCAGCTCCTACACCTCTCCCAGCTGGTTCAGTCGATTGAGTTTCTCTTAATCTATTAAACAGATGACTCATCTAGGCTCGTGATGGAATGGATTGCCTAAAATAGTGATGGATATACACCTTATATTACATTTGCCATATGAATGACTAGCATATATCAGCCATAAACGCATATTTTCAGAAAAGGCAAGTAGAGGAAAACATTATATGCCTTGAAAAATGTGCATGATCTTTCAATGGAGCTTCTTGGTATGAGGCTTTCAGGTCTGTAAAGTAAAAGCAGACAAGGCAACCTTCAGGACCCTTATGAAAGAACTGAAGGAAGCCTTGGAGAAGAACAGATGACTCCAGTAGAGTTACCTCTAACATATTTTACTGCTTAGGGATGGTAATTTTAAGGCCTTGTCAGAGGGAAAAAGATGTTTTCGTGAGAGGAATTGGCTTGCAGAAAATGGGAAGCAGCATCATCTTGCCATGGAGATCTAGAGATGTGTTAAGGTCAAGTTAATGACGTGTAGTTAACGTTTGTCGAACCTCAATATAAGAAAAATGCCTATATGTACACTCTAGAATATACAGATGCTTGCATTTGCCTGCATTTTCTAGCAGTCTCTCATATGCTTTATTTGCTCCTATTTCTGCACCAAGACTTCCGCTACTGTGTGTCGAACCTCGATATAAGAACCATGCTATATGTGCCACTCTAGAATATGCACATGCTTGCATTTTCCTGCATTTTTTAGCAGTCTAACCTATGTTTTTCTGCTCCTGGTTCTTTATCATATATATACCATCACACATGAAGCTAAGAAGCATATCGGGCTTCTTCTTTGGTCACTCAAGAACCGAACAGAGATGCAATATATCATTCTCTTTATATGCCGAAGCTAATGCCAACATTCAAACGATAAAAATGGGTGGACACAACTATCTGTAACACGCATGCTAAACTTGTCCACACCATTCAGAGTTGTTATTCTTCCACATTTTTGGATTCTTCTACGCCTTCTAAAGTGCTAAAGTGCTGGCAATTCTTTATAGCAGCTCTACTTTGCGTTTCAACACCCATAATAATACGGAGAACATAACTTGTAAGTTTGGCAATACCTTTCAGAACTGTGTAGTCACTCTCGTTCCATTCCAAAATTCTGTAATGTTTGTTGAAGCAATTAAAAGTTGCAATGCATGATTAGGGGAAAACAGGAAGAAGAACGAAGCAACAAGAAGGAAAACTAGCAGAACTGCAGGGTTGGGAAGAAGGCTAGGCAGTCGGCCCGCGTCGGGCTTTCGTCCGTGGTAATTCGAAGATCGGCGGAAGGCTCTTCCAGAAAGCTAATACATGCTTGAATCCAATTTTATTCTCAATAAAATACAATGCATCGTATGGGTTTGGACAATATATATTCACTAAATAATGGTGCAGCCACTTGCATATTTTAAGCATAAGTTGAGAGACTCTAAATGCTTTGGCGTGCGGTGAAAAAAATGCCCTATCTCTTTTCCCTTTCCCTTTTTAGTCTATCCCGCATTTTTTCCCTTTTTCTTATTTTTTTCTTTTTTTTTTTTTTTTTTTTTTTTTTTTTTTTTTCCATCTTTCTCACATGTTTCCTTGTTTTCCCATCCCTTTCCTTCCCCCTTAATATTTTTCCCTTCCCTTTTGCTCCTTTCTCCACCTTTTCCCTCTTCTCTTTTTTCTTTGCCCTTTTCCCTTCCCCTTTCTCTTTTTTTATGCCTTCTCTTTTCCCCACCCTTTTTCCATGTCTTCCCTTTTTCTTAACCTTTTTCTCTTTCGCCCTTTTCCATGCCTATTTTCCCTTCTCTTTTCCTCGCCTATTTTCCCTTCTCTTTTCCTCCTTTTCCCACTCTTTTCCTCTTTTTTTTGTGTAATCTTTTCCCTTCCATTTTTCTTTTCTCCCTTCCGTTTTTCATGCCCTTTTTACCTTCCCTTTTTCCATCTCCTCACCCTTTCCCTCTTTCCCTTTTCCATGTTCCCTTTGTCTCTTCCCCTTTTCCATTTTCCTCATTTCCTTTTTCCCGTGCCTCTCTCTCTTTCCCCCCTTTTCCATTCTTTTTTCTTTTCTATTTCCCTTTTCTCATGCCCTTTTTCCCATCCTTTTCCCTTTTCCCCATGCCTTTTTGCCCTTCACATTCTCTCTTTCCACTTCCCTTTTCTTTTCCTTTTTTCCCTTTTCCTTTCCTTTTTTTTTTTTTTTTTTCTTTTTCCTTTTACCCTTTTCCCTTTTCCCCATGCCTTTTTGCCCTTCACATTCTCTCTTTCCACTTCTTTTTTCCTTTTTTCCCTTTTCCTTTTTCCCCTTTTTTCTTTTTTACCTTTTCCTTTTTCCCTTTTTCCTTTTCCCCATGCCCTTTACCCTTTTCCCTTTTCCCTTTTCCCCATGCCTTTTTCCTTTCACCACCCTTTCTCTTTTTCCTAATCTTTTCTCTTTTTTCCTTTTTCCCTTTTCCTTTTACCCTTTCCCTTTTCCCCATGTCTTTTTTGCCCTTCACATTCTCTCTTTCCACTTCCCTTTTCCTTTTTTTTTCCCTTTTCCTATTTTCCCTTTTCCTTTCCCTTTTTTCCTTTTCCTTTTCCCTTTTCCCCATGCCTTTTTGCCCTTCACATTCTCTCTTTCCACTTTCCTTTTCCTTTTTTCCCTTTTCCTTTTTTCCTTTTTTTTTTTTTTTTTTTCCTTTTCCTTTTTGCCTTTTTCCTTTTCCCCATGTCTTTTTTCTTTTCCCCACCCTTTCTCTTTTTCCTTTTCTTTCCCTTTTTTCTTTTTTCCCTTTTCCTTTTACCCTTTTCCCTTTTCCCCATGCCTTTTTGCCCCTCACATTCTCTCTTTCCACTTCCCTTTTCCTTTTCCCCCTTTTCATTTACCCTTTCCCCTTAAGAGATCGACGCATGACCAATCACAGTGTTGGTAAGTCGTGCAATAAATCTAGGCCTTCGAATGCATTCAGATAATCTCGGCCATTCAAATTAGGGCTCGATGCACTACGCACTTACGGTATAACATTATAATATAAGATTGTTAGTCGAGTCATTGGAATGTGGTTTTGAAGGTGCGACGTGGTAAGTGGCACACTTAATTTTAAATATGTGAGCATAATGCTTGGATAGTCTTTTAAAAAGACTCAATTTGGAGATGAAGGGAAAACATGCTACATATGGTGAGTTGAGGAATGTGTGCATAGGCACCTTAGTCTGTGTGAGTTTATTATAGTTGCCTAAGACATTGCAATGGTCAAAGATGGTATTATGTTATATTATGAGGTGAATAAGTATGAAGAAAAAAATATATATGATTAAAATGTGTACTTTTGTTCAATTCTTTGCAGAGAAGATTTATGGCCATTGGGGAGAATGTTTGGTGCTTGGGGGCAGAGGATTAGGCGTTCCCATTTGTTTTCCATTTTTATTAGCAAGCTTTCCCTTACTTTATCTTTATTTTTCTGGGAGGGAAAAATATTTTTTTGGTATGCTCTTGCTTATATATTGCTTGTCTTCGGGATTCCATTGCTGAACTAGTAACCTATACAATAGCCTTAATCTACAACTTCTTGTTAGTGCATAGCCACAAAAGAATTTACAACTAGAAAGACTAAGCATATCTTACTAACACTTCATACGGTTTGAGAACGTCATTCCAAAATATTCTATGTAGGTTAGCGAATTGGCAGTATGGGAACATTAATGGTTTCTATCTATGTGTCACGCATACTTGTAGCCATTTGAAGATAACTAAGTTGGTAAATGATAATTGTTGGTTTCTTCTCTTGGATTTAAATTTCTTAAAATAATGGTAGTAAGACACATTACATATCATTGATTTACTTGCATTTGTATAAAATTCTACAGAACATCAAATCAAAACCCCTTGCAAATGAAGTTGTTAAAGCAAAAGCTATCAAAGCTATAAAAGATGTTAAAACCGCTGGCTAAAAAGACTACTGAAAATTTCTGGAAGGCAGCAGAGTCCGTAGTATCAGGCATATCCGTAGTATCAGGCATATGTAAGCTACATTATGAAATATTTAGAATCATACCCCTACTGTTAGAACAATTTACAATGTGGAATTCAGAGCGCAACATTCCTTCAGTCTTTAAACGAGTTGTAGACCATGATTTCATGCTGTTAGAGAACATATGTCCACCTTCATTTGAAGGAATGGGTTGGTAGCAAATCGTGTCCTGTGTTGCTAATTGTTTGATGCACATGGGCAAATGTGTCCAAAACTGCTGTATAATATTTAACCTTTCAGTGCAAGAATCCCGAAATCATTGCCAGGTAGAACTGTGGCAATCACATCACATAATCAAACAAATAAAGCATGGAATTCATAGGAGTTGTATACGTTTTAAAATGCAGCAGAACCTAGCCCGAAATCACATCACAAAGTACACTGACCTTTACATTAACCCCAAATCTGCTGATCCAAACCCTAAGAAAAGGTATTGGCAAAACTGGAAACACCAAACCGAATAGTCTGCAACTAATATTTGAAGATGTATCTGCATATTGTATAATCACGTGAAGAACCTCAAAACCTTAGCATGCTGCACAAAAATGAAATATCCCTGGTCACCCAGTTGTTAAACTCATGAAAGCCTGAGCTGTGGAATGTTGAGGCATCAACTTGGTGATCTTTCTTCCATTCCATGAATGATATTGCATACTCACTTTACATCCATATTGATAAGGCCGTTGAGAACAGTGGTGTATAAAGCAAGATCAGGGGTGTATCCAGCCTCAACCATTTCTAGATGCTTTCCTTATGGTCCTGTCTATTCGATGACAAGAATCTGACCCTAGATTAACATGTATAATGGCTTTTATATACCACATGTATCTTCTAGACATGCTATTTTAGAAATGGAAAACAAAGTTATACCATTCCAACTAAGAAGTTAGGTAGTTGTTTCAACACTCTCATTATGCCTGGTCATAGACCATGGCATCAAGACCTGTTAACTGAACATTTAACTAATCAGAAGAACATGAATAACAAGAAATCCTTACAGAGAATGATGGTTATATGCTGGTTAATACATTTCTAGTGGGGGGGACTAGTACACAAACTAATATATAATCTAAGAGAGTGGCTAAAACTCAAGGATAGGTTTTTACAACAATTTCACGTCAATATAAATTTCCAGCACTATACACCATATCTGCCAATGGTGCTCAGCTAGAGAATTCTATCAAACAACTAGTAAATCGTTGGAAATGTAAGCCCACTCTGCTTCTCTACCAGGTTGAAACCGATTTAATTCTTAGCCAACTCTACTTCACTTATGAAGTTGCAATCCTTTTTTGTTCAGCCTCTCTGTTTGCAATATATAGGGAACACTGGATCACTAAAAATTTGCTCTCTGCAGGCTTCTTTTTAATGACTACTAAAATGGCCCTTGCACCCACATTCCAGATGATAACATTACCCTGATGCATTTGTTGAAAGAGCTCATGGGTCATCTAAACATCCCTGCTGAGCATAAGCTGCAATCATGGTATTCCATGGGACTATAACCCATACAGGCACCTGCCCCAAAAGACTAAGGGTTTCTACAGCCTGACCACGCTGGGCAAGAGCAGAAACCATCACATTCGATGTTGACAATGATTAAAAGAAAAAAATATTGTCCAGAAATACATATGTCAATATGTCCCTTATTTCTTATGCATTTTGCAATGACTGTCATAATCTGGTGCATCAATCCGATGCTATAATGCAATTGCCTACTTAAAGTAGCCATCTATTCTTTAATGCTTCTTTTCAACACAGCAAATTGCATTGCAGAGCAACTAATTTTAGGAAAAAAAAGTGAATTTAAATCCTCTGAAACATGGCAAATCTTTTGACCTACTACATCAGATAGACAACAAATAAATGGTTTTGTCAGTAGGAGGAAATGCAAGATAATCAGGAAGATGGCAAAATCAACAATCATGGAAGGGAATTAGATTTTTCCATGCCTTATTCATATGCTCCTCTGCTTTGAATCAGATAAAGCTTCCATGAACTCCTTTGTACCGGATCATGCAATAATTCCAAGGCGGTTCACAAGATCTGTGCATATAACATGCCTTGTAAGTTCAACGTTTTCATTTACAGAAAACACAAACTCTATATGTCAAACAATGGAAAATGTGTTAACAATCGAACATACCAGCCTTTTCAGCAACCAAATAAGCAGAGTAGAACCCAACACAAAACTGCCCAATCATATCGGCTCATTGACCACGATTCCTGCTGCTGAACCCTAGCAATTTCGGAGAGCTCCAATGGCATCAAACAGCATAGAAAAATGAATGAAGGCCATAAAAACGAATGAAAGGCCATAAGGAAAAAGGTTTGAGAAAAGAGAGACGATACATTCGAAGGGAGAAAGAGGAAGAGAATGGAGGTCGAAGATGCATGCTCGCAACGGGAGAAGAGGAGAAGTGATTTTCAAGGACTTTCTAATTTTCATGGCCGTCCGATGCGAAATTAAGAAATCTAATGGTTGAGATTAAAAACAGCTGACGTGGCACGACACGTGGCATAGCTAGGAATGCAGGAAATCGGGCAGGGGGGGTTAGGCAACCCTGCTAATAAAAGGCTGGACAAAGTTTTCTTATAAAATAATAAAATTATTATTAGTAAAAAACATTATGTAAATTTAAACCCATGACTCCTTTGATCTGCATGAGAGATGGCATGGAAAACAAATGGATCTAGTTGACGTGGGCTTCAAAGTTGTGTTTGAGCAACTGGAATGTAAAGTTTATGAAGGGAATAAATTGAAATTCTTGGGCAAATGTGTTGGAAATTTGTTTGGCATAAGTTCTCACTGTTTGAACAGCATCAACATTGCTACTGTTCCTGACATGTTATGTTGGTATGAGAGACTTGGTCACACACGCTTTAAGAATATTGAGTACCTAATAAACAAAGGACAGATACAAAGCTCTGATTGCAAAGTTATCAATCATGAAAGGATGCATGTTAGGAAAACAATGCAGGTTGCCTTTTTCAAGATCAAAGGGAATTTTGGAACTCGTGCACACAGACCTCTGTGGACCACACAATATAACAGGAATTTCTGGTAAGAAATATTTCATTACATTCATTGATGATTACGGTAGGAGAGCAAAGGTTTATTGTTTGAAAAACAAGAACTTAGCTTATGAAGCCGTTAGAGTATTTGCAGCAGAAGTAGAATGTTCTACAGGGAAAAGAATTAAGTGTGTCAGATCAGACAGAGGAGGGGAATATATGTCAACAAAGTTCATAAACTACTGCATAAAGAAAGGGATAAGAAGGCAATACACCTGCAGTTATACTCCCCAGCAAAATGGCATAGCTAAAAAAAAAAACAAAAGCATACTAAATGCAGTAAGGGCAATGCTTAAGCACTCAGGACTCCCCAACTATCTTTGGGAAGATGCAATATGCCAAGGACATGGCCTTTAGTCCAAAAGGGGCTTTATGGTCCAAAGAGGGCTTTTAGTCCAAAAGGGGCTTTATGGTCCAAAGAGGGCCTTTGGTCCAAAGAAGGGCCAAAGAGGGTGTGCATGCTATATAGTAGCTCGGGGGAGAGCTCTGGGGCAGCTGTGTCTTAGCTGAGGGCTCGTGGTTGGGTGGTGAGATAGCGTGCCACGTCAAGAGTCCATTTTAGTGGTATCAGAGCAACAAGTTTCGATGGCCAGTTCTCCTGCCAATGTTAACGTTGAGGATGAAGAGCTCAAGGAAAAACTTTTCGAGTTAGAGCATGACAATTCGCTCATGAGAGAAAAGCTTGCAGCTGCCGAGGCTCGAATTGCGGAGCTGCAAGAACTGGATTCTCTGCGAGCGCAGGTGGCGCAGTTGCATCAAGCTGCTGCGCGTCCACGTAGTGGCATCAAAACGGGTGCCAATGTCAAAATTGAATTCAAAAAGTATTCCGCTGCTACTAGTGATGCGGATGAACTTTTCGCATGGCTCCGGGATTTGAATTCATATTTTGCTAAGACTAAAGATGACGAAGACACTCAGTTATATTTTGCTGAGCGTCATCTGAATGGGGCTGGATATCCAGAAGAACCAGCCAGTCGATCAACCTATTGTTACCTTTGCGGAATTTGAAAGGCAAATCAAAAATCGTTTTTTGGGTCATAATTGGGAGCGAGATCTTATCGCTGAATGGAATAAGTTGACCCAACAAAACATGGAAACTGTTCGAGCCTTTGCCGCACGAGTTTTAAAGAAAGGACTTCAGCTTAGTAAAAATGATACTGAGAAGTCTGAAAAACTCATGGGTGGAGTTCATCGTTGGGTACGGGCGAAGCTCGACCTGCAAGTTGCCAATCTTTCTTTTGGTGAGCTCTGTAAGATGGCAGAGAAAGTAGAGGAGGAAGGTTTGGCCCTCACGGAAGCCATTAATGCTCAACGTGGCCTCAAAGTTTCTATTAGAGAGGCGAGTGGTTTTCGGGACAAATCACTGGGATCTGCTCCGGGGTCTGGGCCATTCAAACGGCCGCACACAGACGTTGCAAATAATGAACCTGTTGGGGCCAAAGAGCCAAAGGAATCGTATCAAGCACGCAAGAAGCGACTTATGCGAGAAAATAAGTGTTTTGTTTGTTATTCAACTGATCATAAGTTTTATGAATGCCCTACTTATTTGGAAAAGAAGAAAGGGGAACGAAAGGAAGCTACACCTACTCTTAAGTCTGGGACTAAGAAAGAGGATAAAAGTAAGAAAGTAGCTTCTGTTCGCGGAGATGGAAAAGGGAAGAAGGTGGCTACGGTCCGGGAAAAATCGGATATGGATTCTGTTGAGAATAGTAATCTCTTACGATTTTGGGCTACTATTCAAGATCAAACAGTACATGTCTTATTCGATCCGGACAGTGAGTTTCATTTTATTTCTGCTCGCTTGGTCAAAGAACTAAAATTAACTTCTATTCCTTTATCAAGTGATGTAGAATTATCTTCTGCTTTCTTGAATGTTGCCCCTCCGCCTTCTTCATTTATGGTCAAGGATGTTGAATTTCAATTGCAGGGATATATCTGTAAACGTTCTTTCATGGTTTCTGACCTTGGAGGTATGGATATTATTCTAGGCAAGCCATGGCATAAGGCTATTAATCCTCTTATAGATTGGAAAGAGGGTATTGTTATGTTATCCTTGGAAGGGGGTAAAAAGACCTTCAAGTTTGTGAAGGATGATATTGTGTCCCCTATTCCTACAGTTTCTGTTGTACAGTTTAAACGTTTGGCAATGAAAACTCATTTTGTGTATTTGGTGGTTTTGCATTCTAAGTTAGATGTATCCCCATTAAATGAGCGTCAAACAATCTTTGATGTCTTTTCAAATGAAATTCCACAAACTTTGCCACCCCAACGTTTGGAGGACCACAGGATTGATCTTCTTCCTGGGAAAGAACCTCCTAATCAAGCTCCTTATCAGAGAATGCATGGCCAACAAGTTGAGATTAGGCGCCAGCTTGATGAGTTACTTCAAGCTGGATTGATCCGCCATAGTTCTTCACCTTTTGGTGCTCCTGTCTTGTTGGTTAAGAAAAAAGATAATTCCTGGCGCATGTGTATCGATTATCGCGCTTTGAATAAGATCACTATAAAGAATCGGTTTCCTATACCAAGGGCAGATGATTTGTTTGATCAACTCCAAGGTGCCACAGTTTTTAGCCGTCTTGATCTTAAGTCAGGGTATTGGCAACTTAAGGTTGCGCCTGAAGATGTTCATAAGACTGCGTTTAGGACAACCTTTGGACATTATGAGTTTTTGGTCATGCCATTTGGACTTACAAATGCGCCAGCTTCTTTTGCGAGGCTAATGGGGCGAATATTTGAAGATGTGCATGGTGTTTATGTTGTCGTGTTCTTTGATGACATATTAGTTTTTAGTAAGTCTGAGGAAGATCATTACTTGCATTTGCGGGAGGTTTTCCGTCGGTTAAGGGAGGAGTCTATTACTCTTAATCCTAAGAAAAGTATATTTTTCCAATCGGAAATTGAATATTTGGGTCATATTGTTTGCGCTGAGGGTCTTAAAGTTGATCCCAGTAAGGTACAAGCAATTG
Organism: Isoetes taiwanensis; assembly: GCA_021234155.1. Lineage (NCBI taxonomy): Eukaryota > Viridiplantae > Streptophyta > Lycopodiopsida > Isoetales > Isoetaceae > Isoetes > Isoetes taiwanensis. The sequence goes on from JAJEKV010000018.1 coordinate 13,212,252, forward strand.
TGGATTGGCCTGTCTACTTCCGTTGCTGCATTGCGTTCTTTTCTGGGTTTATGCAGTTACTATAGGAAGTTTGTACAGAATTTTGCTCGTTTAGCTTCAGATTTATATTTGTTGCTATGAAAAGATGTTCCTTTCCCATGGAATCATAATCATCAGTTTGCTTTCCAGGTTTTAAAGGATGCGATGGTTAATCCTCCTGTTCTGCGTTTGCCAAAGTTTGGTCTACCTTTCTTGTTATGTGTTGATGCAAGTGGTGTGGCTTTGGGCGGTTTTGATGCAGGATGGTCATCCTATTGCTTATGAAAGTCGGAAGTTTTCTGATACGGAAAGTAGATATAGTGTTTATGATAAGGAATTTCTGGCTGTCATTCATGCTTTGAAAGTGTGGCGACACTATCTTATAGAGTCAACAGTTCATATTTTGACTGACCACCAAAGCATTAGGCACATTGTTTCACAGAAAACATTATCGGAAAGGCAGTTGAAATGGGTTGCTTTTATGCAGCAATATGATTTCTTAGTGGATTATCGTCCTGGTAAAGAGAATGTTGCAGCTGATGCTTTAAGTAGACGTTATGCAGTTTGTTCTCTTTCTATAGCACAATCCAACCATTTGGAGGAAATGAAGCCATTGTATGCCATTGACCCTGATTATCAGGATATTTGGTTGTTAGCTCAAAGTGGCAATGCATATGGATATAAGATCGTTAATGGGTTCTTGTATAAAGGTCCAAAGCTATGCATTGTGCGGAACTTTCGGTCACTTATTCTTAGAGAAGTCCATGATGCACCTACTGCGGGTCATCGTGGCGTGGGGGCAACTTTGGCAAAGCTTGAACCATACTTTATTTGGCCTGGATTGCGGAGAGATGTTTTGGTTCATATTCAGCATTGTGTTACTTGTCAACGGATAAAGAAAGCGAACAAGAAACCTCATGGTGTTCCTTTATCCTCTATTCCAGAGGCAAAGTGGGAACAGATCACTATGGATTTTATTGTTGGTCTTCCTCCCAGTTCTCGCAAGAATACTGTCATTTGGACAATTGTTGATTGTTTAACTAAGCACGCTCATTTTATTCCTTGTTCGGATAAGTTGATGGCTTATGGTGCGGCTACGCTCTTTATCTGATCGTGATACAAAGTTTACTAGTAAATTCTGGAAGGCATTGTTTATGCAATTGGGAACAGAGTTAAGGTTCTCCACTGCTTTTCATCCAGAAACTGATGGACAATCCGAGGTGGTGAATAAAGTTATTTGTGCCATCTTAAGGGGGTTTGTCAATGAGCATCAAGGTCATTGGGAAGAGTATTTGCCTATTGCTGAATTTGTGTATAATAATACCTATCAGTCTACCATAAAGATGACCCCTTTTCAGGCGGTCTATGGTCAGCCTGTACGGGAGCCACTCTTTCGAGTGTGTGAGGATGTTCCAGCTGCTGATGATGTGGTTATTGAGCATAAGGATCTCATAGACTTGCTACAAGCTCTTATTCGAGATGCTCAAGCATCCTTTGCAAATAAATCATCTAAGTTGCGGCAACCAATGGTTTTTAAGGAAGGAGATTGGGTATGGATGAGGATCCATAAAGGCCACTTTAAGAAAGATGCGCGCAAGAAGGATCTTAAGTTGGCACCCCGTTTCCATGGACCATTTCAAGTTATTAAAGTGGTCAATGAGAATGCATATCAATTAAGATTGCCTCAAGGTTGGAAAATGCATGATGTAGTGAATGTGTCATTCCTAAAGGCTTATCATGGTAAGGAGTTACCTCAACTTGGGAGGTTAACTGAGCCAGAATTGATTGATGATTCCGAAGTTCTAGAGCCGGAAACAATTTTGGCGGATAAATCCACTAGTGGTTCAAGACAATACTTGGTTAAGTTCGCTAACAAACCTTTGGAGGACGCTTCATGGGTGCGTGGCAATGTTTTAGAAGCTTATCCGGATATTCTTAGGGAATATAAAGATCGGAAAGCAAAGGAAGCTGAGAGACAAGAGGAAGTCCAAGCACAGGCTTCTACTAGCCGGCCTAAGCGAGGGCCAAGGAAGGATTATGCTCGGATGGCTAAAGGTATTTAGACACCCTTTTGCAGCAGAGGACTGCTGCAATGTCAAGAGGGGGGAATGCAATATGCCAAGGACGTGGCCTTTAGTCCAAAAGGGGCTTTATGGTCCAAAGAGGGCTTTTAGTCCAAAAGGGGCTTTATGGTCCAAAGAGGGCCTTTGGTCCAAAGAAGGACCAAAGAGGGCGTGCATGCTATATAGTAGCTCGGGGGAGAGCTCTGGGGCAGCTGTGTCTTAGCTGAGGGCTCGTGGTTGGGTGATGAGATAGCGTGCCACGTCAAGAGTCCATTTTAGAAGAGGCAGTTAAGACTGCTGTTATGATACAAAATGTGTTGCCAACAAGTTGTTTGGAAAAAGCCCAGAAGAATTATGGACAGGAAAATCTGCAAGCTATGATAAATATAAAGTATTTGGTTGTCTAACTTATACTCGCGTACTAGAAGAGAAGAGGCTCAAACTTGATGACAGATCATTAATAACATACTTAGTAGGGTATGATGAACACTCAAAAGTGTATAGGGTATATGACCCTGCAAGTAGGAAAGTTCTAGTCAGCAGAGGTGTTGAGTTTGTTGAAAAAGAGCTTTATAAGCCAACGGGAATAAATGCAGAACCTAAACAACAGGATATGACAAAATTCATGGTAGAAGAAGAGCAAAAGGAGACCGAGGGTTTAAGAGGACCATCAAAACTTGATGATGTTGAAAGTGATAATGAGGATGAAGAGGAAAAAGGGGAAATTGAAAACAACCAGAGTCTAGAGAATAGACAAGAAAATTCTACTGCACCTCCAAATGCAGCACAAAAAAGGAGAAAAACAGAAGGGAAGAGACTAAAGGATAACTTAAACATAAATATTGAAAATTATGGAAGAGAGAATGATGGTAGAAGTAGCAGACTGCACTCACACAGAGAAAATATAACTGAAGCACTAATGGTCTTAGAAAGTGGAGTTCCAGAGACCCTTGAAGATGCCATGAACAGCTTAAATGCAAAGAAATGGAAAGAGGCAATGAAAGATGAAATAAATTCATTTGACAGGACTTCAACCTATGAATTGGTTGACATGCCTAAGAACAAAGACATTGTTGGAAATAAACATGTTTACAAGCTAGAGTTGAATGCAGATGGAAGCACTTAATATAAGGCAAGACTTGCAGCTCAAGGATACTCTTAGAAAAGGGGAGTAGACTATGATGAGACCTACTCTCCAGTGGTAAAATTAACAAGCATTAGAATGCGAATTGCCATAGCAAATGCTTGTGATTTAGAGCTACATCATATGGATGTTAACACAACATTCTTAAATGCTGATTTGGAGGAAGAAATTTTTATGAAACAAGCACCTGATTATGAGGAGGGTTAAAATGGAGACTAAAGAAAGCAGTATATGGTTTGAAACAATCACCCAGACAGTGGTGCAAATGCATAGATAATTACTTGAAAGGACAGGGATTTGAGGCACTAAACTATGATGGAAATGTGTATATGTTTAGAGATGGGAAAGACTACTGTGTAATGGGACTATATGTGGATGATTGTGTTATGGTTGCCAACAATACAATGATTCTAAACAGATGTAAAAACATGCTGAAGGATAAGTTTAAAATGTTTTATTTAGGAGAACTGAGACATTTCTTAGGAATTGAAGTTGCACATGACAGGAAAAGTAAAAGGATCACACTCTCTCAGGAGAAATACATTAATACTGTGATTGACAAATTCAATAGGCATGAAGATCTCAAAGAAACTATGTCCACAGACAAACAAGGAGAGAGATGAAATGTCAGGAATTCCTTACAGACCCTTGGTGGGAAGTTTGTTGTATATAGCAAACAATACTAGGCCTGATATCTACTTTGTTAATTTGGAAATTTCCGGTATGGTCCAAAAACTTTTTTGGAATTTTTCTAACACAATTTCCTAAGGTTTTAAGGAGTTTTAGACGCCGGAAAAAACTCCGGCTATCCAAAAATTAAAAAGAATTAATCCTCCTATATTATAACGTTATAGGGTGTTGTATCCAGCCCTAACTTGGACGGTCGTGATTTGGCCTGGCAATCGGATGGTTAGGATTTTAGCGTGTTGGGGTTAAGCCATCTTCTGTGCACGGATTTGTTTGGTGTTGCCGTGCTCTACCTATGGCGGCGTCTTAAACTCGCGGCAATTGCACTCAACACCATCAAGAGGTTGGGTATGGCATTTTTTTTTCCTTTTACTCGACACAGGCACATAAAGAAGCCATCGTCTTCCAAGACGATTTTGCATCTCCTCTTACGCTATCGGTGATGGCTTCAAAGGCTATATGGCTTGTGTGGAAGCTTTAGAACGAAGAAAGGCCCATACTCAGTTTAGAAAAAAGGGCAACGAAGAGCTTTTCCTCTGTAGTATGGCGCAAGCTTCAGATCGATAAGGATGATTTATTCACCAGAGATAAGCGACTTGCTCTTCAATCTCAACTCAAAGACGTTTTAGTGCTAATAAGCGTGTCCGGATTTAACTAGAAGTAGAGGAAGGAGCGAGAAAATGGATTTGCACATCAAAGATCTTGCAAGAACTTGGATCTTTAGGATTCATTATTTTTTGGCGTTATGGCCCGGATCGATTACGCTAGAAACTCCATTTCTTCCCTTTTTTATTTCAATTATGGTTACCGCAATTTTATGCGAAGTCCGTGCAACTTCCAATGATGAACTCAGGTGCTAGGTCATCCATCTCAAGCCATGATTCTCGGATTAAATATTCACCGTCGCTATGCATAAGGTTCAAAGGCGCACTCTTGGCGAGTTAGCGACATCAAAAGCGAGAACATTATTTGCCTCTTGATTTTTGTTTGTAGTTTAAATGGTAAGAGGAGATGGATGTGGTATTTTCTTAGAAACATTATCCGTATTCCGGTGCTTTTGTTGTGTCGTAAGCTACCGATGATTTCTTTATGTTTTATGCTACAGGTTTTCTTCAAGACATTTTGCAGTTCAGGTATTGAAGGGCACCAAGAGGAACAAGGTAAACCTAAAATTCTTTGTTGTTCTAAGGCATTTGATAATCTATAAATTTGATTTTATTTTCATAGGATGTCACATGAAAGCATGGTTGATGAAACCAAAGCATTTGTTAACATCCTAAGGGAGTTAACATGAAGTCAGATATTTCTTAAATCGAGAGCTTGCTAAGGTATCCATGTGGAGTTGAATGTTGGATCTTGACGCATCCCGTGTCCCTTTTGCATTTCTTATTACCTATTGGATGGGCATATATGTCCATAGAATTGTGCAAGAAGAACATATCATCACAGAGGTATGAGTCAAAACATTGTGCATTGTTTATTTTGGTATAAAACCAATTCTCATTGTTGCTGGCATTTAGGAAACAGAACAACATACTCTTCTTTCATTAATGGCTATATTTGCTGGAGTTTTGGGTCGTGTGCTGGCCATTGGAGGTGACATGATTGTTAACCCTATTGTTTTGCAAATTGAAATACACCCTCAGGTAAGTATAATAGGCCAATAGTTTTTTTTAAAGGTGGGAACTTGAGAATTTTTCTAATTCCATCAATAAATTAGGTAACTCTTGCAACTACTGCCTTCATGGTCTTCTCTTCACATCAAGCTAAGGTTAACGAGCTTATGTCTTCAGCATCTACCAGAGTTATATTACAAAATATTTATTCTAATTCAACAAACAATCTCTTGGTTTCAACATAGAATCTCTCTATTTGCTATTTTCTTTGGATTTGGCAGAGATTGAGATGTTTTTCAAATGCAGGAATAGTTGGGAGCAGTGTATTTCTTATTTCCTTGCACACAGCAGTCAGCAGACCCATGTGTACAAGAAAAAAGAACCTTATTTCACTATCTGCATCCTACATGCAAAAGACCATTCTATTTATGTCGAGAATCATGTGAGATAGCAAACAAAGCTTGAGATAGTTTGTAGACTAAAAACTTCACTTTCTAACATATAGAACCTTTTATTAAAGCACATACAGTTATTTACCTTTTAAGACAGCAACAAAATACAGATATGCAGCTCCATGAGTCATTTGCAAGAACTGATGTGCCTAAACTATGATGTCTAGATGTATGTCAAATTCTGCAGCGACATTGCCCAATCTGACAGGGCATGCGTGAAGAAACATAGAACGAAGATCTAGACCCAAAGCTGTGGTGTCAATTTGATGTGTAGTGTATAAAGGTTTCAAAACTACAAGCCAAAGATGACCAATGATGTGCTAAACTTGGAATGTATTTGTCTATATCTACATGTACTTCATAACAAAAGCAAATTATAATTTTCACAGAGTAAATATATCAGCATTGTCCTGCTTCAAACCTGAAATTCATATTTTTTTCAGCATTTTCAATGATGTGTTGAATTGTTGAATTTATTTTCAAAATACCATCTTTGAGTTGTATCAAGAATTGGAATCACTCGAGTGCTAACTAATAAGTAAATTTATATTGCTGACAAATTAAAAGACATGCAAAACAGCTAGGTGGAAAATTCCTGCTAAATAAGCTTAGAAAATAAGCTCCCAAAATAAATAAGCTCAGTAAATAAGCCAAGCAAGGCAACATAACTATGATCCCAACAAGTTTTGTTGGATTGTACAAGTTCCGAACATTTACATGTTACTAAATTGAAATATGCTCCCAACAAGTTTCGTCGTTGGATTGTACAAGTTCCAAACATTTACATGTTACTAAATTGAAATATGCTCCCAACAAGTTTCATTGGATTGTATGTGTCCAACATTTACATGTTACTAAATTGTTTCTCCATGATTTTTTAGGGTGGGCTTTGTCCTCCGTAAAATTTTATATTCGGGATAAGATAAAGGTAAAGATACGGACTTCCAATTTTCAAGGTCAGATATGGCACCGGTACACCTACCATCGCCGCCCATCGCCAGATCTGGATGCTCTACAAACTGTCGACGTCAATGTATTTCTTGGAGCAAGCATGGTCGCTTCCGGCCAGATAACGAAATACACTTCTAGATGCTACAAAATACACTTATAAATATCTTAAATGTTGCATGTGCACTCCTCCAATTGAGTATATCCATCATCAACATCTATCCTTCCAAAAATGATAGGAGGATGTATAGCAAGTACATGCACAAAAACTCATTGATTACCATGTAGGTAACCACATAAAGGCACAATAACTCATCAACTGGTGCGTAGATCACATTCATATATGCTCTCAAATTTCACTATTAATTCATCTCAATGTACATTCAAGTTCAATGTTATGCTGTGAGTATTTTTACTTGGTCCAACATAATATAATCAATTTTAAGCCCGAAATACCACATACACAAAATCCATATAATGACCTTTATGTCAATGACCTCTTTAAAAGTTCCTCTATTTACCCTTGCCCCTCCAAGCCACGTTACTTATTCTAGCTAGCAATTAAACAATCACCACATCAAATTGTTACTAGGCCCGGCAACGCCGGGCACCATAACTAGTTGCCTTTATTATTAATGTTCTTACCAGGTACAATAATGACCCTGGAAAGGGACATTGGCTAGCAGCCAAGAAAGTTTTGAGATATTTAAAGGGAACAAAAGGTACTGGAATAATTTTTATTCAGAGGATTTGATCTTCAAAGCATATTGTGATGCAGATTGGTGTGGGGATCAAGATGAACAAAAATCAACGTCAGCTTATTTATTAATGCTTGGAGGTGGGCCAGTTAGCTGGAGAAGTAAAAAACAGTCATCAATTGCCTTATCTACAGCTGAGTCTGAATATGCAGCAACAACTCTTGCAGCCAAAGAAATAGTGTGGTGTAGAAGATTTTTGGAAGAGCTTGGAGTAATCCAAAAGGAAGGTACAAAGTTGTTTTGTGATAATCAGGAGTATAAACCGACATAAAAAACAAACCATCTTAATCAACAAAAAATGTCTTCATTTGTCCTCCAAATGCTATATACCTACAGAATCAAAGGAAGTGTTGCACTAGAGGGAGGCGGAATCAATTGGACTATCTGCACGGGAATCAATGGTGGGAATTTGATAGTCATTAAAGTGAACAAACCAAAAACATTTCTTGGTTCCATGAAATTGTCAGCAATCCCTCAAAAATAAAAATCCTATGTTTACATATTATCTCCAGTCAATCTTGAGTAGTCTATTTTGCCATCAATATGCATCAGCTAGCATTATATGTATCTAAACGAGATCCATGTATCCTTTAAACTGTCTTTCTGTGAAGCTAAAGTCATTTACAGTCTCCCATACCACTAGCAATTCTCTAAGAAATGGGGACGCATTAGGGTATGCGGTCAGTGGATAAAACAGAGCCCAGGGGAAAAGTAGCCTAAGAGATCGAGACCAAAAGGAATGCACATTTGCAAAGACTGGTAAACAAGACGGGAACCCAGAGACTCATCCACATTATTCAAAATTCTCCAAATAAACTTAGAAATCATCACCTTGCTCTGCAAAAGAAAATTGATCATTCCAAGGCCGCCAAAATGCTTTGGCAGCATGCACTTTTTCCAACTGACTTTGACAGCAGCACCCTCCCCCCCCAGAAAGAATCCAATACTACATGAAAGGACAAAACATATAGAAATGGAGTTGCATTTCATCAGGGATATGGTAAATAAATCTATGATACAGGTTGAATATGTCAGGTCTGAAGAACAACTTGCAGACGTGTTGACAAAGGGACTGAGTAATATTAGATTTCAAAGGCTGATTACAAAGTTGAATTGCAGAGATGTTTCAAAGTTGTGATCTGAAAAGGGAAATGTTAGAAAAATGTTCAGTTCACAACTTTGTTATCTAAGGATAAATTCTCAGCAGTTAAAATACAAAGAAAGCAACAAAGAATGACAGTGAAAGATTAAATTGGAGTTGAGCAACATTGTAGCAAAGGAACTTGGCATTCTGTGGAGGTCAAAGAGAAAAATGATTATTCCTTATAATCTCATATGGTGAAGAGAGAAAGCATGCAAGTTATCTAGGTTTATGCAAGGGTTATGCATATGGTTGTTGATAAGTCATAACCTTAGTATTAAATGGTAAAATAGTTGAAAAATATTATTGAAGATATTATATCAGAAATTATTTGCTCGGTCGAATGGATTAGAGCCAAAAGACTATTTGAAAGGGGAAACTCCAGGGAATCCGGCAGCAGTAAAGGATCTAGGCGGCTCCACAGAGCTGGGCGGTTCCACCACTGTCGGAACTGCCCTATATAAATATACAAAGTAGAAATGATCGATTTGGTGTGTATGCTTTGGAGCAGTCTCATCTAAGGCCAAGTCGAGGAGGTAATGATAATTTCCTGAAGGATTATTTGCAATGCTGAATAAACAGTGATCTGCATTGATTTAATTTTAATGGTTAGAAGTTCAATGGTTAAAGAATACCATTGAATAACAATAACTTAAGATTATTATGGTCTTTAGTTCTTTACTTAATTGCTGATATGTTTGTAGTATTGTTAACTACAATCATTACTATAAGTTTATACTTGAAAGTTGTTGCAATGGAGTCATAGAAGTATAAAACATCTTAATGATCTAGACATTTTATATTTCTTATGAACATTGTTTGATAACTTCTTACACAGATCTCTTTGTTAGGGCGGCTCTTCTGCCCTGAGCATCTAGGCAATCCATGAACTACGAAGATTTTTTTTTGCGCGCTTTCTTTGCTTCTTTGATTGAGCTTCTGGATTTGAAAAGCTTAAAAGTTTGTCTTCGTAGCGGCGAAATTTTTGTTCTTCGCAGAGGATGCAGACATCAGGAAGAGTTTTTTTGTCGATTCATACCTTCTATATGTTACTGGTTTTTTGCATAAATCAAAGAGTATAATAGGCTTGATTATCTTCTGTTGTGTTCCTTCAAGCTCAGTTATCCGGACCTGGATGGGCCTTTTCTAGACTAAAAAGGTCAGATTTGGAAGTAGAGGAGAATGTCAGGTGCCCGCATTAGATGAAAATCTTCGCTTCCAAGGAAATTTTGCAGTGCGGTTTCTGCAGAGCAAAGGGCTGAGTCTTGGAGGCGATTCTGCTTCTGCGGCCATTCTTCTATGCCAGATTCTTAGCAATGTCGTGAATCTTTAAGGGGCTTTGATAATCACTCCGGGACAAAATGTAAGGTTTTGTTCATGCATTTTTCACTATTCTGGCTTTTGCATGTCTTCCGCAGATTGATACTCATTTTCATATGGAACAGGCTCTGGTTGTTTAGGTTTATGAGTATGGCAGAATGGTTCTTTCTAGTTCGAAACTCTGTTGCCATAGCTTCTTTTGGCGTCAGCGAGCTAACAAAGCATCTCCAACGGCAGTTGTGGCAATCACGTAACTATTTTTTATTTTCCTAATAATTTCAAACGGAATAGATCAGGGTTTGCATGCTTCAATTCACATACGATGTTACTCTAGAGCACAAATCTACAAAGATATGCCCGGAACGAATGAAGAGGCGAAGGTAGAAACTGGAGATGGTGCCTTATTTTTCATGCAATGTTGGAGAAATCCTCCCAGATGCAACTGGAGGATCCAGTAGTTGAATTGAATAGCTCACTTAATCTGTCAGACTGAGTAACACAAAATGTGGCATCAAAGTGTGAAGTTCAGAGAGTATAACTCTAGTCTAGTCTTAGTCTGGGCCTGGGCCTGCAGCTTGGACCTTGATCGGATATTCTGCTCCTTTGATTCATGAGAAAGGAGATCTTACTTCTTTGTCGTTTTGATTTTCAAATTTGAAGCTTTTATATAGAGGCTGGCTCAATTTTTACATCTAAGGCATAGGGCCATATGCCCCACAGCTACTCAGTCTTACCAGATGATGCCAGAGTGTAGAAGCATGGCGCAATTATCCGTAACATGTGGTGCCATCATTGCATCATGGCAAGTAGCTGCTATTTATTCTATTATATTTTCAAGAGATGAAATTAGAAGGTATGAACGAAATGAGGCAATATTTACTAGTTTTCTTGTTGCATGCAACCATGAAGGATTAGTGAATGAAGGTCACTGATATCCTCTATTTAGATGCGTTGTAGATGTTGGATAAAGCAGTAATTCTTTAGTTAGTCCTTCTATTTGTCTCATAAGCTATTAGTGTCTCTCTTACTATTTTGCCTGCAAAAAATATTCAATCCAACTTTGCTGGTGTTCCGCATGGGTACACATTGTTATGGGTATTAAATTTTTTGGATCTGATTAAGGATGCACATTCCTTACTTTCTCTCTTTTGATGAATACGCAGTAAGAGGCCTATTCATTTTAATCTTTCTGATTGATAGTTTGGGAATTTGTCATTGGCCTGAAATTGTTGATGGTTGTAATTCTCAAGGAATATGGAATGTTTATTTTAAGGAAGTTTGCCTCATTCAGATTGAACTGAATTGAATATCGACAATCCACCAGATTATACCAAAACAAACATTGTAATACATTTACTAGGTGAGTTTCAATAATGTGGCAATTTATAGGTGTGAATATGCCAAACTATGGATATGGTTGTTTTGTGCTATATGCAAAATTAATTTTGAGACACTTAAAAGTGTCTTGGATATCTTTATATCCAAGACAAGATTGATATTGGAAATTTTAGACACTTAGGTAGACTATTGGATATCCACATAAATTAAGATCCAGATTTTTGACAAATTTTGTTGCTTAAACGTTTGACAAATTTCTTTTGCTAAAACATTTCTCTTGCTAAGACATGCACGTGTCTGTATCAAGCTTCTCACATAAGCATTGGGAATAGAATATGGTATTACAAACCCGTGGAAGGAAAAGAAGATAAAATAACAATAAATAGCTCTAGACAATTCATACCCTTTGCTTCCTTTATTTTAGGGTTGGGATTAAGTTACAATCAATGGGCATCTATGCCCTTATGCCAACCTTCAGTCATGTCTTCGAGGCATCCATTTCATGGAGAAATAATGAGTTGTCTAAGATTTATCGTTCCTTACGGTTTAATACCCTTTATGGAACCTCTCAAACTTACCTAATGTTGAGTGTATGTTTTGGACCAAATAGATAAAAGAAACAAAAATGACACCCCAACATCTACAACCTTCTTTTACAAAATTGACAGCATAGAAGAAGCAACTCAAATAGATACAACCGGACTTTACACCAAGAAAATAGAGAAATAATTGAGGTGGCCTTGGCCGCCGCGATAAATTTCTTGTAATGCATTATGCGTATTTGCATTTTGTCTCATATCTTACATCTGAAATGCTCAACTATTTCTTGCTAATAAGGTGTCACACTACCATATGCGAAGTGATAATCTCGATGTTCAACTTCTGTTTTGTAATTTTTACAACTTTTTCCATGTAAAAGAGACAGTTTGTCCAGCTTTCTATATCAATGCAGCTATTTTTTTAATGCCCACCAAAACAATTTCCATCGTTGAGACATAGAGCCCAAATGGACAACATTATGCTTATGTCTATAGCTTGCATCTATACTTTATAAAAGAAAAGATTCTACTCCAATCATTTAGGCATTTAACCACATCAACAGACTTGAGGGACATCAATTGCTAAACTATGTTTTATGTGGTAAGACTCTAAATTGCTATGTCCAAGGTCACAAGTTCAACGCTTCATTTGTGAAAGTGGTCATAATCATTGTAAAGGTGGTGGGGGGAAAACCCACTTTAGTCATGTACAGTGGTGGGGTACCACATAAATAGTTCCAATTATTTGAGATAAAACCTTTGCATAATGTCATGCACGAATCTATGTCATTTATTCTCATAATTTCCATGCTTACATTCCAAATTCATTATGATGCTCTCACACCTCTTATAAAGCCCCAACTTATTCTCAAACCATATAAAGTCCCTCTTTTTAAAATATCTTATTGGTAATACCCCTATGTTAGCTCGATTACCAATTTCCATTCCACAGTACACATAAGCGCTTTGCATTTTGATGCAAGTCAATATTTTTGCATTTTAATGTAAGGCGATATTATTTGGTGAGTCTTTCACTCTATTTACAAAAATCACACTACGAGCACAGCATCCCCACCCCAACATAACATACTAAAGCCCGACAACGCCAGGCAATATTACTAGTACTAGTTTAAATTATAATCCTTAATTATATTTAGGGGTAGATTTGAAAACCAGGTCCCCCTTTGTACACTTCAAATTGTACTTAGTAGGCTAGCACCAAATCTACTTGCCATTGTAAAATGACAATGAATTTATCTCAGATACCAAGTGTTGAATTAATACTCTTCAATCTATCACCACTAGAAATATTTGAATAGTCACACTAAATCAAACAACATTCAATGGATCTATGTTCAATGTCCACTACATTCAATGGATAACTAGAAGTTATTCAAATACAACTTGACTATTGAAAAAATATCCTGAAAGCCATTGTAGCCTTCGTATTGACCAAATTGTTGTAGCTGGTTGATTCTGCTTCAGTTTATTTGTAGATCCGTCTCACAAGGAGTTAGATCTGCATTGCTCCCTTTTAATAAATCACGAGTCCATCGGTTAAACAATCGAGATTAGCGAATCTGATATCTCAGCCTTAACCGACCTTTTCAAAGTTAGATGTGGCTCAAAATAGTTTGACTGTATGTCAACCCTGAATAGAAAACAAGATATTTCCTATGAATACTTCAACCATCGACTGTTAATGTGAACCATTAACCTTAATCTAGTAACCATTCATGCAGGGCACCATGATCTTCAATGTAGGAATTACTCATCCGATTCTTACAACAAGATGAACTAAAGGAATGGTTATCACGAGAAAGGTGGTCTTTGGTGTGGAAATGACATGATATGTGATTCATAATATATGTTTAAATCATGTATAAATCACATACTCTTGTATGCAGGCGATATTATATTAACCTCTCTAACCTCGGTTGGACTCCAAAGGCACTTAAATGTATTGAACATGCTTGACCAAAGTATTGATATGGCAAGAAGCTCAATTTCATTTGGAAGGTGAGAACTGGAACATACCCATGAGTACAAATATTTAAGTATTGAGTGGATATATCATTATAAATGGATTGTGCAAAAAAAAAAAGAATCTCTGGGGGAAGCGGGAGGGGGTGAGCTATGATATATGGCACTGGAAGTAGCACCATATGATATTTATAACTATGGTCAGAACGGTAGTGCTATATGGCTGCCCGACATAGGCACTGGGATTGTCATAGTTTGATGAGAGATAGAAAGATAGAAAATGTTCAAAATAGATTTCTAGTTTAGAAACTTGCCATCATGATACAAGCTCCATACACGATGATATTGGCCGAAGCTGGATTCCTTCCCCTTGGCAAAAGCATTATATCAGATATATAATTAATTATGTTAACAAAATCAAGAGCCTAGCTATAGATTGATTGTCATATCAAGCAATGTTGCAAAGAAAAGAAGCATGATATGGTATAAACATGTGATAATTGGTGAGAGTTTTGGGGTATCGATAAAGAAGAATGGTTAGACACACCATATGGAGTACTAAACTATGTGTGTGTTGCAGAAGGTACTAGACAAACTATGGGCTGGTTGTGAAGGCACAGAAGGTACTAGACAAAGGTTGATTGTGAAGGCACGCATACTTTCTACAAGAATGAAATTAACCCAATATTGGTTCTTTTAAAGATTGGATGAAATAAGGGACAAGATTATTTTTTCGAACATTGGACGAAATAAGAGGCACATGATATCACAAGCTCAGTTATCTTCTCACCAGAGAATCAAGACATTATTCTTGCTGCACTAAAGGGAACGTGGAAACAAAATTGCATGCTTTTATAGTGTCCTGCCTACTTGCAAATTAAGAAGCAATTCAATATATCGGCAACAAGTTTAGCAAGTTGTCTGAGATCCACCTGCATAATCTTAGAACCTACTTAAACTCATGGTGAGATGATCACACAGACCAAATTCTACGTTATGAACATCTTGAAAGTATGATAAACAATTGATGAGCTATGTAAATCCTATTGTCTTATGGACATGAAGGTCCCTACAAAGATGTGAATCACATATACATTACCTCCAAATTATGACAACTTGTGCGCAAAGTGATATGACAATTATTTGCCTTACACTCCATTGAAAGGAAGGGCAACAAGACAAAACATGTCGAACTATATTGGCCTCTGCTTGAAGGGAAATTGAACTACTAAATTAGAACTCACAAAATCATGCAACCCTTTATATATGGCCTACCAATGGAGCAATCATAGATGATTGATAGAGTAAGATTTGTTCATCATAACTATATTCCATTGAACCTCTCAAATATGCCAAGGAGAAATCCTCATATGGTAATGCTAAAAACAATTTCAAATGTCAAAGACAATTGGTGTCAAAAACCCAAAACCAAACAAAAACAAGAAGCTGCTGTGCTCATGGCACACAAAACGCCATATCTGGCTTATCCCAACTACCATGATACGAACCTTTGAAGTCTGGGACGATTTGGCATGGCTCTTGTGCAGGATAAAAACAAACCAAAAAATGTGATACGATCCTTGAAAACCATGATATGGAGCATTATCCAAAATTAGAATGGACAGCAGCTGTAAAGGCCACACGATGGGAGCATGGGATGAAAAAAATCTGGGCAGCCAATGAGAAAGTAATTGCTCAAAGGCCTATCCAGAATGATGTGGCATAAGTGAAATTACTGCAGCCAACCACCCCAAGTGGACATATTTCCCACTTGCATCCCTCGGTCCCCACCTTGATGGACAGCGCATTCCAAAAAATAATATTATCCCACCTTTCCACAATTATATGTTGCCCTCTTGCTTTCCTCAATCCACCACAGCAGCAACATGTGTCGAGGAGTTTTTTCTTCTTCTTCAATCCAGCAGCAGCAGCTGCATCATGATCCTCCCTCCTTTGATCTTGATGATTGGGATCTAGATTGCTTAGATTATTGGGACAATGAAAATGAGCTTCAATCTCATTCTGATGGATCCCTCGACTCTCTACTCAAGGAAGATGCTGCTTCTCAACAAGCCGTCGAGCAGTGGGCCGCTTGGGAAGCTTCAATCCTTCCAAGTGTTGAAGCAGTAGTCAAAGTAGAGGCAGAGCCTGTAAGAGCTTCAGATTTGGAAGATAACAGCAGTGATGACTATACTTCTTCTTGTGACTCTTTTTTAAATAATAGTAAAAGAAAGAGATGCTCTTACAGAGGTGTTCGACAGCGCCCTTCAGGCAAATGGGCTGCTGAAATAAGAGATCCGCATCAGAAGAGTCGTCTGTGGCTAGGTACTTTTGAGACTGCCCAAGAAGCCGCTGTTGCATATGATACTGCAGCCAAGAAGATCAAAGGAAAGAAAGCTAAGCTTAACTTTCAGAATGAAAATGAGTACCAGAATCTGCAGGCCAAATTTTCGTCGACTCCCCACCATATAAAAAAGAAAAATCTGTCTCCAAATGCCCCTCATGACAAGTTTCAGGCCTTGAGTGAGGTCTTAGACTTCACTCAGATTCGTCAAAAGCTGGATATGACCAAGTTACAAGGTAGAGTAGACATGAAGGGTCTTCAAGAGAAATTGTTAACCTTTCTGGTTAGTGAATTGCTGCAGCAGACCGGCCAATGTTAACTCTTTCTATGTTAGATCCTGTGTCCTGCCTTAGCTATTATGAACCAGATTTTGATCATAATTGTACAGTTTGTGTTTTAAACAATTAATATATGTACAAGAGTTCTTCTCAATCATGCTTGGTTCCTCTCATGTGCAGTTCTCGACTTTTCAATCAACATTTGTCATGAGTTCTTCTCAATCATGCTTGGTTCCTCTCATGTGCAGTTCTCGACTTTTTAATAAAAATTTCCCGTTCTTTTAGTCATATCCATATGAATACTTGGTTCTTAAGATTTAGATCCTGTTTCCTGCCTTAGTTATGTGAACCATATTTTGATCATAATTGTACATTTTGTGTATTAATCGATTAATATATGTATTAGTTCTTCTCAATTATGCTCGGTTCCTCTCATCTGCTGCTTTTCTCGATTTTTTAATGAACATTTCCACTTTTTTTGTCATGAGTTCTTCTCAATCATGCTTGGTTCCTCTCATGTGCAGTTCTCGACTTATTAATAAAAGTTTCACTTTCATTAATCACGTCCATATGATTACGGTTCTTAAGATTTATTCATGACCAGTGAGTTTATATACTCCCAACAGAGCAATTTCGTTTATTTTCTATTCATCTGCTAGGACTCAAGTCCCTAGATGAATAGAAGAAACGATGTAAGGAAGAAAGAAAGAAAGAAAAAGACACTCGAGCCATTAAGACAAGACATTATAATTTACAGTCCCCGCCCTACATACTTGTGCCAATCCTAATTTCATGTGACAACTTTATCCCCAAGTGGCTGTTAAAATATGCCATCACTATTTTACATAATAACTTGGCTGTCAATGATCACAAGACAGATATATTCTACTTCTTATCTAATGACTCAATGCGTAGGTGTTTGGTGTAGATCTGTTGGCCTTTCTATTCTCATGAAGTCCATTTTAAGATTTTTTTAAGTCAGTCAAGGAAGTGAACAGGACAAGAAAACAAAGGGGTTTGGAATAAAAGTTGAGTATAGATAGAGCCCACCTGTGAAGAAGACGGTTCATCTTTACTCTTGTAAATAGTAGAGGAAAAGCACTTTCACATGATTATAGGTCTAAATTATATCCACGAATTTATCGCTGTACAACAAAGCACTAGCATGCAACGCTCACCTCGTCATATTCCACATGGACGGACACGTTATCTCAACATATTAAATACCTTCAGCTTGTGCACGAAATAAATTAAATTGTGAGATGTTAGAACTGGTGGATCTCTAACAAATTAATACTTTCAACTTCTGCACCAAAAACATGGAATCGTACGATTTTACTCGGATAGAACATATAGTCCTAAAAGATTTTGGACCAACGTTTGTAAGAACTTCTAAGCTCGTTGAAGCATATGATGTAGGTACGTATATGTGTCTAAATCTACATGATCTGATATTGTCGTTAAAAATCTTCCTCTTTTTTTCTAACTCTGGTACTGATGATCGTCTTTTAGTCTTATAAAAAAGAGAGAGACATATGTTATGTGCCTAAGCCTAGCCTCACGATCTGGTATAATTGTTAAAAATGGTTTCCTTTTCTTCTGACTCTGGTATGGATGATGGTATTCTAGTTTTCTAAAAGAGAGAGACATATTTTATGTGCCTCACACTGTATGATGTGGTTGTTATGGTTAAATATGATCTTCTAACTTTATATGATCTGGGTTGTTATGGTTAAATATGTTCTTCTAACTTTATATGATCTGGTATATACGATCCTAGAGAGAGAGAGAGAGGGAGAGATGGTAAAAAAAAAAAGGGGGAGAAGAAAAAAGAACCTGATATAATTTGTTGTAATCAAATTGCTGCAGACTCTCGACTTCGACTTCGATATTCAATGTCAGTTGCTGGAATGGAAAGGACAGAGTCCAGTGTAAGACTATGGTACCTGACGAATAAGACTGAGATTGCAAGATGTTTGGAATCCTTAAGCTATAAGCTTGATCATAACAGAAATAGAAGCCATTAACTTATTCTTTACAAGATCGATGCTTTCAGGCCATTATTCTTTAGAGCATCTGCACTCCATAGTTCAGAAATGCGATCTTGCTTTACTCATTTGGATTGGGTATTAAGTAGCCTGCATGGAAGTAGATCTTACCTGCATGGAAGGAGAATGAATAAACGTGGGAACGCTTGTTGTAAGTAGTCGCCAACGGAGAAGCATAGGCTCCATTCTGCAGATGATGCAATGCAATGCAATGATGTTGGGCCTTTGCATTGCAAACTCGCATCTGAAATACGACGGGAAGAAGAAGATGCGTTTCCTCTGGACGATAAAATAAGCTAGTTGTTGTGGCTAGAGTAGAAATAGGCGGCTGGCGGCCGGCGGCTGGCAATTTGTTCTGCCCAACGTGGCAATTCCATGGCTCATACTTTCCAATGTCCTTGTACCACTTGTTCTTATCAATAAGTGCCGCATCACTATTATTTTTTATTTTATTTTTTCCTTTCCTCGAAGCATCATTATTATCTTGTGTGCATTGCCTACATGAAGTTACCATTGGATGTTTGTGAACTAACCTTCCTTGTCTCTTAAATCATGGTTGTCACATTATTATGATCCAACTGCTCGCAACCATATGATTAAAACGTCTTATATTCAAGAGATCAACTATCAATAGAAGGTATATCTTGATGGGTCAAGATAATTATACCCCGGCTTGGTGGATTCCAGAGCAAAAAAAATCAGCTTTCGGGATCCCTCGCCTGTTCTCCACGGGGTTCATTTGCATCAGTCCGTCGGGGGCAATCCTGACCGCTGTCAAGTCGTACCAGAGGATCCGAGCCGTCGTTTGCTATGGCGGATCTCAGCCGTCGGTTTGCCTCGCTGCTCCAAAATCACACCGAGGCATTCCCGCTTTTGGGAGCTCATACCAGTGAGGCCTTCCGCCGAGATACCGCTAATAGGGATTCCAGTCACCGGTGGCTGCTTTGTTACCGAAATTAGATGGCGTGGCACCGTTGTCAGTCCATACCAGACACCAGTCAGGCATCACTGACTGGATCTGGACGTCAATGCGCTCCGAGCATCTCCGCCATCCGTATGGTCCCCATGATTCAGGATCTCGCCACGACTTTCTGGGGGCATGGTATCCGGGGCATGGTATCTCAGCCCCACGTCACCTCCCACTGGGATCCCACCCTGGTGGATTCCGGCGTGGAGCACCAGTAAGCAATCATGGTCATCGAATATCTGGCACTGCATCCTGGCCATCAACCCCACGGTCGGAATCACGGACCTGTAATTCCAGAGCCGCCCGGATCACGTAAAGTTTGTGGGGATTCATGCGGATGGCAGGATCAGATAATGATCCCTGCTTAGGGAATCCATGTCGCGATCCTGGCCATTGGCATCAAGTTCCAGAATCACGTATGGGTGATACCGACGGGCAGCCCAATCGGTGATCCCGGCGTCTGCGACCCATGTGGCGATCGGACGGCGATCCTTGCTTACGGGACGCATGTCGCGATCCTGGCCGCCATTGATCTTGTCCCTCAAACCCGTTAGAGTGCATCCACGCCATCCATCCAGCACGGCTGCCTGATATGGTGCAGTGATTGGTCTGAGTGAATAGTGACATAAAAGTCGAACCATGGCGCCGAAACGGGGAAGAGACCTCGCGGGAAAGCTGCGCCTGTTTGGAGATGCGCTTATAGTGGAATGGTGGATGAAAAGTATGGATGTGCTGGTAATCTACTTTCCCTGCTCCATTTATCTTAAGCAGCACCAGTGCTAAGAATTTCAATTCCATGTAGCGTCAAGAAATTATCAGGTTGTAGCAGACTTTGATCACATCCAACTCCTATGGACGCAGAGGAGCATCCCTACCATCCAGTGTCCCGATGATCGTCATGGTTTTTTGCATTCCCACCGGGCGAGTTTCTGACATTGTTGCCGGTGAGCAAGTACTTGGAGATTCCCCTTGTAATTTTTACCTGAGAAGCAGTGCATCTCAGCGACATCTAAACTCCAACTAAGGACTCATATCTATCAATAAAAAGGGGAAATTTTCATTCTTCATATTGATATAATTACAGTGGATGCTTAGCTAAAGATTCTAAAAGATAAATTAACGTTTTGTATGGCATGTAGGCTTATTCAATATGCAATATGATACGTCGTTTGAGACTAATCCTAGGAAATCAGCCAGGTATTGATGTACTTACAGGCCTTAGGACTACTCAACAAACACTCACTTTGTTGAAAGCGTTCGTCCAGGTTCCGATAGACGCCGAAGAAGGGTTGAAAGAGGAGAAGGTGTTTGTAGCGGCTGTCGATGCCACTTCACAGTTCGTCAGTTGTATCTCATGCCTGAATGCTCTAAGATCACGTATTATTAGTTCGATCATGTAAACCTGCGCGGTGGGGTGGCTTACGGTAGGGCACTTGACCCACAAAAGGGCATGAGGTTCAGGTTTGCACCATGGATCTCCAAGGAGAAGAAGGAGTGGATTCGTCAAAAACTTGTGCGGTACCACACCCCCAACAGTGTGTTGAATATGCACGAGGAGAGCTGAAATTTGAAATGCTCGGTGAAAGGAAAAGAAAGCTTGAACAGAGATGATATGTTGTACATATTAGATATCTACAACGTAGACAAGTCTATCGTTCGTGACACTTGAAAATTACACGAGGATCTGCCTACTAGCATGTGACTTTCCACGTATTTATATGCCTTTTGGGTATAAGTACATGACACGTCGCTATGAATAATTAATGATGTATTAATTATTCATAAGCTAAGGGTAGCTGTTAACCATTAATTATTAAGGTGGAAACCTAACCCTAAACCCTAACTCGAATTTAGGGCTAAACCTAATATTGAAAGGGGTTAAAATATTAAATTAGTTAATAATAACGAATCTAGAGTTGCCACCTGGCCCAAATCAATTGGCAAAGCAGGATTGCCAATTTGGGACACTCAAATTAGGGCTTCCATCCCAATTTGCCCCAATTTGAATTGGGAGAGATTGGTGGAGGACGAGCTGTTGTTCAACTCTGTTCCAGCCAGAAGGATGGAGAAGCAGAGAGATAGTGGATCTAGCTATGATTCCAGTTAGTATGTAGATAGCTTGTATTCCTAGATAGTCATAGGATTAACCCTTGTATGCTTAGAATATAGCTAGAATTAACCCTTGTATGAATAGATGTATGGTTAGTCTCTATTTTATGTTCTATTCGAAGCTATGGATAGATGGATATATAATGATAGTTTTCTTTCTGTTCCTCCTGTGTTTGCGGGGATTAAGGGGGTAGAGACCTAAAGGCTATGTAGACGTAGAGATGCTCCTAGCTAGAATCCCTTAAATCCCAATAAATGTGACTTGTGAACAAGAGCCCACCAGTGCTCGAATTTGACGGTTCGCCCTTAATTTTCCAAGGACGGGCAAAATAATTTTACACCTTTCGCATAACAAAAAGTTCCTAATTTCAAGCCTTTCAAATGTAATTGCAAAATTTAAGATGACAGAAACTAGGTTTTTTCCTCAAAAACATAGATAGATACATAGAACAAGGCATATTTCCATTATAGTTCATGAAATACATAATGAAGTTCTTACATAGATATTACTGAAATAAAATAATAGTTTAAAGTTTAAAATCAATCACAAACTTATTCAAGTGGCATTCGTCTCCTTTGCTTCGCTTCATACCAGCCTTGTAACATGCTTGCCAATCTATGCTTTCAAATTGTTAATTCCACAATGATACATGCATCGTGGATCTAGCCATGTCTACTTTTGAAGCAAACTTGGCAAACAATTTTTCCCGCTATTCCTTAGTCTCATCATCCCTTACAACATATCCACAGCATATGCAGACGGATTGAAGAATTTCATGGTATTTGGTTGGTTGTTTGGTACTTGTAATACAAATGCAATCCTATATTATAATGTTATATCGTAATTCCTGGATTTGGATCCAGCCCTACATCAGACGGTTTAGATCTAGGGTTGCAGATCAACGGCCGTGGCACCAATAATAATAGGTCAATTTCGTCCACCCTCCCTCCTCCTCATCGCTCATTGCTGTTGCCATAGCCATCTTTATCATCCCTTCCCTGCCCTTGCCCATCATGTTTTCATGGCCGACCGGAGTTTTCAGTGCCTTAATCTCCAAGACAGTGTAGCATATAATGGTAGCATTAAAACAAGGGGAAAAGAGAATGATATTGGCAGACGAGAGAAATTGGAGAGTAAATGGGATCATTCTTTTACTAAGGAGCTTCCGCCATATGTAAGAGCAGAGCTTTCCAGCCTTTTGTTTCCGGATGGCTCGGAATCTGGTTCAAAGTCTTGAAGAATAGTTACAGTATGGCATACCGAGCAAGCTTACATCTATTTTTCTTTTGAGCTTCACTGGATCAAAAGCCCTTCTGGAGCAGATAATATCTCAAAAGCTGGCATGGCAGATCTTTTCTTTCAGATTCCAGAGCAAGCTACACAATAGGTATGCTTCTCCATGATCTAGATGCTGCAAGAACTTTTGTGGACCCAACTCTGCTAGATGGTCATCCTGTAAACTGTAACCTAGCTTCTATTGGTGTTATGCATCATTTTGAGATTTGCCAGTTCCGGAGACGGATCATGCGTTATGGGCACTCTAGCCATTCTACTCTGTTATCTAGAGGCAAGCTTGAGATCTCAACAGGTTCGAAATCATCCGACAATATATAAACAATGGGGTTTTTTGTGCCCTCTAATATGCATCAGGGAGTGATCTTTGGAGTCTGGGGTTTATGGCATCTGGCAAAATACACTTAGATCTTTTGTGAAGGTGCCTAGGCTTTTCAATTATGGCACACGGTTTCTGTAAGATTGCCATGGACTTTTTGGTGTCTGGAGCTATAGACTTTGCTGTTAATCAACTGGTCCATGCACAGGGAGATTTTGCAGCAGTGATCGCCACAATATATCTCAGAAGGTTTCAACATCCATCCTTTTCCCTGTGATATTTACACAGATGGAGGACAAAATGACATTATGCTTTTGGCATTTATTGGGACTGTATGGCTTTTTTGTTTTTACAGGACACATGTGTACTCTCAAAATTTTTATTGAGAGCATCATGCAATGTTCTGCAATGTTCAGCAACATTATAACAATATTCTTTTGCCCGGATATACCAGGCGAAATCACAGAGGTATTTGTTTCATTGTGGCTTGATTTTCTAGATCAAAAAGACCCTATTTATATTTGTCAATAGATGTTTATATCTGTTAGTAAGTGCAGCAGTAGATGTTCTGTGATTGGACTGTCCAAACCGGTGCATATCTCCTAAGAATAATATCTGTCATGCACTGGTTGTTCAGAGTGATGGTTAATTCAAATATTGCAAGGATCTCACACTGGAACTGAGCTATTTCGATGTTGAGCTGACAAAACGACATCAAATCATTAGCAAGTCAGATGGCATATACAAAGGGGAGATCCAGTTCAAGGTATCCAAGGTATCCAGTTCAAGGTCATTGACACAAATGCAGTGTTGGCAAAATGGAAGTGTTGCAGCAGGAAAGCATCAGTGCAAAGTAAGGTTCTCTGTTTCATACGCTATGTGTTTTATTTGAGAAAAAAACACTTTAAGTTCTGCTATATAAGCATTCAAGTCATGAAGGCTGCAGATGGGTCTTTCACCAGGATGCCTGATTAACCAAAAAATGTAAGGTATGCATGCTATTATACTTTGCTCCCTTCATTTTTGAACCCAACTTGAAACCAGTCGTAACAGATGCAGGCACTGAAGAAGTTTATGGAGTTTTCGATACCATGGACAGCATGAGCGTTCTACCTGTTTATGCCATTACAAATGTTGGGCACTATGAGTCAATCCCTAGCATACCTTCACATGAGCGTTCTACCTGTTTATACTATTACAAATGTTGGGCAATATGAGTCAATTCCTAGCATATCTTCACAACGATATGTTTTAGGGATAAAAAAGTTGAAATAAAAAGTGGACGTTCACAAAGTATACATTTGAGCTTGGAGCACTTGAAAATGTCCAGCAAATCTGTATATTGAAGACAGCACAATAGAAGTGCCAATACCAGGGCTTCTAAGACTAATGGATATGAGCCAGACCTTTAAGAAAAATTTGCAGAAGGAAGAGAGAAGTAGCCATCAATGGAAGCATACACCAGATAGTTAAAGGCAAGAGGAATATTGCAGGCCCCAGAGATTTGCAGTCACAAAATAGATAAAAATTTTATGATGCAAATTTAAGAGAGTCAAGTGGTTATTGAGAAGGATTCTGAGAATTTTAATACTGTCAGAAACCCCATAGCATCTAATGCCAGCACACTAAATGGTGGAGGAATGATATAAGTAGCCTGCCAACTGTGTTATGTTGGGAAGATGTGAAAGCCATGAATAGCCAGAAGTGGGATAGTAAGATAGTGCAATTAATTCCAAGAGTGGGGTGAGAGCATGTTAGGGTGTGCCAAAAAAAAGTATCTAAAAGGTAGTTTTAGAGTACTTTTTCTGCAGGTACCTAATTGATATTAAAAGTACCTAAATCAAAGCTAATAGTCAATATTTTTACTTCATGGTTGAGAGTAATAGAAGAATGATGTCTTAGAGCACTTTTCATATCATCCATTATCATGACCATGAAGCCATATCACCGTATGTAAGTACCCAGTGGATATTTTAGGTAGGTTCCAAAAGTGGTACACCCTCATGCTTTAACCCAGTGGGAAAATGTAACAGTGACAAAGTTGATGAGCATTATTATGTTAATGCCCAGTTTCTCTCACCTTTGTTATTGTGTTGATCGCAATTTAGATAGCACCAACAAGTTTTAAGCAAATGACAATGTTTTACTTGAAATATAGAATGTACCATACAAACCATGCCATACAAACACGTCAAAAATAAAAGGGCTAAAAAGTGGCGTCCAAAAAAAAAAAAAAAAAAAAAAAAACCCTAAAAAAAAAGGGTTTTTGGGTGTGGCTATGGGTGTGACTATCACCATCGATCAGGCACATTGTCATACAATCTACTATAGATGCCTCATTAAATGACTATTCGATTGTATAGACTCCAGAGGTATTTGGTCCTGTAGGCATATATGTAATAATAGGCGACATTCCTTGCTATATTCCTAAGAGACCTAAGAGACATTTGAATCTTTCTTTGCATGAATCGGCATCTAAGTTAGAACTAACAGGCATTTGCATAATCGTTTTAGTACATACGTCCTCCTAGAAATGGCTACATGTAGAGTGCAATCGCCATTGCCATCGCGTTGCTCAATGCAATTTTGGAGTAAGAAGAACCTCAATGCAGCTGAGTGTTACAGGTGAGGGCTTCAAATTCTAACAGTAAGTACTTTTCTGAGTGAAATTTGCGTTTCTTTGGGACATTGGGGAGGAAAGAGAACCTTTTGTTTGAAATTTGACAGGCACAGAAAGGACCATAGTTGCCACTTGCATGCACATTTTTTGGTCGAATATGTCTGCAAGCTACAGTTTCAGCCCTAGCCTGAGCATTGAGGTCTAGCATTGTGGCGAAAGAAGGCATATGAGAATGGTCCATTGCACGCTCGCATGTATTCTACATGTTCCTTTAGTAATTTCACATTCAAAACGGCAATTCCTTCCCCTGAGGACTGAGAAATAACAAGCAGCGATCATGTTCTCTGATCTTCCTTGTTCTGTTATATTTGGTTATGAGAAAATAATCATTGTTATTTACATCTTGCGATATCTTTTGAGGTGCTTTTAGAAGTGCTATTGGAATAATAGAAAATTGTGGAACTAAAACTACATTAGCGAATGATAGAAAGCCACTGCCTTTGTATCAGAATGTATGGTAATTGTAATGGCTGAACAAATATATTGGTCTTGGTCTTTTAGGAATAGCAGCTGCACACGATATGATTATATTAACTCTCATTGGCATCAGCAATGACAAGAGCATACATGTCTATATTGTCGGCCTTTTACGTGGTTTATTTAGAACATTCTAATTTGCACCAATTAACCTAGCCGCTGGTCGATTCTGCACCTTCCGAAATGTAGACATTGGATCTCTTTAAATGTTTCATCATGTGTACTTAACCATGCAAATACAGCAAACGATGATCAATTATCTCCTCCTTGCATCAACTTTTGCCTTCGTGTTTGAAATGGCAAGATTTAAGTGGAAAAATGATTTAAGTGGCAAGATTTAAGAAATGGTATTGATGTCAATGTAAAATCGCAAGGTTGTAAATTTTGTTTACAATAGATCAAACGTAGAATACATACATAACCCTTATGGGTCAGGAATGTTCCAAGGGGTCACTAAAGTACAAGTACATGGATTGCCCAATGTTCCAAGGGCTTTCACCAAAGTACAAGTACATGGATTGCCCCACCGAAGGTGGGCAATTTACTAGTGCTTGGAATGAAATAATAAGAAATAGAAGATTTCTAATGTTTAATGGTTCGTTGGTATCTATAATGTATATTTTTAAGTCCGGTTAAAAAATGGAATGCATAGAGATATTATAATCAATAATAATATAAATGTTTAAAACTTATAAAGATATATAGCAAGAAAAACGACGGGCATTCCTCTATTCCTAGCCTTTCAAATGACGAGTATGTCTTGTAGTTGCCCTTCTCTATGATGGGCAATTGCCCAAGTGCTACCCTTCGTTTGCAATACAAAAGAAATTTTCACCTGTTTTGACGGGCAAAAATCCCAAAAAACGACTGATTCAAAGACTGCTTAACGCATGATGGTGAAAAGGAGGTGGAATCCTGCCTGGTTTGATTACAAAATTCCTATAGTGTGTTAGACTTATAGTTGGTTACCATGTAGGACCGGGTATGGGTCTGACACCTCCTGGATCGCAAGATACGTACCTAAAGTGGATGTCTTTGGCTCGATGGGCACGCCGGGGCGGCCTATGGATTTTGGGGGATTAAAGCCGGGTAGGGATGCATTGTTGCCTGAAGGAACCATGATCCTCTAGCTACCCATGGAACCATCATGTTCTGGGAGTGAATTCATTTCCTCCCTGCCTTGTCGGAGTAGTCTCATAGGGTGAATCCAACTCGGAGTAGTCTCATAGGGTGAATCCATGAGATTGCATCTCCGGAAGGCTATGACCACGTCATAGCATGATTCAACCTATCTGCAAAGTATGCGCAGGAGGGGCGGATGGACTACCCTAGCTATTGTTCTATGCCATCCAACGCCATTGCCATGATTCCGTCTGTTGTCATTCGGAGGCCCTAACTGTCAGTTGACCCCCCCATGAGTCAGAGCCCAGGGTAGAATCCTCATTCATGGTGCATTTTCTATGTTATGTTGGCATTATATGTTGTTGCATTGATGATGGATGGACCACCCTATTTATTTGCTTTGTTGCCAGGTGCTAACATGTATGTACGCTTCCACTATATAGGATTCCCATAGAAGGCGTGGGACGAATGACACCTCCGTGTCCTTCACCCGGACACTTGCCCATCACAAGTGGTCTGAGTCAGACGGAGGGCCTTTCTGTGGTGATGGAGTCGCCATGGGAGGGGAATTTCCCATATTTATATGATGGGAGCATCGTATAGGTTCGGGGAGGGTCACATAGCATCCATATGTGGGCTCGCTTGAATGCAAATAGTGTCTTCGCCCACCAACAAGGAGCCTTATTCCAACTAGGCGTGATGACCAGCCTCGAGACAGGTAAGCCTCCACTTTCAAGGCAAATGACAAAAGGTAAGCCTCGGCAAGTGTTCATGAAATTACCCCTACTTCTTAGTAATTCGTTTGGAGCCCCTACCCATTACTTTGCAAGATATTATCTCTTCACCCGAATCGCACTTGATGACCATTACAATGGGATGCCGGTTGTCTGGGTTATTACCAACAACCAAATCGAAAGTGCAATATCACAGTGGCTCATAGGATTGAGGGATCGCAGTCCACCTCGTGATCTAGCTTGGCGACTTTCATGCTTCATTACGACGATGCCCATGCAAAAATCAAAGCTTGTGAGACGGTGAGAAACCACCTCATTGATTCAAGAGGATAATTTTATAAATTGTGTTTGATGTTTGTTTTGTTGGATGTTGCAGTGTAGGTGTTTCCCGTAGTGCCTATTCAAATTTGCATTTGGCACATGAGGAGAGCCTGGTTTAAGTGGTTGTCGAGAAACGTGAGGGAGAAGAAGGTTAGAAACAAGATGTTCACCGAGGGGCGATTATGTATGGGATAGGCAGTCCGCACATAGGCTTACATGTAGGTGAGGACGAAGGAGTTTCCGGTGGTGTAGAAGGTGGAAAGCCGGGGGACAATCATTATGGGGACGTGTACAGAGAAGCCTGTAGAATTAAAGCTACACAGGATGCATTCAAAACTAAGTATGGCATGAGGTTTCCTAAATTGAAGGGTTATATGTAGCATAATAACAGGGGGTTTTCTTTGTGTTTTTGTACGCTTTTCACTAAGGTTTTCCTATGATTTCGTGATGTATTCAAATGGATGTACTAATGCGTACATCTAGAGTGCACCATTTCTGAGCCATTGATTTTAGCCTTTTTTTTGCAATGGTCAACAACCAATGGCTCACAACAAAAGCCCTTTTTTTGTGCGTGTGGTGCATAATGGTCAACAACCAATGGCTCACAACAAAAGCCCTCTTTTTGTGTGTGTGGTGCATAATGGGCACATGAAGGGCTTGAAGGGCATGAAGGGCTTGAAGGGCGCATGTAGTCGCGGTTCCACCAAGGCAACACATTTCTTATCATAACTTTTGATCCGAGCTCTGTTTCGGATGCATTAGGGCGGATTTGGGGTCCGAAAATGGCCCTTATCTTGGGCTAAAGATTTCCACGTCGATTCGCGGGGACCAATCGGGTTTTTATGCCTTTTTACGAAAAGTCGGTATTACTTGGCGGGTAGAAGGATGAGCGGGGCTTACTTGGCATCCACATGGCGTTTTTCATAGGGGATGCACAAGGCTTATTGCAACCATTTTAATGGCCCGTATTTTTTCGGAGTCGCCGCCCGCCCAAAATAATGGTGACTTTGACCGCCATCTTGTCGGCCACCAACTCCCTTGTCAAATTTTGGCGCCAAACTTCATCTTGTCATTCCGAGCCTCTACGTGCATCCTCTCCCTCGCCTTCACTCCTCATCACAGTAATCCATGTCTCCCCGTAATTTCGTGTTCTTGCCCCATTTACGAACTCCCAAGGTCAAGAAGTGGGAGGTTTTGTCTCAATAGGTTAGTGGGTGAGTATGTTGCCATCAACGAGGGGCGAGCATAGAGTTAAGCGACAAAGGCGATCGGGCGTCGCGGACACATTGGATAGGTAGGATAAAAGAGTTCAAGTTGAATTCTAGCGGTAGGAAAGTGGAAAGTATAACAATACGACATGCATATACCCCTTCGATATGGCCAAAGAGCTAATCTCCACCAAAAACGACTTCCCAAAATTGCCGCAAATGGTAACCACCTTAAACGGATCACACGACGCCGAAGCTAGCTGTCGACTACTTAACTAGCGTAGAGATAGTTTCGCGTCGTGTGATCTTCTTATCTTTTCATTTCTTTTCGTTGACACGTGTTTACAAACAAATTTATTGTGCGGGGTTTATGTTTATCGACGTCGTGGATGTCATTCCGGCGAAAAGTATTAGTAGTGTACTTGTCGGTGTATCACATAGACATCGGAATTGTCCTTTTCAAAGGTATGGATGCCGTGACCTTGCGGGGTATAGGCATCCGGTTTTTACGGACATGATTATAACGTAAAGGTCGGAAACCGAGCTTGAGGCCGGTTGAATTGCCCCTTTAAGTGAACTTTGTAAGCCACGGACTAATGAGAACAATGTAATTGCAATGAAGAAATGCATGGCTGAGAGGTGCAAGCGGGGAATGTCTGCAAAAGCGAGGCGTGAGGATGAGTTTCAAAATCTTCACACCGCTTGAGGTATTTGCTAACATATTCCAGATGGCGCGGGAAGTTCAAAAGCTCAAGACATATATCGTGCTTTCTCCCCCTGCCGATTTTGTGGATGGCTTATTTTTGGTTCCCACACGGGATGTTCGATTCCACGAATCATCCGGTCAACTAACAGGGTCCGCATAGTTAAGTCCTCCTTTAAGTTCGGATACTTTCTTCCAAAACAATATTTATACGTTAATTGTCAACTAGAACGAAGGAAACAGAAAAAGAGAGGCTGCACAACTTTTTGGGAGCCGTTTGAGGACCATAACAGACACTCCGATGCGGTGGATATTCGAGTATGGAGAGGGGAGGAAGTCATTTATACGGCCACCATGGAAAGCGAATGGCCATTATCAGAGCTAAGAGTGCTAATGGAGACAGAGGAGATTGCTGACGACTTCCATTATTTTATTGATGGCATTAGGGTTGGTTACAGGCAAGAGGGAAATGTAAAGTTTAGTGAGTTCGCGATCAACAAGAAATTGTCTATCGGCTAGCGCTTTGAATCTCGGTTTTTTATTTGTGTTTTTGTCTGATGTTTTTTTAGGGTTCCGTATTTTGTCCGATATTTTTTAGGGTTCCGTACAATTATTTAAAAACGTTACCATCATATTTTACTTTAACTTCGTTTTTACTATTTATCTCTTGCCGGTTGTCTATTTTTGTCGGTGTTAAGTAGTATAAAAGCCCATCCGGCCGAGAAGCCATGGCAAGAACTAAGCAAAAGCGCAAGGATCCATCCGTGTGGTGTAAGGCCGTGATTACATTAGTCCGCCTTCTTCATCCGACTCACGAAGTCTCGATAGAGATTCTCCTCCCTCGACCATGCCTAACGAAGACCGGAAAAGAAATCCGCGCATGACGAGGCGGCGGGGAGAAGCAGCTCCGAGTAAGTAGGGAGGTGCACTCCGGTCGAGACGAGGAGGATGAAAATGAGAGACCGGCCGAGCGAGAATATGACGCCGGATTAATTATTGGGCAGCCGCCTCTTCTTGCTCTTCCTGCTCCTCCTGTTCCTCCCCGTGGAGGTGCAGGACCTTCAAATCAAAGGAGGAGGCCCAACGCCCCGAAAGGGGAAGGCGACCAGGGGAATGTGAGGAGACGGCCGAAGAGTCGGTAGAGGAAACGACTGCAGATCTTTGGGGTGAGGAGGCGGAAGAAGAGTCGGCCGAGCAACAGGCTCAAAATGCCGGGGTGGGTGAGGGTAGTGGCCGGGAAGCGGAAG
This sequence comes from Isoetes taiwanensis, assembly GCA_021234155.1. Classification (NCBI taxonomy): domain Eukaryota; kingdom Viridiplantae; phylum Streptophyta; class Lycopodiopsida; order Isoetales; family Isoetaceae; genus Isoetes; species Isoetes taiwanensis. The sequence goes on from JAJEKV010000018.1 coordinate 13,244,110, forward strand.
ACGGCCCGGCATTAAAAGCGCCAGCAGATTAAGAAGTATCGAAGAAAGCACCGAGATGGTCATTCCACGTCTCCCATTTGCCAGGCTCGTGAGAGAGATTCTGCAAGAGTGTGGTGCGATACATCATACCAGTTACAGAATTCAAGCAACTGCCTTAAATGCTCTTCAAATGGCTTCGGGCGGTTGGTGTCGGTCTGTTCGAGGACTCGCGGCTTTGCGACAATACATGCCAAGCGGGTGACTGTCATGCCCAAGGACATGCGCCTCGTCTTACGCATAAGGGATCCCGAGTACTATGGTCAAAATTTTATGGCTGAATACAACAAGAAGAAAGACCCCCCAGAAAAAAGGCCGTGAAGTGCCTTTGTGTTTTTTTCATATGTATAATATTTCTTAATGTAATGGCTTTATAAGCTTAATCTCTTAGTCCATTTCTTTCTTAGAAGCCTAGCTTCGCACTTTGTATTTTTTTTTTTAATGTTATACGTGAGGATCACACGACGCGCAGCAAGCATTGTGCTTTTTTGTTGCACATAGTAGTCTTCGCGTCGTGTGATCCAACCCTAACCCTAAAATGTACGGACAAATCTCCCCACAACGGCTGTGTCCCCTTTCATAATCGACAACGGCTACTTGAGTTCAAAAGTGACAGCGCCTTACTGCTCCTAAACATCTTCTTGTTTTTAGCCGCTTGCTTCGGCCATGGATTGTTATGTGAAGTTCCCGGAATGGTATGCATCCGCCCCTCATGACAACGAGGAAGTTATTGCCGATTGCGATTTATCCGTTCTATTGCAAGGAGTTGGACATCATGGCAAGCGATGGCGAGCTTGGATGCTATCGCGAGGTTGCCTTAGCTTTCACCCGACCGCTTGGTCTCGGCAAGACGCCCTTTGCGAGATGTCCCCGCTCGTGGATTCCAAAACCAGCTCTAGAGGAGGCTTTCCCATTTGCAAACGGGGAAGATGTTTTTCAAGAATCTTTGCGCGCGCGGGCTCCTCACCGGCTGCGTCCTTGTGCTTAAGAAGGTATCTTATTTCTCTTTGCCGCTTGCATTTGCTAGTTATTGCATTACCTTTCGGCCAAACCCGAAGATACACCGGAAACAATGAAATCTTTAAGCCAAGGGGGCAGGGTTATGTGTGATGATGCCGACTATGGCGTAGAAATGGAGATAGATCTACAAGAAGAAGAGCAAGAATGTAGGAGTTTTAGCCCGACCTTGGCCTTGGGTGAACCAGGAGGAGGGAGATGATTCAAAGGTGATGAGGATGGGGATGAGGATGAAAAGAAGTTGTCGACATAACGCCAATTTTAGTGGAAGGCAAAGAATACTTATTGCTAAGTGATATCTTGAGGAACCCGCCTTTTGTTACTTAATGTGTGCTAGGGAAGACGAGCTTATCGCAGACCTTGGCCGAATGGGTAAACTTAGGCCTAGATTTTGAAGAGGATTTGGACAAAGAGATGTTTGAAGTGTCTAATTATACCGGCAATGCTATAAAGCTTAAAGAAGCCTATGAGAGGTCGGAGTCTCGATTTGCTCAAGATGAGGCTGAATCTACCAACGGAAGAAGAATTCCAGCGTCTCCGTGCAAAGCTGCCAACCGGGATCTACAGGTTTGGCGTGCCCTTCATCAATCGCGGCTGACATAAGCCCGGTAGATGAGGATAAATGTGAAGAAGATAATCTTGAGGGTTCTTATTTGTGGGAAGTAGATGATTTTTCTTGCCCGACATGCACGCTGGGACAGAAAGATTGAAGGACTCTACATTGTTACGATATATCTCAAGATTCGTTAATGGGGAGATAATCGTCTTCAGCGAGAACTTTCAGTCAAAAGGTGCGAGTTTGTCTATTACATCCGTGCATTATGCATGTTAGGGAACCATTCCCAATTGGCATCAAACACCGAAAGGGGTGATAGCAATTCGCCGGGATGTTGTGTTACAATATTTTGACGACCAAGCGGTCTATGGGGAGCAATATGTTAAATTTTTTTAGTGGCGGCTTGACTCACCCAAGGTTGGAAGCCGGGGTCGATAACATGGAAGTCATTGCCTTGTTGGATCGGTCTGGCCGAGGATTGAAAGAGCATGAAATTGACGACTAAGCTTGAGAAATTGGAAGTTATATGTTTTCCAACTTGTATCGGTAAAATTATTTATGTACAGATTGTCCTTCCCAAATTCCTAATAAAAATTATTTTATTTGTATTTATTCACATCACGCTGAAATACATCGGTCGATTTTTTACGTCATATCTAGGTTTTCGGCGTCGTGTGATATCTATCTCGAAGAAATGAAATATTATTGGAAAAAGACAATTAATTTATTTATTCCTCACACGACGCCGAGAAGCAACTTCGTGTGACTCATGTTATAAATAGAAGACCGATGTCCACGCCGACCTCCTCCGTCGCCTTCCTTACGCTCATCTTCTACTTCCGGCTTCCGCCTTCCACCTTCGCTCAGATGGTATCATCATCTTCCTCTAGCAAGCGACCACGCCAAGATAGCACTCCCCAGCCCCCGAAGCTGCCCATGGACATCACCCTTGCAAAGTGGTGATGAAGAGATTCAAGGAGATCCATGATGAAAACAACCGCCTCGTAAATTAGAACACAATGAGGCGGTCGGCCAGATTAGCCTTCACGAGGGAGCTGCCGCACGCCTGGCGCGACGTTGAGCTCGCGTGGAAACATTCGCCATGTACCAAGAGGCTTAATTTGAGCCGCCAGGGCGGCGGTTAAACCGCTCACATGATTTCGCAGCCTTAGAAGATATGGAGAAGAAGCTCCGAAATCGCGGAGGATGAGAACGCCTGCCTTTACGGCTTCAAAATTGCGGGACATGAAAATCAGCTAGAGGATCATGAAGATCCCTAGCCGTTGTATCTATCTATTTTTTGCTTCAAAGAAAAGTTTTTCTCTATTTTTTGCCTCTATCTATCCCATTTGTTCCAATGTATGTTCTATTTTATTAAAATATCACCACGGCGAAAATGCCTTGCTTGCAATTAGGTAGCAATCAATGGATTTCGCGGCGTGATCTCCATGCCGCTCTATTTTGCTTCAATGAGAAGTTCTATCTTTAGTTATGTATCAGTAAAATTACTTATGTATAGATTGTATCACCGAAATTATCAATAAAAATTATCACACGAGCTTTCTCGAAGAAACGTTAGAAGAAGTAACGGTCCTTTTTCCTCACCACGGCGAGAAGTAGCGATTAAATTTTTCGACCCACGGCATCCTTCGGCGTCGTGTGACTCAAACTTCTACGAAATTTACATTTATAAATAGAAGACCTTCTATCTTGCCTTCGACCTCCAATCCTCTTCCGCCTTAGCCTTACGCTCATCTTCTCCTGCTTAGCCTTCGCCTTCCGCCTTCTCCTCAGATCCTCTTCCGCCTTCGCCTTACGCTCATCTTCTCCCCTTCCGCCTTCCGCCTTCGCCTTCTCCTCCGATGGCATCTTCATCCTCCTCCAGCCAGCGGCCCGTACCCCGGTGCCGACATCACCCTTCTTTGTGGTGATGAAGAGATTCAAGGAGGTTCCGCGGCCGAAACAGCCGTCTGTCGCCCGAAGATGGATGGGCGGTTGGGCGAGAATAAATTCCACGAGGGGCTCTTTGCATGGCGAGACCTTGAGCTTCAGCGGCAACATTAACCAGTGCCGAGGCCAATGGCCGTAGGGTCGGCGCTTTAATCGCACACAATATTTCGCAGCGCTAGAAGATATGGAGAAGAAGCTTCGAGTCGCGGAGGATGAGAACGCGACTTTACGGCTTCGGCCTCTGGGATCATGAAGATCCGTAGCCACCGTATATATATTTTTTTGTTTCAAAGAAAAATTTGCTCTGTTTTCTTGCTTCTATCTTCTCTTGTTTTGTTTTATTAAAAGATCACCGCGGCGCCAAATGCCATTCTTGCAATTAGGTAGCAATCAATGGATTTCGTCATTATGATCTCCACAACGCATACACCTAAGTTGTATGTATAAATTCATAATTTATTAATGGAAAAGTATATGTAACACAAATATCTAGCTAGATTATGTGATAACTTGCGGTAAAATGCGAGAATTTGCATGTGGATGACAACGTCTATTCACATCATCGTGGCTTGTGGATGACAACGTCATGCCAAGGGCGTGGCATCTTGCCGCCACAATAACATCGTTTTTGTGCGGCCCGCATACGATGCGGCTAGGATATGACGGATCCCATGATGCGAACATAGGCTACCGCTGCCTAATTGCATGCTATAATTTAAGCCTCGTGGGATTATTACACAACTTTATCGATTTTCATAGCAACCGTAGATTCCAACGTATCTCTAGTTTCTATATAAAACGCCGGAGGCCTTTGTCTTCTCCTATCCGCCATCTCCTGTTCTACCACATCCGCCCTCAGCCATCTCTCCCGTTCTCCCATCACTTTCAATGGCCTCGGCTCCAGTTCCATCCCTGAGATCTTGTCTCAAGTTTTGGTCAAGGAAATTCGTAACATTCGCGTCTTTGAAGCGGAGGAACGGATCCGCCTTCTAAAAGAAAAGAATGATGAAGACGCCGCTAAAATTTGGTTAAGGCAGGAAAAGGCCGCCTTCTACAGGGGAGGTGATTTTAGTCTTGCGACAATCGTGGGCTGCCTTAGACCGCGAATTGCGGCGCCCGCGAGATATAACCTCCAAGAGGGTTTAGGGCCGCAATCGCGGGAGAGGTTGCCCGAGCCCAACTTCGATGGCGGGGAAGATAAGGTTCGCGGAATATGAGAACGTGGTTGCGGGCGCGTGCAATCATGTTGGAGGAGCGTAAAAAATTATCACCGCCCTCCGGGGAAGAGCTTGCCCGGCGATCATAGGCATCGGGCTCCTCCTAGAGGGGCCGTTTTTTTTATGTTTGTAATTGGTTTTATTTCTCAATGGGAAAAGTTTTTGACAAATGTGCCGAATATTACGTTTCCTATTTTTAATTTTTCAATATCCGTGGTAGAGAATGACAAGGCCGGATCACCGCGGCGAAACCCTTCATAGGGTTTTAAAGCTCGTGTGCGATTTCAGCGTGGTGTGATATCTGATGTAGTTAGAATAGTTATTAATGTGTTCCAGCCAGACGGTACCATTGATGTGTTCTAGCGGACAACCGATGTAATCCGGCCGACACGCGTCGCGGCAATGAGTGTGTTTTAATATGTTCAAAGCGCTAATATGTATAAATTGAGGTCCTTGCATTGTGCTCCTTCCGCCCGGGTTAGAGTCTTTGCTCCTCACTTATATAATCTTAACGCCCTCCCATTTGTCATCTATGGCCTCCACATCCTTAACCGCCGATAATGGAAAACGCAAGAGGATAGAACTCCCTTCTGACATAGTGTTGGGTGTTCTAATGAAGAGGTTGAAGGAGCAAGATGATCTTCTAAAGGAAAACGCCCGTTACAATTCAGCAAAAAGAAGAAGAGAATGAATTCAACCTTCTCATGCTTCGTAGCCGGAGAGGCAAATCAAGGCGTTGAATAGAAGGTCGGACGGATGACATGCCCCAACAACCGCGACCGAGGTGGTTATGGACGGCAACGAGGATGCTAATTCAGGCGAAGAACACGTTGTGCTATTGGGACGGGGAGCGACATGTACAAAGAGATGGTGGACGGATTGGAGGAACGTTTGGATAGGGTGATTGCTCGCTTGAGGGGAAGAGATGAAGACGAAGACGAGGGCGGAGCTGATGATGATGAGGAAGATAATGAAGAAGAGCTCGCGACTTTGGAGCAACAATGAGTCGTTGTATTTTGTTTTTCAATGTAACATCTTTCACAACTTTAATCAAAAAGTAACCCTTTTTATTATTATCTTGTAAAAAGCTTCACACGACGCCGAAGCCACATAAATGCAAGCAATAGCGAACTCCAATCGTTAATCTTCAGAGGCTGTATGATACAAATAAGATCACACGACGCCGAAGCTTCTGATTTTGTGCAAACAAGGTTGGAGGCAAGTACTTGGCGTCGTGTGAACATGCTACACATTACAAGTATACTTTACCCGATTCTTTGTCTCTTAGATCTCCACCCTTTGTTGCGATGCTAGTGGGGCCCTAGAATTTTGCCAAGCAACTTTCCGTTTTCTCTTGACATTATGCCAATGGTGTTTTACGACTTACGGGTTGCTCCTTAAAGCGACCTTCTTGTCGTGTTAGCCATCGCCCTTCTATAAAACCACTCTCATCATCCGTCTTAGAGGGTTGGTTCCCACATTTCCACCCCCTCTTTGAGTGTTACGATGAAAGGCTATTTTAGCTTGTTTATCGCGACTTCTCCATGCCTTGTGCACTCCACACCGCTAGGCTTCCATACTTCCTAAAAACCAAGGTGCATGAGCCCAAAAGATGTGCAAGTAGTGCGTGACTTCACTCTCTCCCCATGCGTCTATGAAAGCTTTAATAAATTTGTTATTAAACTTGCACGAACATTTACAGATCTTCTCTTGTGAGGTTCATTCTCCTCAATGTATGGGAACAATTCGCACAATGCATCCCATGCTTTTTTTTTTTCAATGCCGAACGAACGCCATCGTAGCGGTCCTGCTCCCGCATCAACCAGCAATTTTCCAAATTCATAGACCTTTTCTCCTATCCGGTTTCCGTTCGTAGCCTCTCTATGATTCTTTATGAAGGCGTCGAGCTTTCACCCCTCAATTGACACCTTACGAGGCACACTTGTTCTTCCCCGCCCGCTTCTCATCGAGCTCTAATCTTACATTGCCACCATGCAAACCTCGCTTCGATAGAACATGTTCAACTCTACAATTCCTTCCTCTCTTCTCTTCTTGTGCAAATGTTCCACACGAATCTGCTGAGCTCAAAAATATCATCTTGTCGATGATTCTCACAAAGCCGTGCAAAGTGCGTGATATGAACCCTCTCTAATGGAATGGGGAAAATGCCATGGAACTTGGGATCTTCTTCTCCTCTATTAGGAGCATTTGCTTGGTTAAGGGACAAGGTTGAAACAAATCTTCCCAAAAGACTTGACTTCCTTTTGCATGATTGCAAGATGCACAACTTTTTGCATGTTCCTTGTCCTCCTCCACTTATGTTGTACATTGCTTTCTCGCTTTTTAAATCAGGGCGCCAAGTGAAAAATTACTTTGTAAGATCCATAGTGATCTACTTGCAATTCTTCCCCTCCCTCGAATCTAGATATTAGACTTCGGGATGTCGGTTTGATTGAACACCCATTTCAATACCTCGTGGGTTTCTTTTCTGAACTTTAAAGAGACCTAACCACCGGTGTCATCTTGATTGACATGAGAACCATTTTTCCTACGCTTCTTCTCCTCGTCCCACACCTCTACATCTTTTTTGTTATTCTTGTTGCTCTTTGATTTAGCATGTGCAATTGCATTCTCAATTGCTCTATTCATGATGACAACGGATACCCTCTCATACTTCTCAAACTTGGTGGGTTCCATTTCATCCAATTTTATGCAAACTTCAATCTCACCATTAGTTTCTCGCGAATCAAGTTAAGTCATAATATTTGACAAGGAATTGTAAGAGAGTAACCAGGTCAACCCAAAGATTATTGCGTTCATTCATTCCAACTATATCACAACAATCCTTGCCATTCTTATCTTTTTATGGCTATGGCGGGACCAAAGACATTCAACGTGGTGCATCTCTCCTAATATGGCATACACCATCTTTGTCCTAGTAACCCTTGTATTCTCGACAATTTGTGGGCGTGGAGCGAATACTTTTTGTGCCCATTCTTTTCAACGCTTCGGAATGGCTTGAATAGAGAACGGTAACCAAGCCTCACCGATGCCTACATCATCACAAAGTCACCGTACATCCGTAAACTTCTAACTTCTTGTAGATCTCCCCTAGTACCATTTCCAATACCATCTTCTTGAGAGGAGAGTTGTAGGGCTGACAAATCATGTCCACTATCTCCTCGTTAGGTAAGCTAGGTTCTTCACTACATAACCAAGATTGCTTCTAGTTTCCCCGGATCTTAACCGGCCTTTGCTAGTGTTGTAAACGGACCTTGTGGCCGTGACCCTGCGTCCCTGAATGCACCTGATCCAAACTTCAGTTCCTCTATCTATTCGATAATGCTTCTTCCTTTCTCGCAAGCCAAGGGTGTTTTCTTCAAATTCTTTAACCTACATTGAAGCCCAAAGTTTGCTCTTTTCGAGCTCTTGGATCTTTTCTTGCAGCTGCCCTATCACCAATTTGGACTTGTCCACTTCAGATCTCAAAGAAGTTTCCCTCCCCAAGCCGTCATTCCTTTCCTTCATCACAAAGGGAGTAATGAAGCGAGAGAAAAAGAGCTTCTTTGGTTTAAGTTATAATTCTCTTGTGACAATCGGAAGCGGCTCATCTCAAGGAACTCAGATTCGATTCCGAATGCCTTCATCCTCTCTCAATCTCTCACAATATCCCAAGAGGCCAGAGTTACCGTCACCACAAAATCGGACTAAACTTGAAACGTCCCGAAATGACGGTTTCTTGCCACTCAACGGATCCAATGGATATAAACTGCCATCCGCCCAGATGTCGACACTTTTTGAGCCCCCGCAAAGGCAACATGTCGAGGTCTAAGTTCTTATTTTTAGACCTCCTTTTTGCGATTGAAGACCGGAGCATATTCCCGAGTCGGTTGGATCCTTATCCACACATCATTTGGAGCTTCCATACCGCGTGGATGGATCGCGACGGCGAAAATGAATGTGTACAATTTGTATGCCCCAAAGACAATTAAACCGTTTGAGGCTCGGTCAGGTACTAACCTCGTTTTTGAAATTTGCAACGTGCATATGGAAATCGAAAAGTCCATTCTCCTACAATCCATGCTTTTATACAAAAGCAAATTCAAAATTCGAATTGTAGGGGGGCGGGAAGCCTGTATTGGGATGAAGTAAAGATCCCGGTTACGAACTTTTAAGGCGCAATCGCAGCGCCTCGAAACGAAAGTCTAATACAAAGCTTCAACCTACACATTCAAATTTTGAAATGTAGAAGGCGGGAATGGACTCTAAATGAAAATAGGGCAAGGCAAGAATCGGGTGATCGCGCATGATTGGTATCGACAAACCAAGAGACACCGTCATGAGTTGCCTTGTATGCTATAATGCAAGTGGCTTTTTTAGAAGCGCCACGTGTTAAGGCCAATCATGTCGACAACAAGAGAATTAAATACATATGGCGCCATAGATATGCGATTCCCCTTATTCCGGGAGAATATTCCAAGCAAATCTGACGGGAAAAAAGGGGCGGAAATATGACGTGGAATGGCTGATAGGAGGCCATTTTAGTTCATAAAACATAATATAACTTGGAATGATAGATATTTTATATGCAAATGGGAGACTATTGACGAGGGACTTGTGTTTAATTTTAATTTGACAACAAATAAGAAAGTGGATCACACGATCACGAATTTAGTGTGTTCCATTTTTGTTGCATATGTACTATTAAACTTGGTGTGATCCTTGAAAAATAACATGCTCTTTGAAAAGGGATAATGACTTATGTACTTAAGAGTGGTAACACATGTACAGTAAAAAAAAAGTTAGGTATTCAAATGGAATTAGAAGCAAAAACTTTTTACATTCAAAATTTTTTATGGCCGTATGGCTTTACATCATTTTGTAAAGTTAAATGCCCGGAGGCTTCAACTATTCACAACAAAAAAGCCCGGGAGGCTTGCAAATATATGGTAAGAAGTCGGAGGCAAGCTCGACTAAGAACAAGGAAAAAAAAATAAGAGGTGCTCTGCCCTAACAAATTTCATTCATCTGCTTCACCATCTGCAAAAAAAAAATAAGAAATAACCGTTAGTTGAATGCTTAAGAAAAGAAAGAAAACATGCATGTACCATGAACACATTTAAATTAAAATCCCCCTCTTCTTCATCTTCTTCATCATCTTGACTTCTTCTCATCTGGTGAATACTCATTTTCTCAAGAATCTCCTATCCGACCTTCAAGAACACACATGGATGAACTCCTGCTCGAAATTTCCTCGATTCCTCATTCTCTGATTCCTCGTCAAAGGAATCGGAGGAATCGAGAGGCATTCAGAAAGCAAGAACCGTGGGCGGCGGAGGAGGGAATCATGAGGGAACACCTCTTCCAATTGTAATAGGCGCCTCTTGGAGGACACCTCCGCCTCTTCCGTAGGCTGATCTCTTCATGGCGATGGACTAGAGAAATTGGGCGGAGGATCTAGCGAAGATTGGGCGGAGATTGGGGGAGAATGGGCCAATCCAATCTAGGCTGGAATAGATATAGGCTGGATTAGGCGTGAAAATCGTAGGAATGATTCAGTATTCCAGTCCCTATCAACCATCATTACATGCCATTATGTGCATATCTCAAATTTGAGCCATATCTAATATCTTCCTTTTTAACCTTATACCTAAATATCCAATATCTTCCTTTTTAACCTTATTCCTAAATATCCAATATCTTCCTTTTTAACCTTATTCCTAAACCTATATGATTTGAGTTTAACCCGAAAATGAACACCCATATAATTCAATTTAACATACTATTTAATACCAAGATGCTTTCGCCACACTATGTCGATAATTGGGATTTAAAAGAAAACACTCCAAACCCTCCTCGAAAAACCACGTAAGTGCCGACCTCACTTGTGTTTAAGTTTAATTTGACAACAAGCAACTTCCATATTGTGTAGATCGCAGTAGAAATCAAGGTGTGGTATTTTTTATGCCCCAACACAATTAAAACCGTGTGAGCCGAACGTCCGCACTAACCGTTTTTTGAAATTTGCAACGTGCATATGGAAATCGAAAAGTCCATTCTCCTACAATCCATGCTTTTATACATTAAGCAAATTCAAATTTCGAATTGTAGGGGGCGGGAAGCCCAGTATTAGGATGAAGTGAAGATCGGTTAAAGCGCGGCCAGGCGCCTTCGAAATGAAAGTCCGATCTGATACAAAGCTTCAACCTACACATTCAAATTTTGAAATGTAGAAGGCGGTGGCGATGCACGCTTACCAAGAGACACCATGAGTTGCCGGTATGCTATAATGCAAGTGGCATTTTAGAAGCGCCCGTGTTTGCATCGGTCCGTCGACAACCAACAGAATTAAATACATATGGCGCCATGAATGTGCAATCCCCCTTATTCCGGAAGAATATTCCAAGCAAATCTGTAATTATGAGAGTTTGGTATCCTAGGTGGCATGGGAAAAAGGGAGCGGAAATATGACGTGGAATGGCTGATAGGAGGCCATTTTCAGACCCCAAATCCGCCCTAATGATTTTTATTGCGTTGGAAAGCTCTCTCCGAGATCTTTTTGAAGTGTATGATATGGATATGTTTGGTTAAGTTATCTATGCTAAAACAGTAATTTTTCGGCCGGGTTGGGCACATGAAGGGCTTGAAGGGCGCATGTAGTGCAGTTTCCCCGCCGGCAACACATTTCTTATCATAACTTTTGATCCAGAGCTCTGTTTTAGATGATTTTTATTGCGTTGGAAAGCTCCAATGCTTTTAGAAGTGCTATTGGAATAATAGAAAATTGTGGAACTAAAACTACATTAGCGAATGATAGAAAGCCACTGCCTTTGTATCAGAATGTATGGTAATTGTAATGGCTGAACAAATATATTGGTCTTGGTCTTTTAGGAATAGCAGCTGCACATGATATGATTATATTAACTCTCATTGGCATCAGCAATGACAAGAGCATACATGGCTATATTGTCGGCCTTTTACGTGGTTTATTTAGAACATTCTAATTTGCACCAATTAACCTAGCCGCTGGTCGATTCTGCACCTTCCGAAATGTAGACATTGGATCTCTTTAAATGTTTCATCATGTGTACTTAACCATGCAAATACAGCAAATGATGATCAATTATCTCCTCCTTGCATCAACTTTTGCCTTCGTGTTTGAAATGGCAAGATTTAAGTGGAAAAATGATTTAAGTGGCAAGATTTAAGAAATGGTATTGATGTCAATGTAAAATTGCAAGGTTGTAAATTTTGTTTACAATAGATCAAACGTAGAATACATACATAACCCTTATGGGTCAGGAATGTTCCAAGGGGTCACTAAAGTACAAGTACATGTATTGCCCAATGTTCCAAGGGCTTTCACCAAAGTACAAGTACATGGATTGCCCCACCGAAGGTGGGCAATTTACTAGTGCTTGGAATGAAATAATAAGAAATAGAAGATTTCTAATGTTTAATGGTTCGTTGGTATCTATAATGTATATTTTTAAGTCCGGTTAAAAAATGGAATGCATAGAGATATTATAATCAATAATAATATAAATGTTTAAAACTTATAAAGATAGATATATAGCAAGAAAAACGACGGGCATTCCTCTATTCCTAGCCTTTCAAATGACGAGTATGTCTTGTAGTTGCCCTTCTCTATGATGGGCAATTGCCCAAGTGCTACCCTTCGTTTGCAATACAAAAGAAATTTTCACCTGTTTTGACGGGCAAAAATCCCAAAAACGACTGATTCAACACCAGATAACGAGCATGATGGTGAAAAGGAGGTGGAATCCTGCACGGTTTGATTACAAAATTCCTATAGTGTGTTAGACTTATAGTTGGTTACCATGTAGGACCCGGGTATGGGTCCGACACCTCTGAATCGCAAGATACGTTACCTAAAGTGGATGTCTTTGGCTCGATGGGCACGGGGCAAGCCATGGATTTTGGGGGATTAAAGCCGGGTAGGGATGCATTGTTGCCCTGAAGGAACCATGATCCTCTAGCTACCCATGGAACCATCATGTTCGGGAGTGAATTCATTTCCTCCCCCACCTTGTCGGAGTAGTCTCATAGGGTGAATCCAACTTCGGAGTAGTCTCATAGGGTGAATCCATGAGATTGCATCTCTAAGGCTATGACCACGCCATAGCATGATTCAACCTATCGCAAAGTATGCACAGGAAGGGCGGATGGACTACCCTAGCTATTGTTCTATGCCATCCAACGCCATTGCCATGATTCCGTCTGTTGTCATTCGGAGGCCCTAACTGTCAGTTGACCCCCCCATGAGTCAGAGCCCAGGGTAGAATCCTCATTCATGGTGCATTTTCTATGTTATGTTGGCATTATATGTTGTTGCATTGATGATGGATGGACCACCCTATTTATTTGCTTTGTTGCCAGGTGCTAACATGTATGTACGCTTCCACTATATAGGATTCCCATAGAAGGCGTGGGACGAATGACACCTCCGTGTCCTTCACCCGGACACTTGCCCATCACAAGTGGTCTGAGTCAGACGGAGGGCCTTTCTGTGGTGATGGAGTCGCCATGGGAGGGGAATTTCCCATATTTATATGATGGGAGCATCGTATAGGTTCGGGGAGGGTCACATAGCATCCATATGTGGGCTCGCTTGAATGCAAATAGTGTCTTCGTCCACCAACAAGGAGCCTTATTCCAACTAGGCGTGATGACGCAGCTCCAGAGACAGGTAAGCCTCCACTTTCAAGGCAAATGACAAAAGGTAAGCCTCAGGCAGTGTTCATGAAATTACCCCGGCTCTTAGTAATTCTGTGTTGGAGCCCCTACCCATTACTTTGCAAGATATTATCTCTTCACCCTAATCGCACTTGATGACCATTGCAATGGGATGCCGGTTGTCTGGGTTATTACCAACAACCAAATCGAAAGTGCAATATCACAGTGGCTCATAGGATTGAGGGATGCAGTCCACCTCTGTGATCTAGCTTGGCGACTTTCATGCTTCATTACAGACGATGCCCATGCAAAAATCAAAGCTTGTGAGACGGTGAGAAACCACCTCATTGATTCAAGAGGATAATTTTATAAATTGTGTTTGATGTTTGTTTTGTTGGATGTTGCAGTGTAGGTGTTTCCCGTAGTGCCTATTCAAATTTGCATTTGGCACATGAGGAGAGCCTGGTTTAAGTGGTTGTCGAGAAACGTGAGGGAGAAGAAGGTTAGAAACAAGATGTTCACCGAGGGGCGATTATGTATGGGATAGGCAGTCCGCACATAGGCTTACATGTAGGTGAGGAAGAAGGAGTTTCCGGTGGTGTAGAAGGTGGAAAGCTGGGGGACAATCATTGTGGGGACGTGTACAGAGAAGCCTGTAGAATTGAAGCTACACAGGATGCATTCAAAACTAAGTATGGCATGATATATGTAGCATAATAACAGGGGGTTTTCTTTGTGTTTTTGTACGCTTTTCACAAAGGTTTTCCTAGGATTTCGTGATGTATTCAAATGGATGTACTAATGCGTACATATCTAGAGTGCACCATTTCTGAGCCATTGATTTTAGCCTTTTTTTTGCAATGGTCAACAACCAATGGCTCACAACAAAAGCCCTTTTTTTGTGCGTGTGGTGCATAATGGTCAACAACCAATGGCTCACAACAAAAGCCCTCTTTTTGTGTGTGTGGTGCATAATGGGCACATGAAGGGCTTGAAGGGCGCATGAAGGGCTTGAAGGGCGCATGTAGTGCAGTTTCCCGCCGGCAACACATTTCTTATCATAACTTTTGAGCCAGAGCTCTGTTTCAGATGATTTTTATTGCGTTGGAAAGCTCTCTCCGAGGTCTTTTTGATAGTGTATGATATGGATATGTTTGGTTAAGTTATATATGCTAAAACAGCAAATTTTCGGCCGGGTTGGGCACATGAAGGGCTTGAAGGGCGCATGTAGTGCAGTTTCCCCGCCGGCAACACATTTCTTATCATAACTTTTGATCCAGAGCTCTGTTTTAGATGATTTTTATTGCGTTGGAAAGCTCTCTCTGAGATGAATATCACTATGTCCTAAAAAGGCATCTAGACGTATCAAAGTCTCAGTTGAGGGGCAGAAGGATCGATTGGCTTCTTCACATTCTAGTGAAACGACATGGAGACACACTTGGCCTACACAAGGTGATTTATTGTTTCTCGCTTCCAAGGTAAAATATCATAGGAAACCATAATGCCCATTAGGTACATGAAAGAGGCCGGTTTCGTGCCCCATCTCAAGAGCAGATCATAGAGTGTGCCATTCGTGGGGCAAGAAACATCCCTAATGGGGCCGTCACATTCATTAACGTTGAGGAGGGCCAGGCTGAGGTACAAAGCCAGAAGACTTTGGGCCATGGTCCGTACTACGTGAATGGAGCACACAAGCACTGGGCTTGCTGTGATCGCCCATGGGGTGCCAAAGGAAACCTATGCAAACACCAGGTGAAGGTGCTGCAATTGATGGATACATACAAGGAGCAAGACATTTTGCAGGTCTTGGGTACTTAATGCGGGACGATAGGGGATGGCCTAGACAACCTTAAGCCATGGGACAATCAAGTGCAGATGCCCTGTGTGCCATTGGACAAACCAGCATTGATGTACGCTGTTCTGAAAGAGGCTCTAAGGTTCCTAAATGATGGGTGCGTAAATGTGGGTGAGCCCAGAACAGACACCAAATTGGAGAAGGTCACCGCCTCGCTACATTCTGTTATTGCCAGGGTCATTTGCAGGGCCACCAAAGACCCGATATTTTGCTAGCCACCGACTTCATGATGAGAAAGTTTGACAACAAGCTAGAAAGATTGGACGAAGAAAAGACATCTCAGATAAAAAAAGTTTGCGCCCTACCTAACATGGTTGTGGAGGATGCCTACGGTAGCAGTTTGGCCAGGTTGAAGCCCTTGATAGAGCTCGGTAGAAGGGGAAGACCAAGAAGTAAAACAAGTTAGTGGTTCGAGATGGACGAACCCTCCCAAATCGATTTCGGGCAAAATTGGGTGCCCTTTATTTCAGGACCACGTACTTGCTGCCTCTATTTTTCAGCATATTGTACATTGTGTTGTTTTAGTGGAGACACTCAGATGGGGCTTTTCTTTTAGTTTTTCTCTTTTGCTTGATGGTTTTGAGGATTGAATGTATCTTTGTTCAGGATAAGAAGATAAATGTAATTCTCGAAACCATTGCTACCATTAGTTAGTTAGGCTCCCTTGCTAGTTAGGTTTTTCTCGCATATATACTCCATTTCTTCCCTTTTCATCTTCATCAGCTCATCTCTGTGTTTCTCCACTAGTCGATTCTTTCTTGAAACTACTTTCCCACCACCCGCCCCCCACTTTACCTTCTTGTTCTGTCAAATTTTGTAAGTTCTTAGCTTTATTAGAGGGGCTCTTGCCATTTCTGAAAAATGACATAAGATCCTCATGTTTTGTAGCCTTCATACTAATACATTCTTTGCTTTGGGTTTTGGTTGTGATTTTGTGGCCCTCTTGCCTATGGATGGTTTGTATGGCAGCCCTCTTGCCAGTGGTTGGTGTGTTAGATTGTGGTCCCCCACTATAGTGGTTGTGATATTATAGCCCTTGAGACAGAGAGTTTATGGTCGTCGTGCCACACATTTGGTTGTGTAATTGTGGCCTTTTGTACGGTGTGATTGTTATAATACCCCCACTCATGCAGGTTGACGATTGCAGGTTGACAATTCATGAGCTTATGGTGTTTCTTCATGATTTCTAGTTAGCTAGGTTTCCTCCCTCCATATACCCCTTTTCCATTCTTCTGCTTCATCAACACATCTACGTCTTCTTGTTCATCTGTTTGCTGCAAATCTTGGTCTTCCTACCTACCACCCACACTAATATGCTTAATTATGAAAGGCCTTCATGTCTCTTGTGCCAAGTATTGGTTATGATCTTGTGACCTTTTTGCGTATAGATAGTTTGTGTATGGTGGCCCTTGTGCCAGTGGAGGGTTGTGTGTTTGTGGCCCTCGTGTCAGTGGTTGGTTGTGAGATTGAAGGCACTCGTGCCTAGGTTATTAGTTGTGAAAGGATCTCGTGCCTACTTTAGTTGGGTGTGAGATTGTAGCTCTTGAGTCAGTGGAGGGTACAGATTGTGAGCTCCATGCTAGGCTATGTGGTTGATGTAATAGTCTCATTTCATGTGCAGGTTGATAGTTCGTGAGCTTCTGGTATGGCTTCGTGATTTGTGGTTGCAAGCTTTCTCTATCACTTTGTTGTAGGAGAATCAAATCTCGTTCTTGCTCTATCATTGGAGACCCACTTGATTTCCTCGATCGAGCTGGTCCAAGTGGCCTCACCTCACTGGTCGAATTACACTAATTAATAATAATTAGCTAGGCACTATAATTAGCTTAATTAGTTGACATCTTAGCATAGGTAACTTAAACCCTTTTAGTTTAATCTATAATGGTCCCAAAATACCCATGGTGACATATCATGGTATTTATACGTATACCGTATAAATATGTGGAACGTCACACTTATGAGATTGGATGATCCTTATCTTACAATTAAGATTGGATGCTCTTAATCTTAAAATTTCTTTAGTTTTTAACACAGTATTTGTTTGCTATCTAGAAGCAATACCATAATTAATTTCATTGCTTTTTCCAGTCAGCGATATATTTTTAATTTCATTGCTTTTTCGTAGTTGTTTAGAAGATAAGATAAGATAAGATAAGATAAGAATTTTTACGTCCACGGGAACCCAACGGGTTATGGGACGGCACATGCAAGGGCAACAGCCCATCTAAAACCCGGGAACTAGGCCCCATCACCAAATACAATAACCAAATATTAAAAGGCTACCAAGAATAAGAGAAGATAATGCTAATGCTAGTGGTAAATTTATGCTTCTAAAACATAGCCAGTCCAAGGATTGGAAGGCCATTGATCTAGAATAATTGTTGCGCCTCCCCTGTACACTGCCCATTTCTTTTGCAGGCGGGCTGCCCTCACCTTGCAGAGCTCCTCCTTACGGTTACACAATTGAAGAGGGGAGAGGTCCTCCTGTACTGAGAAACTAGTCCCTCTGAGATGGTTCCCATGCTGAAGAACATGTAAGCAGCTAAGAGTGTCTCGAAACCGAACCAAAAGATGGCGGGGACGATCAGGTCTTGCCGCTCCCACCCTAGTAGCGGAGACAACTCCACCAGCCTTCACATGCATGACATCAGTGAAAAAATGCAAAGCAGCATCCATATCAGAAAGGGCATCATCTTCTGCCTCTGCAACCCCTATAATACGCAAGTTCAGGCTCCTAGTAACAGAAGATACTGAGGTAGCCTGCTCCTGTCTGCTAGCGCGGCACTGCGACTCCTGGTCCCCTTGGGATTGTGGGATTGTGGGATTGTGGAGAAGTAAATGCATAAATATTAATGAAACATTTTCGAAATGGTACATGTTTGGACCATTGGACAAGGTGGTATATAACATTTTCATAGACATTTTTTCAAGTTTTCTTTCATCGTTGGGACCATAAGGACATGGATTACTATTAGCATAAAAAATACCTACAAGTCAAAAGCCAATGCTATTACCAAGTCATTTATTGCTAAAAAAGTGAAAGCCAATGCATCTTGATTACATGCAATGCTTTGAATGATAAAGGACTTCTTCAATGAAAAATTTGCGCACAACAGTGCTCTCCAGGTATCATGCATGCAATGGTTAAGTCGCAAACACAACTGGGAAGGAAATAATCTTAGATCATTTTTTTTTTATAATATGTATAGTTTGCACTCCTCAAGTTTGAAACCAATGAAATACTCACCTATCAAAGAAATACTCGTCTATCTACGCGCAAGGAGGAAAGAGGCCCCCGCCATAATTTTTTTTACATACAATCATATTTTCTACACATATATAAGTGAGTTTCAAATTTCTATTTTCTGTTTTTGTCGTGGGTATTTTTTCTGCGCCGCAATCGATTTGTTGCTTTTGTTGCCACGTTTTTTCTGATAAATCCAATCCGTCGAACTCCGTCTAGGTTGTCGTTATGGTGTTCACAAGCTAAGCTATGGCGGTGTATAATCTATGTCCACAGGCTATGGCGGTGGGTAGTCTGCGGATTTGTCTGGTTATTTGGCCTTGGCCGCCTGTATATAACTCGGTAGATCTTGTGCACCTATAGCTCTGAATAATTCTAAAATTATGCTCGGATTTGCTCTGCATCAGGCCAGTCCGTAAGTTTTCTTGCATCTGTCTGTTTTCTTGCATCTATCTGTAAGTTTTCTTGCATCGGTCCAGTCTAGAATGTTTGTCGGATTTGCTTTCTTGATTTCAGACCGTCAGGAACAGATCGAGCTTGAGTCTAAAGGAATCCACGCTCTGATGGTGTTGTGAACATAAAAAATTTGTTGTGGTTGAGCCTTATCCTTAGCCGCCCAGACCATGAAGCTTCTAAGGTCAGAGAAGCCAGGCCGTGATGGGCCGTGGATGTCTTTTTGCTCTCAGAGTCTCCACGCCGTGAGGGGCGGTGGAGCTGTTGGTTTTTTGTGCATGCAATATGCTCTTAATCGGTATGAATCTGTGGAGCAGCTAGGAGGAAAGGACGAATTGATTTATTCGCTTGCCAGAGAATTGATGCTCTGTCCAAAAGTAAGTGAGAATCCCCTGTTTTTCAAATGATATGGCCCCAGAAGATTGAGATCTGGGTTGTGCTAAAAAATGGCTCTTTTGTGCTCCAAAAATAGCAAAATGTATCGAATCATCTGTTATGTATATAAAGCTCAAACACAGATCAGAGAAGCCTGTGAAATTGGTAAGCTGTGTTGGGCAAAATCGGATGTTGCATCAAGAAAACTCGGAGTAAGTTGGGCCGTTGGGCCTCTATGCTGGGAAGAAGATCTGTGCAGAGCCGTTGGGCCTTCTGTGCAGAAGTTCTGTAGCTGGTAGAAGATCTGTACTGGCAGAAGAGCAAGAACATGGCAAAAGAACCATTTACAACTGTATTGGTCGATTTTGGGGCCCTGCTGTACTGGTCGATTTTGGGGCCCAAATGTGTTGATGATGCTGCCAAATATGGCGATAAGTTGATGCTGGTGTGGATCCAAGTAGGGAAGGAAATATCCCTTTAGCAGAGGGGTTGAAGAAAATAGTTGGATAGACTGAATGTGTGGCCGCTGCTGCTGGGCCTATGCCCCTCCCAGATGGCTTCAAAATGTTGCAAAGAGGGCAGAGTGTCTTTTCTGGGATGATTGGCAGCGGGTCTGGATCTTGGCTCTGTGGTTTACTATCATGGCAGTAACAAAATTACTCAAGGAAAGTATAATATTCTGCCGTGCACCAGGCAGCATCTCAAGCATATGAAGAATGTTGTTTTGAGATCCTATGTCAAGCATTTCGTTTATTTCATCAAGAACTAGAAGCTTCAAGCTTTGAAGCTGACCCACGAATCCTGAGGTCGTCTCAATGTGATTCACTAAGCTAGTTGGGGAAGCAATTAGAATCTGTAATCACAACACCAATAAGTTACGAAAAGTAACAAAGAGCACTGAAGTAGTACATCCATTGTGCGACAAGACTCCTTTTCTGAAATACAAAATTTCTATTAACATTTGTCCGAGAAGTTTCAGCACATGTTTGTAAAAACGCCCAGTATGCCACAGAATATTCATATGCACGTTTGCTTCTCTTTACAAAAGAATGGATCCTCTTAAAGTAAGCCTGCATCTCAAGCCAATTAATTTCAGGTATTTAACTTACAATTCCATCATGCCATGCAGCTACCAATCTCCTTCAATTCCATCATGCCATGCAGCTACCAATCTCCTTCTTCTTAGCTATAAATAAGCACCAAAAGATAAGATGCACTTTATTCTCACACTTATCACCAAGTGTCCCTTCACCCTTTTGTGAATATCTCTCTTATAGGAGAGGGTTCTCCTTGGTCTCACAAGATCCATCAACGATAAAAACACAAACCTGCCAGATGTGAGGTGAGCAGACTGTAAGAAGTTCACCTGCCACCCTATGAGTTGCATCCACATAAATTATGGCTTGTGGAGGTTAGTTACAACTGCATTGATTACAGGCTGCCACATAATAGTGGACTAAAATACGTTAGTGCTCTCTTCTCTTCTTCATATGCAGATTTTGCCGTCAGCAAGAGTGAATGTTATTACGTTAGAAACAAACAGTAACCAGTCGTAAGGAATGTCATCTCTCACACCAATCAACTAATCCTAACAAATGTGGACTTCAGAATATCAATCTCTAACAGATTGAGCACCTGGTGCAACTATTGTTTCTTCACCTTTGGTAGGTTGAAAGCTTTAAAGACACAACTACAATAAGCTTGCTGGCCTTCTCAATTAAGAAAATTGTGTTAGTGTCCCTTCTACTCCCCAGAAATCATTTGTTTGCTTGCTAGAGTGTACAACTTATCCTCTGCAAGAGATCATTTACAAAATATAGCCCGAATAGGCAGAATATGAAGTAGGTTTGGCATGAAAAACATCATATGGCCAATCACTCTCTTTCAAAAACCACATTCGTTATAATCAAAGAATCCTAGAATATGAGGGAATTTTGGAGTGCTTTTTTAGACTTCTTTGCACCATTTTCGAATTAACACAAAAATCCTTTATGATAATTTTGGAAAAGAGAAATGTTCGCGGCGGCATTGCCGCCGCGATAAATTTCTTGTATTTAGAATAATCATTTGACAACAACTTCAGCATTCTTACTTTCTATTTAAAATGTTTCTTCGCTGTGTTTTTTATGTTCAGAGATTCCTGGTGCAATTAGTAGTCACAAGGCAACCCCCATGTGCGACAGCACTTGTACGTAAACATGTCCGATATTTAGGGGCGTTGGAACGAGGAGCGCTTTGACGTCCGATATTTAGCCTACGGCGTTGGAACAATTACACATCGCATTGAGAAACGCACCATGCAATGAGGCCCTTTCCGGCCGGGGCAGTCACAATGTTGGGTTCTTGGCTGGTGAAAACGAATTGGCTCATGGGTATGGGGGCTCTAATTACGCTGATCGTGTGCTTCCTTTCTGTTTTTCCAATTACTGCGACGGCACCAGACGGGGAAGAGCATATCAGGATTATCAGTGCATCCAATTATCCTAACCAGCGAATAGGACCTTCAAGCTGGGAGTATTTCCGAGGTCGATTATAAAATCCTTATTTGATTATGTTTGATAAGTGAATTGAATGTTGCAAGCATCTATTGGCTGTTGCGTCAACAGAATTATGGGAAAATTGTTCAGTTGGTTATTGTGGACCATACTATATTAACGAGGAAATGCTCTAGATTGACCTGCATCTTCACTGATTGGGTTTACCCTTTGCCGCATATTTGGATTGATGATCTATCTCAATTCTTCTCATTGCTTAAAATAATTGTTTCACAAAGGACTTGATTATCTTATACGTTTTCTTATAGCCTGGAACAGTGGAGTTACCTGCTGGATTCAGTTCACTGTACATGACCTTCACAAAAAATTGGTCTTCCGTAAGTTAACTACCAACTAACATTGATATATTGGAGTTCTGTTGTGGTTGTAGACATTCTTCATAACTACGGAAAGGCAGATTGTTTGTATCTATTTTTCTTCAAAATGATATGGCAAGTCTTATAAGGACAAACGCTTCACGTTATAGAATGAGTCCTACATTTTCTATCTATTGTTTGAGCTAGCTTAACAGACTAGCATGGATTTTAAGCTAACATACAAGCTATAGGTCGCAGCCAGCCCTTTATCTAGTGTTCCATCTGTTTAGCTTGCATTATTCTACAGTCATATCTTGTCTGCATCTCTGGAATTTCAAGCCTTACAATTTTTTTTAGAAACTAACCATCTTGTACATCATATCCTGCCAAGACGTTCACTCAAGGAAAAGCTCTCAGCTGGTCTATACATATTATATTGCATTTCGAATTTAAGAGGACACGTAGTTAGTAAGTTTATTAGGAGCCGAGGAAATATATCACAAATTCACAAGTCCTGCGACACAAGGTAGGAACTAGAGGAGGCACACCCTTACTTTTATCATAGCAGCATATCTGATGGCAATTTACTGGAAGTAGTATGGTTAAATGCTTGGATTTACAACTGGTTTGATTGCATTTCTGTCCATAGGATTGTGCATAGGTCATTTACATGTTGTAATATGTTTTGAAGGGGAAAAGAGCTACTGTTTGTTTCCGGTTCGGTGGTCCACCACTTCCTTCACCTGCAGGTTTAATATTTCTTGACTCTTGCTTAATAAAAGAAGAGCATTAAGTTTAGGCAATAAGAGGTTTCGCTATTCAAGCTCAGTAGTTTTAATTTTTATTTTTTCTTTATAGTTGACACCATGGAGAGTGCTTTGCTTATGGCCGGTCGGATACAAAATTCTTCTAGCTTTGGACAATGTGCCTGGTTTTATGAAATCGAGTCAATAAAAGTGACCAATAAGCAGGTAACTAATCAAGTGAGATTTGTCTTTTAAGCTGGGTAACCTGCCTGATGTGTTGCACTCTTCAGTAGCGGAGACAGTCAAGTAGTGTTAAACATTTAGACTTTACTTTCTTTAAAAATAAATACCGTTGGAAAGAGAATTGAACAGACATGTTAGTAGGAGAAAGTATCTGTTAAGAATATCAATATGACCAAGACAAAGACTTTATATCATGATCCAACTTATGGAAACCATATATAAATTCACATATCCCTGTTTCAAATGAACATGTTTTAGCTACTTTTTAATGTCAAATGCACATATCCTTAGTACATGGATGACGATATACTAATTTTAAGAAGAAAATTTCTTATGGCCTATATCCTTCTATAGAGGTGGAGGTATGGAGAGAATATTTTCCAGTTGGTTTTTTACTTATGGTTTTTCATGAGGTGCAGTAAATTGACTGGTTAGTATAATCCCTTAATCCCTTCTTTCTTTCCTTAAATTACAGGTAATTTCTGGGTTGCTTTATGTGGGCGTTTTCAGTGATCCCAAAGCAACTAGAACACAATCTCAAATGGTTGGTTATTTGTTTAGCTTTAAATATATGCGTCTTGTTTGAGTAAGAATGACCTTTAGTTCACATCTTCCAGATATCCAGAGGACCTATTTACTCATTTAGTCTACAATTTATTCTATTTGGCTGTGCAAAACCTTCATTAGGAGGACCATATTGCAACATCACAATCACCACTCTTTTTTCTCTTTCTCCCTTGTCCAGTATGACCGCTTCTATCCCCTTGATTCCAGATATGGCAAATGGAAAGATGGATACCAGTGTTGAATTTCAGAAGCTAGAAAGCAATGTCAATGGGCAGCAAAATGCTACTCCAAATACATTTACTGAAATTTATTGGTCCAATATGTCAAGACAATGTTTAGTGGAAGAGGACTCGAAGTATTTTCTCTTACACATACCAAGCTTTAGTCCAATGATAGAGATAATTATTAATTATGAACCTATTTCTTCATTCAATGCATCTAAGGAGCCAGCAGAATATCAGAAGTTGCAAGATGAGCACATGCAATATTATGTCAGATATGGTGCTCTCCCCTATGACACCTATGATTATGCGATGGATGTGGGCACATCAACGTTGACTATATATGACCCAAGACATGGTGACTGGTACATTGGTATATCCAGTGGAAATGCCCAACCCCGAAACAGCTGCTTCTCATTGTATTGGAGAATCCATAATTGTAAATCTGGTGTCGGTGGTAGGAACTGCAGTTGGCCAGTAGTCACCCTTGAGGTAAGCAAGGTTCAGTAGCTTGCTTATGTTTGTTTAATTGAAATTCTGAGTTTCCATGTTGTGTTGACAGAGAATCCTTTCAAATACAAGAGAATCACCCTTCGATTCATTTTATGGTCCACCAGAAAGAAACAATACAAGCAAGTCTGAGTGGTTTCCATGGTACTTACCGACAAGTACAGCAGATGTTAGATGGATTTATTTCGTTTTTGAAGTACCACGTGGTGCATCTGGTTCAGTGATTTCTATCGAGCTCACTTCTCTGCATTTTAAGAATATTGAAGTCTATGGCAGCTTTCAAGCTTGCCCGACTTTACAAAAGTGGGACTTTTGTAAATCTAGTGAAGAAGCAGGCGATAACAGTGATGGTCGTATTCATATGGATCTGATATACCCTATTGAAGGGATATGGTGTATTGGCTTAATGTACTCAAAGAATTTGACTCATTCGTTTTTGGACCAGCCTGTTGAAGCAGTATCTCTTGTGCCAAAAGTTGTGCAGTTGGTTACTGATACAAAGCAAACATTGTATGTCTTTTGTAGCCCATTTCTTTTCTCTGCTTTTGAAACAGAGGTGGTTTGACAACAGTTCTTACAGCAGCACAGATCATTCAGTTGAAAGGAATATAGAGACAATGATGATATCCTTGCATGGCTGCCCGAAATCTTGCCGTGGATATGGAAACTGCGATTTACAGTATGAAGCAAGTCGTTTAACCCTTTATAGGTGAGAACTCTAAATAGATATTTATCTGATCCATGGTAACCTTGAATATTGGAAACTGCTATGGGCTTTGATATGTTTAATTACACTGGTGAACTTGCCATATGATCAACCTGAACTGCAGTTATAGACCATCTAATCAAACTAGTTCGCGCAACTCGTTCTAGGTATTGGTAGATCCAATTTTCTTATTCTGAAGTAAAACGAAATGTCTACTTGTGTCTTCTGGTCCTCGAAGGCATTTTCGTTAAACACCTGATCACGTTGATCAGAGACTCGGACCAGAGAAGACAACTTTGTTTTGAGTACACGACAAAACTGTCCATTGTTTCAAGTCCTGTCATTTGCAGCTTTATTCATTAATGTTTTCTATACCAACCAACAGATGGTTATAATCTACTGCAGCTATTGTCAATGTGATAGAACTCATGGGGGATATGATTGTGCCGAAGAGATGGTTAGTGCAAGAGGTTGGTACCATAAGAGTTTTAAAGTTCTCACTGGCTTTCATAATGTGTCATTCAACATGGTTCAAGATAAGTTTAGATGTTGTGTTTAGAGAACTAAAGAACCAATGCAGTGTTTAGCGCAGGCTGAAGTATAGACAAGCTTCAGATTTGCCTTAATATTAGGTGTACTTGCTTTTGAATACTTTGGCATGGGATTCTGCTAGTGGCTCGATTGCACATATGGTTCCTTATAGCATCAAATGCTGCGGCTATTTTGCCCAGCATATGGTCTCTTCACCATAGGGTATTTTTCTGAGGCCTTGTCTCAACAAACGGCATGACATTTATTAACTGCAAACGATTTTTGCTCTTCAATCAAATAGGCATTTTCCGAATGGCTTATATATACCTCCAGTGGTGTTTCCAGTGCGGTTTATCATTCCTGTGATGCAGGTGGTTGGTGTGCCTTACCATATGATACTCTACAGGTAATAAAGGACTTGCATTGATAGCAAAGTTGACAAAAATTTCACAAATATGTTGTAAATCGCTAATTCTTTGGCTGATGTGCTTTAGTTTCTGGACTTTTGGCTCTCGTTTTTAGCCGTTATATTTACATGCCTCTATGTCGCTGAATTTATTGGGGGCACGAAAGCAACCTTACACGTTGGTGCTACGATTCTCACAGCTATTGTTGCTTCAAAGAACCGCACAAGGTCTCGCTGGGAATGGATATTCTTGTTAGGCAGTCCATTGGATATATTATCTCATCTTGGTTGGTTCTGTCTTGTAGTACAAGAAGTGTATTAGTTGTTGTAATGCTTGGTGCTCTTGCTCTCGTTTGCGGATTGGGTTTGGAGTATGCAAGACAAAAGCAAATTCAGAGGTGGCGCTCTTTATGGCAAAAGAAGGCGATGCTATGTTCTCTATTGTAAGTTTCTCATGCACATACTATGGCAAGTAAGGTGATTTAGCCGAATGAGATCGCAGGTTATACGCTTTGGCAAGGCATTTGAAGTTGGCGGTGAGAAGGATTCTTCAAAGGTTTAGATGGACGTTCGTCGCATTAGGTATAACCTCGTTGGGCTTGGCATGGTTAAGCTTTTTCTTTGAAAATGCTAAGACATATTGGATTTGGCACAGGTACTATCTGCGCATTATATTGTTACTTTCTGGTGATGACTAATCGAAGTTCTTTTTTTCCCTTACAGTATTTGGCACTTAGGCATGTATACATCCGCCTTCTTCTTGCTGTGTTCTACATCCGGCAACACGGAAAATCATAAACTTCTTGAATCTCATGTTGATGATTCAAGCGAGATCCGGCCAGAAGCAGCCATTAACGTAAACATCGAAAACGACGCTGGACTAGTAGAAATATTTATTGCAGATGAGGATCATGATGCAATGGAACTGGAAAACTTTATAGATGGCTGAGTTGAGATAGGCCTTGACCTCAAGTTTCCTACGACATGCTTGCAGATAGAATCGATCGCGAGATTCATAATTCGGTACAACTTACAAGCAACTCACGGTTCACAGAGCTTAAGTTATCTAACAAATTAAGGAAAAGGCCGTGGGATTGGCTATCTGATATCTATCTATAATAATCTATCACATAAACATTTGCATTTCTCTAAGAAGAATTTAGCGATGTCAGAATTTAGTGAATTTGTAAATTTTGTTTTCTCTAAGAAGAATTTAGTGATGTCAGAATTTAGTGAATTTTGTAACTTTTAGTTTTGGTATGTTACGAGAGAAAAAAACATTGACAAGTTCATGAATAAATCCCATAAAGTCGCATTACATTAGGGACACATCCAATAGATGGGACTCATGCAGTTAAAGTGGGACACCATCGAAAATTTGTGAGAAAGAATCTTGTCCACTGCCATAAACCTACCTCCAACAAAATCCAAAGTAACATAATATACTTAACAAGGTGCTGCGCACGAGGGGTTGCCCTTCGGTGGCCCGAGAGTGTGATTTCATGTTTTCTATTTGGTTGTTCCTCAAGACTGAATTTGATGCTAATTTTTTTTCCCATTTGATTTGTCGTTTTCAAGTGCTTACCTCGATAAGGCATTGTTGCGGCCATGACTTGCCTGCCAAGAACTTATCTTTAATCTGAATATCTTTTCCGGCCTCAAAGGTGATGAATTCTAAAGCAAAGAAGAGTTAAAGCATTGATCTAGTAGTAGAGAGGTTTCCATGCAATAAATATGCCTTTAAATGTTTTATTAACGACATATAAAGAAAAATTGGAACAAGAAATTGCTCAATAGGAAGCTTGGAAAGAAAATGGGATAAATGGAAAAATTTTAAAATGGGATAAAGCACCTTAAGTAATAACTCCTAGTTATAAATACATTCACATTTAAGAAAAGTGGTTGCCATCATGCCCTTAACCAACTAGGCAAAACTATCTAGACGTCCAAGAGCTTTGATAAATTTCTTTCCTGTCTCTTGAAAACAAAGTCTATATTAGCACTTATTTTACACAACCTCATAGTACATCACAATACATGCAAGGTAATGCACTAACCAACACCAAATTGGGCATAACTTGCAAAAGCAAACTCAATTCTTCTAAAAAGATCAGCATGCACATAGTTTTTAGGTTCCTAGCATGAATAACGAGAATATGCATGTGTTGTTCTAACTTTACCTTTGCATGTAGCAATTTTACTGGAACCCAAATCTTTGCAACCACACGTCCAAATTGGACCATAATGATCCATAGAATTAGAGACAGACCAATGTCATAGAATAGTTCATTAACTTTACACTTGTTATAGCAATGGGCCATAAAGATTGCTAGGTCCATGGTACATCTCTGCACACTGCATTGTTTTGCCAGCATAAATCCATGTGTCAAAGGGCATCGAGTATTGTTGTGCCATTCACAAGCCTTGAATGAATTCTAACTCCTTTCAACAATCAATAAAGCCCTTCCCAAACACCACAACCACACCACAACTTCACCAATACTATGTATAAATATTGCAGCAAGAAGAACGTACATCACGAGGAAGAAGAAAACATATTATGCCTCTTTAATTAAGAACTTCACATGCACAAAAGAATGTCATGCTCCCTTGTAGTTAACAATTGAAGAATGCCACGGCAATTTTCCAAAAAATGCAGATGTTCTCTCAATGTTTGAGGATCGGTCTGGTTACATTATAACTTTGTGCAATTATTATCGTGCAAATGCTGGATTTATTTAAACCCAATTGTTTGTAGAAGCCGCTAGTGAGAAATTGGACACAAACAGGAATGAACAGTTAAATGAATCATTCGTGGTCTGAAAATGATCATTATGGGTTTGTTACAAAGACTGTGGATTTGCCACAGAATGTATCCCTACTTGCACGATGAACATATTGATATGGCTAATTTGTGCACAAAGTACAAGATACAGTATGAGGCTTTCCTGATTGCTGGAAGGTCTTCAACTGCCAAAACTATACTGTAAGGCAAATTAATTGCAATAATGTGATTCTGAGGCAATATATTCAGAAATACATATTAGTTAAAGATTTAATGCATTGCTATTATTAAGATCAGCCAGAGGGCACTGTGTAAAAGTACTCTAAAGAGGAATCTCGATATGTCATGTAACTTCAACTGACTTGTGTATGTTGTCTTGACATTGCATGAACAAATCCAAAGACCTTTATGTTCTCATATTTAGATTCTATATGAGCAAAATTTAAAAAGTTGTCCTAATTCTACTCATACCAACAGTGAGGCAAGCTAGACTTATACAACCAGAACCTTAAAAAAGGAAAACTAAAATATTGAAGAAAATTCAGATTGCGGATTGGAAATATGTGTACCATCTCAAATTCACTACAAGTGCTATTGTCCCACCTTAAAACCTACTTCAACAAACATATGAGACATGTGAGGCAGCAATGAACATTCTTAAACTAAGTCGGATGAATTCGAAATAGTTTGTTTATATGCAAGTAGTTTCCATCTCCCTTAGAGGGCTAAGTCGGAAGTTTCAGTTACGTGAGCAATTTAGAGCCCTGCAATTTCAGTATCATAGATAGCCAGCCTTGCCCAAGATAGAAGTGGCCATGGCAATATCATGCTGCTCGCAGCTTTAATTTCCTTGTCACAAACAACCATCACATACCCTGAATAATCTGTCGTTGTGTCTCCCCAGTGCTAATACGATGCAGCACATGCAATCTTAAGGAACATACTTTCGCCAGCCTTTATTTGCAATAAGATGTCAATTTTGTAACATCACTACAACATGATGGCAAGCTTACAGAGCCGCGCACGCAAGTTCATTTTGCTTTTCATGTTACTTGACCATTCCCATTTCCATTCTAATGTATGTATCCCAATGCCATAGGCACCAGCACATAATCTAAGGTCCTCTACTTCCAAAGCCTCCTTGTACATTAGTGCATCAGCAAAAACATTTGACATGAGAACATAAGCACCACCACAGCACAGGTCCAAAGCTACAATTTCATTGAAATAATATTTTCCTAGCTCAACATCTCTGTACATTCTGCTCAGATACGTCCCTTTGCATCATAGCCACGCGCAGATTTGCATAAGAGAAGCAAAAACATTTCGAGCAAAATCAGCATTTACTAGAAATGGCAAGAAACAGAGTTTAGGTTTCTGACCTGTTAATCCTCAGAACAGGCCGCCATGCTCGATGCCTTCCATGCTCGATGCAGAACACCTTGCGGGCTCCAAACACCTATGTTGGATTCTGTTACAGCACCAAAGGCATTGGATTTCCTGGCAAGAAATATTGTTTCCTCAATACAAGAGCTTAGGATACTCTCTGTTTTCGATTTTTCCCTTAGCATAGCCACAATCCACAAATCATGCATAACAACCAAAGAAATCCACAAATGAATAGTGGAATAGTAAATCTTGTTTATTTCTACAAATCTCAGCTATGATCAGATGAATATAAGAACAGGGATTAAATATAGTTGATTTCTGTAAAACATTGATTGACCTTTATGCCAAATTTGGCTTGCTGTTAGAGGCACATGAAGTTTTTAATAAGCAGGAATTTAGGACTGTTGAGTCATGAAATGCACTTGTCTCAGGGTATCCTGACAATGGTATTTGGTATGGAAGCTTTGAGATATTTTACACATATGCAAATGGAACAAAAGCAACAATTTGAATGAGAAAGTTGTAGACTTTATTAACCACATTTGCAGTCGAAATTGTTGTTTGAAGGCCAGCCATCAGCCAAAAAATAAGGAGCACAAATGAGCTGACGTGCCTGTTTATAATGTACAATTTTACCAATCTTGAATCCGAGATAATCAATTTGTGGAGAACTTTGGAAAGACCTAAGCCACAAAATACCAAATGGAATCTTCATCCAAAGACCCAATGTTCGCAATGGATTCTGGACTTGCTATGACTAAAGGGGAGAATAGGTATAATCATGAGGCATGTCTTTCTACAACATAAGAAAAAACTTTGTTTGCCATATTTCAGGCCTCTCTTTCTTGGCCTTGTATAAAACGAGAGGAGCTATTTCCAGCAACACATCCAAGTAATATATCTTGATTCTGAAAAGCCTCTGGTCTGCTGGCTTCCTCACCAGATTTTGCATATTCTGGCCGCCGCCAGTACTGTAGGAACTTTAAATACCCAATAAATGACTCATCGTCTTGTGCCAAGTCTGCAAGTGAAAAGGTACTATGGTCAGAGAGATGCAAAAGCTTAAGATGTCTATGAACAGGATGCAATAAATTATGCAAAATATATGACTAACAGCTAAAGCAACGATATAACTAACTTCGACTTTCAACTTGAAGACTTTCAACTTCGACTAACTACTTCAGCTCAAATACTTGTTGCTGAACGCTTTTACTTATACAGGGAACAAACCTCTTAGAATGAAGATAAGTTGGATTAGCAAGGCACTGCACGAATTCCAGTTCTAACAGAAACCTTTGTCTTCCTCCATCAGTCTCCCTAAACCGTCCTTTAACCTGCACCAGACAAGGTCACTGCTACTTGCAGGAATTAAACATCGGAATCTTGGAATCACATCCTGCTTGCTCATTGTAAAATCATGCCTTACTAAAGGCGAGGAACCCTAGTTTCGAGTTCGCCAATTTATCGTAATGAGAGCCGCCCACACACTCAAAATACTCTCCATCTGTGCAACAGACCTCTCCGGACATACTGCAGGACATATTTTCTACCTTATTGGCGGGGTGTGCCATGGCAAATTCCAGCAACATGCCCTTTACCAATAACAGCAACAATAGATGTAGAATGTTGAGCGACCTTGCGCAAATATGCTATCATGAACCTAGAACAAAACCCATAATTATCATAAGTTTGGCTGCTAGTTACATTTAGATCCTTAAGATGTGTGCCACGTAAAAAATCTCTCAACTTCTTTGAATACACTGAAACTAGCTGAAAAACAGAGCTCCACGACAGAACTCCAAAGGCATGAACCTACCTGCATGATACTATCCTGTATTTGCATGTATATGGAACATCAAAGCATCCAAAATGAAACAAGCTACGAATGAATACAGTAATAATGCAGATCTAGTAAGATCCATAAAACCATCAGCCAACTTTGATGGTCATGATCATGAAAGCATTTAACAGAATATGGAGAAACTCCTGCCTCGCTAAAGATGGTTGTACAATGCCTCGCTAAATTTAGAATACAATGCATTCATACATCACACATCACACAAATTATCAAAATTCTATGATGGTCAGAAAAGCTTAAGATGTCTATGAACAAGATACAATAAATTATGCAAAAAATATGACTAACAGCTAAAGCAACGATATAACCTAAATTCAGTTTGAAGACTTTCAACTTCGATTAACTACTTCAGCTCAAATACTTGTTGCTGAACGCTTTTACTTATACAGGGAACAAACCTCTTAGGATGAAGATAAGTTAGATTAGCAAGGCACTGTACAAATTCCAGTTCTAAGAGAAACCTTTGTCTTCCTCCATCAATCTCCTTAAACCCGTCATTTAACCTGCACCATAACATGGTATAAGTTTCTATTATTCTACACAAGCACTGCTACTTGCAGAAATTAAACATCGGAATCTTAGAATCAAATCCTACGTGCTCATTGTAAAAATCATGCCTTACTGAAGGCGAGGAACCCTAGTTTCGAGTTCGCCAATTTATCGTAATAAGAGCCGCCCACACACTCAAAATACTTGCCATCTGCCCAAGAGACCTCTCCGGTTAGCCGGTTTCGAGAGCGGCTCCCACCAACAGAAGTGACTGAGAGTTTACAGCCAATCATAAGTTTGGAGTAGTCACCAGCATATCCTAGGGATATTCTAGCATATATCTAGAATATGCCAAAAGCCCACATAAACAAGGGTTTGCCCCCCTAGGGGCAACCCAAAAAGAAACTTAACCAAGAGTTCTAGCAAAAAGTAAAAATGCAACAATCACATCCTCTCACCACACACACAAAGTAAAAATTGTGCAAAAAATTATGCCATGCCAATAAATGCAACCAAGGTCAACTAACCCACTAGGAACGCATATGCCTTATCCCAAATACATATAGGTGAATCTCCTGGGGACGAGTAGCAAATGTGGACATGTATGCCAAACGTGGCTGCTGGAAAGAGGCACATGAAGTCTTTCAGACATTGCCAATATGAGATGCTGGATTGTGGAATACAATTATTTCTGGGTATGTCCAAGATGGTGACACTTTCCATGCTTTAGAATGCCTTGGCAAAATGCAAGACGAATTCAGGCCAGATACAGGTATATTTATTATTGTATTCAATGTGTATACTCATGTAGGCTTAGTGGAGGAAGGCCGCGAATATTTTCATTTGAAGAGGCAATTTTATATGATAGAACCATATTTGTACCATTGTAATTTTAAGGTTGATCTTTTTGCCCGCGCATGAAACTTTAGAGAAGCCGAAGATAAATTATGCCCTAACTGATTTTATTTTTTAAAACCCAACATTAATCATATTCATATTCACTTCTTTCATTCACATATCATTAGTTCACATCTACAAAAAAAAGTTGTAAGGGCAATCCACAGTGCGTTAGCACCTTATTTTCGATTGCTCAGCAGATGCATCAGTTGTGATTTAATAGGCCATGTTGACTGTAATCAGTCTATGGTGACGGAATACGAGATAAGTGGTAATAATTGCTGGCAATGGATAATGGTTTGTTAGGGGGCACTAATATTACTAAATATTAGTGCGGAAGGAGCTTACGGGGTTTGTAGAGGCAAAAGATCTATATGGGTGCATGGTTAGCATTGTCATATTATTGTTAATGGAACTAGTATGGGCACTAGGGGCTAAATGCATTAATATAAAAGAATGCAAGTTAGCTATGGTTAAAAATGTCTGTTAAATGGACACGTGGCATCAAGTGTTTGGTTGGGTTGTAAAACCTGATATAGAACAAGATCGAAATGAATTTGTATCAAACAAAAGGGGATCCGGCTGCCAGATCTGGTAGTCGTGTCATAGAGCTGGGATTTGGATCGAATCAAGTGATGGTCTGGCCAGTTTTGGCTATAGAAGGTTGTTAGTGAACTCCAGAGGTTGGATTATAAAGCTTGAAGAAGGAATTGGATAGGGTAACGGAATTGGGTCTGAAGAAGAGAGGAGCCGATTCTGCTGCCAAAGTGATCTATATGTATCAAGACTTGGACCTTGAGTTCGTTACAGCAGCCCAAGGCTGTTGGTGTGGCCCAGGGCAGATTGGAACTGCCAAGGTGCTGGATTGGGCCTTTGGGCAGCAGGCTGACATTCATCCAGGGAGGATTCTCTGGAAGGATTCGGTTTGTTGAGAGAGCTCCACATAAGAGCAGGCCAAAACTGATCAATGAGCGGGATCTAGGATCCAAGGTGTGGGCGAAAACTGATCGGCGTGTCTCACGCGGGCAAAGATTACCCAAGGGAAAATTTTTGTCGTAACAGTGGTATCAGAGCTCAATGACTGAACCTATGCCAGATATGCCAGCAGGACCTGTTGACGGATTGCTTGAAGTGCATCCGCCTGAAAAGGGCATAATATCCGCCCTCGAGGACATTCATTTAGACGATGAATTGCCCGAGTTCGAGCTGGATGGGGGAGCACCCTCAGAAGCTGCTCCTAAAGCAGCTATTCTTGTAGGTGTTGATCATGTAATTGCTGCAAGTGCAGCTAATACTGATAATGGAAATGCTGGGAACGCTCCAGGAGCAAGTACTGAGCGGGGTCCGATAGGTGGGAACTTACTCGACGAGAATGTAGGTCATGTCAACCGCCTAACTGAGGAACTAAACGAGATAAGGGTTGAACAAGCTAGGTTCCGAAACACCCTAGGGTTGATACAGGAAAACCTGCAGAAGTGGGCTGCTGAAGGGAAGGCCCGGGAACTTCTCTTAAGTAATGTAGTAGAAAAGTTTTCTACGTGGTCGGGCGCGGTTCCTACCGCCCGAGGGGGCAAACCGTGGTGTTCCTCACGAGGTTGCACGACCGGGACCTAGTGCACCATCAGGAGTAAACCCGGGGTTGACCGAAGAACCAGTAGCTCAGGGTGTCATGGAAGGTGTCGCAGCCAGAAGAATCCCTGGGGAAGCTTTCTGGTGAAGAGATTAAGTCTCTGGAGCGTGTAAGGATGTCTGATTTCTATGGCAAGGATGTTATGCCTGAGCAGGCTATGCGATGGTTCAATCAAATGAAGCTGTATTTTGCAGCTACAAGGAAAGGTGAGAATGCCTGACTGATGTATGCCACCCTGAAGTTGAAGGGACTGGCAGCTGCATGGTGGGACATCCACACCAAGAATGGTCAGAAGCTACGTACTTGGAGGGAATTCTGTCATTTATTCCAATAGGAGTATGCACCTCATTATGACCGATGACATACGCTCATACAACTGAAGGAGCTCACTCAGACAGGGTTGGAACAATGTGACGGATTGGAACAATGCTATGATAAACTCCTCCTTTGTATTGGGATGTGCCACGTGGATTGCATTTTTGTCCTTGCTGCCTAGATGCTCAAATAGAAGACGAACGACATGCTCTTCTCCATTGCTCAGCTTTTGACTACTGAAGAGCACAATGTGATCTTAGTTGCAATTCTTTTCACGAGCTTTTGAATTTATCAGTTATAAAACTTGGTATGTATCTTCAAGGTTATGACAGGTCAAGGAAAGAGCTACTAGATCTTTACATGCAAAGGACCTTGATGTGTAAGGTCTAGTTTTGTTAGTTTTGCCTTTTTTAGTTGATCAAAAAACATGCATGTAACTTTTGCTCGTCTATGGACCTGAAGGTCTAACATGCGTGATTTATTCAATACAATACAATACAATACAATACAATACAATACAATACAATACAATACAATACAATACAATACAATATTTCATTGGTCACTTTCGGCCATCTGAGCCTTTTCTATTTGTTTGAAACAAAACTAAGAAAACATGAACCTTGCCTATCAGTTCTCAAAATTGCAAATATAGTGCAACCAATGATCGATGGTATATGCATTTTGTACCCTCAGTATAATTTTTTTTTGAAGGTCATTAATTCTTAACCACCTAGTGGTTAACATTGTGCACATGCTAGGTGTCAGTGGTGGCAGACTACATTTGGCATGTTTAGGTTAGCATAAGTGTAGGGCTTAGATTTAACTAGATGTAGGGCTCAGATTTGCGGTCTACACTATATTAGACCAGAGCCTCTTCAGATGTATTCAGGTTTTATCTCAAGTTTGGAGAGCCTCATTTGACGCACGTTTCCTTCACTCTTTGTACATATTTGTTTCTCTTGTTCTTATTTTGTGGTCATGAGCATGGCAGCTTTGTAGCATCCGACAGTCATAGACTGCTGCTGCATGGTGTATGCCAAGAACTCAAAATTAACAGTGGCACTGTTATGCCGGGTTCGCTCGTGATCACTTTCTTGAGCCTTGTTGTTTTGCTATTGTCCTTGCTACTCTTACCATCATCGGTTCTTGAATACTCCTTATATATTACTTTGAACCCTTCAAACTCCCTTATTTGACCCTATTAGCTGTTGAAATGGTCCGGCTGGAGGCCCCTTTATCAACCAATTCGTTCGCCCAACCAGATATTCATGAAATTCGTCTGAAGGCCTTAGCAATTAGTCTTGTTATGAAAACAGTTTTCAAAACTCTATTTTTCATGGTGCAGCAAGTGCAGTTTTACAGTCAAGGATTTTTGGAGCTGCAAAAAAAATTAGAAAAATCAAGTTTTTGATCTTATTTTTCTATCTTCTCTCTATTGAAAACATTATCAGAAAAATCATGTTGATTCTTTTTTTCCTTCTGCTTTATCTTGGCTTATCAGAAATTTTGTGCCTTTTGCATACCCAAAAATATTTCTATCATCGTCGCTCCCCAAGTAGCAGCATGTTTTATCAAGCTCACATTTCAATCTGCATCAAAGTTCGGATTTGTTAGTTTATTCAGAGTACAAGAACTATTTTCAGGCATACCGGTCCTATAAGGCGAATTTCTTGCTGTTTCTTGGTTTTCATCTACACAAAGACAGGTACAACACCAAAGCACAGAAACTTTTAGTCAGCAAATTTTTCTGGCCAAGCCTCTCAAGCATCTACATATTTTTAGTCTGCAACATCAATTTCGACTTTCTTATTGAGTTTTTAAAGAGGGCCGGCACCTGGGCTAGCCCCATCCATCTGTCCAAAGCATATACAGGTTGCAGAGAAGTTTTCAAGCAAGCACATCTGAAAAAATCTTTGAAGCTTCAACTCGGATTTATTACGACACTCTGGTTCGCATCATCTGCAAAACAAGCACACATTTACATCAGTCCAAGATGGGAGATTTCTTTCACAAAAATCTTTGTGGGGCAGAGTCTTAGATATTCTGTAGCTCCAGTTCACGGTACCGCAGTTTAAATTCTTGCTTCTTGAATTCAAAACAGACGCTTTCAAATTAGGCAGTGGAAATAAGGCTACCATTCTTGCACTGCGACTCGCATGAAACCAACAAAGCGCCATAGGCTTCTCATTCATCTCAGCAGATTTCTACAATGGTGGACAGTGGATAGCCGCACACATGCGAACTACCCACGAAAAATAAAGGGAAAATCCAATTATAACATTTGGACCCCAAAAACAAATACAATGCTAATAGATGAGTGGCTGATGTACTGCCGAAAGCTTATCACGGGATTAAAAACCCAGCCCTTCGGGTTTTCGAGGAAAAACCTAGTGATAAGCCTTGCCGGCAAGGGGGCTTAGACAAACGTAAGGCATAGAATCGCCCCCAAAACCCGCGCATGGAGAAGTCAAAACCGGATGGCGCCGCCAACCCACTGTACACGCACATCACCAACAACAAACGAAAACATACCAAAGAATAGCATCACCCGGTGGGTGGAAAAAAGCATCACCCAAATGGAAAAACATGATAAACGTAACTTGTACAAAATATAGTAAACAAAGAAGGGGGGGGGTGGGTTCAAAGAGAATAAGGTAATCTAGGAGAGAAGAGGAAGCGCCGATGAAACGCCGATGAAGAACTCGCAATAAGTAGCAAACGCCCAACCCGGACGAACGCCCAAAACGCGATGCGATGCATGCATCACGACGATGTAATGCATGCATGCTCGCCTTTGAGCAAGAATGCCGATTTCGCTACGCGAATCGACGACATTCTCCTGCACTGCGACTCGCATGAAACCAACAAAGCGCCCAATACCAAAGGACTTCCTTTAACAAACTAGGATCGAGGACGAAGGTCACAGGATGAAGGCTAAAGGCCGAAAAAGGACAGCAGAAAGCAACGCCAAATTAGCCAAACCATGCAGAAGAAGAAGCCCTCCCCGCCTCGAAACAAATCAAAGAGAATAAGGTATCACTGAGAAGAAGGGAAGCGCCGATGAAACGTCGATGAAGAACTCTGCAATAAGTAGCAAACGCCCAACCTGACGAACGGCCCAAATCGCATGCGATGCATGCATGCGACGCATGCAATGCATGCATGCTCGTCTTGAGCAAGAATGCCGATTCGCTACGCGAATCGACGACATTCTTGACATCAACTATTCTATCTTTAGCATGCCCGCTCAAGATTTAGAGGCAGATGCTTTAGCATCTCACGGCATCATTTCATCTGAAAATAGGAAGCACCGCCATAGCCGGCCGTCAGCGCAGCATCTGTTTAGGGTTCACGAAATTTTAGGCTCTCAGGCTTACGCTGCAACCTTCAGAAAATTTTTGGGCTGATAACAGGAGTCACGTTATTAGCTATCCGACTCATGGGCCCTCACGCCGTGAGTGATCTGCCCACACCCTTCACGCCACGCTCGCGTCATGACCTTACAATTGTTGGCTTCTCATGTCACGCTCACGGACCATGGTACTCAGGCCAGAGTCACGATTATGCTTCCAGGAACTCAAAGGCTTTCCAGTTTTATATGGCTGATATGGGAGGATGCATTTTTTTATGCGTACTTTTTTAAAACCCCTATAATGTAAATTTGATAGTGGTACACCAAAAGCATCGTCCGGACACGTGCTTGAAGTGCTGTGAGTGCTTATTCCGCTATCACATTTGGTATAACAAATTTTGAGGTAGTTATTCCAGAAATAGCAATCCTCCTCCGAGGAGGAAGGGATCGATGACATGGATTGATCCCTTGGGCGCGAGAACGCTTAGATGATTCTATCAGGTGGTGGGATTTCTTGGATGGCGGGAATTTGGTTCAGTTTTTGCTATCATTCTTCAATTCTGGAATGAATTAATTTATGGTTTCCATTTCAATTGCAATACTAACCTTGTTCATATCAATTTGATGGCAAGTTCTCCTGAAAGCATTGATTCTGCTAAATGGAGAATTCACTTGGAGCTAAAAGCCAGGAGAAAAGGAGAATCCAGAAAGAGGACTAGAGAATTGAAAAAGGAGAACATTGCACCTGCAGTACAGAAGAGAAAAGAACGTTCCTTGAGTCAAAGAAGACAAGGAACTTTCAAAAGAGTTAGAGGATTCTTTCCTTCACATTGTAAGGAATTGTGCTGACGATGAATCAAAAGGAAGAGTAGCACACAGTTTTATAAAAAGGATCAAGCATTTACCACACGTTACTATAGCAGATCCCAAGGAATTTCATGTGACGAAAGACATGATTTTCAATGTGAGAGCAATTATGTAGGCACCAAAATTTTAAAGAAGTACTGATGTACTGCAAGCAAGGAAGACCACGCTCCAAATAACAGCTTCTACGGTTAAAGGGATTAATCAGAGAACATTTTCAAGGCTTCTTTCAATTCCCAAAAAAACTGTAGCCCAGGCATTTAGAAGACGAAAATGTGCAGAGTTTGATATTGGTCCATGGTCAATGCATGCAAGAAAGAAGCGATTTGATGTGCTTTCCCCTGAAGAGATAAGTCTTGTCAGAAGATTTTGGGATGAAAATACCTGAATTTCACCTTATAAAAAACATGTTAAAAAGCATGTAACTGAGAGTGGTGAGAAAATTGATCATCCAATACATTTGCTGGAAGTGACACAGGTAATCTTTGAACTACTTGTTATTAATTTTCTTATTTAGTTTCTCTTACACGGTTATGAAATCTAAATCTCAATTCTTTATGTTCAGTTGCAACTATATCTTCCTTTTCAGAAGGAACATCCTAAGACGAAGATTTCACAACAGACTTTTGAAAGATTGAAACCAAGCTATATTAGGAAGCTTCAAGAAAGAGAAACATGTTGCTGCCAATATCATCTGCATCTTAAATTTGCCATGCAAGCCATAAATAACATGAGGACTAATCCTAATGGTGTACACAAAGAATGCAAGTGTAAGTGCAGAATTTGTGGTTCAGGTCCAACATTTGAAGCTAAAGAACACTCTATCAAATCAACTAGTGATTATTGGAGACAAATTGTGTGCGCAAAGGATGAGAATGACAAATGGCACAAGCATGCATGTCTAACGCAGACATGTAATAAATGTGGTTTGAAGAGGTTAATGTGGTTCCTTTGTAATTCCCAGTTTTGTTTACCTTGAATTTCACGCACTTGATTGATTTTAATGCAGGTTGCCCACATGCCCGAGAGAAAAGATTAAGACTAGTAAGCAAGAGGTTAATTGGAAAGTATTTGAAAAGTGTAGATCTATTTTAGATTTTGCTGTATAAGTTTGTGAATGGAGAGGGTAAATTAAAGCTTACTTCATTTTTCCTGCAATAAGTCCAGAACAAGAAAAGTAGGGCTGGTAAGATCTACAAGGGTTACAAAATTGGCATACAAAGCAGGTTCTCCTTTTGAATTCCATCAGCATGCAACTAAAACTTTGAAGAACTTTGTTCCACGTAATTACAGAGCTCATTGGCAAGCCAAACAATTCATGCAATATTTGGCACCACTTCAAGATGATATTATTGTTTCTGTGATAGATTTTGTAGAAACCTATGGATTCAAAATTCAACAGGAAGCTCAATCTTATAATTGGCATACTGACTAGGTCTCCATTCTTGTGCACATCGCTTATAGGAGAATGAGAGAAACAGTGGCAGAAGAAAGACAAAAGAAGGAAGAAGAAACAAAAGAGAAAAAAAAAAGTTGCAAAGGAGAGAACAAAAAACTCCTTGAGAGGAATTGTGAAGGAGACTCATTTTTATATAAAGTGATGATAGAACTCGTGATACTAAGTTTGTCCAGCATTGTCTCCAAAATCATGCAGATTGGCCAAGTCTATGGAAATTAGCTATAACAAACATATTTTTGGAGTGATGGTTGTTCCTCACAGTTTAAGTCTACAAGACCATTTCACTTCCTGGGCAGGTTTCACAAACGTCTCGAAAAGGACATTGTCTGGATTTGTTTCGCTAGCTCACATGGAAAAGATGAGCATGATGGTGCTGGAGCTGTCGTCAAAAGGATTCTAACAAAGTGTAGGTACTTCTGGGAAATTGATTCCTCACAAATAGACAGATCTGAGAGATTTGACTGTCATATCTTGAAGGGAACTACATAGCTCCATTGCATAAGACCATGTGATAAGGGCAACAGTTTTAAGCTAGCCTATAGACCGCTCTCATGCTTCTATGAAAATTGTGTTCAATTTAAATGGGACTCATGCAACACCAAGTCTCATATTGGTGGTTGGGAGAATACTGAACTAAATTTGAAGGAGCCTAAAGCACTAATTGATGCTACTAATGAGGACTTGCAGATAGAAAATGAGCATGAAGAAGAGGATGATGAGGAAAATTATGACGTAGCTAGTTCTATGGTAGAGGTGGAAGATAACTTTGTTGTCAATGGTAATGAGGACGGGGTAGATTTTTATGTATTGAAGTGCACAGAAGCAAAGAACACTTTGGTTAAAGATTATGTGGATGGATGGGGAAATGTATTTGGAGTTGAATCTGTTATTGTCTCAGGACATTACTATAAAGAGGTAGGTGGACTCAAATTTGTACTATTGGATGACCAGCCTGTAGCTAGTGTGTACAGCCACCTTGTGAGATTAGCTAACTTTGACATGACTCTAGATGAAGAGGATTCTAGCTTGTATACTATAGCTGAAGATACATGCTTATATATGTAGCCTCCCAACCTCGGCCTAAATTCATTATTCATTTGGTATTGAGTAAAATATTGTTCATTTGGTATTGATTCAAATATTGTTCAGTTTGACTAGATAAAGCAGAAACAATGGAAAGAAATAAAATCAACGGAAAGCAATGCAAAGCACTTATAACCTGATTTGGTATTGAAAATGAAATTTATAGGCATTTAACTGTCTGAATTACATATCAAAGTATCAATGTGGCATATTGTACAAAATTGTGGCATATCTGCCTTTGCAAACAATATATCACTATATCAACATATACAACCTGTGAATATCAATGCAAACATGTAAATAGATCTGAATACATGTGTCCTGAAGTTTAAAAACCTGTAGTTAACATGTTAATCCTTCACCAATTCTTAAATCTATCCCTGTATCCTGAACTTTGAAAGGTTTCCCTTAACCACTGCAACTGACCATTGCAATAGGCCTTCATCAATTCAGTTATCTCCTCTCCCAATGCAAAATCTGCCATGGTTTCCAAAATCTTGCATGCCTCTTCTGTGTACTGCTCTGGCCTACAATGTACCTTAAGAATGAGAGAGAAATCATTAACACATGTTACATTCTTAATCACTGACAGGAGCTGTTCCAATACAGTCTGCATCCAAATTGAACTCAGGTACCAAAAGAGATGTGAAAGGGGGAGAGGCAAATGTTTTGTGAATACTATCATCCAACAATATGCAATTCCTCTCATATTGTGGATATTCACTAAAAATCTTAGACAATGGTTTCAGATACAATGGTTTATCAGATCTAATTGGCCACTTGAAAGGTATCTTGAGGCAATGAGACTGGTCCCACACAAATACAAAGTCACATCTCATATCTAGTGCTATTTCATCAACAACTTCATTGACGTTAACATAGTTCATGGAAGATCAAATTGCTATATCCAAATCTATCATAGCTGCCTTAAAAAATTCTCTATATTTAGGCCTTAACACAACCAATTTCTTGCTTGTCTTTGTAATCCACAACCTACTGTCCACACGTATAGGATTGTTCCTGCTTTATGTCCTTGCTAGAATAATATTCACATCTAAAGCAAGAAGTTTCCTCTTCAAAAAGGGTTGTGCTGTATACCTATCATTCAACAAGCATAAAGTAAACACAAACACAAATACAGAAGAATTCAAAAACACTTAAGACAATATTAACCTCTCTTGTACAATATTCAAATTTTGAACCATTTGTTTTAACATTTTGATCTTCCAATATAATTGTACTTGAACATTCAAACATTATTAACTTCTTAAAAACACAGTTGAATTGCCACTTAAACCTCCAAACTTGCATTTATTTTGGTATTTGTAGTGTCATTATCAGTTTCATTCTGTGGCATGTCAGCCTGGGCATTAACAAAGGCCTCTTCCTTCTCAGGTTCGACCTGCTCTCCTTTTTCAATTGTATTTTCTTCATCCACATGTGCACTTCTTCCTGATTAATTCCTGCACTTTCCATTTCTTCAGCTAACGCCTTTCTCCTGAAATTGTACTTCCTTACTTGAGTAGTCTTCTTTTGCTTATTAATTTTTCTTTTAGTTTTTGCAGCTTCAACATCTTTTCTTTTCCTTTTTATAGCTGCTTTCTTCTTTGCCATTGGTGTAATCTCCACAAGCTCATCCTTTTCAACAACTTCTTTAGACCATGAACCCTCATCCTTTTCAGCAGCTGAGTTATTATCACCTGCTAAATCTTTGTCCTCAGCAACTGCTTTTTTATCACTATTTGTTCTTTGCCTTAACATTCTTTTAGGACTCAACATTGCATCCTTCATCACTTTTGCGGGTGGCTCATAATCTTCAGAAGTAGACCTGATAGGTGAAGCTTGCAGGTTTATAGGTGACTCTAAAACCTGATCTAATGTTGCTGACAAAAAATCCTTTGCCTGAGAAAAATAAGAAGAATCATAAAAATCAAAGAAGTCCTGGATTTACCTGGTTTTCAATGATGGATTTTGTAGCAGTGCAGACATGCGCTGGGATTTAACGCTTCATCCTTCGCTCTTACTTTCCCGACTTGATTGGACCACCTCCTATCAGATCTCCAGTTTCCGCATCCTTCTTCATCTCAACAGACAAAATCTTGGCCATCTGTTTGTGCATCCTGTTAATGCCTCTTTCAAGGGAATACCCTAAATTCCCAGATCAAGACTTGCATACCCAGAAAAAAGGCCCACAAATATAAGTATAAATGAAGATAAAAATAGAGGGGTGCAAACCATTAATGCAATCCAAGGAACAAATACTGCAGAAATGGTCTAAATGCAAATAAAAAGAGGTAAGAATATGTATCTCAATAAATAAGCCACTGGC
Organism: Isoetes taiwanensis; assembly: GCA_021234155.1. NCBI lineage: Eukaryota > Viridiplantae > Streptophyta > Lycopodiopsida > Isoetales > Isoetaceae > Isoetes > Isoetes taiwanensis. Next base: position 13,288,744 of record JAJEKV010000018.1, read on the forward strand.
ACAAACAATATTCAAATGATGATAGTTTTTTTTCATGAAGCAGAAAAGAATTGACAAATTTATTGTATTGCCGATAACATGTTAATAGTTAGTAAACATATCTAGAGTAGGAGGGAGAAGTAGGGAAAGGTGTGCTTTGGGCTTGGACCTCCTCCAAACTTCTGCTGCTCTGTGATAAGATGCTCTTTTGGGATGTGCCAGCATGCCATAACTCAAACATTGGAACAATGATGTTTGTTGCGTAGAAATGTGAAGTTGTTGCAGGTTTGCAGATCTCAGTCAATATTAGTCAATATTTCTCAATCTGTACACCTTCTGATGATGGCACTTTTGGTAACTCCCTTCCCTAGTATATCTAAAAAATGTTCAATAAGTAACAAAATTCATGATTTTGGCATATCAAGCAATCAAGGAGAGCTTTGCTGCCTAGACTCCTGTTAAAATGGAAACAAAGATATAAATACATAACAGAAAGAAGAATAGAACATCGTAGTCAATATAGGAGATTCCAGCAGTGTCACAAAAATGATATGCAAAGATATGATGTTACAGAGTGCATACTACTGGAATCCTAGAATTTTAAAACAGAATTAAACTATTTTTTTAATGTAAGATACATTCGAAGCCGTTTAAAACATACTTTTGAGCAAACTGATGCATAACAACAAGCCATCATTTGATGCATAACAACAAGCCATCATGCTGCCCCATGTAAGATAAACACTTCTTGCGAAGTCTTGTATGATCAACCTATCTTCTAAGCTATAAAGTTTTGTATGACCAGATCAGCGCCTTTTGACCTTGCAAAAAACAAAATCTACATTTGAGGTAGACAAAAAAATAATTTTCAAGGTGAAAAGAAACAGGTTGGCCTCCCTCATACAACAAAGTATCAGTCACCTCCTTAATTAAAACACATGTTTCAATAAACAAGAACTTGCAGACATTTGTGATAGCTATAGAAACATCCTCTAACTCTGCCACTGCTATAGATTCTATAATAAAAGCTATCATTTCCTTTATTAGGCTTACAAATTTGCAACTACATCAAGCATGACCACAACCTAGAAGGAATTAATGATTCTGAAACAAGAAATCTAGATTTCGAAAGCGGATATGGAAGAATTTGGTGTTTCAGGAATGCTATTTCTGCATGCATTCTGACCTTGGAGAGAAGACAGTAAATTAAACACGTTTTTTTTTTTTTTTTTCTGCTGTGGATTTTTTACCATGCCGGACCTAGAAGTTAAAACCAATTCATTTGGGCTCCACTCCAAATGGGTGCCCACAGAAGGAAAAATATCCCTCGCCGGAGCAATCTTGGGCTTCATTTCATGCATGTCCAATCCAATTTCAGAAGTCGCTTGATGCAAAAACATGTAGATTGGATCGAAAAAAGTAGAGTTCGTATATGAATCATGGATTAATGGATCTCTCAGAATCTCCCTTTGAAGATCTTGTAGCATTATCGTGGTCGAAGGGGCCAAATGGGCTGATTTATTGTCTTGATTCATATCCGCCTTGTATCATCTGTACTCCGTACTCTTCCTTGATGAGAGTGGATGGATTGGCGGCCATAGGCAGGCAATACCATTTGCTTTGTTATGTGCCATGGACGATTTTTGATAAATCTGCAGCTGTTGTGGTGGAATGTGAAGGAAAACCCAATAAAATGCTTAGATCGAACCTCTAATGCACCGGAGTGAAGATCGAGTGCCCATCGCACCATAGAACCTATCGCAACATTATATTCCACGATCATGGCATATTCAAGAAATTATTGTGATAAATCACTCGAATATTATGCATAAGTTAATATGCAAGGGCATGTGGTTAAGGAGACATAATTTTGTGTTGATCCACTATTGAAACAGTTGATCTATTTTACCAAGGCCCATTGTGGACCATTCAATTATGGCGAGAGAATAACTTTTGCAAGTCTGTTATATGGTTAGACTTATAACAGTGTTAAGCAGCAATTGATTTAGAACCAAACATCTTATTTCAAAATTGACCTCGTGACTTCCTAAATGAAGAAACGTATGAATAATAGAGCAGAAGTTATCAGGCGTACTGGTGGACATATATGTCAAGGTCAAGTATTATTGACGTTGGAAAAACTATGGAGCTCCTCCACCCTAACCCTACCTCCATTGTATAGCAACCATACGCTAGTGCGAGTTAAGGCGTTCTTTGAATATCTTGAGTTATCCCGATTTGTTCAATGGTGTGAAATTTTAAGATTTCAATTCTTACATGTTCGTAAAGAACATTATTTTGAAGAAAACAATTAGATTGTGGTAAGCTATTACAGAGTATCAGAGTATCAAACGTCTATGATATCTAAAAAGCCAGCTGTATAATTATGCCCCTGAAAATGGCATTGCTGGCATCTAATCTCCCCCTCACCTTTGCAGGTCTTGCACGCAATATTATTGTCCTTCTCCATGTCAGTTTTTTGCAGCCACCCCATACTCCATGCACCTCTGTCCTGTACGCCACAATCAAACATTAATCGTTATACCTAGAAATCACAATGCAAATTTATCCAGACCTTCAAATTTTGGGAATTGATCCAAAATCGAGTATTTTGATCGCAAGAGGCTACCATCTCCAGGAACCATTCCTTGGCAGGCCCTCTTTGTTTTGAACGAACCTCAAAATGTCGCCATCCAAACGTCCTCTCCATAGCTGTCCATTTTGAACCTGGTTAATAGGACAAGGATTCTAAAATTATCAAAACTTTTGCTAATTTAAAAAAGAGAAAACAAACAAGAAGAAGGCACCTAAGTTAGCCTACCTATAGATCTACTGATATCGACAGGATTGCGCTTGTGGTAGCCTCCTCTGGGAAGACTTCCACTTCCTTCACAATTTTCACAAGCAACTTTGCCAGTACCTGGAAGATGGTAAATTTATGCTATAAGATTACATGACATGCAAAATAGTTGAATTGTTTGATGCTGCCACGGACCTAATACATTTGAATTGCATGACCTTTGCAGAAGCGGCATGGAAGAAGGGGATTCATGTCGCGCAGCGGCTTCACAAAGCTTTGAGTGGCTGGCCGCACCTGCTGCTCTTCCGAATGAGATTCATAGCGCATTGGCCGCTGGTAATGTGCAAGAATAGGTAATCGCAGCATTCTTACTCATTCTAGACCTCCACACAAAATTGGAAATGCCTTTTATCTTCAAAACGTGTGGCTCCCATTATCAGATGCAAGGAAAAAAAGAAAGCAAAAAAACCTATTAAATTCTCATAAACCTCCTTTCCGCCCCATAATCATCAGAATATTCGTTTTAAACAATATTCCAGTGATTATCCTGATAATCTCGCGAATATTCTTTTCAAGATACTGTCGCAGATTCTGGCATAGCTCTGTTTCAAGCTCTGCTTATCTGTTCCTGCATAAGTGCGCCCTGTTTTGAACCATGTTTTTCCATAGAATAGAATGGGCCTTTTGCTCTGCAAGGCCTGGGAAAAAAGTCGGCAAAATACCCCTTAGAAAGGGCTGTTCAATCAGGGACCAAAGCTATGCCGAAAAAAACTATGGTTATGGCTATGGAATCGGAGTAGAATAAGCTCGAAGTCGTTGACAGGGGTTGGATATGGTTGGAAAAAGAATGCAGGGCAGATTATGCTGCAAAAATGCAAAAGCCCAGCAAAGGGAGCTTTGATTTTGTAGATCTGGGACACTTTTTCTTTGTGACCGCTTCATATCCTTCCAAAATCATCTTCTTCATTTCGTTTCAGGGGAAACTCGGACCACAGGCTTGAACACAAACAGGATGCTAAGGAGTCTAAATCCACCTGGGAGTAACGCTGTTGCAACTCCATAGCTCCAGAGATGGTGGTCCATTCAGTGCAGCATTTTGGAAGTAAAATAAGAAGCCAAATACAAAGGAATTGCAAGAAACAACAAACTGGTAACAGCGGCAGAACAAGCTTTCTTAAGAACTTGCTTGGAGGTCAACCCTCCCCTCTCGGGGATTATGCCAACAACCGTCTCGGCCACGAAACATAAAGAAGAAAGACGTCTAATAAGTGACCAGTCGGCCATTGATGCCTTTTTGTCGCTTTTCAGGTCTGTCGTCGATGATGTTTACAAGCAAAGAGGCTTTTCATTTCTGCAAAAAGGGTTCTGAGCATCTGCAGTCTGAATTTCTGCCAACCTACTAGCAAGAAGAGGTCGGAGCAAAGAGAAGACGAGTAGCAAACCATTTATGGAAAGCATTTTGTAGCCGAATCCATGATTTTGGTCACAGATTCGTCACTTTCAGAGCCTGAGCTCAGTGTAGACTCTTGGGTTTTTTTATCTTAGGTTAAAAATATGTCAAGATTTTTACAGGAATAACTTGTCTATTGGCATGACTCTGTGTGATCCTGGCCCACATCGGATTATCAAAGCTTTCTTTTAAAGGACGGAAGAACTGATGCCTGGGTACTGGAAACGAAAATAGCAGAGGAAAAAATGAAACTCATGATTGGTATAAATTCTAAGGCGGCTAGGTTAGCTTCGAAATCCCCGATTATAGCTACCAGAAAATTTGCCACCACAAATAAACTACTATTGAAAATTACGAAATTAAACAGTAACCCATTTTCAACTTGGATTAATCGGAAAATCAAATCCAAAATTTTGAAGGCTACAATATATTACATATATGTCAGCAAAATGCCATCAATTTTAGAGTTTCAGTTTTAAAATTTTGAAGCGTGCCTCTTTACTATTCGGGGGCACCCTCCTCCTCCTCCCTAACAGCAGCCTACACGATCCGTTGCATCCCTATGAATCGATCCTCCTCTGGCTCTCTCCCTTCCCCACCGATTCCCGCCTGATGGTCGCCGCTCCTCTTCTTTGGTCGCTCAAGTAGGTTAGAGTAGGTTAGGTTAAAGTTTTTTTAGGGTTTTCATTTAGGTTATTCTCTAGGTTTTCCTTTTAGGTCCTCAAATATTTAACATAATAACTAGCAAAAGGCACACCAGAAGACTTTAGCAAGGTTTTGTCTTTTAAGCCAACTACAAGTCCTCTAAAGTTTTCTGCAGTCTTATTTGCAAATGAATAATAACAATACAAGGAAAAAAAGTGGCTCAAACATTTCTCATAGCAATTAAAGTTTAAACTTACTTCAATGCTAAATGCTACCAAATATTCTAGATTTTTTCCATGATCTATGCTTGTGCTTGAAGCAGTAGCAAAAATGCATACACAAACACAAAGTTGCTTGTGCATACACAGACAAAAAATTGCTTGTTGGAGGAAGCATGCATTTCTTATGTTTACGTCAAAATGATATGGCAAGGTTAAAGTTTAAAGCGCATAATGATATGTTATTCAATGCTAAGTGCTACACAATTTTCTATTCCATGAACCATGTTTGCGCTTGGAGGAGTACCAAAATGCATACACAAACACAAAGTTGCTTGTTAGAGAAAGCATGCATTTCTTAAGCTTACGACAAAAATGATATGGTTGAGATTAACTCGCAAATGTACGCAGAATGTTCCTAATGTGGAAACATACCAGGGCAAGGGCAAAGTCAAAGATTTGTGATGTGTTTTTTGGATGCATAGTTTGCTTAAGTCATAATGAAACAATGTATAAACAATGTGCATCTTGCTAATTTAGCACCTAGAGCCATTATAAACATTGTGAATCTTGCAAGTTTAGCAACTGGAGCTTGCTTTCTTCAATGTCTTGCCAATTTGTGGTATTTGCAGCTAATACAGATTTTATGGAATGCAAAAATTGTAGGATACATAACCAACTTCTATTCTTCTGGGACCAATACTTAGGTGACAACTCAAAAGGCATAGCTCATTGGCAGTTCATTTGAATACTCCTTGTTTCATTCCCAACTGTAAAACTTACCTCCAACACGATCTGTCAAAGATATTAGAGCTTCATGAGGAACTGCGAGCCTCTGTATACTATCCTTGTCATTAGATATTACAGAAATTGATGCAAATATTCTTTCAAACCAATTACAAGTCTCCTAATGTTTTCTGCATGCTTATTTGCAAATGAATAACAACGTTACAAGGAAAAGAAGTGGCTAAAACATTTCTCATACGATTTCTGCTAGGAGCAGAATTTAACCTTTTAAGATTAAGTGGAGTCATGTCATATCAATTAAAGTTTAAACTTACTTCAATGCTAAATGCTACAAAATATTTTAGTTGAAGCAATAGCAAAAATGCATAGACAGACACAAAGTTGCCTAGTTGTCTGTGCATACACAGACAAAATTGCTTGTTGGAGGAAGCATGCATTTCTTATGAGACAAAATTGCTTGTTGGAGGAAGCATGCATTTCTTATGCTTACGTCAAAATGATATGGCAAGGTTAAAGTTCAAAATGCAAAATGATATGTTAAAGTTCAATGCTAAGTGCTACACAATTTTCTATTCCATGAACATGTTTGCGCTTGGAGGAGTACCAAAATTCATACACAGACACAAAGTTGCTTGTTAGAGGAAGCATGCATTTCTTAAGGTTACATAAAAAATGATATGGTTGAGATTTACTCGAGAATGTACACAGAATGTTCCTAATGTGGAAACATACCAGGGCAAAGGCAAGTCAAAGATTTGTGATGTGTTTTTTGGATGCATAGTTTGCATAAGTTATAACGAAACAATGTATAAACATGTGCTTTTTGCTAATTTAGCACCTAGAACCATTATAAACATGTGAATCTTGCAAGTTTAGCAACTGGAGCTTGCTTTCTTGAATGTCTTGCCAATTCGTGGTAGGATACATAACCAACTTCTATTCTTCTGGACTACAACTCAAAAGGCATAGCTCATTGGCAGTCATTTGAATAGTGCTTGTTTCATTCCCAACCATAAAACTTACCAATTTCTTACAAATCACAGCTGGACCAATTTCTTACAAATCACTAGTTCAACCCTTCCATTTCCAAATGATCTTGTCCCTAATTGCCCAGAATCAGACACATCTTTCGCTAGAAATGTAAGACTGGAATTTTTAGATCCTCTTACATAGAGAGAATCACTGCCCAATGAAGCTGCTTCATCATTGCTCATTGTGTGAAAAACAGATAATTTATTCTTTGGACATTGGCACACATAATTATACAGCCACCATTTGTAAAATCCATAGCAATACGCATTATGCTGAACGTAATTTGGTAAAATCATTTCTTATCACAATTACATGGCTAGATAAATGACTTGCAACATCAAACCTCAAAGTAAGGCCTTTGCTTTCCATTTCTTGGTGCAGGGCATTTACACTAGAAAATTCAACTAAATGCAACTCAAGACACAAATTAGAATCCTCACCACGTGCAAAATCCATCACTTCCTGATCACTGCAGGAAGTATACTGCTGCTTCTCACAATAATGTCCACAAGCAATTTGTTCTTAACACTTAATTTGCTAGCCAAAGTCAAAATATCATGCATGGAATCTAAAAGCCAGAAACTGTTGCCTTGCACGAATTGCTTGTTGCAGTTTCAATTTTTGCATGATGCAGTGCCATATTCTGCTCACAAAGATTGTTGCGAACAAGTATTGAATTTTCCACAACAGCTGCATGGGAAAGCGCTATTGCAACTTGGTCAGCAACAGTAACTATCATATCTAGTTCATGTTGAAGCCATTCCTGTGGAAGCGCAAAATCATGATTGTGGTTAACACCATTTTTCCTACCAACAGTCCCTTTCGACATTGAAGCTTGCCACATGGGATTTGTTTGCAGAGGAGGTGCTAATTGGATAACTTAGAATACGACACATTTGCTTCGCATTTTTCATCGAATATATTTTTCTCTATTCACAAATAGATGTAGTGGCCATTATGGCTGCCACAGGAAACAGGGCTTGAAAGATAAACAAGCTGGCTAAGGATGAACAAATAGTTGGGGCATATGATCCAAAAATTTTTGGGGCCCCCTGCAATTTTTTGATCCAAAATGACCACATCTCAATTGGTAAACTAGCCAGGAGAATTACAGCTACTAATTTAACCACAACTTTAGTCCTGACGAAACAATTTGACAATGTTTTAAGAACCTGGAGAGCCAAAGTAATAACTTTCAATCTGCTTCTTCCCTCAAGAAACTGACAGGCTTCATAGTCTGGTGGAGTAAGTAAGCCAGCACAAAAAACAAACTCGTGCTTGATGTACAAACCCATAAACTAGCACTTTGCAATGAGGGGTTAAAATATGATATCCAACTTCCAGCAACTAACTGGAATATCCCCATTGTAATAAGGGAAGATTTTAAACCAGAAATGACATCTACTAAAGTGCTAATGCTTTTTCTGAATTCATTTGCAGCTGCAGACAATCTCTATAGTTGGGTCTACAATCTCTCCATGCTGAAAGTTCTAAGAACTTTGCCCATCATGGTTCTGCACATCTGAGGCTAAGCCCCCATTCAGGACATTCTATGAGGTTTGCAAATTGTTCTCTGCATTCTGTTTAGTCTGTGCAGACAAACGCCTAAGGTTTAGCAACAAAAAGCAAGGAGTGCTCAAACTAAGGTTTATGGGTGATGCATCAATGAGATCATACTGCCACTTCCAGCTGTTTCCTTCCAGGAGGTATGAAAATTCACTTCTCTTCTGAATAAAATGATGTTGACATCTAGAAGAAGATCTAGTGAGGGGGGAAAAGGGTTGACCTCGAATTGATCCGACCGAACTTATTGAATGATCCACGAGGTATTCTGTATTAATATGAGCATCAAAACCTAATACTTCTAAACTAGTTCACAGTGAGTAAATAAGCAAGACAAGAGACTACACGTACCAAGCTTGTTGTTGAAGCGACTATTACCCGCTACTCTGAGAGCTTGGCGAATAGCTACTCTGAGAGCTTGGTAGGGATTACCACCATGCCATTCGTGGATCAGACTGTGGGCAGGGGCCATCTCAATCTCCGCGGCTCCTCCATTCTGGCCGTGTTTTCTAACTCTGCAAACACTATCTCAACCTGGATGTATGCTGGGTTTAGAAAATAAGAAAATCAGTGACCTTCTCCATCTCCGTGGCTCGGTGCCCATCAAGCACTACTAGGGTTAGTATTCCTGCAAATTTAAACCGTCCATGTTAGGCTACACAAATTTCACAAAATGCCCCGATTCTAATTCAGCAACAGGGGCCACCAGTTCAGACTCTGTTGATCTAAAAAGGTACAAATCTGGGGCCTTCCAATAGTACACAATCCTTACAAGGGTTAAATTTGGCCTTGAATTGGCAGGCCGATTTGCCTTGGACAATTTTCATTGAATTGGGAGGTCGATTCTTGGCGAAACCCTACTTGCATGTGTAAGCAGCGCTAAATGATCCATCCGCTATCTGCGACCACAGCATATTCGCCAGAGCAAATCTACATAACCCGGCAAGGGCTAATCCGGAGGCACAGTTCGGAAAGAGGAAGAAATACAGACGTTCTTCTAAATCTCTTATCTATTTTTGAGTCAATTTTTAATTTTCATGGCCGTAGGATGCATAAAATAGAGATCTAATGGTAGAACATGATGCCAACTCAGATTTTGATGATGTGAAAATGACACGTGGATAGCTTAGAATTTCAGAAAAGGCTGTAGGCCCAGTAGGGCTGATGTGCTAAAAATATAAAATGAAGTATAGATAATAAAAATTTCCGTCACTTTTTAAGTTTCACCAGATATTTCCTAGTATTCTAAATTTACAGCATGCAATTTGCCACTTTTGGATTTTTTCTGTTTGAACTAACTTTTCACATGTCAACTTGAATTTTAGGCTGCAAACCAGAAATTTGGGAGACTAACTCCGTGTTTTTTCGAAGCCTAGATTAGGTTGCAACAAAGTATCTTGCATCAAAAATGGGCTCAAAGAAACTTTAAAGTATCTTGATTTTAGTTGCCCGAAGGTGTCGAAACTTTCCGCTCTGATACCACTGAAACGGACCTAGCCCCTTGGCCTAGGCCGTTGCACCAACACGTTTAACATCTAAATTAAACATCCATCAAACTTATATACATGCTCAATTTTAATACTCTCATTTACAAGACCAAACTCCTCTGAGTCTTGGAATACTACAACTCCTATAGCTCAACAGGTCACTCTGAATTCTCCTCCTTATAGGTCACTGCGGATGACTCGGGCAAACGCTCTGCTCGCGCAACTCATCCCCAGTCTCTCCCTCTGAATACCGCATCCTCAGCTCAGGACGTACCCTTTTAAACATACACAGACAATACAAGGGGGTTAGTCCACAAGGACTAAGTAGGGAGGAAACATTTCGGGAGCATCCACAACATCAACCACAAAGCAATCTAGCGTATAACATCATCCACAAAGTAATCTAGCATACCCATCAAAGATAGGAACAACAACAATTTTACCTGCTCCACTACGCCCCTGCATTAGTTAGAACTCAAGCTACAAGCATGTTTACATTCTCATCAATCGTACGTATGTATGCACATATGCCAAGCGTAATCCCTGGGTTGCGACCCCAAGGAGACCACTCTCTCCAACTGTACGTACAGGGTTTAACTCATCCGTCAGGCCATCTGGCTCGGATGTGGAGTTACACGGTCACCCCACCCCTCCGAAGGTGGGCCGTAAATGCAACATGCCAGCCGTCTAGCCATCTAGAACGGATGCGGAGTCTCACGGCCATTCCACCCCCCCATAACGTATAAGCAACCATAACTTTCATGTAATATCTTAATCAAACTAATGTCTAGAGATAATGACATTCATTCTACCTCATCATGACGTCTAATACCACGAGATGGTCCCTAGCATCAGAGAATCCACATGCTACTCCAATGGAGGTAAGGCAGAGCAGAGTCTTAGGAGTTTTTGAAGGAATTTGTGGCATTGAGGGAACTTAGATACTGTGCTTGAATTTCGTTTCTGTCATCTCTGTTGGAGCTGCAGAAGGTTTCTACAATTCAAAGGTAAGATAATGCAACGGATGTTCCATGTATTCATGTGCAACATCTTCTAAATTTCTGTATGTTGAATGATCTGAAGTTCAGCTTTAGCATTTGTGGTAAAAGTGCATGTGATATTCTGAATTTGGCTTTCTGGAGTCAATTCGTGGCTGCAAACTTGTGCAGACATGGCACTGCATGGTGTGGACCTGCTCTTGGCGATGTTGGCAGACAAGTATATGAAGGTGCACAGGTTTGGATAACACGTTACAATGCTGTCATCAATGCACTTTTAAAGCAAGGTAGTATTGGGGAACTTACTGCATCTATAATAGTTCCTCTTTTTACACAAGCATACAGCCATATGTGACCTTGTATCACTGGGATCTACCTCAGGCACTAGAAGACTCCATTGGAGGTTGGCTCAGTCCAGGCATAGTGTAAGACTGTTGAAAAGCCTATTCAAATTTTCCGAACAAGTGCATCATGGACATGCTTGGATTATGTGCAGGCACATTGTTTCCTGCTTATGCAGATGCATGTTTTGCTACATTTGGAGATTGGGTGAAGAACTGGATAACATTCAACGAGGCCCTCTCATTTGTCCCCCTAGGCTACGCGACAGGCAAATTTGCTCCAGGAAGGTGCTCATCATGTGGTGCAGGAAATTCTGCAACAGAGCCTTATATAGCTGGACATAATGTTTTGCTGTCACATGCTGCTGCTGTCAAGGTTTACAAGCAGAAGTATCAGGTTTGTTGAGCTTTATAAACATAATGGATGGATAGAGTGTTAAGGACGGGACAAATTTGTGACCAACAGAGAAAGCAAGGAGGAAAAATCGGAATCACACTGAATTTTGACTAGCGTGAACCTTTAACTAACTTTGCTGAGGATGAAGCAGCAGCTCAGAGAGTGATTGACTTTGAGCTAGGCTGGTATGTTGTTTGAAAGAATGCATGCTTCGCTATTAGGCTTGTAGGAATATGTAGTGCATAGAATTCGTGTCCATGTTTTAAAAGAATGTACAGATATGTGCTATACATATTTTGAAGCATATTATGCGATGCAATATTATCTTGGGTCTGCCTCTTTTTCAAGTCCCTTTTTATGCATGATTATTTCTGATTCACCTATATGTTGACTCCTGCCAATGGTTTATAAAATCTTATGGTGACGTGGAAGTGGCAGTTTGACCCATCATGGAGTCAACGAACGGTCGAGAATGCTCTGCGAGGAATAATAGAAGGAATATTAGAGTGATCAATGGCCAGGAATGAGCGATAAGAAGGACCAAAGTAGACGTAGCAAAAGAATAATACGTTACATATTACAAGAAATTTATCGCGGCGGCCAAGGCCGCCGCGAACATTTCTCTTTGATAACATGTTGATAGTTCAGAACCCAAGTATTATGAACATATCTTTGGTGCAGCAAAGAGTATAGTAAGAGCATTTCAACATGAATTTTTTCAACAAACAACCCACTAGTTAGTCAGCTATTTCAACATCTCTCTTTTCAATGTCAGAGATGTTGATGTTCAATCTTCGAAGCATATAGCTTGAAAATCCCCTAAGCATATAGCTTGTGATTTTCAAGCTCACAAGCATGAAACGTATATAAAAGGTTACTTTTCTTAGAAGTAAACTCGAAAAATCATGTTTCTGCGTTACTGAGTTTTTATTAGAGTCTGATTGTATTGCTATTTGATGGGACCAACTAATTAATTATGTATATGTGTCCGTAAGTAAGGAAATTGAGTTATTATGCTTATGCAAAAATTAAAAATTTTGGTCTATGGTGCATTTACATTTAAAGACCCATAGTTAAAACACATCTCAAAGTAGAAAATACATGTCAATAAAAAAAATCATAAGAAAACCCGAAGAAAACCGACGTTTGAGACTTGTTGGAGGCCTGGGCCAATTTTGTGCCTGCTGTGCAGACATGATTGGAGCAGTTGCAGCTCCTTGTGACCTGAATTAAGATTTCGGTATGGCAGTATCGCTTTGGTTTGATAAGAATTGAATTTCCAAAAGCACAGGTGTATACTGCAAGTTTCACAGCTTGCTTTTTGTGCCAGGGATTATATTTAAATTGCCTTTTGTGTTTTTAAAGGAGGAAGCTCAGGTCAATTCAGAATTTTGGATTTAAGATCTATTCTGGTAGTCATTTTTGTTTCTTCTATCTAAATACTTGTTGACAGAAATCAGTGCTTGGTGGCCTCATGCATGTAGGATGCAGAATTAGTTTAATCAAGTTCCAATCAGGCTATAATAATCATCGGAAGGAGTTTGAAAGGCCCATGAGATGAACTGAGTTCACGGTTTTAAGCAAGAACTCTTGCACAATCAGAGGTAATTGGGTCTAATTGGGCCTGTATCAAACGCACTAAATCATACCAAGTCGTTCTAGTGCCGCCTTCATAGAGGCAGTTTTTCCTGTTTAGGCAGACTGTTAGAGCTTCAAAAATATAGCATAGCAGAGGACGATGACATGCTCGCAAACTGCCTTTGGCTGTGCTGGAAACAGAGCATAGTTAGTTCTGGCTTATGGGGATCGGCGTTGAGTGAGGATACCACTGAGATAAAAGAGCTGCACCAAATGATTGTAAGATGTTACCAGTGTTGCTGTTTAAAACTTCCCAAATATAGGTTTACCTCTGCCAGCATATAGGAAAGATAAGCCATCATGGTCATTATTGCAATTTCTCTATCTGTAGAGTGCCTGCAAAATGCATTGGGATGGAAATGAACTTTGTTTGCTACGTTAATATTAATTTGACGATGAATGCAGGCGTTTGCATGCAAATAAACAAAAGGTTTACCTGCCAAAGTATAACATCTTTATTACATAGGCACTAAAAAGTTCATCTGCAATAAAACACAATCAAAGCTTATCATGTGGGGAAAAACAAACACTTGATAAGAGCAATGAAAAATATGTGATGAAAGGCAGCTCATAGATTCTAAAATTCAATGTATGAGGACATACAATTCTGAAGAAAGGAACAGTTGGGAAATCACTTTCTAAACTATCTGGGACATGCTTGATGGATGTCATAAATTCATTCTTCCTTCCTTCCTTCCTTCCCATTCTTGTAACTCACGCCTAAAGGCGAAACTAAGTTCAAAAGCATCTTAAGAGAGATGCGTCAGATGCGACACATCGAAAGCATCTAAAGCATCGAAGCATCTAAGTTTTAAGATGCGGTTAAGATGCGTTTGAAAAAAAAATAAATTGTCAAAAAATACCTTCACTCCATTGGATCCTTAAATACCTTTGATCTATAGAGACTTTTAGAATTAAAATACAGAATATTTATGAATAATAGAAGAGAAAACTGTTACAGATCTTGTTGTTACAGGTTTCTTGCTGCAGATCCTTTTGCGTTGTTGCAGGTCTCCTGATCGGCTGCAGCATACCCTTTTTCTCTATTGCTGACCTCTCAATCCAGATGCAAACTTCTGGACCAACTCTCGACCTCCTTATAGACCCTACATATCCAGTTTGTCGCTTACCCCATCGTTTCAACAAAGAGCTTTGAAGAGAAAATGGTTACAGAAGGCCAACGAGGTAACAAATAGGGTCATTGATATCAGCAACCTAATCCAAGTGTTTTTGGCAAAAAAAAAAAATTTTGAAAAAAATAAGGTGAAGCATCTATGTCAGATGCGGGTGTCGATGCGCACACATCTACATCTAAGCATCTTATTTTAAGATGCGCACATCTTACGAACTTAGAGGCGAAAACCACTACCATATGCTCAATCACGAAAACTTACAGGAATGCCAAGAAGCGTGCTTGTCACAAACAAATAGAAAAAGTCGCCGAAGATGTGCAATGCAGTCAAGCCATTCATGTCCTGAAACGTCAACTTTTGAACAGCATGAAAGAGCACGACAGAGGTAGCATCGTTCACAACACCTTCGCCAAACACCAAGCTATAAAGCAAAGGAGTTTCATCTTGACTTAAAACCTGGACACAAGAGAAATATGAAAAACTCAGTACCAATAAAAGGTAAGAACTCAGAAACCACAATTAAAACCTGCAAGGTGCAGACAGAATCCGTGGCAGAGAATATGACGCCAAGGGCTGCTCGGAAAGGAACAGTTGTTGTCAGAGACCTTAAGTGAGATAATGAAATAATTCAGAAAAGATTAGGAAGGCTTACCGAGATAATCTTTCAACAACAAATCAACCGCCGCTTAGGAAAGAAATATTTGCAACCCGCCAAACAAAATAGAAGTCATTGAATGCCGACTAACGAATAGTCATTAAGAATCACTATGATGGTCTCTAGGAGGTGGCTTACCAGCCAACTATAATGGAGAAAGATATAAAGACACCAAATCGCCATATAGCATGATCGCGACAAAATTTTGAAAGAATTGCTTTTTCTTGACACGAATCTGCGAGACCCATATGGTTAGAACAAAAAGTGAACAATTCTAAAGAGGAGATGTCTATTTCAGAGCTTCATATGTTAGTCCAGAAGTTAAGATTTCTGCAATTATTCATCCTTTGGGGTTTTTAGGTAAAAGATGTTGATTTATGCTTTGAGGCAGCATCTAGGGCCAGATTGTGTATATAGAAATGAGTTTTAATCTTGATATTGACTTTTATAAGCATACAGACATTCTTACCCAGCATTGAAGATAATAGGTGGTAATAAATAAATAAAGAATAGCTGCAAATCAAATTGCAATATATGCGAATTTGTTCCTCCACTTGTTATAAGAACAATGAAGCCAGTAAAACAACCCTGCAAAATGAGACAAATTTAGAATCGTATCCAAACAAATAAATAACACTCAAATCTTAAATGAGCAAATAGATTTACCAGAATAAGAGCAGTAATGGATTTGAAATGAGCATGTTAGAGTCTTCTGCAATGCTGCTCTATAGACGACTCTTCTTTGCAAAATGCAGTAGACGATAAAGCGTTTTTTGAAAGCCATCCATAGATATTTTAAGCAATCCCATGCATCCAAAATAGCATGCAGTATCTCCATAACAGAAAAAAAACGCTTCTATAGAAGGACTATTTGACAAACACTCACTTCTGCAAGATGAATGGTGCTTCAAGGCCAGATGACGCTTTCCAAAACAGAGGCCAAATGCAGCCGATTTGCCAAAGCGGTGCCCACTGTCATAAAAAACTTACATGTGCTATGGAAATAGGAAGCTTAGCAGATCTATGCCGGCAGAGATTTGGCGTTGGAGTTCAGTGGATCTGATTAACGAGATTTAATGCCAATCTTAAACCAGCATGAAGGCGAAACTCGTCCTGCTCTGCTGCCGCGGCCGGATCTGAAAAGGCTTCCATGATGCGACAACCAGAAGGTCCCCTGAGCCAGAAACAGGGGCATCGAAAGACAGCGGCAGGGACACAACGAGAAATTTCATGGCGGCGGATTTCAAAACAAAATTCAAGCACAGTTGATTGACGACGAGGAGAAATTAAGGATTTTTTTAGGCGGACGGAAAAAATGAAACTGCTTTATATATGTTTAGATAGATTGGTGACTAGGCAAGCTCCAAATACGATGGTTCTAAGTACTCCCTATTTGGGTTGGGCTCCCATGGAAACCCTTCCTATTTTCCATGGAAACCCTTCCAATTTTCCATGGAAAATAGGAAGGGTTTCCATGGAAACCCTTCCGGCTTTCATTAAAACCAGGAAGGGTTTCCATGGAAACCCTTCCTATTTTCCATGGAAACCCTTCCTATTTTCCAAACATGGAAAATAGGAAGGGTTTCCATGGAAAATAGGAAGGGTTTCCATGGAAACCCTTCCTGATTTTAATGGAAAATTGGAAGGGTTTCCAATTTGAAAATCGGAAGGGTTTCCCCGGAAAATGGGTAGGGTTTCCTTTTTTTTTTTTTTTTTTTTTTTTACGACGCCCAACACCTGACGCCATTTATGGGTGCACGCTTATGCACGCATAAATATGCACGACAATCAAGAATTTAAATTTTAATTCAAATGGAAACCCTTCCTATTTTCCATACCCATGGGAAAATAGGAAGGGTTTCCACAAATGGGGAAAATAGGAAGGGTTTCCATGTTTCTTCAAAAAAATTTTAAGGGCTCTTCTTGCGCTTTGCTCTCCGCCATTGCATCTCAAAAATTTTAAGGGCGCTTCTTGCGCTCTGTTCTCCTCCATTGCATCTCCTTATGGATCCGGAGCTTGACGCATTTGAAGAATGCGAGGAGGATGCTTCTACCGATTCATCACTATATGATTCGGACGAAACTGTAAGTGATTTTGCTTTTGAAAATATTGACAATGCTGCAAGTTTTGAGGATTTACAAGATGAAGACAATGCAAGACCAAATGTGGAGTATGATCCCTTGGAAGAGGAACGTTACATTCAACGGTTTCCTCCTATTCCTCAATATCGCTCTGGCGAGGGCTACATTTTTAACGAAGCTTCATATTATTTGATGGTGCATTGTGTCGAAAATTCCCTCCATCCCTCTGTTCAAGATGTCCTTCAAGCGGATCCTAATTTTCCTCAGGGGTATGTTAAGCCAAACACAAAAGCCACGAGATACACAAATCATAACGAGGTGGTCGAGCTTCGTGAGAAGTTGCAAGTCCATACAGAATCTCGTCTTCTCCTCAAGCTTGACCTTTGGCAAATGGCTCTACATCCCACCATCATGGATGTGGAAGCAAATCATTTTCGTGAGCTCATGTCGAAGGTGGTCTACGCCACTTGCCTATATGTCCTACCCTAGATAACATCAAGAAGGTATGGCAGATTGGAGCCAAGTTTCATGGCATTCCAGAAGATTATGTGAGGCAATGCATAGAAGTATGTGGGTGCAGTTCCCGTCCGACGAAGCCTACGAGGAGACAAGAGTTATTCAATTATGAGGAGATAGTGCCATATCACTCCTTGGAAAGTCGAGTGGAGCAGTTACAAATAGATCACAGGGTCAGGTTGATTCGACGCCATACTAGGGATTGGATGAATGATATGATATGTGTTGATTACATTTGTCATCGAGGGGGAAGTGCACGGCGGCGTGGTCTGTGTCAGGGAAGACAGACAAGAAGGAGTTTCAAGATAAGATGCGGGTTTAGTCTTATGCGGTGATACCGAGCAATCCGAAAGTACGAGATAGTTACGCCACAATACACATTAAGTGTTGGGCATGATGGACACAACCCGTGGTCCGAGGGATGACGAGTGGTCCGGCCCTTGCATCCCTCCTCATTGCGGAGGTGACTACCAACATCTTTGCTTTGGACACGAGAGATTTCCAAGGCGTGTGTGGAGTAATATGTTGGAGAGAGGAAAGGAGTTGTGTCGCACCACCACACCAGTGGAGAGAGCCACTTATCGCTTCAAGGTGGCCCACGAGGACATATGGCACATTGGTTACCACTTACGTATAAAAGGTATGTACACTTATCGAATATGGAAGGAATGAAATAAGTTTTTTATGTTTTTGGGTTACCACGCCTATTGTGTTGCGGGGAGCATTACCGGGCGGATGGGATGCCGTGAGAGAGTGGGATGGATGCTTGGGTTAGATCAGGAAAGGTCATATACCACCAACCCTATGCACCCGACCATGATGACCCGACTAGGCGGCCTTGGATTGTTGTCATCCAGGACAAATGGATGCTGGAACAAGCTATAAAGTACAGTCCAAATGGTGGTTGGACCATGGATTCCACGTTCAGAACTAACATGTATGGTTGTCCACTATATGCTGCACATGTCCCTAATCTCAATGGTATCGGCGTGCCTGTTTTCTACATGATGTGCACCATTGTCCCCGGGGAGCACCATGAGAGATTGGCATTGGGAGTGGCCCTGCGTGCAGTGTTTGCCCGCATGGGCAGCGTTCGACCTAGGGCTATTACGATAGATCTCGATAATGCAGAGCGAGCAGCGTAGCAAGCGATTAGCAGCAGTTGAGCGCCTATGCAAGTTGCAAGAAGAGCAAGGAGATGCAATTGTCTTGACGGATCAAGAATCCATTGTGCTTCATGTCATTTCCGAGTCAGCTCCGGAGACGAGGTATCGTGTGGAAATGTATGCCGCATACTGCAGTTGCCCAAGCGTCTACTCTAGATGCAAACACCTTTTGGCTGCAGAGTTCTATCTTGCCAAGCATCATCCTGGCTTGTATAAGATCCTCCATCCGGCTATTAGTGTGGATGAGGTTGTTGGACTTCACCATGGAATTGAAGCCCCAGAGGGCACAATGGAGACGCTGAAAGAAGTCGCCCTCATGCTTGTAAAGAAGAAGCAAGCGACTCTTCAAAAGTGGGTTGAAGAAACGACAACGCAGTTTGACAGAATCCAGGTGGCAGAGAAAGAAGAGCTGGAGCAGATTATCCAGAACGTACGCCGGGATGTCAGATTGCTCGGTTCCGCAGATAGCCCTGCACCTGTGAAGTTCAAAGGGTCTTATGCACAGTCGCAGGCTGCTGCACGGGCACCTCTCTATCCATCTAGATCGCCTGGCCCACTTCGACAAGAACCACCTCTCCACGCCGGAGGTAGGCCAAGGGGTGGAACAAGCAGACGTTTGAAGTTTCCCGGGGACGAAGAAAATTAGTCTGCAGATTTTATGTTGTACTCTACTATGCCGCATCATGACACTATGATATACTAATTTGTGTTGCTTAACCCTTGTCCTTTTTAAATATTGTTGCGTCGTACAAGCAAGAGACCAAAAGAAAAGAAGAAACTAACCCAAGTAAATGGTAAATGTAAAAAGAAGAACAAACTCAAGTACATAAATGTGACAAGTGTTGTGATACATATGAGTCATAAACCCTTGGCCTTGTTATGAGAAAGCCACAATGCATACAATAACGCAATAGCAGAGGAGAGGACTTGTCTCTCTCCTCGGATCTGCGAAGAAGGGTTAAACCAATTCCATCCGACCTATAAAAGAAAATCATATGAGGTGGTTAGTATGAATACTTTCCAAGTCGTGTGCAAAAAGAAGAAAAATTCAAGGGTAGGAGGGAAGTACCTGAGCAGCACTAGACATGGCTCCATCAATGTAATCCTTGACGAAGAAACTATTTGCCAACAAGCGCATGGTCAAAGCCACGTGGACGCCGCAGAATCGGTTGCATCAACTGGGCCGGGCACGCCCATGTCCTGGATAACGAGAGGTGTAAGCTCATCCCGTACCTCCTCAGATGCACCTCTAATCTGTAGGTAAATCCTAAACATCCTGTACATGGATCTAGCATTAGCAAACATTCTACAAGCATGTCTACAAGCAATTTATATACCTGTTCAGCTGGACAATGGTACAACGCTCGCCACATTTATCCACGCCCTGAGAATCAAAACACAACCAGGATGTTTGCACATCCTCGATGTCCCCAAGGGTGGAGTAATCGCCAAGGTCTCGAGCGAGGACGTACAACCACCAATGGGAACTAGCATGATACAAAGAGATGTTAACCTAAACATATAAACATGCATAGAATAAGGCATAGCATTCCACTAACACTCACCCATGCACGACGGGCCAAAACACTACTCGTAGTCTGCTCCAATCTACTGCTGGACCATATGTATCACGGAATAAAGGATCCAAGGATGGCACACCCCGTCATGGGTGGCGGATCCACCACGAAAGGGGTATGCCAGCGTGTAGAACGTGGGGTCCACAAACAACACACGCCCATCGATCCTCGTCCGGACAACAAGTGTCTAATAGTCCCCGCATGTATGCAAAGCATGTGTCGAGAAGAATGAAGCATTGCATACCACACAAAGGCAGGGCGCCACTTACATGATGTAGAACCTCAAAAAGCGGGTCTCCCAACCAACCATCGTATCTTTGCGTCCTAGGAACTCACTTTCGTCGACTCAATAGAACCACCGTGGACAAAGGCTCGACAAGATCTGAACACCTGACCCCTCCTGGCGGCCTCTCGCACAACATGGTACAAAAACCATGTGCACGCCACTCGTATCTTTGTGGCAATCTCCCTCGCAATCCGCCCGAGACCAAGGTCGAGGCCTAAAAGCCCGTGTCTAGCCTCAACCCGGATGGGGGGCCCTCGCTTCTACGCCCTCGCTCAGAAGCCCATCCTCTCAAAGGGACAAAGACACATGCTAGATAGAAAGTCCAGCGCGCGTTACGGTACATAATGCCATGACCGCTGCTGCGGTCCCTATCAAATGTCCATGCCTCATGGTGATCGGCTGCCCAATCCGGGCCGATGGGGCATAAAGGCGTGACAAAACCATGTCTCCCCATGTGATCCTCCACACTAATGGGGTCCCGCGCCCTTGTCTCCACGGACACCTCGACCTCTGCCTCTACATCCCGACCAGGCCTACCTCTGCCCCTGCCTCTACCTCTGCCCGGTGGCCTGCCTCTACCTCTACCTCTGCCTCTACCTGGTGGCCTGCCTCTACCTCTGCCTCTCCCTCTGCCTGCCTCTACCTCTGCCCCACCATCGTCGCCCTCGTGTCCATCCTGTACATCTCTACGAAATGGGCGTGTGAGCTCAATCGGTGTCTCTGCAGCTATCCGACTCTGTGCCTCGTGAAAGCTCGTCCGTAGACCTATAAATGGCTCAAGAGTGTCGAGCATGGTGGGCACTGGTACAGTAGAAGGACCTGGTGCATGGTCCAATGAAGTGGAGCTCGTCGAAGGTGATGGCTCATGGAAAGAAGCCCACGCGGTCGCTAGGTCCGTATGCACTTCCTTCAACAATCGACCAACGTCGCCCAAGGAAAGCGATGTCCGAGGTACAGAACAAGGTAGTGCATCGGGCAGTGACGGGGCATGGGAAAAGGAAGTGGGAGGAAGTGGAGGTACGTGGGGGGAAAGGGGAGTAAGTGTCTTGAAAGGAGGTGGTGAGGCGTGGCACGGGCAAGGTGCTAACAGGATGGTGGTGGCACCGGTGGGGGAGGGGGTGGTCCACATGGTAGGAAGGGGATGGTCCACATGGCAACGTGAAGGGGGTGGTGGCACGGATGCTACACTAGAAGAGTAGGGGCTGGAAAACAAGCGAGGAAAGAATGGTCGAGACTTCGGAGATGGGAATGATGGTGACACATATGGGAGTGATGTGACAAGACCACACCGCATGGGGAGAGAACTAGGAGTATGGGAAAAGAACGGGTGGTGGGAGAAAGAGGTGTAGCAGTTGAGTGGTCGATGCTAGTGCATCATGGATGGGCACCCTCCCAGTGAGGTCCACATCGCAAGATGTGGATGGCATGAGGACGTGCTAGAGGCAAAACAATTTGCTAGATGAACCAGGCAACCCTAAGCGGGCCGGCCAAGTCTGCGTAAACCCTAATCCATGCGCCCCACGGCTACCTCTACGACATCCTCCTTCCCTACCAACCCCTGTCACCGGTTTTGCCTCATCCTCAATAGGGCGGTCTCTCTCCTCCTCAACAATACCTCTGCCTCCACCCAACCTAACCTGTATCTGTCGAACCGGACCTCTCGGCCCTCATCACGCAACCTAGTGGCGCTGCACTCTATCCGCCATCCACCGCGTGGTCCTCCCCAGGGTATCTAAGTAGCTAACTCCTCACGTGAGAAGGACCTCTCAATGAGCTCCCAGCATTGCCACAACCCGCCCCGCGTGAGTCGGGCCGTAAAAGTGTGTCTCCTGGCTGACACTAGAAACTCTGCCTGCCAGCACATCTATCCCCGACCCACGGCGGCTCCTCTCCCTCTCTCTCTCTACGTCTTTGCGTCATCCTCCTCGTCCCTCGGGCCGCACTCTGCGTGCACCACGAGGCGAGGCACCCATGGTACCTCCCATGCCGCTCATGTGGTGCTTCTTGGCGCCATCCATGCCTAAACCCCAACCACCCTGTCCTGAGGAAGCGTGTGTGTGCACCCCTCGTGCTCACAAAACCATCTATCCACGGGACCTCGTAGGAGCCCGGGGATGGTGATCGATGGCAGCAGTATTCTCCAATGCCCCCGAGCTCGTCCCTAAAGAATTCTAAATTCTAAGATCACACAACTCTAAATCGATGAAAAAAAATAATAAACTTCGACTTACGGGAATAACACTACGTTCCATCTACATCTAAAAGAACAAGATCTAAAATTAAAAGACAACCTATATGACTAGATCTTGAACAATAGAAATCTATGCTTATACTAGAGACTAACCCGTCGAAGCAAAAACATCCTAAACGGTACGCCTTGGTGGCCAAGGCCATTTAGCCCCTGGCCCGCCTATACCCACCATATCTATTTTAAAACATTACAAATGTAGCGTAAGCATGTAATCTACTAGAAACATGTAAAAAATTACTAACAAAAACACATAGCGATTATTGAGCAATCAATGACATGCAACAAAGAAGAGCAAATTCGAACAAATTCTAAATTCAACGAGAATTTGAATTAAGCTAGTTCACGTTTGACTTATAACTATACACTACAATATGTCAAGAGCCGGAATCCATTTGGGTGGATATAGAGAACCCTTTTTAGAACGATTTAGCCTTTTCTTATTGCCACGACCATTTACATAAGCAAAAAGAAGAACTAGAGATGCAATGAGAGGAAAAAAATTGCACTTTGAGTGCTTTTATTTATAACATTTGGACACAATACATTTGGAGTTCTTGATTGGGTTAAAACCCAAGCGTTTCTAATATTCATCAAAAGAAATAAGAATGTCGTAGAGGATTCATGATCTGCCCAATTGGTAAATGCGCTCCACCTTCAAGCATTAAAGATGAAAAGGATTCAAAAAATTTTCACTAGAATGAAGCTATTCTTCAAGGAAATAGATGCAATTATTTACATGCTAATTACATGCGCTAATTATCTGAGTATGCTATAATGATATTGCAAAGGGAACCTGTTCCAAGCTCAGCAAAATTTATATGCCATATAAAATGCAGTATCGTCACTAAACAAAATACTTACCAATTTCAAGCAATACTGTGCAAAACCGTGCTCAGAATTCCTCCAATTCGAATTCAATTAACCTGGGGTTTTTTCAATCAGTAAGAAAAGCAAAAAACAAAAGAAATTCAAGCAACTAGAATCTTAATGCATCTTCAATTCTTTACTGTCGGACTGAAGCATGAACTGACCTTGGAATCTAAGCTTCTAATCTAAAATGAGGGGCAGAAAATTAACCTCAAATTTAAGCTTTTAATCTAAAGCGCCTCGGTTCCACTAGAATCAGCCCGGAAAGCCTTATCATCTTGCTGCACTGGGAATTCAACAAAAGGAATTCATCCGACCAGGCCAATTCTCGTCATTTTGTAATCTTTTCAAATCAAAGCTATGCTCTGGAGTCAAGAACTCTGAAGGTAAGCCTTTCCAATCTTTGTTTAATTTCCCTGTTATGTTAATAATCCTTGTAGTTCAACGTTACAAAACGCTTGGCTATGAATGCAAGGGCGTAAGATTGGCTTGGCGAAAGGCAGCAAAATTGAAAACAAGCAAAAAGAATTGCACGGATTTTCAGACAGGGAATCTTCAACAAAGGGCAACATGGATCTTCTGCTCATGGCTTTGGAAAGTTGCTCAGATCTTGGGAATGAAAACTTGGAAAGAACTGCAGTATCCAAAAGAGCACCACTTGGTAAATGTAGCGAGAATCCGGATTCAAGGTCACAGTCTTTGCTCGATTTTGAGGATGGCAAAAGCAGGAATGGTTTTACAGACTTAATGTTTACTAACGGAGAACGATCTGCAGAAGATAAACCTTTTGCGAAATGGAAACGGATTTGCGGGGGAAAGCGAGCCTAAAGCGTTCGATTCATACCTTTAGAGGATTTTTCCTCAATCCTCAATGGCCGCTTTTGCATCAGCTGCACCGGATTTGTATTTTCAAGCGCCCAACTCTTTCCCTTGGGCAGAGTCTGTCGCCATAGCTGCGCTTGCAGTTCTGGCTCTCAGTTTTCTCATCCCTGCATTAGACTGTTGTGTTCTTTGCCGTTCTTGCTCTGTTTTCAAACAAAAATCAAGCTCAGAAACTCGAATTTAGGGCTTGGACTCATAAAACTTGATATGGGCTTCTCAAAAAAGCAATCGATCCGGCCAATTTCTGAAAACCTTTGGGCCTTTTGATTCTTCATATGAAAATTTTACCTGTCAATCGATCCGGCAGTAGAACACTCTCGATTAGGTAATAGAACACGCTCGATTTGGTAAGGAAAATTTATGTCAATCAGTTAATCAGTTAAAGGAAGCAAAAAACAAAAAAAATTGAAGCAAAACTGCGCCTACACAGCTTGAACAGAGTCTGAACTACCTTTGTTTCCTACAGAATTTTCTATAAAACGCCTCCTTGATTGCAAGAGTTCCTCAATCCGACTGTAAGAGTTTCTTAATCGATTCAATCTCCATGCAAGAACGAAAATTGATCCGCCTGAGGAAGAGGAAGAACGCAAAAAAAATTGCTTTTCTTGAAAAGGTGTTAAATCAAAGCCGTAGAAAATTAATTACAAGCATTAATTAACGGCGGTTGCGTTGGATATCTAAAAATAAAATATTTTTGCGGAAACCCTACCGTGCTTCAGTGGAAACCCTTCCGGTTTTCACGGAAATTTGGAAGGGTTTCCCATTTTGAAATTTGGAAGGGTTTCCAAATTTTTTTTAATAACCCCAATCGGGGGGAGATAGTGTGAGCGCTCCAAATATGTCGCCTCCAACTAACGCCGGATTGCAGAAAATGAAGATAAGGTAAAGAAAAAAAGGAGTAGTGACAGTGACGAAGATACCATGACAACGCAACGGCTACTTGGCAACGGCTCCTCAATAATCTGCTCATTATATAAACCCTAAACCATTCCCGCTTTTCATCATACATGCTCTTCTCTTCTTCAGCTGTTTCTCATTCAGGCTCCTTTTCTACAACTCAGGCCTAGCTACCAGAATGAGGATGGCATGTGTGTTGCTTAGCCTAGTGCTCATATTTTGCGGAATGCCTGCAGTTTTGGGCGAAAGATTCGTAGTGGGCGGCTCTGTGGGCTGGGCCGTCCCCCCAAACTCCAACCAAAGCTTTTACGGCGATTGGGTGATGAAGCACAAGTATCATGTTGGCGATATATTAGGTGAGCTTTCGTGTTTTTAATGCTCTGTTTTTTGCAGGGTTCTCTGTGTTGCTGTTGGGTTTTGGTTCTATCTAAACATGAGGTTTTTGTGCAGTATTCAAGTACTCGCCCGACAAGGATAATGTTATGCAAGTAAATCGGGAAGATTTTCAATCATGCCATGCTGCAAATGCCATTGAATCTCACAGCGATGGAAAGACTCTTTTCAAGCTCAAGCAATCGGGCCCATATTGGTTCATTTCGGGCACTGCTGATCACTGCCAAAAGGGTCAGAAATTTGGGATAATGGTCCTTTCTGAAGAAAATAATTCCACCTCCTCTGCTTCTGCTCCTGCGCCTAGCTTGGCCCCTGTTCAATCTGAACCTGCTCCACTTATTGGCGGTCATTCTACAGCTGCATCAGCTCCTGCTCCTGCTCCAACCAGTCATGCTTCCTCCCTTCATTTTCATGCCATTTTCTCCCTGCTTGCCTTGGGCCTTGCACCTCTTCTACTTTGAACACCGCTTTTCTTACTGTTGCTATGTATATATGCCGGATTCTTTTTTTGTTAGATAGATTCAATAATTTTTCTTCCAATCATTCGTATTGGATACTAGTATATCAAATGTAGGTCTCGTACTTGCGATGTTACCAGAGTTTTTGCCATAATATATTATTGACAGCAGATTCTTTGCTATCTTCATCTTAGCTCGCATTTTTTTTTGTCTTCAAGTGGCAAATTTAATTTCTTTTCCTTGTCATGCTTTTCTTTCTGTTCTTTTGAAGGACAATGAAAAGTGTTCAATATAAGGAAACCACGTAGCTATAATGTCAGAAAAATATAAACATGGGTGCAAATCAAAGTACAGGGTCAAATCATAAAACATACGAAAGTACCAAAGGAGAATAGAACAAATAATCCAAACACATATATAATCATACATCCTTTTTTGCCTCCTTTTTTTTTTCAATCCTATTTTTTCTGGGTTCTGCCTCACGCGAAGTCGACACATGTGAATAATTCAGTTTGCCTAAGATATCTTTGACGTTCGAAGAATTGGAGGTTCCATATTTTTTTGTGTTTTATTCTAAAAACCGACACGTCTGAAGCTAATTGCTTCCCGCAAAAGGAAACAATACCGACATAGAAGTATTGAGAAGGCTTTATATCCAGATGCGTTGGCGGAGAGATGGAGATCGATCCATCATGGGCTTGAATGCCATCAGTTTATAGCCTAGATCTGTGTGTTGAAGACCCAACTCTAGCATCGTGGATATGAATGCCATAAGAAAAAAGAAAAAAAAAAAAGTACACCCCGCCATCGATAGAGCTTCAAAAAGCTCTATTTGTGTCGTGGATTAGGTTGTGGAGCTTCCAATTCTGCTATAGGGTTGCAGGTGATGCCGAACTACAGCAGGTTGAAGCACCGGAATCGGGTGCTAGAACAGATGCAATTAAAAAAATATGTAGGGTTTGAGAAAATAGCAAAAAGAGCTTGGATTTTCTCGATTCTATGATATTTCATAGACCAATCTGCACAAAAAAAATTTAGTTAAAATATGAGGCTGCGGATTTCGACGGTGCATCTGGAAGGCCAGGGTCATTTCCTAGATATTCTTAGTATATGGCCGTCTAGACGAGCACTTATGAATGCCTACAGAAGTATGTCAACATGCATAACAAAGCGGCATGGCGGTGTTTTGTGGTTATTCAAGAGTATGAAGCTTGCTATGCGCTATTTCTACCAGACCAAAATATCTTTGGGCTTCTGAAACAAGGATAAAACATGTAACAAAGTCTCCGAGCTATTCCAAAACATCTCAATACCGCACCGGTCGGGATCCACATATCTACTGTCTTCGGGGGTGCGGATCTTCCGGAATGCGCATCTGCATCACGGATTCGGGGTCTTTGGATCATCTTCGGAGAATGCCACGCACTATTTACCAAAGATAGAGCACACATGGCCGTAACAAGATCGCCCTTTACTCAAAATACCCAGATTATCCTACCTAATTATCTTTATGGGATGTTTTCATTTTTCAATTGGGACCGTTGATGGGAGGAATATTCCTCCTTTTATGCTAGATGAAGGGCCCTCTGTTTTTTGGAGGCCGTCACCCATACAAATTTCAAAGGTGCAGAAATAAAACACATGACCATTGGCATTACGTGAAGCGGTGGAAAAGAATAAGGCGAGATCAAAAGCAAGGGGATAAATAATAGAAGCTACTCGAAGCAAGAAGTAGGGCCGAATCAGAGCCCGGGGAAAGAGCAAGGCGAAAGATCAGTGCCGATTAGCCGAATATGCAAGGCAAAGATGCTCTCAAGCAGTTCCAGCAATAAATCCTTGTGTTGGAGACGAAACATTCTTAGGAAAAGGAAGCTACTCTAAGTCGAAACCCTAAAGAAAGGGTCAAATCCGACGAACCGGGGGAAGGCCGATTGGTTGCCGGATATGCAGGAGTAAGGGCTAATCTGCTCAGGGGCAGATCTAATGCGGCATGCTCCTCCATTCTGGCAGGGGACGAAACCCTCTATTCTGTTTTACTTCCCTTGCATTTTAGCAAGAGAACCAGCCTGCATCTGAAATAGGGCCGGACACCCGGATGCCTAAACACTAACCCCTCTAAGAAATAAACACACAAGAAATCCCCCACAAGAAGAAATAAACGGACGAAGAAATGAATATGGGACTTGAACCCAATGATCCTTGCACAACAGAAAACAATGTCTAAGAGGCCTAAAGCGGCTTCACAGACCCCGCCCCTCCTCCTGCTCTATACAAACTTGCCCTGCTCTGCCCCTGTCTCAACCGAAGTCGATATGAGAGAACTGTAGCTCCATTTGCAACTGGCATATCCGGCATGTCCACAGCCCGCAGGTGTGCTCCTGCCCTCTGACCTGCCACCTCCACGTGCTTTCCAAATTCGAGCCACTGGCATATCGACACGCGGGAGCTTCCCAAAACAGGCTCTAAATTTCTTTTCTTACACCATTGAGTTCACTTAAAAAAAACATGACACAAAGAAAACACTGAAATAGAAACTTGCCCCTCACAACAAAGAAGCAGCTCAAACATGCACAAGCATACCATTTTCAATACAATACAATACCAGAATCATAGTTTCCACCATTGCGAGAATACCCTCCCCCAATACCAAACAAATTGGGCAAACTTAATTGGAGCACCCGAATCCCTTATATAGCGCCCTCCAGGTTAAATCGACTTAATACCATCTAGATTAGCCGCCCAAAATAAAGGGTTTTTGGATTTGGTTCCCATACCTCTGTCACTATGCAAAAAAAAAGGGATCTTCCTCTTAGTTTTGGCCCAACCAACCCAGTCCAGCCAAGTGGCCTCATGAGTTCGATGGTTTCATGTTTTTTTTAAATATTTTAATTAAAATGTTAGTTAACATACGAAACATTGGCCATTAAAAAACATGGATCTACCAATCCCAAATGGTTCTTGCGCCTTCAAGAGCTCGAATATGACTTGATCTTCCTACAATAATTCGACCCAGTTCGTGCTGCCAGAAATTTCAAAAGTACTATATGATATAGCGATTTTAATAATAAGTCGAATCGATCTGGATACAGTGTATTGCACTTCTTTGGAGAAGAGGTGGACCTGAGATGGACTTAGAGCAAGAGTGGGCATACTGCATGTGCAAAATGTGCAAAGATAGCTAGATACCGTATCTTGGATTTTTTCATGTTTTCTCGCTCAAATAACTATCATATTTAGATTTTTTTATTTAGATTTCTCCAAGTTAGACACATTTAGTTCAAATTTGCAGGTCCATAGTTGAGATACTTTTGACTTAATACAAAATCTCCTTTGCCACAAGTTGGGCAAAAGAAATGTTCGCGACGGCCTTGGCCGCCGCGATAAATTTCTTGTAAAACTAATAATAGAGCAGAAGCACAAGATTACTAGAGATAGAAAACAAATAATGAAAGTCGAAAGAAAATTTCCTACACTTGCATGTGGCCATTTAAAGCCTACAATTTTTTACAAGAATGGACCTTCTTACATGCATTTTTCCTATAAAAAATGAAAATCTATCGAAAAAACGTTTGCAACTACTTTTTACAAATTTTTGGTTGGAAAAAAAATAGTTTCAATCAAACCATTGTATGTAATATATAAATCATGAAAAATCGATAAAGAAGATAAGTGCTAGAGAGAGAATGTCAAAATTGTTTCCATGCTCATAACTTAAAGTTACAAAGGTCAGATTTAGATGTCTTGGCCTCTTCCATTGGCATATGATTTGACTCGGATCTATCAAAGTAAGGTACCTGTTTTTTGTACTTTTCAATCCAGATACTTTTTTGCAAAGTGCATGCTCATATTTGGTTAAACTTTCTAGGTCAAAACAACAAATTTTCAGGCAGATTTAGTAGGGTTTCACACCTGATTAAAACATGATTTGCATAAGACAACAACAAATCATGCTCCCTGTCCAGCTAATAATTTTTTATCATGTATCATTGTAGTGCAATAAGCTTTTATGAAGACCTTCAAGGTCCAAAGTGGGCGTGATTAATTCATTATTATTATTATTATTATATTGAAAAGATGATGTCATCGTGACCACGTTTTGTATCGAAAAAATAAATAAAACTTTTTATTTTGGTGTGTTATGGAATTTGTGCTATATTTGATGGTTTATATGTTATTCATGAACTTGCCAATGTTTTCTGAATTTTTATTTCTTTTTTAAACAAAAAAAACATCTCCTATAACAGACCAAAACAAAAAGTTTCAATAGATGTAGCATGGTTACAGGATCCAAATCAGAGATTAAAAAAATTGCATATGAGTAAGTGACTAATAAGAGAAAATTCCTGGTTATTATATGTTCTGTTAAAAATTCCTGGTTATTATACAATCTGTTATTTTTCAGTAACCTCGATTACAGGAATTATAAGCAGGCAGCCATAGCCTACCCCCGCTAATAGATCATTATTTTTGGGAAAATTTTAGAGATACCCCTTAAGTTTAAAAATATTCCAAAAATACCCCCAGCAGATTACTTGTCTCAAATGGCAATAACATTCTTGTGATTAATCAACTAAAAAGGTGCCCTTCATGAAACTTATAGATGAGAGTAAAGGCTATCTAAAAGCAGTAGAATTGTCTAAAATGGAGTTGGAATCTTCAAGTTATAGTGCTTTAAGTAAGTGTTATAAAAACATCGTAAATAAGCATAACTTGTAAATTTCAACTCCAATTCAGATGAATTTGATCTTATTTGGAAGATCTTATTTAATGTATAATTTTCATAGAGACAACTTTTGAATTTGAGGAGCAACAGAAACTATATTACCAATTTTCCAAAAATGCTCTTCATGTGGAGGGTCTCTGTGGAATTTTTGCAAACTTAAGGGGTATATTCGAAAATTTTCCTTATTTTTTTTCTCTATTACAGCCTCAGTTCTTTTTTGCTTCGCTCCTGCTATGGCGTTTTGAAGCTCCAACATGGCATCTTTGAGTTATGGCATCTTCAAGGTTCAGCTATGAGCATCTCAAGCTCCAATTAGAAATAAGAATCTGCCATAGTCATTGAGCTCCTGCCATTTTTTTCTTTGTTGCAAAATCGCCCCTCTTTAGAACAAATAAAAATATAATAAAAAATAAAACTCTGTATAACCTTCAGCCGTATGATTCAGCCCATGGATAGATTTTTTTTGCTCTGTTTTCCTATGTTGCCATGTCAAAATCACTTACATGCAGAGGCAGAATATGTTTAAAATGCATATTAGAAGGCATATTAGTGTGCAATACTCAGATTTATATATCAATATTGCATTTAAATTTCAGATTACTCTATAATTATGTCCTCTTCTTGCAACAACGAACAACCATAGAGAAGAACCTGATCTGGTTTTTGGGTGTAAGCCTCGTCTGCTCCTTCTTCAAATATATTCTTTCTTTGAATCTGTACAGGGAAAGGAGCAGAGGAGGCGATATAGGCAAGAACTTGTTGCACGTGAAGTTTATACAAAATGTGATAAAAAGCAAAGGCATCAGTTTCTGTGAAGGTTTCCGGAAGGAAGTGGAAGGAGCAACTTCTGGACAGTTTTGTTGGTTGAAGTTTAGAGCATCATATCTCGGCGATCTAAGATCCAATTTTGATAATTTTTACTTTGCTAGAAAGGTTTTCGAATCAACTTTTCAGATTGGATTTGACCAAGCCGAAATTCATCCGTATGGCAGAGGTATTTTTAAACTTGCTAGTTTATTAAGAAGACACGAGAGGGAGGGCGGGAGGGAGAGGGGAGGGAGGTATGCACCACAATAGAAGACACGAATATTGAATGATATATGTTACAATATATAGTACCATGAAGGTAAAAGGTAAAGGCGCCTATGTTGTCTTTTCATAAAGGGACATTGCCTTTCCAATAAAGGCAGCTCCGCTAACACCCCACCTGCGACTTTTGTCTTTCACTAAATAAGATATAGAAAATATCATGTCTGTAAAAGAAAGAAGACCAAATATTGCAACTCTCATAGATAATCTCTACAAATTTGATCTCGCACTCGGATGAAAAAAACTTTGATGGTCACAAAGGAAAAAGCTCGAGTGCTACAATTTTCTAATATCTATTCTTATTCTCGAACATTGTGTTGATGTCAATTTCATCTCGCGATTTGGTATAAATGCAGAAAAGACTCTTCTCTTGATTGCCAAAATAGTGTCATTCACATAAAGCGCAATCAGCACAAAATATTCTTGATAGCGCCTTTGCTGCCACACTTTGGCAGCATAGAAGAGCTTTGCACACAATGACATATCTTTGCTTGCATATTGACTTGAGCATCTGAATGCAAGTACCAAAGATTTGAAGTCTCTCATCCCTGAAGATCACAAGTAGACAGTTGCTTGAAGAGCCAAGGAAAGGACATTCATTGAAGATCACACAAGCAAAGCAAGGAAGTAAGATTCAAGCAAAACAAGCTAGAGTTTGAAGATTGGAAGACCCCTCAAGTTGACTTGGTATGTG
The DNA here is from genome assembly GCA_021234155.1 of Isoetes taiwanensis. Taxonomy (NCBI): domain Eukaryota; kingdom Viridiplantae; phylum Streptophyta; class Lycopodiopsida; order Isoetales; family Isoetaceae; genus Isoetes; species Isoetes taiwanensis. Next base: position 13,321,708 of record JAJEKV010000018.1, read on the forward strand.
GCTAACTTTGAGTTCTTGGCATGAGTGTTATTTCACATGGTTCACTACTTGAGCTTACCATCTCATTCCTATCCAAGATGCCTTGCTTGCCTCATAATCCATATCTCACCTTCATTTCCCTTGGTTGAATTGGCAAATGGCCTTTTCTTTAGTCAAAACACACCACCCATGCACCATTCATACACTACACACACATAATACCTCCACCATCTTGAAAGAGCAAAAAATTCCACTCAAATTGACCTCTCCCATGATCTAAGATCATATTCTCTTTAAAAGTCAAAGTAGAGAGAGAAAGTGCACAAATTCCCAAGAAGAGCATGAAAAAGTCAAACAATCAAGTTGATGCACAAAGGTTGAAAGCTTATGTGCACTAGTGCCAAATCACCACCACAATATGCCATGCACCATCCACATCACCACCAAGCATGCCATGTCATCACATACATGTCACCTCTCATAAAAATTTATTCTTTCAAAAATTTGACCTAAGTAAAGTCATTTGACACTTAGGGGGACATGTCATCATTACATTCTGCCACATCATCACTAATACCTCCACATCATCCTACACGTGTCACACACATCATTTCCACCTCGCAAAAAAGTTTTGACTAGAAAAAAGACATTTTGCCAACTTGCTTGACACATCACCATCCCATATTGCCATGTCATCTTCCATTTGCCAAGTCACCATACCAACTTGCCACTTCATCAATTTTACACCATTTTCAAACAAAATGCCAAATGTCCTTTTGCAAAAAAAGATTCTTCCACGTCATAGAGCATCAAAAAAGATTCTATGTGAAAAAAAAAAGAATTTTCAAAAAAGACCTTGTTTTGACCTTTATTTTTGAGTTCTTGGGAATCGTGCCAAGGTTCAAAGAATACCCCCAAACCCACCCAAGGGCCCTAGTCACTCATCCCGTCAATCTCTCCCCCGCCAAGTGATGCCTCCGGGTATGTGAGCTGGCAACGGGCCAGACATCACGTGGAGACAACACGTAATTATTAATATAACACGTCAGATTAATCTATTTATACCCGAGTTGCCAGAAGGTAAAATGCCTGTGGGATATTTCATTTCAAGCTTTCAAGAACCCTAAAATTTCTCAGGCCAAGATCGGATTCTTTCGACGAATCAGCCACCTAATCATTGCCAAATCTCCCGAATAGGCCTGATACATGCCAAGATCACTCAAATTAAGCTAAAAGACAAAGAATTAAGCCGGATTTGCCAAGTACTGGCCTAAATAGAGCATTATGGAAAGGGAAATTGTTCACAGAGAATTTTTGTGGGCTTTGGACGCATGAATTGATCGAGATCACTCATTTTAAGACTGGTTATGAATGATTGTTGCTTGAATTTGCCTTCCTTGCTTCAGAATCCATGGATTACCAGATGCAACCAGATTATTTGCTATCTTGAAGACTATTTTGATCTCGTGCCCAAGACCACAAAGCTTGGAAATCTGTTTTATGACTGTGTGATGTTGATTTGAATGAAAATCCGACCCTTGGTGTTACATCTCAGTTTAACTTGCACTCAACTTTCCAAACAAGGTAAAACAAAAAGGTGAAAATGATATTTGAAGATAATTTGTTTATCAGGAGCACATTGTAGACAAGAATACATCACATCCCGTTCTATTGACCTAATTCCAAAATATAACTAGATTAAGTTGCATTCAGAATCAATTAGTGTAAACATTTGAGAGGTCTTGCGATTGCAAATAGATCAGTGCATGAATAGAGAAGTCATTCATCAAGGAAAGAAAAACCATAAAAACTTTGAAAAGACATAAAAAGAGCAAGCTGAATTTGCATGTTCTTGATTCTGTTGCATATCACTGCATTTTTCAAGTAAAAAATTCCATCTTGAGTATTCCTGCTGTAATTCTAATGAAATGAATAGTTCTCCCTTGACTGCAGACCATTAGAAGTTGTAGAATACCTTCAGAGCTCAGAAAGGATCAGGAAAAATTAATTTGGAAAAAATTGCTTCTTGTTTTCTCGCTATAACAGTCTGTTTGCAAAAATCTTGAATTTCAAAGGATTCATGCATCTGCTTTTGCAAAAAGAGTGTTTGATCCTTGTGTGCAGACATCTCAGAGAAAGAATCACGTTACAGAACTCAAAAAAGATTCATATTATTCGATCTGCAAAAAATTGCTCACTACCAGGGATATTAACTCATTTTTTACCCAGCCAGGAATGTATATTTGAGTCATCTTTGCAAATCTTTTGGCATCTGACTTTTGGCCTTGCATTCCTTGAGACTTTGAGCAGCTTTATCATTTGAAATCATGATTAGATCTCTCTTTGCTTGCAAATGGCATCATTCTTTCTGAGGCAGTCTTTTTTCTTGTGTTTAGGCTTTGTTATTGGGATTTTCTCACATAGAGTGGTTGCCTTAAGCAACCTGGAGGTCCTAAGCCATTGAGCTTGAAGGTTTGCCAGGAATACCTTCAACATTTTGGAGGTTCTACCGAGATCATTACCTGGAATTTGAACTCATGGCTCCCAGAAGAAACAATGAAACTTCTGAGTATGCTGAAGACAAGAGAATCATGAGACCTCTGCTGCAGTGCCAGGAATAAGTATACAAGCAAATGCAGGTATACTTTGCCACTATTTTGAGTTGAACATGCCAATTCTTGCTCCTACATTTGATCCAAGTATGAATGCCAATAACTTTTTGAAAACTTTTGAGGAATACTATCAGTAATATTGACACAAAAAAGGATTTATTTTCTCTGAATTTAAGAAATGTTTTAAAAATGATGAAGTGAGAGCATGGTTGGTATATATCATGAGTCTAGGAGCTAAATTCATGGAATGAAATAGTTAAAAAATTCTTGGCAAGATTTAGTAAGCTGCCTCAAGATTTGATCTTTGAGTTGCAAACCTTCCACATTAAACATGGTGAGAGTTTTTTTTTTTTTTTTTTTTTTTTGAAGGACGACAAACTTTATTGAAACTCCAAGCCAAAAAGCAAAATACAAATGCAGAGGCGGGAATAAAGTCTCAGAGGATAATCATGATCCACTGAGTAGAACCACCAGCCTATGCATAAGATAACACACTCAAATATGACTCAAACATCAACTGTCGCTTGGCAGGAGCAAGCGAAGAGCAATGGTAAGCCTTAACAATTCTATCTTGTGCGTCTTGGAGGACAACTGCAGGAGGAATATCCAAACCCTGAAAGATAGACAGTCTTCTGCGCTTCCAGATGGACCATAACAACCATCCTGATGCTAAATGAAATGCTTGGCTCCGCAACTTATTCCAAGTATCCGGATAGACAGCCAGAAGCACTTGCTGACTTGTCAATGTCACATGAAAAGAAAAAGCCCAAGACCAAACAGTGGAGATGAACACATAAAAAAAGAAACAATGCTCAATGGTCTCGCCCCTTTGCTTGCACAAAGGCGCGAGGCCGACACTCGAGGATCAAATCGTGGACAAGCACGCTCACACGAGGACATCTGTGAAGAATCTCGCCACCAAAGCACACGACCACCTTAGGATGGAGTAGTTTACCCCAAGCCCAAGTCCACATAACGCCTCCAATTAGGAGGTGAAAGTCAAGGGACCACCTAGTGGATGGCGTAAGGATATCACTATTGACAAGCGGCCTATACATAGAATTCACAAGCCTATGCTCATGAATACTCGGTGGGAAACCCACATGCACCCTTCAATAGCCTCGAGCAACCAATGGCGTAGTACTAGCAACCTTTTGCCAAATAGGTCTCGTCCCCATCGAGACAATGAGAATTTTGTTTGAAAGATTTGCCATGTCGCTAACCGCCGAATCATACCATGCCGCAAACTGCCAAGATTCCCGCTAACCTCCAGTAGCTTGAGTTAATGGATGAACCGAGGCACAAAGTGGAAGATTATTTTCCACGGTATCCACCAACAAGGGGCATTCAAATGATGACATGCAACAAGATCAATCTGAAATAGGATCCGTATTGTCTCCCATGACTCCAAAGAAGCCTTTCAAAAAAGGAGAGGCATTAGGAAAAGGGCATAGCTGATAAAAGAGACTCCAAGGAAGAAGCGGTTTTAATGAAGCTTTTCCAAAAGGAACACAATGTGCAAGTGACTGCTTCACCAACCGCACTCCAGGTGAGTCAAACATATCCTTAAGAATAAGGATCCTCCAAATGAATTTAGAAATTAGAATCTTACTCAAAATGGAAGTCTCGTCATACCCAAACCACCTCGCAAATTTTGGCTTGGTGCATTTGGACCATGCAACCTTGACCACAAAGATGCTCCTCGGTCCCACCCCAAATAAAGTTACGGACAATCGTAACAATCACCGAAATTTTGACCGAGAAGCCGGAAGGCGAGGCCATATAGACATGGGAATTGCTTAAAACATACTTAGCAACAAAGTTATTCGTTACCGGCGAGAGAGCTTAGCAAGATTCCACCAAAACAAATGCTTACGTAACCCTTCAATGATAATATCCCAAGCATCGAGGTAGAAATATGAATACCCACAGGTATACCAAGAAGTTTAGTAGCCTTCCCATGAAGAAGCACCTTCCAAGGAAAATCCAAGAAACAAGAAGAAGCACAACCCCATCAAGCGTCCATAATGCGTAACACTTTGGCCAACCAACAAGAACTCCGGATGCTAAAGAGAAAGTATCAAGAAGAAGCTTTGCATTCTCAAGATTGTCCAGTGTCGCCAACAAAGAAAGAGGAACGTGTCATCGCGATACCGGGTTACAAATTTCCCGTGAACCATCCTCCATACTCAACTCCCCGCACTATCCCATCCTCGCATGGCCTTAGCAAATAGGCGTGGAGAGGACCCTCAACTACTATTGTGAACAAAAGTGGAGCTAATGGGCAACCTTGGCGAACACCTCGCCCAACCAAAAAGGGTTCCCCACAAACAACACGATGGATCGTCTTGAGATATGGAGCTTCATAACATCAGCGGTGAACTCACGACCAAAGCCCAATGTTAAGAGGCTTTTTCTAAAAATTCCCAATCTACACCGGCATATGCTTTGGCAAAATCTAACTTAAGATAGACTATATGGCCGACCTTTCAATCCGCCCAATACATACCCTCATAAGCAGCAGCAACATTGTCTAAAATGCTCCTCCTTGGCAAGAATCCAGATTGAGTAGGAGAGATTGATACAGCCAAGACATCACGCACTTTGTCTGCAAGGGCCTTCGCAAATATTTTATACACGGAAGACAATAATGTGATAGGGCGCCAGTCAGATATTGTCTTCGGCTCTTTACACTTGGGAATAAGAGAAATACAGCCAGTATTAATGATCTTATCCAAACTTCTGAACCTACGAAACTCACAGAAAGCATTGTAAAGATCGCAACCCAACCAATCCCAATATTCCTGAAAAAATTCCACTGGGAAACCATCCAGGCCAGGGCACTTGTCTTTCTTTAAAAGAGAAGCTGCTGAATGTAAGTCATTGATGGTGATCTCTGACTCTAGGTGCTGACACAATGGGGTGGACCTTCGACAAGACTGCAGATTGCATATCCTCCTGAAAGGGCAGCTGATGCCTGGAAAAAAATGAGAAAAAGTGGTCGTGAAGATACTGCTTCAATTGAACCGGATCAGAACACTCTGAACCATCAGGCAAAATAAGGGAGTTAATAGATGCCATCATACGCCTTCTCTTAGCGGCCCGAAAAAAGAAGTGAGAGCATCTATCACCAGATCTAAACCATTCTAGTCCAGCCTTTATCCTAGCTTGATTCACATGAGCTGTCTCAATGGCTTTAATCTCTGTCAAGATTTCTTTCTCTCTAATACCAGAAGAAGGGGCAAGAGCACGACATCTCTGTAACTCCTGATACAACCCGGTTAATTCACCTCTAGTCCGAACCACCTGAGCATGACCCCACTGCTTTGCAAAGGATTTAGCAGCCCTGAGAGCAGCAACAATACCAGCCATGCCACCACTACGAGAGAATTCATGAGACCATGCATTCCGACAACCTGCAATGAATTCACTATCCTTCAGATGTTTAGTATTGAGCTTAAAATAAGTTTTTGTAGCTCTTCGCCGTAGAGGTTGTCCGGTAGAGAACCATTGTGGATTATGATCTGAGACTGCACTATCCAACAGATTAGATCTCTAATGAATCAAGAAAATCAGCTAGCTCTTCGCATTATAATAGCCACGATCATGTCGGGCGAGGGCTCTACCATTGCTGTCCATCCATTGCACCATGTGAAGGATTGATCACCCTCGATCTCCACAAGGCCACAATCATGCAAGATGGCGTTGCCATTGCTCCCGCTCAAATCCCCGAACCACGTGATCCCCCCGCCACACATGCGCCTCGGTTTCAACCATATTGAAATCTCCAATGAGCAACCATGCCACATTATTGCCTAGCCTCGAGAACTTTGTTATCTAAGAGAGGCCCACAAAGCTCCCCTTTGACGGATAATTGTGAGCATAAACATTCACTAAACCACATTCTTGCCCCCGCTCTTTCCACTTAACAATTATCCAACGACCAAACCTGTCCCACTTGAGTGAAAGTGACATTCAAAGAGGGGCTTCCATGCAAGAAGAACGCTGCTTTTAGCGGTAATCGGCCCGACCGCCACAAGCACATTATAATCATGCCCCAAAATGTTGGCCTTTTGAACCTCGCCTTTATGGGCACTTGTGCTCTGAAAACAACATATATCCATGGGGAACTTAGATAGATAGAGGGACAATCTACTCCTTTTGCTTGGGGAAGAAGCCACTCCCCTAACATTCCAAGAAAGAATATTCATGTGGGCAATTGAGGGTCCTCCACATCCATCTCAGTGGCCCCAGGAGGATTAACTGCATCAGAGAGGTCTGCCCATCGTGTGCGAGTAAGTGGCAAGGGGGAGCCTCCTCTCTGTTCCACCCTTCCATTGTGTCCTGGAACAATTGGCGGGGGGAGCCTCCGCCTCTCCACCCTCTCCATGTTAGGTGCAGATTGTGATAAGAGAGAGCCACATCCCTGCTCTGGCCCTCCACGGAGTACCTCAGGTGCACTACCATGCCTATCTCCACTAGGATGTGCCGCCTGAGAGGCAGACTGAGCAAATTTATTACGGGCAGCCTTCTTTAAATTAACTTTTGTCCAGCCATCTGTAGCTCTTTCACGCCGTTCCTGCTGCTCTTGAATCATTTGCAATTTAGCTCTAGCATCAGCACTAAAACCGCACAATGCATCGCATATTAGAGGCGGAGGGCATATCAACATCCTTGTCAATTGCATCTTTAGAGGACGTGGACTGAGGAGGCACAACTCTGGGGGAAGCAAAAGGGAGAGGCGAAGAAGAAATCGGAACATTGGCAGGGCGATCCCGCTTAGCACGAAAATTTGCAAAGAGCTCAAGTTGGGGAAACAAATCAGCAAGTTGCGGACCATTCAGTAGTTGCAAATCAAATTTGAGGAACATAGGCCCACTATTGATGATAACTGAACTAGGCGTAGCTCAACCACACGGCGGAAAACACAAATCTTAGCACCATCAACTATAGAGTGAGCCAAGTGAGTACCCAAACCATTAGCAACACTCACAAGGAAGTCCAAAGACATGTAGATCGGTGGAAGATTTACAAAGAAAACCAACAAGGCATCTTTAAAGCATTACACATACCCGGTGAGAAGCCAGGAGAATAAGGTTGGTATAACACGTAATCACTCCACATAGGATCAACACCACGAGCTACCAATTGATCGAAGAATGAAAGAACTGTAAAAGAAATTTTTCCCAAGCATTTTCAAGGTGCGATAAGCAGGAAGACCAATCCTGCGGAGATGGCCTGTCAACCAGTAACCAAGCTTTCTAATATCCAGATATGCACCGGTATAATGGCCCACCACACAAAATGACATCAAGTTACTGATACATCTCTTATGCAAATCATGATCAATCCGCACAACATTATAGCCAGATGCCATTAAAGTATCTCTGCACACCTCTATTTGATAGAAGACATCCACAGGAGGCAATTCAAAATCAAGTTGACTCTCCTTTGCCTGAAGCTCGCTAAGCAAACTACCAATATCCTTCTTGTTATTCTGAATCATCATATCAATAGCAGCAGAGACTCGAGTAGAAGAAGCAGCTGAAGGTATGTCTTTCTTAATCCACTCACCAAATCGCTCTCGTGTGTTGCTGTTGGCAGTGGCAACTGCTCTCCAAGGTAAGGCAAGTGGAGCGGCTGAAGGTAGAGAAACAGGGGGAGTGGAAGCATTACCAGAAGATGCAATTTGACCCGCAATAGAAACCACAGGTGCAGAACTAACGGAAAAATGACCTCGTGGAGGCAACTGAGGGAAATCCTCTGTAGAGAATCTAGAGTCCCCTCCTTCAGACGCAGACCCTCAGGACGAGCCAAAGGATTATTGTGCATCGCTACAGACTCACCTGGCACTGGCAGGGAGGAAATTGAAGACTGCAGAGCCACTTTGGAAGAAGAAGCTCGCAATGCCATATTGTGAGAGTGTGCATCAGTATGTAGAAAGATTCAATCTTTATCTGGTCAAATGTCAAGTTAATCAAGTACCTAACCACACTTTGCATCTTGTAGCTTCAGTAATCAGAGATTTGAGCAGCAGACCAAGAATACACAGGAAAATGCTCAAAATTCAAAACGATAAGGATTTGACACAATACACAAAGCTTTTACAAAAGCTACTGAAATTGCTGACACATTAGACAAAATATGGGGTCTCCAAAAGGCCCTTTATGAAAATAGAGAAAATCCACATCAGCTTTTTGCTCTAGCCAATCAGAGATGAGTGCCTTTATTCTTAATCCATACATACCTACCATGGTTGGCAGCCACATGTCTTATTTAGGTAGGCTCTCTTTTCCCTAGGGGACTCCCAAATCTACCACATTTTCCTATGAGATCCATCTATAAACATTTCCCAATGTAGATTTCAAGCCATTTACTCACGTGCAATTAATTTTGGGTGTTTCTTTCCATTTGTGGTTTTGGCAGGATAAACCACAGGGTTTCGAAAATGTATGGGAAACCTATTTTGAAGCAGAAGCAGAGAAACGTATCTTCACCGCCTATGTTCTCTGCCTTGCTTCGGCGTTCCATTCCTCCCAGTAACTCTCCAGGTTTGTTCCTGCCCCGTTCACCTTCTCGTTGCTATCTTTTCAAGCTTTTTCGATCAATTTAGCCCCAGGTCAGACCTTTCTACATTTCCTTGAAGAATCTTTGCTTCATCCCTTGCTTGAAGCATGAATCTGGCAATAAACCTTCACGGTAGAACTTGCAGCTTTTTCTCACTGATTGTTTTCCCTCTTTCTTTCTTTTTTCCTTTGCGTGATGCAGTGTCGATGATCCATTTTATAATCCCAGCCGGAGGGGCCAGTAGGGAAACAAGTCTTATATGGTCCATAAAATTGATTTTTGTATTGATTTATCCTTGTTATGCAGATAAAAGGAGCTTATAAATATTCTTATCTTTACCATCAGGCTGCGAAGGTCCTGCTAAGAAATACACAAAGGCAATAGAATACAGTTCATTCCAGTTCCAGTTGTTGCACGTCAAGGCTATGGCAGATGCTGACGGCAAAGCTATGGCGAGTTTCCTCTGTGCCTCTGCTTTCTTTGTCCCAGGGGTTATTTGCAGCAAATTCCAAAGACATCTGCCAGAACCCATTGTGAAGAACGGGAAACAGAGTGTCCAGCAACAGCGGCATCATTTGGAGTAGCCAAAATCCCACCTGGGTCTTGAGTTGTTTGCTGTAAAATCGATTGAGTTCTGTGATAAAACTAAGAACAATGTCAAGGCTTTGGAAAATGAGATGCAAATTTTGCAGGATTTGGACTCTCCAAGAGTTGTGAAATGTTTTGGTGGTGATTGAACAGTGGAAAATGGGAAATCAATGCGAAATGTGTTTCTGGAATACATGCCCGGTGGTAGCTTAGCTGATTTGATGAAGAAATTTAAGGGAAAATTGGATGAGCAGCTGGTTAGATCGTACACCAGGGACATTCTTCGGGGGATTGATTACTTGCACACATAGTTGGCATAGAACGCCATTCTATGCCATGGGAACGGCAGAACGGCGTGTTGAGGAAGAATCCGTGCTGCTGTGCCGTTCATGTGCTTAAAAAATGGGAAATTTTCTTGATGGCAAGAACGCCATGCGGAACGGTCGTTCTGCCCCAAATTAAGCCGTTCTGAATGCCAAGCACGCCAAAACAGAAACGAAGCGCCAAAATCTTGTACAATACCAATTATTTCCTCCCAATTCTTGGGGAGGTATAACCCAACCTCCTCCTGCCTTCTATAATCAGCAGAAAAATGCTCCAATCTACTGTTGCTGCTCAAATTTTAGCCGCTGAAAGCGTTTTCTCACACGGAATGAAGCTTTGAGGTAAGATCTTCCAGTCATTCTGATCTAAGTTTATTTGTCACTCCATCTATAAAAATCTGGCCCTGTTTCCATTACATGCCTGCGCCCAGTTTCCTCTACCCTCTCTGCTGGTTTAAAGCCAGGTTGGGGAAAATCTATACTTGTGATGCGCACATTGGGAGGACCACCAGGCCGCAATGCCAAAGCCTTGATGAGACATGGCCAGGCAAACCTGTAACCAGCCATGGAGCACCAGATTATGATCCTTGTATCTTTCCATTGGCACCAGATTCCGACCCACCATTTGGGAATCCAGAAAAGCCATGTTATAATAGAAATCTATATCATGTATTCGGCTGTAATCCAACTTGTTTTTCAAAGATTTAAACAGGAAGACAAGATTTAAACAGGATTTAGACAGTTAGTGATCTCTCTGTCCATTTGGGCACGCCGATGGCTGAGAGCCGGATATGAGCAGAATCTTGGAGCTTTTATCTCTGTTCATCCCAATCTGTGACCTTTGGGCCTAGGCTATAGGGCTCCAATTCGAGCCATTCTGCCGGCATGCTTTTCTTCTCTGTAGTCTTGAGGACTCTGTTTTCGGCTTTAATTAGCCTAGCTTTTTCTCTAAGTTTTGGGGAGTACCAAAATTTCCAGCTCCAATTGTTCCTCTAAGCACCACAATTGTACGAAATCCACACAGAATTGTAACTGGGCAGCTAAACAGAAACAGAAAATCAAATGATAGACATAAAATTGAGCTCGTAAGCTTAGGTAGTTATAATGAATAATAAGATGGCCTTGGAACATCCGGATAAGTTAAAAGGTCTCAAGTTAATGAATTAGAAGAAGTTAAGCAAGAAATTATTGCGCCAGCTCTTTATCTATGTCACATGGGGCATCAAATGAAGGAGCAGGTTGAGAGGATGCATATTAAAATGCCAGGAGCAAATATGAATATAAAATACTACTATGAATATAATTTTTTTTTTTTTTTTTTTTTTTTTTTTAGGGTAAGAGTGTGTTTTTTTTGTTATTAATAATAATAATAAAGATACAGAGAGTCCCCAATGGGACAAATAGGAAGCATTAGGGCTATTATACGGGTTCTCTATGCATCAATGATGTGTGTACTAAGGGAAGTCCTATTTCCACAACAACATAATGGTAGAGAGACCCCATCTGGTCAGTTACTCAAATTGCTTTCTCCACTAAACTCAGATTGTTCCACCATTAGATCTATCATGAAAGTCTAGGTCCTCAGAGCTCATCCAATGACACTTAAAGTAGTTATAAAATCCTTCAATCTTACCAATTCTGTCCAATCCCTTATTGTAACTCATCCCCATCTTCCTATGGTGGGACAATGCCATTAAAGCAACTTCCTTATTGAAAAGACTCTTAAGTTTCTCAATAGAGATGGATTGCCCCCCCAAAGTGACATCGCACCGATGTCTCCATATAATCCAGAGAGCCACGCTAACCAGGGAAGCATCAATACAATCCCTGTCCAAGATCATTACAGCGTTCGGCCACCCAAGTTGGTGTATATGTAGTCTCATAATAGGGCATACCCAATACCAGAATTCAATAATTTTTGGACAGAAGAAGAGATGTGAAAGAGATTCGCTAGCCTGGCACCCAAGAGGACATTGGTCTGTAGACACAATTCCTCTATGGACCAGCTTCACTTTAGTGTTGAGACCTCCTTGGAGAGCCTCCCATCTAAAAAATTGTATTCTCCTAGAGCATAAGGTTTTCCAGGAGTTTGCTAAGAGGAGCTTAGCCACTGATCCATTCACTTGAAGCCTAGCCTCTGCTTTAAGAGGCTCAGATTCATCACAAAGGGCCCGATAGATACTTGCAACATTGTATGTCTCCTTACCTGCACAGGACCACTTTTCCTCAGGACCAGTAGCCCTTGAGAGAAGCTTAACATTATCTAGAATTTTTCGTAGTATCTTTCTATCTCCCTCCCCTGCTCTTTGCACTTTGAGTCTAAATTCCATCCAAGAGATCCATCTATCATTTTCCCAAAGATGCTGCAATTTTAAGATCCCATGGTCTCGCCATTTCTTAAAGATGCGAGGATGAACTAATGCCAAGGGACGTCCATTCTCTTCCCATACATGAATGTTCCAGAATATACTGGCTTTCCCAGCCTCTTGAGGTATAGTCAAGGGGGAGCATACTGTTTGCACCTCCCTCCAAGCATGAAGAATACGCCTCATGACTGGGGAAGTGCCAGGGGCCACCTTAAAGTTACAAAAAGAGGCTCCTAGTTCATCCCTAGGAAGAGATGGTTTACCTTGAATCTTGCACAGATCAAACCAGTGCTTAACAAATGCCAAAGCAGGAGATGTACCCCCTTGTAAAACTCGCCAGACAAATCTGGCCGCCAGAGCTTGAGCCTGCGTGAAAGGGTCCTTACATCCAATCCCTCCATCCCTTTTATCTCTACACAGCTCGGACCAAGCAACGTTAGCCATACCCCCCCAGATGAACTTTCTAATGATAACCTGTATTTGATCATATATTCCTTTCTGGGCTACCATCACTGACGAGGAATATATGTGAGAGCTAGCCAGAACAGCATTAGCAACTGTTACTCTTCCTGCTATAGATAATCCTTTAGAAGACCATAACCCAACCTTTTTTCTAAGTTTGTCTAAAATAGGAGCCCAGAGACCCTTCATATTATCTGAGACAGAAAGGGGCAAACCCAATAGCTTAACTGTTTCCCCTGCAGCCACGACTGGGAAGCCCAATCCATTAGCACGAGGGTCAATATCTCCATCTAAAGCCCATAAAATGGTACATTTGGTGGCATTTAGCCCTATGCCTGATATAACCTCAAACGCAATCAATATCTCACGAAAGGAATGAAAGCTGCCATCGTCATACCTGAGGAACATAAAGGTGTCATCCGCATATTGCATGATTGTGAGTTTTTCGGCTTGATTCGGTAAAACCAGACCACTGATGCCCCCTTCCGAGACTTTGAGATTAACCATCCTTGTGAGAAGGTTGGCCATAATTAAAAAAAGGTATGGGGCAAGCGGGCAGCCCTGCCTAATACCCTTCCTGAGATCAAAGAGACCAGAGGGTTCACCATTAACCAAGACAGATGCAGAGGCAGTAAGCAGCAATGAGAGTGTAGATCAATGGAGCAACAGCGGCACATTGTTATGTGCGCCTACTTGGGAGTCGGCCATGTAAAGCCCATGCTAGTGCCTGCAGAGAAGCTTGCAAAGCTAGGCTTCAATATCACCTATGTCTTCCCTATGTATTTTTTTTTTCACCTATGTATTTTTTTTTTCTTTCTCTTTCTCTAATTCTGAATTCACCATTGTATTCTTTTCTAAGAAACACATAAATTTATTTCTTTTCCACTGTTTTGCAGAATGTCAGGAAGGAAATCTGTTTGGTGGGACGAAGTTGATGTTATAGGCCCTAAATCCTGGATATGCAGGTATTGCAAAATCAACAAAACTGGTGGTCCAGAAAGGATGAGGGCACACTTGATACATGAGGAGGGCAAAGATATCGTCTTTTGTATGAGCATTAGTGATGAAAAACGAGCACAATTGAAAGAAAAAGCTATTGAACTAGATGCAACTAAGGCAAGGAAGATTAAAGTTTTTCATCCATCTCGTGGCATAGATGGATCTTCTGCATCAAGGCAAGCAAACCTAGGTGGATCCTCGACACTAACTAATTCTTATTCAGTTGAAATGGGCCATGGATCCTTGCATTCTTACTTCAAGAGTCCAGCAACAAGTATGCCTCCTCCAACTACCACGAGAAAAATGAGGCAACAAGACATTGTAACAGTCCTTGATAAAACCAGAAAGAAGGAAGTGGATGTTGCTATTTGTAGGGCATTGTATATTAACCATACTCCCTTTCGCATTGTTGAATGCCCTTATTTTCAGGATGCTTTAAATCAAGCTATTGCATATGGACCTGGTTACAGACTTCCAAATCGCAAACAGGTATCTGGTTTTTATCTTAAAGCAGAGAAAGAGCGGCTTGGAGAAGAGATGTTAAGAAGTGCTCATGAATGCTGGAAAAGATATGGAGCTACAATTATCGGTGATGGGTGGATGGATGGAAGGTCAAGATACATACAAGGTATTGTCGTATACTCTGACGGGAAAGTTTATTTTTTAAAATCCTTTGATACATCATTAGGAAAAAGAGCAGAAGATTTAGTCATTATCTAGAAGGAAGCTGTTGAATTTGTGGGACCCGATCATGTAATTCAGTTTGTGGCAGATGGAGAAAACACAAACAGGTCTGCTGGTAGCATGCTTTCTGAGGCCTATCCGCATATTTGTTTTAGTCCATGTATTGCTCATTGTATAAATAACATGATGAAGGACATTGGAAAATTAGATTGGTGCGCCACTATAGAGAAATCCAGAAAAATTGTGACCTTTGTAAATTCACATTCAAAGGTTTTGACTATGTTCGTAAACTAAGCAAGGATAAGGACCTTTTGAAGTACTGTGAGACAAGATTTGCATATAATTTTTTGATGATGGAACGTCTTGTGGAGTGTAAAGACTCGATTCGTCACCTCTTCACCGACCCAAGTTTCCTTCGTTTGCAAGAAGCAAGTTTTGGTACATGTATGTTTTTCATTATTATATTTAATATCAAGTATTGGTTCATATTTTTATATGAGTAAGGATTGATTAAGAATTTTCTACAGGCAAAGATGCTATTGCCATTGCATTTGATGGAGCATTTTGGAAAGATCTTGAGCATCTTGGTAAGATCGGGGCAAGGATGACAAAGATGTTGCGTCTTGTAGATGGTTTGCAGCCTTGCATTGGCAAAGTTTATGAAGGTCTAGATCGTATGGTGGAGTACTTGAATGGCATTGCAGAAGATGACTCAAAGCTTGATGATGTGAAAGAAATTTGCTCATCCACGTGGACTTCCTATCACTCTGATTTGCAATATGCTGCTTTTGTATTAGATCCTGAGTTTCATGGCCTTAATCAAGAAAAAGATAAGGAGGTGTCTAAGGGATGGGATGGAACTCTCATTCGGTTGATAGCTGATATAGAGAAAAGACGCAATGTCAGAGCAGAATTACGTACTTACAGAAGTTTAGAAGGGTCTTGTAGTTCTCCTAATGCAATAGCTGATATGAAAGAAATTGATCCAGTTGAATGGTGGAAAAATTATAGGTCCTCAGCTCCGTCGTTGCAAACACTAGCGACCCGAATATTGAGTTAGAATGCATCATCATCCCCTATTGAACAGATATTTAGTAGATTTGGTCACATCCACAATAAGAAAAGGAAGCGCCTCGGAGTACAAAAATTAAATGATCTTGTATTTGTTAGTTTAAACCTGTAGTTGATGACCAAGATAATGAACCCAACTAAACAGAAAGTTGTATCAATTGGGTGGCACGATGAGGAGGAAGAGGAAGAGGAAGAGGAGGAAAATGTCAACGAGGTAGCAAATGTTCAAGAAAGTGCTGGTGTCTCAGAGGAAGAGGGATCTATCAATGAGCATGTGGATATTGAAGATGTTGAGGATGATAATGAAAATGATGAGAATGAAGAGCATTGGGAAGCTACTGATGATGATGATCAAGAAATCCTGCAAAGACGACATGCACGGACTCGTAGTGTGGCTTTTATGTATTAGGCTTTGGCTCAAGGATTTTGATAATTTATTTTTCCATTCACTAGTTTAGGCTATTCAAATGATTAGGCTTTTGAGTTGCATTGCAAAATCTATTTTGATTGAAGTACATTTACAGACTTTAAGATTTTGTTGTTATGAATTAACATATTTGGAGGTCATATCTCGAAATATTTCAATGTTTCATTTTAAGTACTTATTTGAAAAATGCTGTTCCGTTCCGTGCGCATGAGCTTGCCGTACTCGTTCCTTAAGGCTTGCCATTCCTAAAACCGTTCCGTTCTATGCCAACCAGGGATAGGTTCTATACGTACAAAATTAAAATTCCTGACGTATAAAGTCAAAAAATACGTATTTTTTAATAAAATACGTATTTAACGTATTAAAACCTCGCCGGCCGGAAGAAAAAATTTCGCACGACGCGAAAGTTTCGCGGAAAGCGTCGCTGAAAATTTTTTCGCGACGCTGAACAAAAACTCAACCACAGACGCTGAACGCCAAAAAACAATTTTTTTTTTTTTTTTTCCAGACATCGAAACCTTCCAGATCGCGTCGCTGAAAAATTTTCACAGACGCTTTCGCTGTTTTCGTAGACGCCAAATTCAATATATATATATACAAGAAATTTAATGCGTCCTACGGTGCATGTCCGAGTTTTAGCATGTTCCTATGCTGCAAGTTCTTCTCGTGCCCTACATTCTAAAAGAATCTTTTAAGAATACTCTAAATTCATAGATTCTCTAAGATTCTACCAAGGTTCTCTTGGAGGTTTCGTGGAGATTCCTCTAAATTTTATAAGATTCCCTCTACATTCCATTAGATTTCCGTAGATTCTCCAAGATTCTATGAAGATCTCCCTAGATCCCCTTAGATTCCCTTAGATCCCTTTAGACTTTATGAGATTGCCCTGGGTTCCCTTACATTATATGAGATTCAAAGAGATTCTATAAAGATTCCCCTAGATACTCTAAGATTTCATCAACATTTGCTTAGATTCCCTTAGATTTTATGAAGATTCCTTTAGATCCCCCAGATTTTAAGAGATTCCCTTAGGCTTGTAAATATTTTCCTAGATTCTCTTACATTTTATAAGATTTTTTTAGAATCTATTAGATTCTTCTGGATTCCTTTACATTCTAGAACTTTTTAGAACATTCTAAGACTTTCTCCCTACATTCTAGAACATTCTAAAACTTATTAGAACAATTTGGAGCTTTCTGGAATAATTTTCTTAGATCCCCCCTAGATTCTCTTATGTTCTATAACTTTCTAGAAGATTCTAGAACTTTCTAGATTCTAGAACTTTCTTGAACTAGCTAGAATGTTATAGTCTATTTTATCTTAATGGGAACATTACCCTTAAGTATATTTGAAACATAAATTATTTATAGAATTAATGCTTGGTCTAGTGGTTAGAATGGGGGGCTAGGGGGTCAATGGCCAAGGTTCGAATCCCCCACATAACATAAAAATTTTAAAAACCTTTTCCTAAGGAATGAGCATTCAACTTGGGCCGTAGGATCTTGGACCCGATCAAGGGTCGAGATCTCACCACGCGACAATAATTAAAGCAACGTGAGCCATAGGATCTATTACATATAAATTCCCAAAGTCATGTGCACCGTAAGATATGTGCCAAGCCACGTGAGTCGTAAGATCTCGGATCGACGATCAGCATCGGATCAACCTAGACCGTATGATCGATTACATATAATTCCCAAAGTCATGTGCACCGTAGGATGTGTCCCAAAGCAATGTGAGCCGTAGGATCTCGGACCGACGATCAGGATCAGATCAACCTGGACCGTAGGATCGCTTACATATAATCGGACGCAAACTCCCAAGCCATCTGGGTCGTAGGATATGTCCCAAAGCTACGTGAGTCGTAGGATCTCGCATCAACATCGGATCAACAGTCCTTGTTATAGAATTAATGCTTGGTCTAGTGGTTAGAATGGAGGGCTAGGGGGTCAATGGCCAAGGTTCGAACCCCCCACACAACATAAAAATTTTAAAAGCCTTTTCCTAAGGAATGAGCATTCAACTTGGGCCGTAGGATCTTGGACCCGATCAAGGGTCGAGATCTCACCACGCGACAATAATTAAAGCAACATGAGCCATAGGATCTATTACATATAATTCCCAAAGTCATGTGCACCGTAAGATATACGTGAGCCTTAAGATCTCGGATCGACGATCAGCATCGGATCAAACTAGACCGTAGGATCGATTACATATAATTCCCAAAGTCGTGCACCGTAGGATGTGTCCCAAAGCAACGTGAGCCGTAGGATCTCGGACCGACGATCAGGATCAGATCAACATGGACCGTAGGATCGCTTACATATAATCGGACACAAACTCCCAAGCCATCTGGACAGTAGGATACGTCCCAAAGCTACGTGAGCCGTAGGATCTCGGATCAATGGTCGGATTCAGGAGGACAAACATAAGAACATATATATGTTATGATATATATATATATTTTTTTTTTAATCCGTAAAAAAAAAAAAAAAAAAACCTTTTTTCTTTTTTTAATTTTGCGTCGCCGTAATTCTTTTTCAGACGCATACGCCGAAATACTTTCGCACGTGGTACGAGAAGGTTTCGCGTTCGCTGTCTGAATAGTTTCGCGTTAAAACTGACGCGGTTTTCATCGCTTTGCAGACGCGAAAAATTTTCGCGTACGCTTTCACGTTGTTTTCGCATACGCGAAAATCTTCCGACGCCGGAATTTTTTTTTGCCGTATTTTTTACGTTTTATACGGCAAATATGTGCCGTATCATACAATTCATACGTATTCCGTATAAAACGTACAGCGTATTGAACCTATCCCTGATGCCAACTATGCTTGCACAACAAGAACATTGTGCACTGTGATATAAAGGGGAAGAATGTTCTGGTTGGATTGAATGGGGTAAATCTTGGAGATTTTGGATCTGACAAGTATTACGATGAACAAAATGAGGATTGTGTAAAAGTACCTCTTATTTGTCCTGCTTCTGATGTTTAAAGGACCACAAAGGTCAGAATGCACAAGTTCAAGAACTTGGTTTGCTCGATTTTCTGATTTTTTGAAAGGCAGCCTATTTATCTTCCCAAGCATACATCCTTCACAAATAATCCCATCTGTTTTAATATTTTTGCATAAATATCTAGCATTATAACAGGGGGTTGTTTTATGGTTTTATACGGTTTTTCACATGGTTTTCCTATGATTTTTGCGTTGTATTCGTGAAGGCATACTAAATAGTATTTCTAGAGTGCGCCCTTTTTAGTTCGTTGATTTGGGTTGGCTTCAACAATCCGACGGTGGTCGTTTACCCTTGTATCTAATTTTTTGTTAAAGAAAGATGAAAAAAAAAATGCTAGACATGCAAGGCTCGAGCTCTTCCACTTTAGGGGTCGACCATTTTAGGGGTTTTAGGGTTCTGAGAATGGCAGATAGCGGGAGGGCTCTATGGATTTGCTATGTTCATAGTGTTGTGGGAGACAGATTGCAAGGGCGTTTCACAGGCTTTGAGGGAAATGTTACCTCCGAAGCTGGAGCAGGTTATGTCCATGGATTCTCCCATTTTGGGTTGTCTCTACCTCCCATCGTCCCCTGCCGCTAGCTATCACCTTTTTGGGCCCAGTAGAATCTGCTCAAATGGACCTCAATGCATGCTTTTCTCCCTGGCCTGCTTCAAAATGGTAGTTTTTGGCTATGGCTAATCCGGAATGATTTGGATTGTTTGTTTTCTGTTTTTCCTGCCGTCCTCCCGTGATCTGCTGCATACTTACTTCAAACGGGTATGTTCCTTTGTTTCGATTTCGGCATTTTTTGGAGTTGGGTTGTTTCCTGTTCACAAATGATCCGGTGTCTTGATTCTGCGTGTTTACTCTGTTCTGCCTTCGATTTTTTCTTCCACTGCAGCACGGCATGTTCTTTATAGCAAAGGATTGCTATGGCTATAACCTTGCAGTTGAGAAGACTATGGAGCAAGTCAGTGTGGTGTCAGATCTTCTCAAATTCATGTATACCATTCGCTTCAAAGCCTAGTTGTGCTACGAAGCTATACTAGCTGTGCATGCCATACTTGCGGCAATTGTTTTCGAATCGAGGAGAATCAGCTGATAATGGCCACGAATTTGGCATTCTGGGAAGTTGATCCCTTTTTTGCAGCTGTAGAAGAGGTCCAGAACTCTGCCGACAGGTGCAATAACTGGACCTAAGTGCTGATTTGTGCCTTATTAAGATATCTGATTGTGTGAAGGGTGATTTGTGGTGCAGGATGGAATCAGCTTTCAGGACATGGCAACATAGCAGTGCCCTTGCAAAAGAAGGGACTCATGATGTTTCAGTTAGCAATTTTTTAGATGCTCGCAAACGAGATCTTATTACATCTTTAGATACAGCTAGGTGGCAGGTGAGTACGCCTCTTCTTATGTCCGCAGTAGGGTTTCTGTTAATTAGGCACTCAACCTGTATCAGGCAGTTGATGTGGATTGCATCTTGCAGCCACATATGCTTGTAAGGTGAGGAAGAACAAGGTAGGCAGAAGACGCCATACCCAAAGATTTGCAGATTTGCAATTTTGCTTTCTCACATCAAGGTTGCATGGATGGATTTTTTTTTAATGATGGTGGGAATTATGAATATATCCAAATGTATTGAAAGAGGCAGCATGTTTCTCCAAAATTTACTGTTCATAATCAACACCTTTGATGTGAATTTCTAACAATTGATGAAAAATGAGGAAAACATGATGCATATATCAATTTTAGAGCTTGATAACTTGCATTCTAGTTTTATGCAAGCTTTTCACATAGAGATAGTTTGACTTTGTAAAGTTTTCTTTTATCCATTATCTAATATCTATTTGTTTTCCGAAACAGAGCAGTTTGCCGTAAGCAACCTGCTGGTCAAATTAACAGTGCCATATCAAACCTGGAAAGACGGTTGATCAGTTTCAAACTGCAACTTAGCACTAGTCAATATAGGTGGCAATGAATTTAGCCAATGGCTTGATTGATCGGCAATTTGGCATCACAGAAATAGAATGTCTCATGTGTAAGACCTGGAGACACATGGTAAAGATCTTCACCCAGCATGGCTCTTATGTAGGACAAGTTCTTTATAGTTGCCAATATAGGTGTCTTTATTTGGCATTAAGCTCCCCAATGTTTGATATCAGTATTAGTCGAAAAGTCTTTCTGGTTGCTTGCCAAGCTACTTTTTCATCCGGTAGCATTTGTATAATATCGAACGTTGTTTTTCTAGTGTACAAAATATTCTTTATGGAAGCTGCCAAACTTGACATGGCAAATGCAAGCATAATATGTCTGATGTTGGTGGTATATAAATCGTTACTACGACAGAGCTCCTACTGGATTTTGGGCTTCCAAGGTTCTACCAAAGACTCCTCTTATAAATTGTTGTTAGAGGCCCTGTCAATACTTCAAAATTTCCTACTCCAGATTCACCGTAAGTAGTTATTTGTTGCATGTTAAAGATTATCTTCAAGCTTTACACACTTTATAACAGTGTATTTTTTAGTATATTTGAGCTGCCCTTGGTATGCAATGCAGAAAATTGAGATAACATTATGCTCCCACCTTAAGTGAGAGTCTCCAGTAGCATTTTTTGAGATTATGCTCCCACCTTAAGAATCTCTAGTTGTACTTTTTTATTCCTTATGCAAAACTAGTGCAATGTATTTCTAGAATGATGGAGTGAATGGTGCATTGCATTTGCTCCTCTGTACACATAATTTTGTGTTCCCAATATTGAGACTACGAATAAGCTAGGTTGTGCAGACATGACAAGCTATTAATGTTGCATGCAATGGGCAAAGACCATGCATTGCTCTTAATGCATGCAATGGGCAATAGTTTACATGATTGTTGTATTGCAATATTGAGATTACGGATAATGAATATAATGACTACATAAAATGTACTCAATAGTTGTTTGCAATGGCTTGATGTTATTATGCTTTTTAGTAATTAATATTCAGGCCCATAAAGTTTACTTATGTTTGCTTTAGTTAGGGCCCGAAGGGCCCAAAATTTTTTTAATATAACAATCAACACATAACTACCATTAACATTATTAACACAAACCATTGCATTTGACACATTTAAATTAAAATCCCCCTTAAACCCCCTTTGGTTTGGGTGCATATTCACACGGGGGGTTACTTCGGGCAACGAGAGCTGTCGGATGGGCATATTTGCTGTTTATTCCAAGATCTGGACCGTACATAGCGATCCTCGTTTGTGGGGTATGCATGTACAAGTTTTTGTATACTATATATTAAGGTTTGCAAAATACTATAAGGTTTAGGAGAATGTACTTAATGGTGTTAATTTTGTACATTTCTTTTTCAGCCAAAACCTTTATATTATTGCAATGTGTATGAGCCAATCTGTTATGCCATAATTCTGTTTCAGACTTAGTTATGCAATTAATGCTACTAGTGACAATGCCTTCTAATTGAAAAAGATTCCCAAATCTCTTTGCATAAAACTTCAATTCATTATCAACGAACAGGATTGCTTTGTTATTCTTTTGGCGGCCATGTAGATATTCTGATGCTGCATGCCAGGCCATCTTCTGTCTTCCCGCCATCTTCCGACCATGCAATAGTGATCCGGCAGCATCTTCTTCAGGAATCAGTGCTGCGATAGTCATTGGGGCGGCTTTGGGTTTTTATTTGGCCGAGTCTATGGTGAATTTAAATGTCTCCATATTGGAAATCGACCTTAGGAAGTGGCGAGGCATTTTTTGAGAAAAAAGATGTGAGCCATTGATTTGGCATGATACTGGGGATATGCTCAAAATCAATGGTTCATATTGAATGTTAAAAACAAATCCCATAAACCCTCGATATAGTAGATGTATGATATCACCAAAGTGTCTCATTTTCAATACAATTTCATCCTTCAAACCGGGAGGGGGGAGATATTATTTCATGCATATAACACTCTAACCATTTAGGAGTTACGTTCAACGCAAAAGTGGAGGATAAAGAATTTTTCGTCTGCCAGAAATGGTTGACACAACGTTTACATACTGTCAGCAAGGGCTCAAAAAGCTGAGAAAAATTGAGCGGATTATTTTTGCACTCCAGCAATTTTACATATTGGAAGGCCGACAGTATGAGAATAATTTGCTTTGGGCTACCTTACGGCTACAATCGGCTGTCCGAATGATATGCATTCGCCATCAAGTCCTCCGAATACTGCTCTATGAGGATGTCCGACGTCTAGTTGACCATCTTCTGCATTTGGAAATTTGATATCTAAGTCCTCTTGGACCGTAGATTCTAACGTTTCTCCCGGCGGCTGCTCCTCCTTCCCTGTGGCCAGAGTATCTGGTTGTGATTTGCTATCTGAACTGCTCCTCCATTCATCAGATTCGATGTCTGTTTCGGTTTCACTGTCACTCACAAGATCTGCCCACTTGGCCGAGTTGTTTGTACATCGCTCTTCTTTGCTACTTGGGCTCCCATTTATTTCTGGGTTCTGTTCTTCGTCCTTTGAAGTATGTTGTTCATCATCTAACTTGGAAGCCTTATTTTCCGCCACTTCCAAAAACTCTGAAACACCATGGTCACAGTTTCTTTGTTCCGCTCCATTTTGTTTTGTTTTAGGGGATTCTTTAGCCTCAGATTCCAATTGACGCAGAGCATCTTCCCTTGCGTTGTCTGCTTTTCTTGCATCATCTCCATTGGCTGAAAGCGTGTTTGATGCTTCTATTCCAGCACTATTTGGATGAATCGACCCATTATTGGTCTGGCTTAGAACGCTTGCCATATTCAAGAACTCCTCCCCATCTGCTTCAATTTCAGCATCTAGCTCTGAGTCGGGACATTCATCACTGGAGACTAGCAATTGGGCAGGATGCCATGCTCTACCTGGGATGAATTCTGCTGCATTGGGATTCATTGGCCTTCCAGGACTGGATTCCCCACTGAGGAGAACAGCACCTGGGGATGTTACTAAACTTGGTGGAAAACCTTCTCCAAATATTATTTGTTCAGATTCCCCAGCTTCAGTTAGAATTTGAGGAGGCCTGTTTGCTATAGGATGCATGCGTGGTACACTTGCACGCTTCCATGCCACAAGTCCTTGTGAACGTGGTCCACGAGTTACAGGAGCAGGGTAATATTGGACGGATTTTCGTGCAGGTGTTACTGCCACTAGATTTGCTGCTGCCTCAATAGGAAGACTTTTTGGTGAAGTCATAGCCCGGTGCTTAGGACTTTGAGACCTTCTAACAGGGCTAAAAGGAGGTGCTTCTGGGGAAAGCGTATTGCTTGCTGCTGGGGAGGGTGCTGAAGAAATGTCATCGCATCCAGAGCTGGGTTCAGCTTCATCACTAGCTTCATTTAAGTTAAAACTATCCTGATCAGAAGCATCCGTTGTGTAGTCTCCTGAAGCTGGCACTTCATCATCTCCTGATCTTATATCATTGCACACTTCATCACCTGATATATTTTCTGCCGTGTTTGCTTTGATGTCAGCTGAATTAGTTGATTCCATGTCTGTATTTAGAGCACATTTTTCATCCTGCGTCTCCACAGAAGATGAACTGGGTTTGACATCACTATTTGCAACCCCGGTGAAGCTTGAGTTAAAGTTAGATTCATCAGATGCCTTCATCACAACGTCGTTTTGTGGCGGTGTAGTTGTTTGGGACTCAACTACATCTTTAACGATTTTATCTGAGTCTATTTTCTCAACCATTGCAACAGAAGTACCAGGAGGTGTTAAAGCAACTTCTTTGTATGATAAAGTAGGTCTTGTAGAGGAGACATGAACCCAGCGAGGTGAAGATCTTGCTGCATTAGGTGAGTGGCGTGCAGATCTCGCCAGATTAGGAGATATCGCTGGTGCAGATCTCGCCAGATTAGGAGATACCGCTGGTGAACGACCATTCTCTCCTTCGCTGTTTGCTTTTAAGTTGCTTGTGTTGGTGACTGTTGCTGTTCTACTATCAGGGGAATACCTAGGAGAATTCTTAGCTGCAGATGTACGTATGGCTGGTTTAGCTCCTTCAGCCTTGCCACTAAATTTTTCCAATCCTTTCATTGGTCTTGACTCAGAATTCACAGAGATTCCTGGAGGTGCCAATTTTTTCCGCTCAGTGTAAGAGCTATGTTTTCTCTTAGTTGTCTGATCTTCTTTTGGATATTTGTCATCACCTGAATTCTTGTCCCCCCGAGCTGCATTCGTTCCTTTCTTCCAAAACCTCTTGTGGCTTCCTAACATATGCCTGCCTCTTGGGGCCGCCTCCTGCCAACCTTCATCTTCTTTCTGCTCATCAGCTGGCTCTCTTGCATCCACGCCATCTGAAGTCTCAAAATTTTCATTAGAAGGAGCTGCTGCGGCTGCAACAGCATTTCTGGCATCTGACGGTCTGGAATCCTCCTTAGCAGATAGCATGTTTACAATATCATTAGGTACTCTGGCCTCACTAATGGCTTCAACAATGTTCTCCGCAGCTGATTGTGATGAAAAGTTATCATTCTTACTCAGTTTCCCTTTTGGTTGGCCACAGTTGACCTATAAAGAAAATAACGAGCTTGAGGTGGGTTTTTATCTAATATCATATATAATATAAATATCTACACATAAAGAACGAACTTTACCTTTGCAACGTATGATTTTCTCCTATTTTCATGATCCCTTGTCTTTATTTGTGTTTCAGGATTTATGTACTCTAGGAGATCCGAGACACTGGAAACATTTCAAAGCTTAGTTGTTAAGTTATAACAACAAAGGTCATGCAAGCTTTATCAACAGTTTGAGCTTACCTGAGATGACCTTTACTTGCAATTGTTGCATCCGGCTTGGGTGCGCCTGTTCGTGCTGCTTCTTGCTGCTCAACAGCTTTTGAATCAAAATAGTCTAGCCAGGCAGCTGCATCCTGTTTTAGGTAGAAGAGAGAAGTTTCAAATTTGAAATCAAAGAGTGTACCTTGGAGCAGAATGTAATGTATATTTGAAGGCTAACCTGGGTACGGAGATCATCTGGACCAAGCTTAGCCTGTAAAATTTGCAATGTGGTCTGTTCATGCTGAACGCTGAGAGAGTATGCTTCCATCATCGAGAGGGCAATAGCTATTGCATGGTAACTTGCTGCAGTCTGTATACGAATCATTCATTGAAATTTAATAAACTTTCTAATCTCAACTTTCAGACTCAGGTACTGGTTCTAAACGAGTTCAACCCAGTTCACATGCTATTGTTAATTTGCGGAACCTGGAATCAAACTCAAAGTGATTTCTATTAAAGCTGTTAAACATGTACCTGGATATGATCAGCACCCAGAAGTCTTTGGTTACATTTTAATGCTTCATGAAGATAACGCAATGCAACGTGCACATTTCCAAGACCTTCCTCCATCATTGCAACATTAATATATGTTGCTGCCGTATTTGGATGTGATGGCCCACAGATTAGATGAAGTAGATAAAGGGCGCGATTCACATACCTGCAGATTGCAAACAGAAAATGGTTTAAAGGTTGCAGTGGATTAACAAGAATGGGCAAAACATTGACAGCATACTTCAATGCGAGTTCTGTATGTTGTAGCCTGTAATAAAACACAGCTAAATCTCCATAGCTTTTCATGGTATCAGGGTGATCAAGCCCAAGCTCACGTTCATTTATATCCAATGCCTTTTGCTGATAGATTGTAGCCTGAAAAAATTGCCATTAGAGAGGTGATCCTAGGCAGAGACTACATGATGCATTACAGAATGATACTAATTATTTTCTGAAAGTAAAACCTGATTAAAATCTCCTGTATGATATAAAACAACTGCCAGCAGGCTATAAGCTCCCGCAGTCATTCGATGATATGGTCCACAGACAGCAACTAATTTTGCTAGTGCCTGTTGAAACAATAAAATTTGAGACATAAAAAACGTCAACGTTTGTGAATTTCATGTCAAATTCCTACGTTAACAAAGTCTGCAAATGTAACGTTTTTGTAATTTGTATGTCCGAATTACCTTGGCCCCAAAGTTTACAGCATCGTCTAATTTGCCTTTGTCGAGGGCGGTTTTGGAGGATTCTAATAGTGTTCGGCCATCTGCAGATGAGCATGCTACTTGCTGATATGACACATCTGAAGTTAGAAAACGTTCGAGAATTGTACCATGTTTCCCAGGAACGTTTGCTTACCTTATAAACTGGCACCAGGCTGATAATATCGTCCTTTCTGAAGGGAGTGGAAGAATCAAAATCATAATCACGAGATGCAATTTCGATCCCTACCTGGCTTGGTCATAATGGATAGAGATGTTACAGCTGCTAGATGATAGTATAGTCAATCAAATTATGCAACAAAGTCGTGCATGGCGTTACCTTATGGCAAATTCCTCGAAGTACGGCATATTTCCGAAGATCTGTCCTCGGGTCCACTGTAAGTTTCCAGCCAAATCTCTTGTCTATAAAAGTCTCCAACCATTTCCAAATGTGATGCTCTGGGGTTCCCTGTGTTTGGCAAGTGCGGGGAGTTGTCCCAAGCATAATATTCAAGGAAGTGGCAATGCAAACAGCAAGGTCTCCTTTCTGTTCTACGACTGCAATAACAGCTCGCACTATATGCTTGAAAGCTCGGATCACCATTTCATGGACGCAGAGAGACTGTATATGAGAAAGTTTTGCAGAAAGTTCGGCCTGCTCCGTTTAAAAACAGAAGATCGCATCAGATCTAGTCCCTTGTATGTCTACTGCAAAGTGAAGAAAATTACCACACGACCAAGCGAACGCATTCTCAGGCCTCGTGTATGCATGAAATCCGTAAGCGTACGACCATCAACCGGGGAAAGCTCCAAAGAAGTAAAATCTGAAACCTGCCATGGAAATGGTTCGGATATTTCTTAAACGCCAACCTCAGCAATAACACTTTTCATAAAAAACTCCAAAATGCTATTCGACGTCTGCCAAATTGACTTTGGCTTTTAGGAATATGCAAGTTTTAGGAATTAACTTGCTAAGACTCGTACGATCCATTTTTATATCTTACACAATAGTGTAGTGAAACCTGTTCCAACTGCGGTTGCCGGTTTAATACGTACCAATTTGGGAAGCGCGATGTCGTCGTAATACTTCTGTGCCCCTTCAATAAGATCAGAGATAGACTGTCATATTAAAGTAGAATATTAGTTAGGATAGCAATGCAAAATGATAGACATGTCTTTTGTAGGGGCGTCTTCAATTCACCTTGTGGTGAAGTCCTGTTCCTGACTCTTTGAGCCGAGAAAATGCTTCTTCCGTAAGCTGCTGCTTTAAATACAAGGCAGCTTCCGTCTCCTCAGCCTTGGGTTCACAAGACTTCTCCTCGACATGATCTTCAAGTTTCTCAAATTCCGTAAGATTTGCAGTTATGCTCGATATCTCAGAGCCTTTCTTACCTTCTGCCTCACTTGTATTTATCTTCCTTCCATGCTCCTTTTGTCTTGATTGATGCTTAGCATTCTCATTCTTTGTCTTCCCATCAGGCTTTTCAGCCGAGGCTTGTGTCTGCAAATGTTGAATCCAGCAAGCGCCAAGTTCCCACCTGATAAGAGAATCATCTTCCTTTGCCGCCTCTTCTAGTTTTTCAAGGCTTTCCCTCACTACTTTCCACACCAAGCTCTTGGCTTGCTCTGGGTTTACGGATGATATGGTAGATCCATTGTGAAGAAGTACCCGCAGGCTGCAACCAAACCACAAGGAAACTTTATCTTCTGAGCTTCCTCCCACATATATTCTTTTGGAGATGGAGATTATATAATTACCTGTTGACATTAAGGGCATTTGCACCTCCATCAAGTTGATCTTCAACCTCCAAATCATTTGGCAAGTTCCCTGTGCTGCTCGTTTCTTTGCAGCCTGAGGCCTCAACAAATGCCACATAACCTTGGTGTTGAACTATTACCATACCTAAAGTAGCAACATCCTAGATACAGAAATGAATGTCAGCTGCAACCTTTCATAAGAGAAAAACATAATGGTGATGTTTCTTACATGGATAGTTGTGCTCTCGTCTGCTGTAATTCCTTTTAAGAGGTTTCTTTCAAGCAGACTCATAGCTTGCAAGTTATGAGCATGAGCACCATCAACCTTCAAATCTTGCTTTTGCCCTGCATTTGAACTACTTCGAGCAACAGAAATTTTGAGCTTGCCTCTCTTTTCTTCATGTATTGCTCCACCATCAAACGCAGTTCTGCCCTTAACATCATCCACATGGCAGATAATATCCCTTGCTTGGACAAGAGCAGTATCAACAAAATAATTATGCAAAAGAAAGGCTTTTCGGTCTCTGACTTGACGCTCCTCATCTGTTTTACATGGCATGTTGGCCAGGATTTTGAAATCTTTAGCCCAATCCTTTTTTAATCCCATCCCATCTCGTCCTTGGCCACCTCCATTTCCTCCCCATGTTGGATCCTCTGCAGGTAGAGGTGGGAAGGTAGACGGAGAATCTGCCTCAATGGGTGGAACAACCCATGTGTTTGACCTTAGGCCATATGGAATATTTCCAAACTGCAGATTGAAATTGTTAGTTAATCTGTAAGTTAACCTGTTATCTTGCACATATTGAATGTAGCAAAGAAAGTGACCTTGTTTCTTTCGACAAATGATTTAATGAGGTCAGCATACGCCTGCAGAAAGTATCACCGATTTCTTCAGTTGCACTCAACACTAATTTAGTACTACTTGAAAAAAATAGTAGGTGTTGTTACATTGGCAAAAGCTTTGCTTAAATGGCGCAGTAAAACAACAAGAGAATGGCATTTAGTTTGCGGTTTGCCAGTATTGTAAAATCCAGTTTTGCATGCTGTCACAGTTACGAGCTTTCCATTGCAGAGTCTCACCTGTAGAAAATATTTGCAGTATATTCAATAAACAAAAACCAATCTAAGGAGAAGATATTGGGCACTCACATCAACTGCAAATAAGTCCTCTTCTCCTGCCTTATCTGAAGCTAGCTTCAAGGACCTCCTAATGACTGCATCAACAACAGAATAATTTAGAAGCTATAACATGGTGGATATTAGAGCTTTGAAATGATAACAAAGACTCACATACATTGTAATGGTGGCGTCAAATGAGAGAAGGAAAAGAATTGATAGAATTGGCCAAGTTTGGATGGAGGGCAAAGCTTTGCAATATCGCCTTTCTCATAGGCATCTTTAGCATCTGCTCCAGTCACAATTCCATCTGACTTTGCTTTTGGTTTCAGGTTTACTTTCTTGAAGCCCTTTAAGGAACCAAGTCCCTTCACATCCTCGTTTTCTTTGTTGTGAACAACTGGCTTGTCTGTTATCTCAGTGGCAGCTTTTATATCTACTGTGGCTTCTATTTTATTTTCTAATCCATTTGCTACTGCATTGTTAGTTGGTCCTTCTGTTGACTGTGGAATCGTATTCTGAGCAGAAGAATCCTTTGCATTCACTTTGTTGGCCAATGAATCTATCTGTTTCCCAGAAGGTCCAAAGCAGGTGGTACTGGAGACAATATCAAGGAGCCTTCTAATATGAAATGTAGCCTGCTCTTCAGTGTAACTTTCTGCATAAAAAGTGACATTGTTTAGCTCAATTGGAACACGACTTGAATTTAGAGCAGGTGTTTACCTTCAACCAATGTGAGAATGCAAGGCTTTAACGTTATCACCTCTATGGATTCTCTAAGCTTATCACCCTTAACCTGCATGTGATTCATAGGATTTATGTCAATGGTCTAGAGTACGAGAGGCAGTTAGACAAAGTTACCTCATGAGATAACGAGTAATTGGTGATGTGACACGTTTCCACATGGACAGCAAGGAGCTTACGCACATCTAGTATACGATCTGTTGAAATGCCCTGAATACAAAATTTATTGGTGAATTGCCTGAAGGCAATATTATCAATGCTAAATCCATATTAGAATGTACCTTCAGAACTATTTGTTTATCTTCCGGGAGGTTGACCACGATATCTAATATTACAGGTAAGGCTGTAAAAGACAGGCCAATTTTCGTTATGCTACCGATAAACCATAGAATCCAGTCATTCTAATTCAATCTATTTATCATCCGCCTATGGAAGACAACAACATTTTTTTGGAAGTTGGGTCCAGGCACTTACTTTTTTCCTCCTTTTTGCGTTTGTCTCCCTTCGCTTTGTGAAACTTAGCACGCCCTGTTCTTGGAGCCATATAATTATGCTGCGACGGATATGAATAGCAAAAATGACAATTTCCTCAGGAGGAAGTTATGTGAGTGTCAGGCTCGGCAGCTCAATCAAAGAATCCGCAGGTGCTCTAAAAATATGGGACACCTGCAGCTGTAATGCATTTTGAGCACCGGAATATTGTACAAATAGAATGGAGCTTTCCCTGTTAGATTGAACCGAAGATATTATAGAATTGAGAAACTGGCTGAAAATGCAAAGCTTTAGAGTTGCCAAAATGCGAAGTGAGAATTGAAGGAAGAAACCTGTACTAAAAAAAATGCAAATGCAAGAGATGAAGAGATGCGGAGGCAGCAGGGGGAAGGAAATGAAGCTTAAATATTTATGCTTGAACTTTATTCTGGTTAGGATGGCTTGTTATTGTGCATTCCTTATCGCTTTTCCAGGTTAATGTGTGTATGTATTTTCGGATATCGATTGAGTGGTAGTGATTCATCGGATGGTCATCCCACCCATATCTTCCCATCCTATGGCCTGCATTCATGTATGTATCCATCACGCATATCGTTCTGGGGCTAAGGTTTGCCACGTGCCACCTCCTGATGGTCGTTTCGAATTTTAAGTCCAGATTCCTGTTTTCTTGTCCGCTCCTTGTCTATCGTTCTAGATCGAGGTTCTGCCACGTAGCAATGCTCTACGGCGGCACGTGTCGCAGCTTTGTGTCCAAGAATCATTATACTTGATGATGGAAATAGGTTGGCGGCAATCCATCCTTAATAAAAAAAAAGGGTTGGCGGCATTTTTAAGGCTACCGTATTTCCTTTGCAAAATCATTTATATGTCTATTTTTTGAACATTTGCATCTTGACCATCTCTATAAATCATCTAGGAATTCTATTCCAACATTTATGCCTTTACCACATGCTCGCATTATCTCTGATTTGGGTTAAAAAAACCTAGAAATATAGAAACCCTTCCAAATTTTCATAAAAAACAGTTAGAAACATTCTCCTTTTCCCTCCAATCGTGACATGCCACGTGGTAAGTTTCTAACCCAGGAATGTTACAGAGATTTCTTGACTGTAGCGAAAAACTTCTCCGGCTCCTGTTGCAGCAAATTTACTCCACGATTCAGCCATTTACCTGTTATTCCAGCCATTTTACCCAGCGTTATCAGCCCAATTATCCAAAGAATACGAGTTTTGCAAAGAAGACAGGAAGAAAGCATAAGTCAAGGAACCAGTACCCAAAAAGATTTATTGCTCAAGCACATAATATGGAAGACACAAAAAACACTTAAGAATCATTCTGCCACATCCGCCAGTAGAAGCGTGCCACGTGGCGGTGTTTCAAAACAAGAATGCAAGTAAGAATTTTTGCTGAACGACGGAGCTAATACTGCGAGCTGTTGCGACGTTTTTACTTGCATTCTCAGGATTTACCCCACATTCCGGTCCTTTTACCCTGCATTCCAAGAGTTTGTTTACCTTGCATTCTGATGGTTTTTACTGGGCGCAGAATGATTCTTAAGTGTTTTCCACGTAACAAGAAACAAGAAAGGCAATCTACTTGCCTTCCCTGGCATGTCAACAGGGCGACGCGCGAAGCCCTGTTTCCATGCCAGGGAAGGCAAGTAGATTGCCTTTCCTGTATACTGAAAGGTTCCACGATGGAGAAGAAAGGAATAAAGCTAAATTAGCTGCATTGAACAAGAGCGAGGGAGACTGCAAATTGCATACTTGAAGAATTTACATGGAGTTGAACATGGCCTTTTGAGATGAAGAGTACGATAAAAGACCAAGAATTGACAGTACTGCTTGATGATCGTTCAATGCATGGCTTCATGCATGACCTTGCAAACAAATAGGACTTGACTATTCATGAATTGCAATCTCAAGTTACAGTCGCATGTGTTATTGTGGCGGGTTTTAGCCTGTATATGGAAACGAAGTTAGTAAGGAAGGAAGGAAGCATATTTTAACGTCACACCACTAGGCCAATATGCATGTCTCAACTTGAACCATGCTAATGGTTTTATATGTGTGACGTCCTTCTACTCGAGCTAAAGTGACTCTGGTAAACTTCGGGCATCAATGCAGAACTAACCATCCCCACTTTGACTGGCTTGGGTATAGAGTTTGTAGCTATAAACTCTATACCACCTCTCAAAACCATATCCAACCAATTAAGGTCCTTCAAGGGGCACCTAAGGTCATGCAATTGGATATTCTAGTGTGTCTTCTGTTACTAGTCGCTTTCCTGTCAAGGGACAATGCATAGGCTATATTGTAAGTGTGGAGATCTCCAAGCTCTAGGCTTCTCCTCCTATAAGATATGCTAGATCCTATTTGCAAAGCATTTTAGAATAGAATAGAATAGAATAGAATAGAATAGAATAGAATAGATTTTTCAACGTTCACGGAGACCGATTGGTCTATGGGACCCAAACAAAAAAGAGAGCAGCAAGCGTATTACTGACAGGATTAAAAAAACCCTGCCCCGAAGGGTTTTCAAGGGAAAAACCTTAGCAGTAATAAGTATGCTGACACGCTGTACAATTGTATATGACAGTTCAATACCGTCCCGGAGGACACAACTGAGTCCGTGCATCCATAACCTCCTGGAGGTATGACCCCAACAAACCCACTGACGCCGTAGCCAATAACTGATGCAACGGCTGGCCAGGCACTAGTAATCGAGCATATCGCTCTCAGATATGGGCAAACGCTGGGCAGATCTGGAGGGCATGACATTCATCCTCAATGGCGCCTTGATGGCAACACTGGCAAAGCCTTTGCTCTCGTGCTTCCCGAGCCCAACGTCCTGTTTCAATGTGGATATGGAGCCTTCAAACCATTATTTCTCTAATTGCCAGCCTCCTAAATGGATAAGCTACTAGTACATAGAGTGTATCGTTGCACACTGTTTATGTATTTGGTATTGCTGCAGTCATGCTATTCCTCAACATTCCACATTGGAAAGCAGCCTTTGGTGTTTTTTTCCACAAGGGACGTTAGGGGAAATGTTTCAATTTGGCCTCATCCCCTCCTTTTAAGATCCATTTGCATGAGAACCCATAAGCCCCATCTACATTGCCATGCTTTCACAGTAGCTCAAGTATAAATGACCTTGCATACTTCAACCAGATTTTGGCTATGAATTTCAAGTGCCTCTTGAAACATCTTGCAAAAATCCAAACCTGGGCAATGTATCTCTAAACAGGCTCATATGATCAATACTTTGTGTTTCTTATTTACTGCCCTTGGAACAATGCCATCAAATTCACTTTTTATAGACTTCTAATCAAATAAATTTGTCCCCAGAAATGGTCTCATCATACCCTAATCAACTCCAGAAAATGATGCTAAGACTTGCTACCAGTACTCGCGGACAAGCGTGACAGTGTGATGCCAACAGTAGAAAACCAAGGGAACATCGTTCATCTGTGGGTACATTCGCACCAATGATTAAGATAAGTTAAATTATGGGTCTTAATGGAGTTTACATTCGCACCACTAGTTAAATTAGCATATAGTTAAGAAACTCTTTTTGCATACCTTATAGCATTTTTAGCATACTTGAACTGAAGCCCTTGATGTGGAGAATATTAATATCTAGCATAATAACAAATGCTTTCTTTTGTATTTTTGTATGCTTTTCAATATGGTTTTGCTTAGTAGTGTATTCGATCAGATGTACTGATGTGTACATCTGCAGTGCGCATACGGTTGCATTAAATTTAATAGCATTATCCAATGGTTTTAACCAATGTTTCTGAAAACGTGCCCTGCAAGGATTGAGAGTCTCTATTTTAGGGTTAAATTTAAAGCCTTGGCTAGCTCCATCAAGAAGTGGAAGCAGCCCATTCCTGCTGCCGTATTAATGCGTACATTTGGAGTGCGCATACGGTTGCATTAAATTTAATAGCATTATCCAATGGTTTTAACCAATGTTTCTGAAAACGTGCCCTGCAAGGATCGAGAGTCTCTATTTTAGGGTTAAACTTAAAGCCTTGGCTAGCCCCATCGAGAAGTGGAAGCAACCCATTCTTGCTACCATTAGATTTACAGTTTCGCGGACAAATGTGTCAAAGCTGCTTTCACAGCAAGCACCTCTTCCGGCAACTACTCAATTCAGTTTTTTTTTTTTTTTTTTTTTTTTTAAGATGCTTAAAACTAGGCACTCATGCTTCCTGCTTATGGAAAAAGATAATGGGAATAAAGGTTTCTTCTTTTAATTATTTCCAAAAAAGAAAATAGTTATTATCCACTGTAAAAAGGGTTTTTTTTGTAAAACTTTCGGAAAGTATCTAACCATGGTATACATATACTAGTAGAATAAATGTGAATTTAGGGATCTTTTATCATGTAAGTGCCAATAATGTTCTGTGAACAGTTATCCTTTGAAGATGATATCCTGATACTTAATGCTTGGCTGCGCATGGTAACTAGGTATATTTCGGCTGTAAAGAATATTCGATGGTTGGTTGCACCACATGTTGCATATACATGGTGGTATGTTAGGCTTTTCTTTTTCATATATTTGTATGATATAAAGAGTGAGAAAAACATCATTGTCATAAATACATGATTTTAAGGTTAAACATTTAAGTAGTGGAGTTTAGTATATCGTTCATCCTATTCATAAAATAGTTTTCATTTTTCTGGATCAGAACCTTGGTCCCCTGCTAGTCTACCCTAATTCCAGTAGGTATACACTGGTGATAAGAGAGCGACCTGATAAGCGTGGGACCTGGGCTACTCCTCGGCCACTGGAAGCTTTATACATTCTCGGCATGATATGAATCTGGCTATGGTGCTTGCTAATGTTTCTGGCACAAGATACTAGAAGGTTTCTCCCTTTCGGGAATGGATATGACGGTTGCTCTGACATTATCTTCTGGCACAAGGCAAGTCTTTGTTTCAATAAAATAAAATTTAGGGTAGCTTGTAAAGCTGGTGTACAGGATTTGTATGATATCTTTCACATGCCTGAGGTGGTAGCACCATTTATACTGTGTACTCTAGTCAGTATCTTTTCCCACCGAGAATTCTAGTGTTGTTTAAGACATGGATAGATATGAATATAACTCAGATGGAGGCTCTGTTAGTTCAGATTCTGATGGCCATTTGATTGAGGACGAATTATATTATTTATCCATTCAAGAGTCATCTAGGATAATGGAGGAGATGCATATCAGAAATGCTAATAGGCAAAAATGCCCTCTACAAGAAGAGCAAGGTTGCAATTCCAAGAAAAATAATGCCAATTGGGTTAAACATGGTGGCAATAAACAGGGGGGATCTTCCTCAAAGGGCTTTGCCTACAACCAGACATTAGACAATGAGTCTGATGGTGAACAAGACGAATATCAGGTTTGATTCATGTTATTTAATGCATTTTATGAAAGGGATGACAGCCTGAAATGAAGTTAATACAGTCTAGCAATATATGGAAAAGAATCAAGGTTGTGGGTACCATTATTAGAGAATATCCTGGTTCATGGGTGGGATATGGTCTCTTTTTATATGATTATGTAAAGCTTAGTAGGCTTTAAGCTGAGAATATATATGCTTTGTAAATTAAACTCTTCGTTCTGTCCATTCTTGATGCTTTTAGAGTTACGAATGGTGAAGAAACGGGAAACCAGCTGTACCTTTTGGCCCTTGCTATACTACCATTTTCATGCTAATATAGTACTGATTGGCTGCAGGTACTTGGTTTCTCTTCTATTTGTTGCCTTTTTGTTGTTTTCTGAATTAAGGGCTTGAGGATGGACGATTGTTGTTCTATAAAGGATGAATCATCAGTGTGTACAAGTAATATCTACCCTCTTTAGTATGGAACTGGTCGATATGAAGTGATGATGCTGATGAAGTGTAGGGATTGACCTCGATAGATGTTCCTGCTAGTTGACTGAAGTTAAGGCTAGCTGTGACTGGGTTTTTTAAGATACTTCTGTTCATTGGTCTTACCAGTGACTTTTGTATCCCAAATTTTGATATTAGCCCATGTGTATTAATATTATACTCTATTCATGACGCATATTAAGTTTCTTCACCTTTAGCTGGTGTACACCTGCATTATATTCCAGGAGAGAGAGATGCAGATTCCACTAATCTTACCTACATGCAAAAAAGATCTAGCTGACCTTGGCTACAACAGCATCAAAATTGAGTGCCCCAGTTATGCTGTCCAGACTGTACTGGGTTGTATAAAGGATATTAAGACACATGAGTATATCTTACAAAGAGAGAACGCCAGAAAGGCAGATGAGTTCTCTATTATAGCACATCTGGGTTTTAGCGAATGGATTACAGTGGCACCTCGGATCAATAAAGCTGGGGACAATTGGGACAGCATATATCTAGTTATTAATTCTATTTATGACTCACTACCCGACAAAATATTCCATTGGACAGAGGAGGAAGAGGCATGCAGAAAGCAATTTTATATTGGCCTCAAAGCCTTGAATGCTGCTAATAAAATCAAGAAGAATGGGGAAAAGCCTTTGATATTCAATGAAAGTATTGAAGATGAGGAAGATCCTTTTGGGGACAATCTCCTATCAGAAGAAGATAAAATCACTTATCAGGTTGTTCTATATGGCATCCCAGCTGGGATGGAACCCATTCAGAGGCTTGGCAAAGACCACAAAGATTATTGGGATGAGGCTAGGACGCTTGGAGATGTGGATGAAAACTTTGTTGAGGGGCAAGATGATGAGTATAGGCCTGAGGCAATTGTTGATGTGCCTAGGACTTCTTACATTTCTTTGGATACCATAAACTATACAATGGCAGTTGGATGAGTGGAGGCATTTTTTGCCTCCTTGTAAATATTCTTTCTTTCGTTGATCATGTTTTTGGGTTGCCCCTAGGGGGGCAATCCCTTGTTTGTGTGGGTTTTTGGCATATTCTTGATATATGCCAGTATATTCCTAGAATATGCAGAAAACTGCTACAAACTTGCTACTGCCAATAAACTGGTGGTCACCCCTGTTGCTGGGGGCCGCTTTTCGAACTGTCTAACTGGCTGTGTATTTCTGCCTGTGAAGAAGCGTGCAATCACAAGAAGGAGAAGCGTGCCCATGCCCAGCTGCTTCATACCACGTTTCTTCACGCCGAAAAAGCAACCAGTAAGTTTCTCGCATCGAGTTCTTCTTTTACTGTATTATGGAATCTGCTTCTTTCATTCTTAGATTTTAGAAAATAATATCGTCTGAAAAAAGGAAACAATTCTGCTTACAATCTTGTATCGACGGAAACGGCCTCCAAAACTAATTGACCATGCCTGTTGAAGCAGCTTGGAATGTTCTTGTGGGATGCAAAGAACATGCATAAGTAGTCTCCAACCTCTACAAAGGTTAAGGTCAGCCTTGGACAGCCAAATGTTAGACTAAATGTGATTTAGGCTCAAACCTCAGAGGGACATAGCCAACTGAAACTATATCATTTCTAGAACCAGAAGTTATGTAGTTTTGGAGCGATCTGTTTCAGCCATTCTAGGACTAAAGGTTGGCTTACAAACTGCGCGTAGGTCAGACATTTCTTTCAATGTGCAGGATCTGCAGTTTATTACTTCTGGCAACTTTGGCAGTTTGCAAAAGCATTGGGCTCCAAGTCTTCCTTCAGAAGTAATTGGATAGTATAGACAATTATTTGTTTTGTTACACAAGTTTCAGACAATATTCAATGGGGTATAAATTCTTTGCACTGTCACATGACTTTGTAGGCAGCACTTCTTTCTTGGCTGTCTGGTGCTACTTGTATGTACAATTCTGCTTTTGGGAATGCAAAAGCAAATGCTGCACAGGGTGAAGAATGATTAAGACTAGTGCTTTTATATTGTACTTTTCCATGTTTCTGTTTGCATGTACCAAAAAATGAAGCTTTTTTGAAGTCCATTGGATTTGTTTTCATGCTCTCATCATCTGCCCTCTTGAAATGACCCAAGCACAAGGTAAATAGCGAATAAGGAGCATTTGTTTAACTCAATGTTGCCTCCATGAATATCTTAATGTTAATTTATTCTTTGTTTGTAAGGTTGTCCCAAGTGCATATGCACAAAAAAGGATTGGGTTTGCCTTAATCATGCCTTGTTGCTAGTTCTTTTTTTACTTTGCTACCACGCTTACTAAATTCAAAACTAAATTGAACCACTGAAATGTTTGTTTGCCTTCCTTTGTAATATTAAAGCAACTACCTCCTTGCAAGTTCCTTCCATGTGTAGAACCTCACAGTTTGGTTCTACTTACATAGATTGGTGTCTAATTACATAAATTCTCTTATCAATGAGACAACCTTATCTTTTTTAGGAGTTTGATCACACAAATGACTCCAAATGATTTCAAATCACCAAGCACCCCATACATGGATTAAAGCTCGAACAATTTCTATACTAAACATAATAAACAACAATTTCAAATCACCAAGCACCCCATACATAGATTAAAGCTCAAACAATTTCTATACTATACATAATAAACAACAATGTTCATTACATCTAGCTAACACACCTCTATACTCTTGAAGACTAAGCACATTGAACAATGTTTACCAACAAAAATGACCTAGTAATGTATAGCCTATAAACATATTGAACAATGTGTACGACAACCCAATAATGCTCCCTCTGACTCACTATGTGTTCATAAATAGGCTTCAATGACTAACATCAAATTTGCAACCATTGAATGTGCCTAGAAAACATTTTTATCAAGTATCATATCTGCAATGAATGTTACTCTTTTGAATATGAACAGACATTAGCTCCTGCGCTTGCAGGTATTTTGGATTACCCAACTCTTCAAGAGCGTAATGCAGCATTTGCTGATACTTTGCTTACTTCTGCTGTCTCTTGCTTTGGTACACGCACTTCTGGTGTTGCTCATGCTGGTAGGAAATCCTTTCCTAGAAATGCCTGGTTTGATGAAGACTGCAAGCAGCTTAAAAAACAATTGCGAATGATAGTTGAGCCAGATACGCGACATAATGCCATTCAGAATTATAAGTCTGTTTTGAAACGCAAGAAGGCACGCTTTGTTGCTGAGCATCAGAAGCAAATGTTTGAATTACCGCTTTCGTGAGCCTCGGACCTTCGGCGCCAAAATATTATATCGACCACCTCCTACCCTTGGACATATTTCTATGCAAAGAATGGGATGAGCGATTGGTCCACTTATATGATCATCCCGTGGTCCTTAATTACGTGCCTCCTTTGGTAGGTGATATTCTTCAATTCACGAGGAGGAAAGTCAAAGAAGGACTGCGACATCTATCTAATGGCAAGTCTCCTGATCTTCAAGGTTTGCAAGCGAGAATTGCTTAAATGGGGGTCCGCTATTGCTTCCAATCATCACTACTCTTTTAAATCAAGCTTTGCAAGAAGGCTTGCCGTAAAACTTGGGCGTCAAGAAGGTCGCACCAATTTACAAAGCGGTGATAAGCATGACCCTTCTAATTATCGCATGATCATGGTAAGTTCCATATTTTCAAAGCTCTTAGCCAGTCTTCTTGAGAAGCGATTGACATCATGGGCGTAACATACTTGGTGTATGCGTCTTTGTAGGGACGGCGGGGCTTTAAGTCCATGCCATTCTACAATAGACCATATTTTCACATTCGCGCATGCTTATTGAACATAGTCGGTTTGAAACAAGACCTCTATATATGCTTTGTGGATTTTACTTCTGCTTTTGATACAAAGATTACGCGAGCTTCTTTGGCGGTGCGCACTTCTGGGTTCCACAAGATCTTCAAAATGCGCTTTATCGGCTCTATGAAAGGGTTTTGCTAAATTTCCAAAGATCGGTACTCAAATCACTAGCAATATTGGAGTTAAATTCGGGGGTTGCCCTTTATCTCCTACACTCTTTGGCTTGTACATTGATCAATTGGAAGAATGGCTTGATAATCATGGCGGAGGGTCCACATTTGGCACACTATATCATTAGGCAACTTATGTATGCCGATGATGTTTCACTTCGCGCACATACATTTGCTAGTATGCGGCAACATTTACATGCTCGCATAGTTTTGTAAGAATACAGTCTGGCGTGTTAATCTCCAAAAGACCAAGCTTTTGGTAGTTCAATCTTCTCGTCACAATGTTCCCCCTATGTACTATGATAGCCGCGAAGTTGAAGTTATAGATAGCTACAAGTATCTTGGTGTAGAATTCTGTAAGAACACACTTTGGGAACAGTGTATTACCAAGCGGGTGGCTGCTGGATGGAGAGCACTCTATGCAATGCAAAACAATTGTTTTCGCGCAGAAATTCATGATTGGCCACGGAAAGCCCACTTGTTTCGGGCTTTGGTAGAGCCTGTTTTACTGTATGGCTCTGAAGTGTGGGGGCACGCCATTAGTGCTAGTGCTTGGGAGAGCTTGGGCCGGGTGCAAAAAGTCCTTTCTCACTTACGCCCTCGGAGTTAAAACAACGGTGCCCTATGCTATTCTTTTTTAAGAGAGCGGGTTTTTGGCCTCTTCAACATTACGCCATGAAGCGCCATCTCCACTATATCTATCCAAAGGTGCACCACATGGATGATGTTAGATATCCTGTTCTTGCACTTGCCATGGTTGAATCTCCTCAACGTTTGAAACGATGTTGGAAAGAGCATTGCACTACATGGTTTGCCCGTTGGGCTGTGCAACCAGAGCACTGCCTGATGCTTGCCAGTTCTGATCCTGAGCTTTTGCAACAATATCTCAATGGTTGTTTTTCTCAAAAGATATGGGACGCAGTTACTTTGGCCCAAGTGAAAAACCGGTCATTATCATGCACACATAAATCCCACCTTAGCACCGGGGCCCCAAGCTTATTTGCTTGCTTCATTGTCCAGAACAAGCTTGTAGCTATTGCATCAATTAAGCACGAGGGGTCCCAGTGCTACGGATTGAGACAGGTAGATGGGAGCGGCCGCAATTGCCGTGAGAAGCGAGACTATGTGCCTGTTGCCAGTTACAGGTTATTGAAGATGAAAGCCATACTCTTCTGAGTTGCCCTGCTTTTGAGATAGTCCGGAATCATTTTTTGACCTCAGCATTCCATTCCACGCTTCCACAACTTCTCAGAGCACCATCTGTGCATGACTTGGCATTATACATACTTGAGGTTCTAGATAAACGTCAGCAATTACTGAGCCCTCAGTAGTCATTATCTCCGCTTGTCTAGTATCATCATTACTGCAAAGGTTTTTCCCTTGAAAACCTTTCGAGGCAGAAGTTTTTTAATCCTAGTAGTAATGACTGTACTAGCCCATTGTATGGGTCCCATGACCTATTGGTCTCCGTGGACGTTAAAAAAACTATTCTATTCTATTCTATTCTTTCATGAAGAATCGCCTTGTGAGCTATAAAAGCCTTTGATCTTTGTTGCTATTTCGCCACATTTGCTAATCTCATTTTAATAATATTCGCCAAAATTTTTACATCTCTTAGGGCTAGAAAATAATTAGACACAACACTATGTCTCACCATCTATTCTTCGGATGTCCCTTGGTGAAGCAGTCACTTGGTCATTGTGTCCCTTTTGGGAAAGCTTCGTTAAAACCTCTTCTTCCTTGGAGTCTCTTTTATCAGCTATGCCCGTTTCCTAATGCCTCCCTTTTTTTGAAAGGCTTGCTGGAGTCTTGGGAGACAGTACGAACCTTATTTTGTATTGATCAAGCTGCATGTTATCGGTTGAGAGCCCCTTGTTGGTGGATACCTGTGGAAAATAATCTCCCACTTTGTGCCTCAGTTCATCCATTAACTCAACGGCGCTGGAGGTTAGCATGCATCTTAACACTTGCAGCATGGTACGATTCTGGCCAGTTAGCGACTTGGCAGGTCTTTCAAACAAAATTCTTATTGTCTCGATGGGATAGACCTATTTGGCAAAAGGTTGCTAGTAATCTGCCATTGGTTGCTCCAGAGGCTATCGAAGGGTGCATGTGGGTTTCCCACCAGAGTGTTCACGAGCATAGGCTTGTGAATTCTATGTATAGGCTGCTTGTCAATGGTGATATCCTTCCGCCATCCACTAAGTGGTCCCTTCAGCTCTCACCTCCTAGTTGGAGACGTATGTGAACTTGGGCCTGGGATAAACTACTCCATCCTAAGGTGGCTGTGCTTTGGTGGCAGATGTTTCACAGATGCCCTCGGGTGAATGTGCTTGTCCACAGATTTGATCCTCGAGTGTCAACACTCTCCCACTGTGCAAGCAAAGGGACGAGACCATTGAGCATTGTTTCTTTTTATGTGATCATCTCCAGCCTGTTTGGTCTTGGTTGCTTTCTCTTTTTCATGTGACATTGACAAGTCAGCAAGTGCTTCTGGCTATTTATCCGGATACTTGGAATAAGGGGCGGAGCAAGCATTTCATTTGGCATCAGGATGGTTGTTGTGGTCCATCTGGAAGCGCAGAAGATTGTGTATCTTTCAGGGTTTGGATATTCCTCCTGCAGTAGTCCTCCGAGACGCACAAGCTAGAATCGCTAAGGCCTATCATTGTTTTTCACTTGCTCCTGCTAAGCGACAATTGATATTTGAGTCCTATTTGAGTGTGTTGTCTTATGCATAGGTTGATGGTTCTATTCAGTGGATCATGATTATCCTCTGAAATTTTATTCCCGCCTCTGCATTTGTATCTGGCTTTTGGTTTGTGTTTTAATAAAGTTTGACGTTCTTCAAAAAAAATCTATTCTTCGGATGTCCTTGGTGAAAGTACTCGTCTAGTACAAGTGATCCAGTGTTGCGGCATGATATTCAAAGAGTAAACTTTTCTGGATTTATTTCCTCATTCTGCATACCTTTGAAATTTTGGAAAACATAACAAGGCAGGCTCATACATGTGCACATTATTCTGAGTGGTGTTACAAGTGGATGATTTCATAAGGAGTATTTTACTGAAGGTCTATGTCAAATGTGACACTCTACAAGAGACAAGTTTAATGTATTGTGGGTTTGCTTTAAGACTCTCACAATATGCTTTAACACGATGACATCCAATGCATTCTCAATTATCTGAAAAGTATTTGCCCAATCAAGAGATGTAGAATATGGCAAAATGTACATGAACAATTAGTTAAAGTG
Organism: Isoetes taiwanensis; assembly: GCA_021234155.1. Classification (NCBI taxonomy): domain Eukaryota; kingdom Viridiplantae; phylum Streptophyta; class Lycopodiopsida; order Isoetales; family Isoetaceae; genus Isoetes; species Isoetes taiwanensis. The sequence continues at coordinate 13,366,003 of JAJEKV010000018.1, forward strand.
GTTCTCTTATGGATGCAGTTGTGCGCTTGAACTTTATGAAGAATACAACATGCAGTATCAAGCATTCTAAAAGTGTCCACCTTGGCGCAAGACAAGTGATACATTGGCATGTTATTTAGCAAGGGCTATCCTCCTGAGTTAAAATCGTGCCCTTGTTGACATGTACACCAAATGTGATGGTAGTAAGAACATAACATCATAGTGTCACTCAGATTATTCACAAAACAGGCATGCACTTCATGCGCTACAACTTCTTATGATGACGCAGTAATAGAGAATAAAGCCACAAAAGTTTAGCTTTGCTAGTGTCTTAAATTCTGTGAGAGCATAGGAGCAATAACCAAGCATATACACAGCGAGATTCTCAAAAGCATACTACTTTTTAGAATATCCTTATGGACATGTATCTAAATGTTGAAGCACATGGTATTTGAAACATTGAACTGCCGGAATTGAGCCATGGAACCAGATAGAGTTATATTTGCCTTTAAAGAGGTATCTGGCCATAGATTAGGGCAGGCAGTTATATGAGGAGCTCAACAACTATATGTTTCATTCAGATATTACTGTTTGCAACACCTTATTGATATATTGCCAATCATTTTTGGCTGACTTGCAGATCCAGATGTGGTTTCATGGGGTACTTAATTGGGGCTATACCAAGGTTCTTAATGGCCAAGTCATTGTTAGCTAGACGATGCCACAAATGCTCCAAGTTTCAGGTGACCATGCTTTTCTGATTAGATGGCATTCAGTAGGCTTGCGCTTGTTGCCGCACAGGATTGGTGGATTAGGGCTATCAATTGTGAATGATTTCGACCAATTTCAACAGAAGTATGTAAAATAGATGGTCATACTTCTGTTGTTTGCCAAGATGGTACTATTATCGAATTATCATTTGCTGAGTCTGATATACGAATGACTGAATCAGATGCTAAATGGACGAGTCTGATGGAAAATGGAATCCAAATGGCATTTTGACCTGTTTCCAACCTAATCATCTGGTGACAATGAATACAAGATCTAACAAAACCATATAGCTATGCCACTTTAAAGGTCTTGGTCTAAGAAGAAATAGTTGTCTTGTAATATACAAATCAATGATAGTTTTATTGCTGGATCTAACAGCTTGTGACGTATTTTGGTGTATCTATGATGAAATTAGCATGAGCCATTCCATGATCATGGCACTCTTGTTTCTTAAAACTCAACCAGTGAAACCTTAAACTTAGGCTGAATGTGAACTTCTTTGGTCTGCCCCATTGATTCCCATGCTTTTCATACTTTACCACAGTAACTGCTTTGGCCTGGATGTGCCTATTTATCATCACAAGAAGCGAAGAGAATGGTTGCAAGAAAAATATTAGCCTACTTGAAAAAGGACAACATTTGCAAATAAGCACTACTTGAATTGTTGAGTCAGCTACACAATTATAGTTCATGCACATTTCTACTAATTCACATTTTTGACAAAGCTCCATGCAATTATGCAAAAACTCACGCATAACAAACCAAAGACAGATTTAAATGAGTCTGCGCTATTTTCCATATGTATATCCATGTCATCTTCAGAGTCCATGCCATGCAAGCAATTTGTTGTTTTGTAACAAACAAACGTCCTTAACTCGTGAATTCTAGAGCCACAATAATAAGGAACTCCACATGTGTAAACACAAAACAATAGCAAGTGCTTAATTTATTAAACCATTTTTTAAGCACACAGATGCATTAAAGGACAAGACCTTAAATCAATAGCTCTGCTACAAAATAAAGATAGAATTCACACTTTTGCAATCTATGATCTAGAGCCAAATGTAGAATTCATACTTTCCATTTGAAAATGACTTGCAGACATATGGGCATCGTGAGCACACATTTACAGCAGACTATTATTGAAGCTTTTAACAAATGTTAACAAAAAAAAAACTATGCTATGAAGCTTTACTGCCAGGACAGCTACACATCATGGAGCTTTCATCATGAAGCTTTCAGTAAAAGGAGCCATGCAAAAGCTTTGTTTATGTTACTTCTCTGATATCAGTGCTTAAGCACATTGCAGATAGTGTATATATTGTGCCACCAAGCACGTGAAAATTATAGCGCTCAAATGCTCTATTGAATTTGAACTTGCATATTTAAAATGCTTTAGAAAATCACGTCCTTTCCAAGATTCTTGAAACCCCTACTCTAAAAAAACCATGCTATTATTATGCTAAAAATCATTTACATGACCATGTCAATGGTGACATTGGCAATGCAGCTGCACTCATGGCAAAATTCATATTCATTGCCAATATTAACTCCACTAAATGAGTGTGTTTGGATCTATACATAACGCATCTATAATTACAAATTCAATAACATTCTATACTCTCCTTAATCGAAACTACGCCAATTCTTGCCACTTGTATATTCATCACAATGTGCAAAGATGTCGATGCATCAAGGTCTTCCAACAAGCAACCCATTGATGTGTTAGCATCTGTTTAACACCCATCATCAACCATACTAACCCCCAACAAAAAGTATCACAAAGCAACCGCGGCTTCCGACCACATACTCTTCTGGCCACCATCGAGACAAAGTTTTCACCATCTCAAGCAGATGAAGGGAGAAGGGGAAAAATGGGGTTTCTTGGCGCCTGCGGCTAGGGCGGCGGTGACAGGGAAGGTCGCCGTATTCCTTGCCCTTCCGGCACTGCAACAGTCGGTTAGATCAGTTTAAGAGGGGCTTCAGCGGATAGCAGGGATAAGGCAAGCATATTTTTTGGGTCTGCATCTTTCATTACAGTCTGGAAGATTTACGGTTTGGGAAGCATCTCCAGGGCAGGTTCTTGATCTCACAGGTAAACCACTAACGTGGTATTTTGTTCTGATGCTTTGGCATCATAATCTTTCTTGCAAAAAGATTACATCGAAACAGCGTGGATGCTCATAAGGTGGAACAGATCATTGTGATTTCTTGAAAAGAGAGGTTTCTTAGCCTTACAAAACCTTTCAGTCCTAATTTTTATACAGAGCCCAAAAATTGTTGGCCATTTTCGTCCCTTGTTTCTTTCTCCGACTCTTTCTTACTAGCAAGACAGGTCCAGATTTACTATGTTATGATCAGAAATTTTCATGTACGGCAGGAGGTCTTTTGGATTTTGGAAGCATTGATTTATTGAAGAAGAATAATATGTCGTATGTCAGGGCAAAATGCATTGATCATTCAAGCACTGAAGCTTGAAATATTCTAAGTATCTTGGGGCTATTTTAAGAACTGTTATGCTTGGAATAGCTATTTTTTGGTACTAATATGCCAAATACCAGGTTCCATCCAATCTGATTTGGATCACTCGAATACTGCTATGTTCGAGTTGCGTATCTATGGTACTGATATGCCAAAATTACAGGTTCCATTCAAACTTGAATACTGCTATGTTCAAGTTGATTAGAATTCTATGGCTTTTCTCTGATGATCCATGGTATTTCTTTCATTCCTCATGCTTCTGAATACTTAATTTGGCACTCCAAGATTACATGAATCTTTCGGGAGCTTTCTTTCCTAGTATCTTCTTGTATACTATGGTTACCAAGTTGGAGGATTCATGCGTTTAAAGTATATCAGCTCTTAGAGCAGATAATAAGCTTCTGCACAAAGAGGATTTGCTTCTCTATGTGTAGTGAAGCATTGTACTTTTTATTTCATATATAATATAAAAAATTCGTACTTTCAAAAAAAAAAAAGTCGATTAATGCAGGCGCATACAACCTAGAAGCTCCTCGAGCATGCATAAGATAAGGCTTTAGTACTTTCTCTGGAGGTAATCTCCATAAGCTTTCTTGGCAGAATATGACTTGGGCCTATATTTGACTGTTAGGAGGAGAAGAAAATATTGGTCATGGTAAAAGCTCGTTGTATCTTTCTATTCTACGCTTTTAGAGGCAATCCTTTCATCTGCATAAAATGAACTCGGTTCCAACAAGAAGGATCTTGAAAACAAGGGTCGTAAGCCTAAAATTAAACTCAGTTCCAACAAGAAGGGTCCTGAAAACAAGGGTCTTAAGCCTAAATTAAACGTAGGACCAAACATAGTCTGCCAAGAAATCCTATAAAGATTAATCACATGCAAAGAAAGTGCTAAATCCTTATGTTATGTATTTTCAATCAAAAAACAAGAGTCATCTTCGTGCTTCATGGAAGTCCTTTGCAGATTTAAGCTTCTAAAATTTGTATTGGTCTGGTATGCAAAATATACTTCACAAATAATTACTAGAAAAATGACTAGGTAACTTCTTTACTTCAATAGCAATACAAATTCTATTCATATGAAATCAATAATGCAAATAATTATTGAAAAGATCATTATTCATATGGTATTGACCAAGTTACTATTCACATGTTGACATCGGCATCTCGAGCTTGTTCTGCATCGAGCAACTTCCTAAATCACCAGTTTATTATTTATAAGCTTGTTCATCAAACTTACAAGGCTAGATTTGACTGCTTAGCTTTGATCCGGCCGCTATGTGTCTCATGGATCGACTCCCATCTATTGCTGGTGCTCATCATGGTGCAAGTCAGTTCATATCTCTACCTCTACCGTTAAAATATAATGTTGTTAAGGTGAACAACATTCTTGATTCTTACAAAATGAAGTTACTTTGCAAAATGCTTAAATGCTTTTTATTGGTATATGCAGAAAAATGCTCTCAAAACTGGATTTAGTGGATGACAATGAAATGTTGCCCGAGCCTTAATCTATCAAGTTAAGGCCTATTTATATTTGGACCATGATGTACCTCATCCGATTATGCACATCAGACTCGATCAGGCCCTGCCAATATTGTTTTGATGCTCCAGGAAGGCAGATGCATTTCTTCGTAGCAATTTCAGATCTAGGAAATTGAAGGTGGTTCTGATCATTTTTCTGAAGGCGCAAGCACAAAGAACTGCTAAATGAAGTCAGGTTTGGCTCAAAGGAGTGTTTCTATTGGAAAAGTATGATGCTTTGTTTATCAATAGATAGCAAGCCTTTTGAAATGCTTGATGGATCTTCCAGTCTTAGCAATTTCAATTCTGTTTTAAAGGAGGCCAGTATTTATTTTAGAAATATCAGTAGATAGCGATTTCTTTGTTTTGAAATGCTTGGTGGATCTTCAGGTCTTAGCAATTTCAATTCTTGATTTTAAAGGAGGCTAGTATTTATTTTAGAAATATGGTAGTGCTGCTTGAGCATCTTTTGGAGCAAAGAACGCTATCCCCCAAGGAATTTTTTGTTGTATGTTCTCCTTCAAAAACATGCCCCAATGCTTTTATATTTTGGGTTCTTAATTTTTAAGCAACAGATCTAATTCTTTGTGGTGTAGATCCAGGACCAAGCACATGTACTCCAAGGTCTGTGGCTATGATATTCTATGTTCAGGCCAATTCCCATAAAGTCATGGTATCAACTATCAGGTGTGGGTGGATGGCTGTCCCTTTATGGAAGCCTCTGTGGACGTTAAAATATACTTCCTTCCTTCCTTCCTTCCTTCTATTGTCTAGAAGTAGCAATTTGAATTGATTCTCAAAACATGGCTTTGAACTATGATTTAAGCCATTTCACCCTCCGGCCATAGAGGGCAACCCTCCGTGCGCAGCACCTTGTTTTGTTTGCAGTTCTTTGATAATGCCTAGTTTAGAGATGGAGATTGGTAATGGGAGCATGGTCGGGGCCGTTGTTGGGGGCCAGTCTGGGGCTGCCGAAATCAGTAGCCTTGTGGGGGTTGTGGGGGCTAGGCCAGCCCATGGTAATGAGGTAATTGATCTTACTAGTGATGAAGATGCCTCGGTTTCCCCTCCTGTGAGGCCTCCTGCATCTGCCCAAGTATTTATGATGTCATACATAATGCTATGCCCTCTCCCATTGTGTTCTCTCCAAATGGGGAGTGAGTGCAGGTGGCCTTGGAGGTGATGCAATCCATTGTGAATATCAATATACTTGCCGAGTCTGTGGCAGCCTCTGTTCGATTATTCAGGATGCAATTGGGTCGTTTGTTTGCAGCTTTGGAGGATGCAGTTTCACACATGGAATGGGAGGAGATGGAGGTGAGCTCTGCTGATATGAACTTGGTAAGAGCTCTTTTGAGGCGCATTGATGCAATGCCGAGGCAGGACAATGCTGTCGTGGACAACAATTAGATATTGAATTCATTTCTTGTTTTCTTGTGTTCTTTCTTTCGTGAATTCTGTTTGTGTAGGTCTGTTGCATTGTTGAAGAAAACAAATCTGAAAAATATATGTGGAAAATGCCCGTGTGTTTGGAAGGAGAAAAAAAAGTGTTGTGTGCTTGGAAAAAAAATAGATTTTGATGGTTGATTGGTTTTCATTGGTTGCATGAGAAAGGTACTTGGAAAAATTAAAATAAAAAAAGGAGGCAAAATGGATGTATGTTTGCATGCGCATTTGCATTTGCATTTGCATGGGATTAGCCCCTGCCCTTTAAGGGTGCCCAGGCTACTTAAACTTGCGCAATGCACAGGAAGTTCAAATCCCCCAGCTTGTTTCTTGCTTTGAATTCTTATGACCTGCTTCTTGCTATGAAAGATCGTGGAAGGAAATGATGGCGCATACTTCAACCTCATCTGTAGTAGCCAGATGCACTTGATGGCCTTTTTTGGCGTGTTCCTTAAGTTTCTACAACCATTTTTAGAACTGGCTATGTGTGGCGTGCCCTACTTTACAGGGATTGCAGAAAGGAATTAGTATGTTGCTATTTTGACGTCAACACTTATTTAGTTTGGTTCTCTATGGTTGTCAAACGCCCTAAAGAATAGGGCCACCTAAGCGTTTGACCCAACACTTGCTTAGGTGTACGCATAGGATGGTCCTAGAGGGAATGTGCCAAGGAATATTCCCCCATCCAACCCTCAGGGAATGGCTAGAGGTTCCATCAGCAATAAAAGGTTCCTCAAATAATTTAGATTTAAATACTCAGAGGTTAATTAAGCAATAATGCAAACACAACAAATAGTAGCAATTGAGGCCTATGATCTGCCACACTATGCCTGTCGTATATCATAGAGAAATATTTACTTGAAAAAAAATCCCAGAAAAGGACACATTCTATGACAAGTTGACGAATGCTTGCATATCTGAAATCACAAGTAGAACTACATCTTGTGCCATTGAAAAATCAATCCAAAAACTTTTTAAAGATCATCTCAAGAGTAAATTATCTCCAAATAGAGTGCAACAGAACATATAAGAGCGCACTTCATCATACCTCCGATGACTGAACTTGCACACTTCATCGTACCCCGATGACTGGCCAAATTCTTGATAAACATCATCTCAAACCATGCCAGATAGAAATTACACCAACTAGGACTGCAAGCGAAACCCATTGGATTACCACTGATTTGTTTCCAACTTCGGTTTCCCATGACAATGTGACAGTTAGCAAGAAGCCAGTGATTGGCTTTAACAAAGGTACTCTTGTCCATTTTGAACCAGCATCTACCCATGGGTTCAAATTTAAACCATTTGACAGCATATTTGTCTTCATTAGTCTTCTTGATCCAAAGTTCATTCTTGTGATGTTTGATCTTCATTTGTTTCCAAGCAGCTTCTATGACTAATTCCATGATATAGCAGATACCAGTATCTCCCTACAAGGGATTGTTCTCATAGCATTTAGGGATGTCTGCCACATACGCTTCATGTATCTTGGGAGGAAGATTAATTATCACATCATATATGGAATTAATAACCCAACTTGAGTTGTTCTTTTCGGGGAACAACGTGCACACTTTAGCACACATAATTTTGGAGACATCAGGCCATATTCTCAGAATGTCATTGAGTACATCAGTGATTATTTGAGAGATTTATGAGTAGGTGGTACAATGGGCATTATTAATCCACCTACAATCACTTTTATGGGCCTTAAATATGGTAATTTTTCAGATTCAAAAAGGTTGTTGCCAATCAAATCCTAAATTGAGCTTGTCCTTGATCAATTTTTGAGATCTGTACATCTCTTGAAAATCAGAACTGCCAAGCCTATTTAAAGTTGTGTGTCTGATATGTAGAGGACAGATAAATGACGGGTTGTTAGTGGCTTTGTCAATCCCTGATATGTAAAGATTTCTTACTAGCCATTCCAAATTACTTGTAGCAGCAGGATCATTAAATACAAACTTTCTATTATTTTCTATTTTGAAAGCTTTGGTGATGCTCCTGGATACTGTTTTCCATACTTTGGTTTTAAAACCAGCCTTATCCTCATCAGGAATATTGGGATATAAATACTTGTGCACATCAAAGAAAGTATCGCACATGTTACTGATATCTGTTTCTAGAGCACACCAGTCAAGCACTCCATTAGGACTTTACTTGGGCATTTCTGGCAGCCTAGCCTCCCCTCCTAGCTTCCCTCCTCGTAGACAAAAAAATAAACAGATACAAAGTAAGGAAGCTTGAACTACTAAAGTGCAAGACAGTAAGAAGGGACAGATGTTACCTTCGATGCTGAGCAAACGCCTTTGTGCTCCAATTTTATACAGTCCAACGGGCCCAAGAATGCCATGTACACAGATTTCTCAATCCAAGCAACTCTTACCTTCTAAATGTATCGACCTGCATCCTAGGCATGGTCGGGCATGCCAAGGCTGCACAAATCCATCCATGAATACGAGGGAAATGAAGATTCCCTTTTGCCCTATTTGCATACCCAAAAACATGCAATACCCAGTATAAACCATTATGTACTAAATATACGGTTCCATGTAACAGCAAAGCATATGAGGGCATACAGATCAAGGATTCTATCACAAATGTCGAGGCATATGTAGACATTGTTATGACACATATAAATTTGGTGATTGTGGAGTCCAAAACTGGAGTGAAGAAGTTTGACTTGCCTAATACTCGAATGCCTTGAATCCTTCTTGTGTAATCTGATCCTTCATTCCTATCTTAGCAGCATTATGTATCGAATGCATTTCCTATGTTTGGACAAAAGGTCAAACTATGTCTACAATGTGCTAAAGATCATAGAACATTTGTCTAATTTATTTATAGAATTGGTGAAGATTGTATCTTCAAAATTACTATCTTTCGAAGGAGTTTATATCTTTAATGGAGGAGTTTATATTTATAGCAGATATTCTGTGCAAATGTCTTGCCAGCATCTTATTTCTAGATATTTTCATACGATTGGAATTCTCAAAAGCAACAGATTTGACCCTTGCTGGGTTTTGTTTCAAATTTTTCAGTCGGCTTTGGATTAGTTGAACAAAATGAAAGGGTTAAATCCGTAACAGCAAGGGTTGGATTTGGGTGCCTTAGACTATTGGATTTTGTACATGAAACCATTAGAATTTAATTCTGAAAAGGTCTTGCTCATATGACTATGGTCTTCTTTGGAAAAAGTGCATTAAGTCTTGGATTTACAATATTTCAGTATAAATTAGGGTCCTAGAGGCTGAAGGATAATGAGTACTGGTTTCATACATAATTACATATTCGGATTGATAATACAGTTAATGGAATTGACCAGGGCTAATGTTTGACCTAGGGATCTAGGTTTGACTAGTTTTTTTTTCCCCTTTCTTTTGTGTGTTGGGGGTGGAGGTAAGTAGTGCAAAACATGGACTTGAAATTTAATTCCAGGAGCCTAACTTGATAATGAGCCTCCCTAGAGGTAGCAAACCTTTTAATAAAATATAATCAAAAGAACCGAACCTTTGAAAAAAAAATATAATTAAAAGAACATGTGCTTCATTTTTAGTTTTGCCAAAAAAAGTCAAAATGAATAATAAGTATTGTGATGACCTAATTGTTTTGTGGCGAAGGTCTTTCTCAGCTACTTCCCTCAGCAACAGATTATCGAATCATTAATGTTCTGGTTATGTGTGATGGAACTCGACAGGTATGCTGTCAATATGGTGATGATACTTTTCTTTTTCTGGAGGCAATGGAAGAGAATTTGTCCTGTGCTACAAAACTTCATAACATATTCTCCATGGCTTCGGGTTGTTTCTTGAATTGGAACGAATGCACTACATTGTGGGCATTAGAAGAACCTATACCTAATTTTATGCATCAATATCCATGAAAAATAATACCAAGAAGTAGCTCATCCAAATTGTTGAGTATCTCACTTCGTATCAACAGGTCAGTGACGGAGTGAGATGAGATTCTATTAGGGTTGGAGAAACAATTAAATTGGTAAAGAGTATGCAAGCTCTCCATGGCAAGTAGGATTGTGGTGGCGAAATTAGTACTTTGCAGTATGTGCGTGTATGTAATATCAGTCATACAACACTTCACTGGAACAATAAGTAATTTTGTATGGGGAGGCAATGCCATTTTTCTATGCCCGTTTTCCCATTTCCCATTTTTTCCCTATTCTCTTTTTCGATTTTTTCTCTTCCATTTTTTCCTAAGAGGGTGCAGATGTCAAAATGGCTTGGGATAAGTGTTGTACCCTGCAAAAGCATGATGAACTTGGAATGGTAGACATTGCGCTACATAGCAAAATTTTGATGCAAATTTATTTGGCAAATATTGAATGAACAAATAGACTCTCTGGGTCCTCAGTTGTTGAAGCAGTCATTATTACATTGTATCCCGTGCAGTAAAGCTTCCATACAAGTTGATCTGTCATGAGCTCTTTTTTACAAGTTGAAGCCTTTCCCAGGAGCATCTCTTTTTTTGTGAAAGCATTGCTTAAAGCATGGGAGACTATCAGGAGCTCATGACATTTCATTATAGAGAATTGTCACTCGGTTGCAATGCAATGCCAGTTTGGTGGCTTGCCATAGAAACTAATATTGATCCGAAACCCCTATTTTCCTTAGTGGACATAAGGAAACAAATGTGGTGGTCGTTGTCAAGAATCGATTGTGTTTGCGATTGGTATTCCAGAAGGTGTATTTTTGTCATGGGAGGACTTCAAACAAAGATTTAATCTGCATCGTCAAGATAGAAATATATGGCAACTAGTGGCAAGTAACATCCCTTATTATGCAAGACCTCTAGTGGGTAATTTCGTGGCAACTAGTGGCAAGTAACATCCCTTATTATGCAAGACCTCTAGTGGGCAATTTCGTGGTAACTCAGGATGCTTTGATTGAACGGACCACTGTTTCCAATTGTTACAAAATCCTTTATTCAAATGAGGTGTTACAGTTATCGCTTAAGTAGTCCTTGCAATATGAAGAAAGAGATCTGAAACGTATGTGGAAGCAGGGTTGGAAAAATCGCCTCCCGCCTAAAGTGCAAGTTCTCGCCTAGCAAATTATACACGGGGCGACGAGAACTAAAGATGTGGTCGACAAATTCAATATGTGTTAGTCCTGTATGTCTTATGTGTGACTATGCAAAGGAGACAATTGAGCACTGTTTCATAGACTGCATAGACATTCAACCTACTTCGGACCGTGTGAAAGAAATATCCGAGATATCTTATCCAATTGCATATATTGCGTGAGGGTGGTCTGCGCTAAAGAGGAATGCTATACACTTGTGTAAGGGATGGTTCCTCTAGGTTATTTGGAAGAGGCATAGACCATTTGTGTCATCCATCCAAGATCGTAATATCTCGGAAATTTAAACTCAGTAAGCAAGCTCGTGCTATGATAGATCAAAGGTCAGGCCAACTATGGAATAATTTCTTTAGTCAGTCGTGATGTATGCAATGTTTAATTTTGCTATGTGATTAACTCCACACAACCATAAGCAACGAGAGTTGAGTTGTACCCATAAATTTGTTATGAATGAAAGCATCTTTCAAAAAAAGAAAATCATGAAGACCCAAAAGTAACATGCACCAAGTTCAATCTGCTTAGAACCATATGAGAAGTATTGAGTTTTTTAGATGGAAATAGAGGCATCCATCAAATAACTAGATCTTGGAGGTTGATAAACAAGATACCTTGATCTTTTCAATTAGTTAGAAGGGAATATAAAGAAATGTTAACAAATATAACCCTACTGCTATCTCTTTTCGAAGGAAATATTGGCACCACATTTCAGCCTCGATTCCAGTAAACTTTGAACCGAATACCCTAGCGTGGTATTCGGCCTGCATCTTCTATTTTGTTTGCCGGCGAAAAAACCGGCATAAGGGGTATTCGACCTACCTATTCAGCCTATTCTAGGGGGTATTCCACAAGTCTAATACCCCCTTTTTTGGGACTTTTTCGGATGGGCCAAGGAGGAATGGGAGGTATTTGACCTGCCTAATATCAACCCAAAATTGGGTGTATTCGACTTGTGGAATAAGTGTGCATGTTGAAACCACGAGTCTAATACCCCCTATTCCACGAGTCAAATACCCCCCCGGAATCCAAGTCCAAATGGGGTGCCAATAAATGCACCGATCTCTTTTCAAAAATTAACAAAATAGTAACTATAAAAACTACATCTAAATTTCGCAAACTCTTGTCTAATTGTGTGACATTTACAATTTCTAACTCTTTTCTCCTACCCCTGAACCACTTCCCCTGGCACCACCATATCAATGTGGATGCTAAAAATTTTATATGTTGAGCTCTTCCTTTAGCCTCACTTTATCCCATGGCCCTTGGCGTAAGTGCATAATATTTCATGCACACCTCGATTGATTTCATCACATACAGAAACCTAATTGCAAGTCCTTTCCCCCCAGTAGATCGTCGAGCTAAGACCTTTAGTTGCATAGTCCAACTTTTCTAAGGGAAAAAACCTGCCCTTTTGTATCTCCAAGACTTTTTGGTTGTCCAGCCCACTTATAACCCTTCAGTTAGCCTATCACTGATGACCACAAGAATGACAAAATCAGTTCACAAAAAAGAGTGATGCCCAAGGAAAGAGACCATTTGTTGGAATTTATCATGACATCGTGAATCAACATGCTTAATGGTAATCTCTACCTCCTGCCACTGATATGCTTCTACCATCTTTTGCACCATCTCCTGCCACATGGACATATTTTTGTTGGCTTCCCTGTTACTAGAAGAAAAATGACCTTTAAATCCTTTGCACACGCCTCAAGGAGACAAATTGGAAAACTCGTGTCAAGTGAATTAAGTCTTCAGCATTACAGTAGTATGCCAATAGAGCTTAAATACTTTTTTATGCTGAATACGAAATAGGTGTCAGTAACAGATACATGCTAATAAATGGCTTTAATGAAATATCATTCCTAACGTTTCCATGCATGCGCCTTTGACAGTATGCTTTCAGCTCAGCTCCACCTGCTACAAGATCTATCATCATAACAATACCCTTATACTAGCCCCCCGACATATGAAAACATTATATTATTCAAACAGATAAATATGAAGTAGAGAACTGCAATATGATGCCCAAATTTCCCAGCTTCCAGATGTTACAATTTGGCATGATGCTCAATAAGGATAAAACACTGGTTCTGCAGTTAAAGACAATTATAAGCACCTAGAATCCTTCTTATTTGTCTCAAGTCTAACCTACATCACATTGCTTCCTCGTCTCCTGTACTAAACTAAAAAGTATATAAATTGTTAGAGATGGAAATGGCAAAAGATTAACATTGTTGAGTACTCTAACTAATACGCTCAGGAATAAACATGCAAGACAAATTTCCAAAAATCAATGCAAAATATAACCTTTGGTAACTCATGCATTGACCATGCTTCAACAGTGCATTGCTTACCACCGTGATGGCAATACCCATGTGAGATTATGAAGATGAGGCCATGTAATGAACCAGAGGTCAATTACTAGTATAGGAAGGAAGGAAGGAAGTAGGACAAGGTAAGTTTGTGCCATGAATTGTTGAATGCCCAACTTAAAAATTCCAGAAACTTATGAGTTGACAAGGAGCCGTAAAAATAAATTGTAAGCCAATCATGTCAAAGCACTTGGAATAAGTAAAATGTATGTCACTCCAAGCAAATGCGAGCACACCTTAGCTATAGCTTCTGGAAAAAACTGTAAGCCTCCAAACGTGCTAGATCTCTGAAAGCTTGAAGCTATCTGAGCCCCTGCATAGCCTTTTCCATTTTGTCATCACCATAAGTATAAACAAATATATTACTGTCCATTCAACACAACAGCCCCTTTTTATTCAATTTACCATCCCAAAAAGGACATTTAATATATCCTAGCCAATCTATTCCCCAACATTACCACAATTAGAACACTCCACAAGCAAATATATGATATTGCAAATTAGCTGTAAGAAGCATATAACAAAACCAGCTACTTTCACTCCAGCATTTAGACAAATGGCAGCAGCATTTTAAACATCAAGTCTGCAAGGATCTTGCGTGAAGCAGAGGACCACTGATTACACAATATACCAAAACATCTTATACATCCAGATAGTTTATAGCAGAAAATTTCACAATAAGGCAAGCAAGGTTCTCACATTCTCACGTTACCTTATAAGCCAGACATATATACTCTAGCCAAGTATAGAAGTACTCTTGTTCAACCCTTATTCCAACAATTCCCAAAGAATAGAAGTCTGTCTTCTGGAAGATTGATTTCAAGCTTGTTGCAATCTTAAAAAACTACCTCAGCGATTTCCTTCAGCAGCTGGTTTAGATTACAGGTCCCCTTATTGACTTCACAGCAGAAAAGCACTGTTCCAACAGAAAAATATATGCCGGAATCTGGTTAAGATTGTTACCTCTATATTGCTGGCCGTTTCCATAGAAAAGGACCATCCAGAAACCATTGCAAGCCCATCTCTAAAACCAAATTGATCATGCTTCTGTTGTTCAACCCTACAAGCAAACCAATGAATACAACCAAATCCATCTCGATGAAGTGGATTTTGATGCAATACATTAAAAGCTTAACATGACATCACTTAACTCAGTTAACTCATCTACTGAACTGAATGAAGTGTTATTTTATCAAATGCTCCCTTGCTTCCTTAAGGAGTTTTACTATCTTATTCCAAGGAACATATATTGGGCAACTTTTGCCATGTAATAAATAGAGTCCAAATAAATAAATGACAATGATGTCAATTGAATGTTCTCCTCTAAACCTCGATTTCACATATGCAGGCCCTGGATGAGAAAAGGCTGTGCATAGTACAGGAATTAAAAGTGACAAAAGGGCCTATAAAAGCTATAGCAAACAGCCTGCCCTTTTTCATATATCAACAGATGCCATAAGGTAATATTTTATCATAGGAACTGTACCTGTTTCTTTATTATAGAGATGCTTTCGCATGCTTCAGACGCCAAGTTATGACCATCTTAAGAGGTTAGACAATATCTAGCACACTAAGGTCTAAAAACGATTTTTTTAATGCTAACTCAAGCATCCTCGGCAGAGCTCCCACTCTCATCTCCAGTTCCGTCACTGTCACTGCTGCTATCATCACTCCCAGTCCCGCTGCCACTGCCACTGTCACTACTTCCACTCTCGCTGGAACTTTGGTGCTTGGGATTATTTTGAGCTCTCAGAAGTGCCGCAGCATCATTTTCTGGTTTATTCTTTTGAGCATTCTCATCCTCACTTCCAACTACATCCTCAATCTCATAATCAGCTTCATGTTCATCTGCAACTTCATCGATATTAATATCAATGTGTTCAATATCATCATCCTTTGCGCTGGTCTCATCACCATCAATGTCTATGTCAATATGTATTGGAGATTCATCCTGATCCTGTTTCTGATTTGTGGGAGGAGTTAAAGGAGTATGTCCTCTTGTATCAGATCCCCTCTTCAAATTCTTCTTCCCTAAAGAAAGAACGTACACAATTTAGAGACTTAAAAGAATTCAAGACCCTCGTATTAGCTACTAGCTACATAATGTTTCATGACAAAGACGCACCTAGTCAATTGCCCTCATCATGGCTTAAAATAAATAACTTCAAACTAGATATTGTGGTATTCAAATTAATCAAAGCATTATTTTTTACTGTAGAATATCTCCACATAAAAAGATGTAGAATAATTAGTCGTTGATCATTAACAGAATTTTCTTGAAGCAAAACAGATTGCACTATGACATATAGTTGACTAATACATCATGTTTAGGACGTACTGAGATAATGGGATCCACAAAAGTAGCAAAACAATAATTTTGTAGATTATTAATCATGATAGAAGAAACCCAGAACTTAATTTAAAGTATGCAACTACTTTGGCCAGCTCCTGAGCTGAATGTGAGATGTTGACAAAGAGGCTGACCAGACTTTGCGGTGCTCCTAACAGTTCCATTGTAAGAGCGTACGAAAGAGCCTAAAACTTACCTTGAGTTTCTACTTGCCCAACAATAATTTCTTCAATGTGCTGACCCTGCATCAACAGTCAGGATTTAGAGGTTAATTGATGGTCTATCGACCATTTCCATAACCAACGGCATAAAAAGATTAATATCATTAAGATAAAACCAATAAGAAATTACCAGTACTGGTCTTTGTAAGGCCCTGTTATGATGTCCATCCGTACCATGGACAGGGGAAGAATGATCTGCAGCTGACCCGGATGCTGAAGCACTATTTCCTGCTGAAGGACCTGCACCCACTGCAGA
Organism: Isoetes taiwanensis; assembly: GCA_021234155.1. Classification (NCBI taxonomy): domain Eukaryota; kingdom Viridiplantae; phylum Streptophyta; class Lycopodiopsida; order Isoetales; family Isoetaceae; genus Isoetes; species Isoetes taiwanensis. The sequence goes on from JAJEKV010000018.1 coordinate 13,382,496, forward strand.
CTCACCTGGCTGTCTCACATGACGAAGGCTCTTGAAAGCTCTGTGTAATCGCTCCAATCGAAAACTCTTGCCATCAAAGAAAATGACGCCATCCAAATCCTTATAATCTTCACTGTTTCCTTGGAAAGCAACCTTCTGTTTGCCGGCTTGATTATTATAAAATTCCACGGTGACCTTATTCTCAACACCTTTGTGTAAAGTGCCAGGACGGCTAGTGTCTATTGAAGCGGGTTTAAACTCATCTGAAGCAATACAGATACATTTAGAACTAGCCGACCATTTGGAAAAATCGCTGTAAGAAACAAAATTGAATAATTGAAGATCACAGTTCAAAATTCAGTCTACTAAAATTGATATTTAAACATCAGAGATTAAAACACTTACATCTAAGAGAGTGAAATCTAGTGCCTGAACCATCGTCCTTAAGACTACGCCCAAGTGTAAGAGGATACCAATGCTCTGGCTGCGGTGCCGTGTTAGGTTCCTTGGCCCTTCCAGCCATATCTATTCCAGGATGGACTCCTTTATCGGGGGCCGTTATCAGCCGAGTTGAAGTTTTGGGCAAACCCGGGAAGAACAGCATTCCCATTTGAGCTTGGGGCCGATATTTACACATTCGCACCCGGTTTAACTTTGTACCCCTAACTTAAGTTAGCTTAGGTAAGTTAGTTAAGGAATTTGGTTAAGCTAACTTAACCTAAATTTATTCGCACGTGTGTAGTTAAGAATCTTGGTTAAAAATAACTTGATTATGTAAGCACACATCTAGTTAAGTTAGCCAAGGGCATGAGCATACTAAACTAGCCTTATAAAGTGAGGAGGTGACTTAAATTTCTAATGTTATTTTCTATTTTGGTTAACTTTTAGTTTATTTTGCTAACTTGATTGAACATAGTGAGAAGACAAGTTTAGTTAGTGTTTTTGGCTAAAAAAGTTAACTAATTAATTCTTGACTAATATGGTCTGCACAATTAGTTCTATATTGTTTTCAGTATTTTTGCTAAGGTTGGGACTATGATTATGACTATGTATTGTATTTTAAATCATATAAATTTAATGTTTTGAGCTATTTTTTTGTTTTTTTTTTAGCAAGGTTGCCTAACCAGGCCTCCAATTTAGATTTTGCTTAAACCGGCAAAGTGTCGTGCTTTATGGCTACTTACCAGATTTTTAAGAAAATACCCTCTAATTTGCCGGATTTAACAAGCTTTTTGCAAAATTTTTGATCAGAAATTTTTCGGCATCTACCTTACAAATCGGATTTTAACAACTTTAACTGGAAATTCTGGGGAGGAAACCCCCCAATATGGAGCCCTGTGCCTAATCCCTCTTACAACAATTTTTGCAATTCTAGACTATCTACCTGTCCTACAACATCATACTTTTGTGACGTGTTGTCATCTTAGACATGCGATCTGTTATTTTCAAATTCGACGGTTATAGAAATAAAAAAAACTTGGAAATATCGATATTCGGCAGCCTCGAGCTTCCTAGAACATGTAATGGAGGATATAATGCATGTATCTAAACGGTGGTAGGAAACGTGCAAATGCTTCATTAGGCTGCCTTTTGCTTTCTTTCTCTTTCTTTCTTTCGAAACTCTTTCAGAACTGAGGGACAGATTGTTGGCTTCAGATTCAGGACGAGTTGTTAGGGATCGGATTTTGGATAGACATAATATGTGATTACTGTAAAGGTTTGGGGGATGCAGTGGTACAAGTCTGGCTGGAGGCCCATATGGTTTGTTTTTTATTTTTGAGCGGGGCTCTTTGCAGGTGAATGTATTTTGGCAACGCCTAACCTTAGTGCTTTTTCAACAGGATGTGGGATACACATCAATGATTACTGCTAGAATTTGTTGTCCGAATAGATATCGATATCGCCAAAGGATTAATCCTATCCACAAACATACAGCTGGACATTGTAACTCACGGCATGGCATATACACTAATGACAATCTATTCTAAGCAAGTATCCGTTGTGGGTAGAGCAAGCACTGGTAAAAGAACACAGAAGTCTCGTATTCGCAACTTTAGTTGTCCGGACATAGAGAAGTTCTGATCACCAGAATGAGCATTCATAGACCTTTCTATTGGTAGGGCATGTTGAGTGGGACTGTCGTAATACGAGTCCGGGATGTGGTATTTCCGGCCTTTTCTTGTGGTATTTCTGGCCACCCGTTATCAGCCACTTTACATTTCGCAGTTTCAAGCCCAGAACCAACTGTTTTGGGGCATTTTTGGATCAATCCCGCTCTATCTGAGCTCAAATCACTTCCTCTCTTTGTCAAACCAGTGTTAAGAGATTGACAAAGTGATTAGAAGGCCTTTTCAAGCAGTTCAAGCCGCCCACAGAGCTGCAAGAACAATCCGACCAAAGATCTCAACTCCGCCGCAGTTTCTCGCTTGGTTTTTTGCCAGGAATACCACTTTTTGGCCAGAAATACCAGTTCTTTGCCCGAAAATACCACTCTTTTTGGTCGGAAATACCATTTTTTTGGCCGAAAATACCACTTGGCTGATAACGGGTGGCCGAAAATGCCACCCAAAAAGGCCAAAAATACCACATCCCGGACTCTAAATATGGGCATCCTATTGAGTGTGGGCAATCACAGCATGATTTCAGCTTGTAAAAAAGAATGGATGCGGATGGCATAGATCCTAGTCCTTATACAATTTTGGCCCTATTGAAAGCTTGTGCTAAATTGAAGGATATTAAAAAAGATCGACAGATTCATGATGAAATTTCAAAGAAAGGACTTGAGCATGGCATGTTTTCGGGAAGCATATTGTATATATGATTCACGTGTAGAGGCACGCAAAGTTTTTGAGAATTTAGCAGTAAGAAATATTGTTTCTTGGACTGCACTAATTGTTGGGTGCAAAACATGGTCCTGCCCAAGACTCAAATTCAAGATGAAGGTTCACTTGTGGATGTTGTTACATGATTTGTTGCTTAAGGATCACCTGTGGATGTTGTTACATGATTTGTTACTTGAGCATGAGATGCCATAGAGAAAGGACAAAAAATACACATTCAAGTTGCATAAAAGGGTTTTGAAGGAATACTTTTTGCTGGAATGCCCTAGCGGACATGTATATCAAATGCAGCTATCTTGCTGAGGCATGGAATGTTTTTGACAGGCACCCAAACATGGATATTATCTCATCGACAACTCTAATTGCAAGTTATGCTGAAAGTGCTCTCTACCATGAGCTTCTAGGATATTTTGATCGGATGAAACTAGAGAGCATCTATCCAAATGTCATTACATTTGTTTACAGCTTAAAAGCTTGTGCACAATTAACAGTCATAGATAAAGGCCGAGCAATGTAGAAATAGCTAAAAGGGGATATGAAATGAATGTTACTATTGGGAATTCTTTAGTTGATATATATGCTAAATTGTGCTCATTTGAAGAAGCAAGAGAAAGCATTTAACAAATTGCAAATCTTAAAATGTGGTCTCTTGGACCGCATTAATGTCAGGGCATGCAGATAATACACTTTATCAGGAAGTGCTCAATTATGACTGAGTTGTCTTTGTGAATGGCTTCTAACTTTGGCTCTCCAAATTTGGTTCGTATATCTTACTTTGATATATAGCACAAGGATTTTATTCATCTGCAAATGGCTTTGGTGTTGATCAGAGCGGAATTTCATTCTCATCCACGTATACATTTCTTTGGTATGCATAGTCTTTTAATCTTATTACTTCTTTGATGCAAAATCCTAGTAGTGAAATCTAACTTTTATTTCCTCCATGTCCTTTAACCCGTAGTTCATCGTAAGGTTCTCAGAGATAGTTTGTGCTACAAGTACCAATAGACTGGTACGATATAGTCCATTGTTGTTGCAGGATGTGACCATGTCTTATGCTTTTGGTGTGTACACGAATCCATAAACAGCATTTCAAAGTCACAATGCCCAATTTGCAGGCAACCTTACTCATATTTCCCACATGTTTCTGAGTTACTCTCTGTTTTGCTATCCAAGATCTTTCCGGAGGAGTATAGGGGCCCAACGGATTCACCTGTATATATTTTTGATGTGGCATCTGTGTTCCCGAGGCCAGGCATAAACCCTTTATCTACCATGGTTCCCAGTGAAAACCCATTTCATACACGTTACTCGTCCCTCTATAGGCATACCCCATATAGTATTTCTACATCATTATATTTTTGCAAAAATGCACCCTTTAAAGTAGATTTACTTGCAACATAAGGACGAGTGGAGTAGAGTTGCATATCTATATCAGAAGTCTAGCTTAGCCATGACATTCTAGTTATGATCATGTTATGGACCTAATAGATACCCAAGCGAGATATGTTCGGCCTTTATTCATACTACTTTACAAGCCACATGTAGCATACCAAATATCAGCTGATATGAACCTACGTAGCACTTAGACACACTTATGCAATATGTGGCCTTTTTTATTCTCATTTTAACCATTGGCACTTATTCTGGAGATCTAGCAAGAAATTTAGTAAAGATATGGTTTAGATTACAAGGAGGGACTCGCAAAGAACACAAAAACTGGCCGGGAGGTTTTTGTCATTTTCGTGCGAGCCCCATTCTAGAATCCCATTAATCCGAGCCCTCGGATCGAGATTCTAGAGGGGGCGAGCATGCATGTCTCGCATGCATGCATTGCATGCTTTCTCTGGTTGGGAGATCGCTATATTAGGTGAGGTTCTTCATCAACGTCTTATTGGCGCCTCCTCTTCTCTCTCAGCATTACCTTTTTCTCTATTCTTTGAAACCATGCAGGGGAGGGGCTTCTCCCTGCTTGGATTGACCAATTTGTCGTTTCTTTCATGCAATAGCATCACAAAGATAGAACATCAAATAGTGAAAGAGTATCGAAAAATTGTAGTAGACGCGATGCTGACGTCATGCCACATCAACAACAACAATAACAACGGAGAGAGAGAGGGGGAGAGAGAGAGGGGGGGTAGAGAGGGGAACGAGCGAGATAAAGATAAAAGATGGTAATCAATGACGCAAATGGGAGGGGATATAGCGATGCTCGAACAAGCCTGGAAAGGTAATGCAGAACTGGATAAAGGAGGGTCCACCTAAGGTTGCGATCGAACCAGATAATCGATGGCGCATATGCAATCCTAGTAGATGGGTCACTTCTAATCAGAAACTGAGGTCGAGGAAAAAGTCAGGACGGCTGACAAGGTCGGAATAGGCAGAAATCAAAGTCGAGGTCAAGGGCAGCAATTTAAGCAATGAGATGTGCCTCTGAAACAAATTCTCGAAAGAAATTATTAGGGTGGGCTACAATCCAATGTAAAAGAATGCAATATAGGGATATACATCCAGAATATCTAAGGTAAACGAAATGACAAAAATATAATGTGCTAGAGACAAAAAAGGACAATAGATATAGATTAACATGCCACAAGGACCAGATTCACCTTCTAAAAGCAATATACACGCGAAAACCCATACCTTATGGAAAAAACCCTCTAATTATCAAGTTAAACCCATGCGAATGCACCCATAAGTTTAAAAAGGCAAATGCTCTCCCATCATCCTAAAGAAATTACAAACCAACTGCAATGACATACATCCAGAACAACCTCATAGGAAAACACTTTCGTAAGTAATTCAGAACCATGAAAAAATGCCTTAAAAGTTAGGAATTAATGCCCCCAATCATCCTAAACTCCAAGCCACACGTTTGACCATCATTCCTTGAAAAAACAATGCATGCATGCTAGTGTTAAGCCCCACCCAAATAAACATTTTCAACAAATATTAGCTCATAATGAACCTACATCAACATTCAAGTTAGACATACATAATGGAGCGATTGTGGGGAAGGTTCCAAAGTACTAGGATGAAGTAGCAACTTCATAAGAGAGAAGAAATTCACGTATTGGTCAAGGGAATAGTGACAATGTAAATGGAAAAATCTCTATCCACAAATGCAATTACGAAAATCCAAAGGCTTTTTATCCAATAACAATATTTGATCACCTATGGTCACCATGATGGTCTACTAGAATAATTCTCGAATAATTATGCAAGTAAACTTCTAATGGACAAGCCAAGGACAAATCAAAATGCAAATAAACTAAGACTGAGGAACGAGCCATATACGACAAGGAAGAAAATGCCGCAAATATAACACCACATGAAAGCAAAAGCAACGTTAACCACGTTAATGTCAAGGGTAGGTTAGAAGTAAAATTTTTAACTAAACAATACGCTAAAGTTAGCAGAAGGTTTCGAGTATTGCCCCCAAAAACAACTCAACAGAGAAGATGATCTTCCCTAAGAATGAGGAGACTTCTAGCAAAATAGATCACGTGAAAGAGTATTGCAAAAAATATAACACCCAATATCAGAAATGCAACGTGCACAAGGAGAAACAATTCCAAGGTAACCTTCAACTCCAGTTGTAAAAATGTCAAATTCGTAAGATATTTATCAAACATTTCCCAGAGAGTAAAACAAAGCATGCCAATGTTTGAGGTCCAACTGCATGAATGCAGAGAAAAGAATGCATGCCAATATCTGAAGTCCAACTTCCAAAAATGTCCAAATTTAAATGCATAAGTTCCAATTGTGAATGTAAAGACAGCATAAGTCTCAAACACAATTGAGGAAGCAACAATATGACTAGTTCTAAAATTATTGTCCCAAGAATATCCGAACATATAAGCAGATGCACAAGAGTTGAAAATGCTTCACCTTAGAATACATAATGTCGTTACCAAAAATAATGAGAAAAATGCTCCTATATAGGAAAGGGGAAAAGTGAACAAAGGAAAAGAATGATGAGGAACAATATAGACATATAATAAAGCACCAGCACAGTAACCCAACATTAATTTACCTGGATGAGTGAGGGATGTTGAAGGTGTTCCTGGTAAAACCTTCAACCTCAGTGGTTTAGAACCTCCAGGTTACTTGAGGCAACCACTCTGAGTGAAAAAAACCCAAGAATAGAATAGAATAGAATAGAATAGAATAGTTTTTTTAACGTCCACTCAAATAGTGCTCAAGAACAGTTTTCCCTAAAGGGAAAAAAGTCTGCCTTGCAAGAATGCATGCCAAATGCAAACTAAAGGGATTTTACTCATGATTCTTGATTCTAGAGCTGCACAGGATCTTGAAGGATGTTGGGAAAAGAGTCTGATAGATTTTCAAACTCGATAAAGGTAGCCTCTTTTTGTGATCTGATGCTCAATCCCCTTGTAAAATGTCTGCACACTATGTACCAAAGAGCCCCTTGCAGAAAGATGTGTCTTTATTTGGAAATTTTGATTTTTTGATGACTGCCTGCTATAGAGTGTAAACAGCAGATGAATTGGGAATTGCAAGATGCTTGAATGCTCTTTTTTTGCTTTTTTGTGGAATATCAATGCTTACAATAACTGAGAATGAATTGATGAAGGCTACTTGAGCAGAATGTAAGTATAGAGTTGCACTAACAGATTTGTGGCTCTATATTGCAGGCATAAACTTCTATCAATGAATCAAACCAACACTATGAATACCATACACTTGTACTACAGATGATTATATGCAATGCCTCTACCCTTTTTCTTCTCTTGAGATGCGAAGGCTAATAATGCACAGAAGTGATGTCTGTCACAAAATCATCAGGAAACACTAATAAATTTCTCAACAAGGCTCGGATTTTCATTTAACTCAGGATCACACAGGCAAACAATAGTAATCCCAAGCTCTAAGTCTTGGGCACAGGATAAAAAAAGGTACACAATCAAGTAAAAAAGCATAAATTTGTCAATAATTCATGCAAATCGTCATGCTTGGAAGGCGGAATCAAGCTCCAAATCAGTAAGCCGGTCCTTCTTCAAGGTAATTGATCACTCTTTCACCTCAAAGCCCTCGAAAATCTTCTGAACAAAAAAGCCCCTTTTAAAATTCCCATGTTTTGTCCGGTTCTTGGCTAATTCGGCCCAATGCTCTGTCTTTTAGCTTCTGTCGTGTATTCTTGGTGTCATACAGGACAATTCGGCAGCTTAGAGTCATGATTAGGTGGTTGCTTCAGGCTAATTTGCCAGATCTTGGCATTTCCAGAGATTTAGGGTCCTTGGCAATCTTTGTAGAAATATCCCACAGGCCGAATTCAAATGGAAGGCTCAAGGTATATAACAACAAACAAATTCAATATAATTAATAAATAGCACGTGGGCCTCGGTACCTCCACCGCCCCACATGCCCGGATATTCCACGTGGCAGGGGGTGATTGGCTAAGGAATCTAGGCTTCGGGGTAGATAGGAAACATTTTTTTGTAAAATAGGCTGGCACGATTCCCAAGAAGCCATGTTTGGAGGTCAAAATGAACGAATTTTTTAATTTTCTTTTTTTGCAAAAAGAATCTTTTTTTATGCTCTAGAAGATGGTGGAATCTTTTTTGCAAAACGGGCCCTTTTGAATTTTGGCCTTGAAAAGGGGTATATGGATGGTGATGTGGCATGTGGGCATGATGAGTTGGCAATGTGAGGATGACATGGCAAGTAAAGGTGATGAGGTGTCAAACAACTTGGCTAAGAATATTTTTTCTAGTCAAAACATGGGATGAGGCGGACATGATGTGTATGACATGTGGATGATGATGTGGAAGTGTTGGTGATGATGTGGCAAAATGATATGTCTCCCTTATAGATTTAACCATATAATTTGAAGAACTTTTGCAAAAGATAGCATTTCAATGGGGTGACATGTGCATAGTGTGACATGGCAATGTGGATGACATGTATGGTGACTTGGCCTTTTTTTAGTGTTGCCATAGGTCAACTTTAGCATCAAAGCATATAATTTGCATTCTCTAGGCAAATTTTGATTCTTAAGTGCTTCCCTTAAGAATTTTGCATTCTCTCTCATTTTTTACTTTTAGAGATAGGAATTTGACCTTTGACCGTGTATGACCAAGTCAAGTGGAAATTTGTGCTTTAATGAGATGGTGATGGCATGGTAAGTGTGTGTGGGATGTGAGTGACATGTAAAAGAGAAGTTTTGACTAGAAAAAATCTTCTAGGCCAATTTTGACTTGGGAGATGAAATGTAGGCATGGAATTTGGGGTCTCATGGGCATATCTTCATGGTGAAGGGTGTGGAAGATTTAGGATGGGAATCAAAGAATGTGATCATGCCAAGAACTCAAATAATAGCTTCACATACCAACAACTCTTCAAGGGGTCTTCAAACCTTCAAATTTTGCTTGAATCACCTTCTTGACTTGCTTGTGTGACCGTAGTCAAACATCCTCACCTTGCTCTTCAAGTCTTCTCATCAAGTGTGCAAAGATGCATTCTCCTTGTATGTCTAAGTTCAAATCAAAGTGTGAGCAAGAGAATATGACAATGAGTCTTGCTCTTCCATGCTGCCATAGCATGGCAGCATTATGCCAAACTAAAAGAACAGGCTGGTCCCCCAGCCCCTTCTTGTTGCTTGATATTAATAAGATTCAATAATTCTCTGCCATCAAGCACATCTTTTAGCCAATAAGAATCTTTTCCTGTTGTGCCAACAACTTCAAAAGATCCTTCCCAAATATTTTCAAATTTGGATGCTATATCTTCCCTTGCTTTATTCCATTTCAAAACAAGCTCATCCAATTTCAGAGTGCCTTGGAGTTTGTAAGCAGCCTTGAAAGCTGCAATATCCTTGGCCTTTTTAATCATGACAGCATTTTCTGCCTCATACCTATGTTCTTCAAGCTGCATTAATCTTACACACCTTTCCTTTAGAGCCTAATCCATTTCTAAATTTATTTGGTATGCTAGTCTGAGTGATGGAAGTTCCAATTCAACATGCACTACTGACTCTATGCCATTGACCAAACTGAAAGGTGTGTGTTTGGTAGATGCTTTCTGATAGTCTTCTTCAGAATTGACTTAAGAACTTTATTGGTTGACTCTGCTTGACCATTGCCCTGAGGGTAATAAGATGAACTTTTAGTGTGTTTGACCTTCAGAGTAGCTAGCAATAATGCAATGGTTTGACTGATAAATTGGCTTCCCCTATCAGAGACAATTTTAAAAGAAATTCCAAATCTAGCACAGATGTTTTCATGGAGGAATCTTGCAGTGGCATATGCATTTACCTCCCTAAGGGAAATTGCTTCAGCCCATTTGGTAAAGTAATTTGCGGCCACGAGTATGAATTGGTGCTGAGCTGAGGAAGGTGGATCTATTGGACCTATGAAATCTAAACCCCATGTCTGAAATGGTCCTGAAGAAGTTATAGCAGTGAGAGGAGCTGTTTGCAATGTTCTCCTACCAAAAATTTGGCATTTATGACAGCATCTTATAATATCATAGCAATCTTTGAAAAGGGTGGGCCAAAAATATTCTGACCTCCACATATACCTTCATGATACGCCTCAATGATCATCTTGGCTTCCTCATAATCAACACACCTTCAATACTCCCTCCTTGTCAACCTTGCATAACACATCCCCAATCAGCCTGAATTTTTTGCATTTCTCTTTAAACCTCCTTTCTTGACTACTACTCAAGTTCTTTGGCACCTCATTGTTTTTAATATAATTTCTGATCTCACATTGCCAGTCCAAGTCTTTTGCATAAAAAGCAACCAAGTTAGCAACACAATCAACATCATTCAATCTATCTTGATCCTCGTGTTCAAATAGAGCATAAGGTAGATAGGAACTGGGATTTTCCACTAAATTCACAACTTTGACAGTAATATTGTAGGCCTCAACTTTACAAGCCCATCTACACAATTTGCTTTAGGTTGTTTCTTTGCAAAAAGGAGAGGTAGGGGATTTTGCCTCATATAAACTTGAGTTTGGCTGTTTTGTAGCGAATGTCCCTGCCTTTCTATCAAGAACATCAGAGCAGCTGCACTCTTTTCAAGTCTAGGATATCTTACCTCAGTATCAGACCACATTTTGCTGGCAAAAGCAATAACATGGTCTTCTTGTAGTAATGCAACACCAATTGCCTTTTTGGTAACACTAATATAGGCTTTGAAAGGCTTTTCTAGATCTGGGGGCTTTAGCAGAATAGAATGGCAGATGACATTGATGATTTTATCAAAGGATTCTTGACACTCTTCATTCCAATCAACCAGAATATGCTTACTTTCACTTTTGGAAAATTTTCCAACCTTTGTGAGGTTAGAAATTGGATTCATAGCGTGTGAGAAGTGAGGGACATACATTCTCAGAAAACTAGTCATTCTCATGAAGCTTTTTACCTGTTTGAGTGTTTTTGGAGGGGATAGCTTCTTCAAAGTCTCAACCTTAGCTTCAGCCACTTGAATGCCTTTTGTAGACACAACATGCCCAAGAAATTCTCCTTTTGAACACAAAAAAACACATTTTTTTGGGTTTAAACTGACTCCTCCTTTCCTACATAAGGCAAACAACTTAGTTAGAATGTCAAAATGATCTTTGAGGGAAGTTCCTAAACAAAGATCATCCAAGAAGACACGAAAAGCATTAGTAAGGCATGTCCTTGAAAATGGTATGCATAGCTCTCTGGAAAGTTGCAGATGCATTCATCAATCCAAAGGGCATCCTTTTCATGGCAAATGTCCCCCAAGGTGTAATGAATGAAGTCTTTGGTTGATCCTCCTCCTTTATGCTTATTTTGGTTGAAACATGAAAAGCCATCTAAGAAAAAATATATTTCCTTGCCTGCAACAGCATGTAAAACTTCTTCTAAAAAAGGCAAAGGGTAGCAATCTTTGATGGTAGCTTTGTTCAAGTTCCTATAGTCAATGGTGCAAAAACAAAAGATTGTATGACAAACTAGAAAAAGAGGGTAAAATTGTTTGCACTTGTGCTATTTGCATTACAAAGTGCCCTAATGGAGTGCCCTTCAGTCATTCTGGTTATATGCATCATGTTCAGAGTGTCAAAACAAAGGAGCAGGGCGTGCCTTTAATTGAGTTGCCGGAGAAGCATGTGTCTCAAAAGGGTTTGGAAGGCATCAACATTGTGGTTGATGAAATATCAAACCATATGCACTTAGATAATGAGCCACTGGACTCACCAGAACCAATGCAGAACGAGGCACCCATGTCGAATGAGGCAGACAATTTATGCAATGATGGATATGATGAAATGCGGATTGAGTTTAGATGATCAATTTCTAGCATGCCTGGTTGAAATTCAAAGTTGTTTGGACATGCACAGTGTCCCTGAAAAGCTTCAAAACGATTTGTTCAGATTGCTTTTCCAAAGCAAGGCTGGTAGTGGTCTTGCATCCATAATTGCCGAGAAAACAGTTGCTGAAAAAGGAAAATGGACTGGAATGGTGAATGGGTTTCGTGTTTCAACCAGCTTGAAATGCATGAAGCAAATGTATCAAGACATGGGGCTCCCTTGCCTGCAAAGGCATACAATATGCATACATGATGATGGCCAGGCAGTTTACAGATTCAAAGTTATTAATGATGGTGTTACATTGAGTTGCAGTTGCAAGAGAAAAATAAATGGTGTATTGGTGAGAACGTCAAGGTGTCTTAAGCATGAAACTTGTACAGTTTTCCAGAAGACACAAAAGGATGGAGTGACATTTTTATACAATCCGATCAGTTACATTCTGAAATTAAGGTGCAGAAGTAAGAGCATAGGTTACAGTGACATTGAGCATTGGCGTCAACGAGATACTTGGCTTGGGAAAGGACATCATGAAAGTCCTGCAGCAATTTCTGAATGTTGGCATGCTAGGCGATGGAGGTAAATGCAATATTTCTGGGATCCAAGCACAAAGTGGGAGCTGCCAATTATTTGCAAGCATTGCCAAACAATTCTGCAGACATGGCCGTTGGGCAGTCGAGCAGAATGCATCATACATGCAGGGTTTGATTCATCAAACAATCATTACATAATAACATGCCCCCACTGTCTTAGGGAAGATTCATATGCAAGGCGCGAGTGCTTTGGAGATCCAAGGAATTTAGCTCCTTTACTACATTGGGACGGGTTTCAATCAACCCGGAGCACAGTGAGAAGTAGTGGTGTTATTCGCCTTGTAGCATTAAATGGAGGAAAAGGTCAAGATTCCAATGTGAAAGAACTAACATTTCCAGTTCTGTTTATTCCTAAAGAGGAGATCAATTCTGGCACTAACAGTCTCGATCCCTTTCTTGAGCCTTTGATTCAAGAGTTAAGAAACCTTTATGTAACAGGACTGGAGGTGAACTACGCACTTGATGCTAATGTTATTCATCCAGGGTTGCCGCAAGTTTTTCATCAAAGGTGTATTCTATATGCCATTACAGCAAACCATCCTGCACAATGTGAAGTTTTGAAATTGTCTTCTAGTAAGTGCCTATGTCCTCATTAAACCATAACAAAATATCATTATGATTCTTGCTTCTTTGTTGTGGACAGGTGAAAAAGTTCCATGTAGACGATGTGATATTGTATTGTCAATTTCTTCAGACAACTCATATTACTATAATGACTTGTTGAAGCGGACACGTATTCCAGATAAGAAGAAAACAATGGAACATGTGTTTAATGGTATTAAACAGTTGAAAGATGGTATTCCAAACGCAGCTCGTGGTATAGGTGTTCGTGGCCCTAGTATGTTCTTGAGTTTGTATCAACTATATGGATTTGATCTACTCCATCATTTGGTCGTGGACCTCATGCATACAATGGCTTTAAACATGTGTTACAAATGCAACAAGAGAATGTTTGAGCAAATTAAAAACGCAGGTAATGAGAGGACTGCTATGGAGAGATTACAAAATGTAATAACGGCAAGAACTCGCCGTATGAAAGATGGCAGGTGTCCATGAGACCCATTCAAGCGATTTGGCTTTTTCAAATTACAAGAACAACAGGCTTTTAGCCAGTGGTATGCTGATTATATACTCGGGGGCTTGGTAAGTGAAGATGATTTTAGTATATCACAAATTGTGACAGATTTGACTCGTATATTTTTCTATTATGCCCGCACAAATAGATGGACATTAGAAATAAAGGACGTTGCAAAGAAATTGTTGCAAGCTTGGCGCATTCGTTGGAATGAGCTTTGTGGTCCTAACACCTCTCCATTGGAGCATATGGCAGGAGAATGCCATATTTTGGACGATGTAGACATCATTGGCCCTCCAGATGCAACTTGGTGTTATTTTTTTTAGAGCACCTTTGCAAAGCTATTACAGATGCCAACAAACAAGAAAGACATGGAAGTAACATATGCTCGTGTAGAGGTCCGTCTTTTGTATTCCAAAATTTATCGTATGAAATCTCTAGACAGGGATGGGTTGCTACCTCATGAACGCAGTGAATTATATTTGCGGTCAGCTTTGGTAGGTGTTGAAGATGGCAAGTCATTTGCATCTATGTCTACATCTGTCTCAAATGGAGGCATCATCTGTGCAAGTTCTCAAAACATGGCCATTGAGCTGTGGTCAACATACAAAAGACATAATTTAGAGGCTTGGAAAAACATTATTTCCAACAAAGGCATACTTATTGGCTGTGGAAAGGCAAGGGAATGCACAAGAGAAGAGGAAACTTACCTTCAAAAGGCATATGGTCTCAGTGGTCTATCTCAGTCCATTGTAACACAATATAAAGGAATCTTGCTTGTGGGATCAATATTTACAGAAGGGGATGCCATGGTAGTTCAGAATGAGGACATTTGTGATGGGCAATGGTATGGTAAGCTCAGGTATATTTTTTTCCATAAAGAAGGATCTGAAACAAGTGTATATTTTGCAGCAGATTATTATAGATATCAGGTGCTAAATGCTAGTATCAATCTTGATGAGGCAACTGGAATGCCCATTTTGGCGGAAGGAATGGAGCCTTTTAATTATGAGTCAATCTTGCCAGTACGCTATATACTTCGAGAAATATGCATTCTGCCCATGAGGACAGCACGGGATACAAGAAGTATTGCACTTGAGACAAAAACTGTGACTTTGCAAAATAGGCTACTTCAATTGCATAAGCCTGGAACTATTCCTATTTGGCCCTTGGAGGAGGATGTTGTTGTTGTTCAAGCTATTAAGCATGGTTCTGCACCCCATTTGACCTCATCTGATGGTTGCTGGTATGCTCTTGTTGATGCAGTGAATGAAAAAGACAAAAAGGTGAAGATTACATGGTTGGATTTAACAAACAAGAGAGGAGCACGATGTTTGGTACCATCTTATTAGGAGAAGAGGTGGCAGTCTTGGGATTGTCTTCTAAAGGTGTTGACTGTTAGAAAAAGTGGCATTGGACGACATGCTTTTTACTATCTATTGGATTGAGAAAATTGCTTTGGCTTAGTTGCGGGTTTTGCATCAGCTACATGTGTTAAAAGCTGCTCCTTTATTGTCAATGAATGCCATTTTCAGTTATTTTATTTGTAATTTGAATAATATCATTTCTGCAACAGTGACAGAATGTGAAGAGAGAGCCATGTATTTGGCAGAAAATCTTGTTGTACTCAAAGCTCTGACGAAAAATCTGTTTGATTCTGGCAGATTCTTCATTGTGAAATTCATGGCGTCTTGCTGCACTTAAATCCAATTCTAGTAGGATACGAAAGCTTATACAAAGGCTGGCCAAATTTTGTCACATGATGCATCTTGTACTACTGGTACTGCTGCTGGTAATTCTGCTTCCACATTCTTGCAAATGTCTTGTAGACACTTTCTCAGATTCAGGTTTTTCTAAGATTCATCTAATCTTTGCAGAAAAGATCAAGATGTCTATTTGTATGCACCGCAGGGTGTTCTCTTTTGTAGATTTCAATAACAAAGGTATGTCTACAACTATTCTCATAACAGACAGAAAGTTTAGGTTTATCACTGGAACAAGTTTAATTATCAGGACAAGTTCAGGTACTGTTATGCTGCATGCCATGTTTCAAGCTGGAAATAACTGATGAATTTTTTGTTCCTGTCATTTGCGTAACTCCTCTGTGTGTGTCATCTGTGTTTATAATTGTCTACAAGCTGAGGTAACACCTAAAACGTAAATGGGTTACCACATTATTTGATATCTTATAAAAAGTCATTGTTATATAAGTTCGGTCCAACCAAATGAGGACATCAACGGAAATTGAAAACTGAAAAACTGAAAATCTCGGTTACTGAGCTAGAAAATTAGCAGCATTCGATTCGGTTTGTAGGCAACTGAAGATCCGACACCGATTGATAATGCTGCCTAGGTTATCGAACATAAGAACAAGTCTAAAAGCAGTGAATATTTTCAGTCACTAACTTATTGAATATATGAACAGTGATTGAGTCAGTCAATCGCTTTGACATAGTGATTTTTATCCGGACAATTGAACTTGTTTCTCGCTATCCCTTAGGTTTTGCTTGCACAACTGGAGGTATAATCAAAGGTCACCATATATGCTCCATAATAAAAATAAATTTGAATGATCCAAAGTATTATGGCATGCTTGCTACCATATTTTGTCAAATGGAGTACCCTAAGTACCATGGCTCAAATCTTCCTAAAGATATAAATGCTTGAAGGGGTTAAACCTTGGAGTAACTTCAAAGTTTAGATCAACAATAAATCCCCTTCTAAGCAATTTACCATATCTTTCTAGCTTGAAATCCAGTATACTGCATCACATCAGTTAGTGCTAAAGCAAGAGATGTATCAGACTATGTTTGTCTAGACTATTTCCAATCATGTTGTATGTCATCTGGATAAATGTGATTGTGCATAAACCACATGCTTTTAAAAATGAACTACATCATTGAATTAAAATATTATTTAACCCCAAATTACTTTCATTTATTTCTTTCTCAATATCACAAATGACCTAGAAGAAACAAACTTTAACATTTAAAATATAATAATACCCAAAGATAATGAATGCAAATCCACAACTACAAAATCAGTTTGATGTCTTCACACTGACTATGTGGTTTTGAGACTTAATTTTTGCCCCTCAGCGTACATATGTTGCAGGGTAAAATAAATCAATCTAACACCACACTCAATGGGAAAATAGCTAAATGTTAAGGTAATTAGCACTCAGTCCTCCACATCAGTTTCTTAAAATGTTTTCTAGCGCAGATTGTGTGAGAGGGAATATGTGTTTAATATGCCTAGACCCGAAGGCCATAAATGTGTTATGGCATAACTAAGTGGATCACTCAGTGAAGTACAAGTATTTCATAACTACTTCAGCATGATGGTCTTGTTGAAAAAGGCAAATTTGGTTTGAATTATTTTCACACATAGAAACTATTTATGGCTTCCTTCCCCTCCGGAGCAAATGTATGTCATTATCTCAAACCTTTTTAATGATAGACTGAACGTCAAACATTATTGAGCATCTATGTATTGTTATCGTTGAATCAATGGTTCATAGTCAAACACAACCAGACCTAAATGCATTTTTACTATTGAACCAGTGGTTGATATTCACACACACTGCTCACTTAGGTGATGATTATTAGCAATGAATTAGTTGCTTCCACCGGACGAAGTCATCCACTCGGATGTACTCTTCATCCTCATCATCCAAAGATTCGAGCACTTTGCCCTTCTCGGCTGACAGGGTGTCATCCTCCACGTATTGATCCATGAGTATGGCCAGCGCGAAGGTCACCTCAAGATACTGCTGACCCTCATGCGTCACTACTGGTGGTTTCTGCCCCATCTGAGCTTCCCCTTGAGAACATCATAAGCATGTGTGTCACCCCCCAACATCTCCCTTACTATAGCTCTCTCGAAGTAGAGCTGGGGCGGATCCCCCTAGAGGGATGCAGAGAGGGAGCATCTCTTAAGTATAAAACTCAAGGAAGCCTGAATAATCAGGGTGGGCCTGCATATTGGTGACAAGGTCCATCTTCTGGAGCAGAAAGGGTTGCAGAAGGTCAAATAGAACTTGAGGATCCCACTGCTCTCCGTCGTGGTACCGTTGGAGGAGGTTTGGGGTTGCCATTGCAACTGCAAGTCGTGAAGGAAGAGGAAAGAAACAAGGAGAGCAAGAGAAGGAATGAAACCCTAAAGGCGATCAAACACATTTTATTTTTAACTTTTTTTATGCTGACGTCAGCGTCAGTAATAATAATAATTAACTAACTGAAAAGAGTTTAGATAGTAAAAATTTGATTATATTTATATACAAATTTGATACAACAAAATATGCTTGACGAGCAAGCTAATTGTGGTCTCCCCGAATCCACCAGGCGAGAGCCAAATCCTTCGTCATGATAGTGACCCTTTTGGCATGGATGGCACAAAGGTTGGCATCTTCAAAAAGGGCTATCAGGTAGGCCTCGGCAGCCTCATGCAATGCAAGTATGGCAAAAGTCTGGAACCGCAGATCGGTTTTGAATTATTGGGCTATTTCCCGGACCAGGTGTTGAAAAGGAAGCTTCCTTAGCAATAGCTCTGTAGTCTTCTGGTACTTGCGAATTTCTCAGTGCCAGGCCTATACCAATGTAGCTTCTTTGGCAGCACTGATCTCTGGGTCTGCGTTGGCTTCTTGTGCAAAGTCTTGCCCCCTGTTACTGGATGAGGCGGGGCTGCATAGCTAATAAAATCCCTTTTAGGTTAACCCAAGTTATCCCCTACTGACCCTTAGGGTTTTTGTTAGATACGTGTGACGTGTCATGGTATGCATACATATACCGTATAAATACCTAAAACGTCACAAGATCAGTTGTTGCAGCAAATTCGTTAAGGATGAGAACCAGACAAAAGATTAAGCATAAGAATAGAATGGCTTTTATCAATTATTTTAATGTCCACGAAGACCCTATAAGAGGTCATGAAATGAATCTATACGTAGTGCGACTCTAGGCGGTCTTGAACTCAAGACCTACATATTCTAGGACCAATGTGTTATCACCAGACCAAATGCCTAGGCATAGGAAATGCAAAGCATTTTTTATGTCTTTTAACTATTTCTTGGGCCTTCATTAGTTCTATGCTTTATAAGATCAATACACTCAAGCTTAAGCTTTTGTTTTGATCATGGAAATTCCAGTCTGGAAACCCTGAAATACATAACTCTATGTAAGGATTTGCTCTGCTTATATAAGAGAAGTTGAGAGGTAATACGCATTGCTAGTCGATTATGAATATTCTATGGCCATAGGATTTTGATGGATTTATCGAAATTCAATGGGTCTGATCCTAGCAATACCAAACCACAACAAGTAATGAGTGGAGGCATTTGTCTACAAAACAAATGGAGGCACTAGCATACACAACAACATCTCTTAGAGTAGATTTAACTTTAATTAATGACTCAAAGGACAAAGTGGAGCAGCCCAGCCTGGTATCCCTCCTTGTGTGGTCGTTTTCATGGGATGTAAATGTGGCATGTCTAGTTCCATATTCTTGCTTGCATTCTAAGCTTAGAATATAATTCTATTTACTAAGGTCCTTCTCTCTTTTGTTTTTGCGGGATGCAGACCATCTTTGTCTTCCTAAAAGGTTTGAAATCGTGAAAGCTATGCAGGGTTGCAGCTATGTAGATTTGAGAAACGAAATTGATATGAGTTGGAAGATTTGCACTATTGTCCCCTTGTTTTTCTAACAGATAGGAGCACACCTTTATCTTCAACGCAAGAAGAGTGGTACAGTCTAACAACAATTAAAAATCATTTAAGAATAACTGAGGTGAGAATGGATGCAGAAGTGGATGTTATAGATTGAGACGGGCCTGTCCGGTTAACCTCTTGGTAACTGAGATCCCATCAATCTCTATCGTTGGATCTACTTAAGCCTAGGAACTCAAGAAATTAACACATTCAAGCTTAGGTAAAGAATTTAATCCTTTGTGTATATTCTAAGGTCCCAAGAATATCCTTGCCTATTACTCAGTAATAACCTTGCACAACAATTAATGTTCTTGATAACTATAGCCTCAAGCCAATATATAATAATAATGATCAAGTTTATTGAATGACAATCCACACTTCTACTCTCGCCTTCCTGAAGCTGGGCTACTCTCCGGAGCATCTCGCACCTCTGCTTACACCATCAACCACGGGGTTAGTCACACGGACTAAGTGGGGATCGGGGGTCTAGGACATTTCTAACATCAACAACACAAGTATAAACCTAGAAATATTAACTCAACCTTACCATAACCTCGCCCCTGCAATCCAAGTTATGAGTCCAACAAGCATATCCACAATGCATAATTATATCATGAGTATCCACTATAAGCATGACCATTGCAACTTAATTCCAACGTTCAAGACCACATATATAATAACTAAGCAATCATAGCATTAAACATTGCAACCAATATTCCTCTGGGTCTGAGCAAGGTCAACTCGACTGATCAGGCCAGTGACATAGAGGCGGGGTAACCACGTGTCTACACACCCATCCACGCTGCGTCCAGCATTGGAAAACCACTTAAATGTGCATGACGTTGTACCATGCGGTACCAACGCCCCATGTCAAATAATACCATTTACATTCTTACTGTGCAAAAACCGTGAGTCTAGACCATCGCACCTAGACTCCGGCCCCAGAGGTCTATATCAAAGAATTATACCATATATAAATCATAATACTATGAATTCCACCCAACATCAACTAGGCACATTTCCATAGCAAATTTACCTCAAAAATTCCCATAGTTTACACCTCATGCAATAAAGAAAATCCAGTTATAAGCTCGTATGAATATTACTATCTCAACAATGCAACATGCAATATTCGGTGCTTAAACAAAATACAAACTTCGCTAATATCTTATTATCTTTAATTAACTAGATCAATTTCCTTCAAATTACTACTTATAACCTTAGTGACGGTGGCTTCCATAACCCTGCTAACTAGTTTATTGATTTCTGTGCCCATTCCCAACTCGTAATACCTCTACCATGTATTTTACCCATCTCTAATTTAGTTTATTCCAAGGTATTTAAATATATGTAACCCTTACCTTTAGTTAAAATTCATTAATTCAATATCTATATTCGAATCAACTATTATCTTTATTATTAAGCATAACCTAGTTTACAGTTTATAGATGACGAACTCGGCCTCGGCCTGTAGCACAAGTTTCCAGCTTCCAGGCCGTCAAATCCAATCCCAATCATCCTGAATCCTGCCGATTTTGCTTGTCAGAGCCCTTTCATATATCGTTTCGACCTATTTAGAGCCCAAATCAGGCAATTTTTGCTTGATCTTTGGCTTCCAAATCAGATTTGGGGCTGCCAAATCTTGCTTCAATCTCCTTGATTCTGCATTTTTTAACCAATTCGGCCTCTCTGAGGCCCAAATCGGCCCATTCCAAGGCTATCTC
Organism: Isoetes taiwanensis; assembly: GCA_021234155.1. NCBI lineage: Eukaryota > Viridiplantae > Streptophyta > Lycopodiopsida > Isoetales > Isoetaceae > Isoetes > Isoetes taiwanensis. The sequence continues at coordinate 13,403,717 of JAJEKV010000018.1, forward strand.
ATGCCTTTCGGCCATTTCCAGATCATCAGTACTTCATCCCTTTTTGCCAGAAGCATGCAAGAAAACACTTCCATCCTTGCCAGATCTTACTGCAATAATATCATTTAATTCATTCTTCAAGAGTTCCATCAATTCTAACCTATCTCATCTTCATTTTTCTTGGATTGCAATTCCTAAATCGTCTACAACTATATGGCATCTAGGCATTAGAGGATAGAGCCATGCATGTCTTCCTTATCACAGTTATATAATCGATTCTACATCTACTTTAAACCTCATGAACAATCACTACTATTCACGCACAAGGATTAATAATCACATCACTAGAAACCCCAGGTGTAAGTCTTGCTCCCCACCTGGAAATCCCGTTTGCTTCTTCTGCAACCTCAGCAACGCTCCCAGAGTACTGCTCACACCTGCTCCTTCAGCAATTCAACTGCAATCTAACGCCTTCCAAAATATTCCACCATCCCATGCATCAAGATATTCACTGTATTTGTATGTATTACTAACCACCAGTATTTTGTCTATATAATCTCTGGATATACGACGTATTAACTCTGCATGCATGGTATTTTAATTTTATTATTCCCTTGCATCCTTTAGTAATATAAATTCCACAACATACCTCAAAATCCTAGGTCCGCTATAGTCTCTCCTCCAAAAATTCAACCCATGTCCTCATGGGTGCATCTCTGGAGGCTCGCGAAGAATCCAATTCGCGTCTTCCCACATGGCAACTTCCTCAGGAAAACCCGCCCATTGAACAAAAAATCTACTTATTGTTCGCCTCCTTAACATTAGAGTTATCAGGCGATGGACCAAAAATGGCGCATTTTCACTGTTCACTTTAAACTTCATATAAAATCAATGGCTCAAAATTCAATAAAACCCTTCCTAGAAGTTCATATATGGCAGTCATTTCCATATGAAAAATATCTAAAAATCTATTTACCTCCATTCTTGGAAGTTATGCTTAGGTGAATCCAAGGGGGTCATGCCAAGACTGCAAATTTACATAAGGTAAAACTGTCTTAATGAAATGATTTTTTTGATTTTTTTCAGTATTTTCTTATTTTTCTATGCAAGTTAGAGAGTACAACACAAAAAACTGCACCTCATTCCAAGGTATGAGAAGGAAGATAAGGTTCATCGAAGATGGCAGGGTCAAAACTGTTTTCTGTCTTTTGTGGACCAATAATTATTTTAACATGAAATTAGAGATCTATATTACCAAGGAAGGCTTGCATCCATAAAAAAAACATAGCTCATCATGAAAGATGCTCTAGATGCACTATTATCATACTTAACCTACAATACTTCTGGCAGCAAACACAGTAATAAATTTATGATAGCAAAAGAAAAGTAGGTTTCTTTGTGTTTTTTGCAATATATGACATCAAAAACCTCTATGCACATGTATTATTATATATGAGTTAAAAAAAAGTATTACCTTGATTAAATGATTCAAATTTTGACAAGTCTAAGTATTGATCATTAATGATCCATGGATATTGTGACGTCCCCTACTCACATACGGTGCACTCACCGTACACAAACAGGAGTTCATCCCCCATACCAGCTCCATGCTAATATAGGGCCCTCCACGTATCACTGCAACCTTGAAGAGTTCCAGTGGGAAGAATGAAGAGGTCATTTACCCTGTCTCCCTCAGGGCCTACCTAGCTGCGGAAGCGTAAACATACATGTCAGTAGTACATACATCAACATCATATGACCATCACGAAGGATGGTCCTCCACATATCTGCATAGACAAAGATCAGCACATCAGGGAATTCTACCCAAGACTCAGACTCAAAGGGATGACTGACGGCTTGGGTCTCCAGAGTTCATTGCAGACAGAATTCATGGCAATGGATTTGGCTGGCATAAGAACATGGCATTGGGTTGTCCACTCCATCCGCCCCTCCTGTGCACACTTTGCAGAGTAGGCTGAAAAGTGTTGGGACCTGACTGTAGCCCGCCGGGTGCATAGCCAAAGGGGCTACGTCTACTGGGTTACATCTCCCCAGCCCCGATGGGGCAGGTAGGGATCACTCCCCATGCTGACTCAAGGTGACTAGAGGGCCACTGCCCTTATTCGACTGAACCCACTGGAAGGTGAACCCCACCCCACGGGTGTCGAGCCCATGCCTTGCCCGCACTCAGTGGCAAGCCATTAGACCTAGTCACAATGATCCCCGGTAGCACTAACACACCATAGGGATCGTTCAAGAGTCAGAACATGAACCTCCTTCTTAGCCAGTCTGGCCCCTTCACCCACAACCAGGTGTGGTTCTTGTACCTGTGCCGAATCTACAGTGTGCTAGAGAGGCTAACTAGGAGCATCAACTACTAGGCTTGAGGTCTCTACCCCCCTTCCCAATACAAGGAGTTCACAGAGATACATCATCCATATACATCACAGAAGAACTAAAGAACAAGATCTAATCTATAGCATAGAGTTAGGTTCTTTAGTTAGAGCTTGGTATCTAGAGATCTAGATGGCTGCTAAAGGCGATTTAATAGGCTAAACCTACTGATACAATGACTGGAAAACGTTTAGACCATTAAATCGACTACATACCCCGATCCATGAGTTGCTCCTCTTGACTGAGTTCGACCATCCCTCTTTGACTGCTTTCGAATCAAGGGAAACTAATGGTGCAATTCTCTTGGGCGAAGTTCGAGGCGGTTTTGGCTCTCAGGGCAGCCAAAACAGAGCTCTAAAACCCTAGGGACGAAAATGGCAAGTTAGGGTTTCTCCTACCTAAATAGACAAGGGGTTAGGGCTAGGGTTTCCAATTATCCCTTTAGGCATGTGGGATAATTGGGAATGGGCCCACTTGCCTTTAATGGCTAGGTGGCAAAATGTGCCCACATGGAAAGGTGTGCACCTTAATAAATGTGCACATTGGTAAATGTGCACATTAATACATGCACATACCTAGCAAGTTGCCCCCTAGGGGCTACTAGCCTGGCTACCCGTCGGCGTACACGTCAGTCGGAGTGGCGTGTACGCGTGACGAGGCAGTACAGTATACGTCCTGGGACCGTATACTGTGCTGGAACGTCACATTCTCCCCACCTTGAAATGATGCTGTCCGCAGCATCGTGGGTCTCCCCACCTTGGAATCTTCTTAACCTGCAATCAACCTGATGCATACGATATACTACTATAATACTTACACATTTATTAAGATTACCTTAAGGTAATATTTCTAAATCATTATTACGCCGTTAGGCCCGTTACATTGTCAACTACTTGTCAAATCGTAACTTCTATTAAAACAAGGTACTTATTAGTTTTCGTTATCACAACATTTAATTTATCGCAATTTAACACTTCCATATACAATTATTATTTAAGGTACTCTTCATTCCTTGCAACACATTCCAACAAAATTTGTGTTGCAAGTCTTCGCATCTTAAAATCCTGCATTAATTTTACAATATCTATAATTACATACTTACTATCTTAATTATTAGAATTACTCTAAGGTAATGTTTAAGACATTACTGTACTATTTCATTATCCAATTAACTTATCACTTCATAACTTAATCCACGCAAGGTAATTATTAACCTTACTTAATACAACATTTAAGTTTATCAAAGTTTATCAATTTCATACAAAATTTACACTTCTAAGGTACTCTTCATCCCTTGCAACACATTATAACAAAATTTGTGTTGCGAGTCTTCGTAGCTCGACCTCCTTGCCCTCCGGAGCGCTCTATTGGCCTGCAGGTCGACCTACGTTATTACCATTTTAATTATTAATAAAATTTTGGTTATATGGTGACCACCCCACCTATCTACATGGATGCATGGCTAATCTCCCGGCGTAGGAAGAGGGTGAATCTTCCATTATGGCCGTGGAGACAGCGCCTATATGCCTATATGCCGCTCATGCCTACACCCTAGTTGCCCAGCGTGGAGGATAGGTCCTTCCCGTATATGGGGTGTGAAGGCCAGATTCCTCCTATCAAAGCATATATGGGGCTAGAGGTGCTTTTCCTATCAATGCATTCCTGAATGACCTCCTTTCTCTCGAGGTCGTCTACTTCCGTGGAACAGAAGTAGACTTTCTAATCTACCTTCCACTCATCCAAGCGTAGAGATCACCGTAGTGGTCTCATCATCGGTAACAACGCATGCAACCCATACCTGGCATAGGTTGCATGCGTAGATTAATCTTAACTACACATGAAACTAATCTAAACACCAATCGACATGCCTGAGCCAATTTTTACTGGCTCCTTTAATGCACGTGATTAACATAATTACCCTAAGGTAATATTTATGAATTAACATTATCATAGTATCGGATACATTACTTCCGATAGTACAATTATATTTACTCTAAGCTTTGCAATATTTAATGACTTTTAGATCGCGATTATTTAAACAATAACCCTGATTTAGACCTATTGTATCATAGACAAGGTTTTAATTATCATACACAAGAATTAGATGTGCTTATTCTCTTCCTTGGGTTCTGCATTACCCTTGGAAGTATATCCCTAAGATGCACTTAAGTATATCCTTGGAAGGAATTGCATCCTTGCGAAGGATTAATTAACATGCTACCTCACATTACCGTTGTTTTTTTTTTTTAACTTATTTCCCTATGATACATATACGTACAACATTTTCTATCCAGTTATTAGGATCTCTATTTAACTTATCTATAAGACACATTAAAGCTTATAATACATGCGCATACCTTACCTAAGGCTAGGACGCATACACCCATTGAGCCGGCGTCGAGTAATTTGGAGATGACTTGGTCGTTGCATTGCTCCCATACTTTTGCTCCACTTCATTGGTGTGGTTAGCTACCACGTCGGTCTCGCACGTTGAAGGCCTTCTGAACACTAAGGTATCTATCTAGCTTACGCTCTATTCGCTTCGATGCAAGTACATTCAATCATAAGATTGAGCGCTCCCACTTTCTTCGAAAAGAAAATGGTCCTGCACCCCTTCAATGACGTTGTACACAACGTCATATCTATTCTCTCCCTTAAGAAGTTATACGCTTCTTACTTAGCGCATTAATTTACTAGCCTTAGCTGACATAACTAACCATCTAAGATATGCACATATTATGTTATCATTTATTTCAATATAGTTATGGGTTACCTACTTAGCTAGAACGATTCTAAACCACAAGGTTTTGTCATCATGACAATTCCTTTTGTCTCAAAAGACTATTTGGTTACTATAATTCTTATTTTAGATGTACCTTACATGTATTATTCTTTTATATTCTAGAGATTCCCCCTTTCTTAGTTATTTAAACTCTTGGAATATTCCTACCAATCGAATTGATGTCATCGTAACAAGTTGGCCGGACTTGTTAGATTACTTCTTTTCTTTCGGTTGGATTATTCTTTGGAGGTACTAGATTTATACATGGTCAACAATTATCCTAGTAATGATTCCTTCTTAGCGAGGAGATCAATCTCACCAAGTGGTTTCAATACATTGGATGTCTGTTAACAATCAGTTACTCCTATGCATTTCCTTCCCAATCCTTGATGCTTAGCTCAATATTGGGGCGATCCTTTCAGCGAGAATATCTGGAAATGCCTTCTAATCCCAATATGGATGTTACCGTCCATACATTTAACCTACTAGGCCCCATGGCCTTAGATCCTTGAGCTTGCTAAAAGCTCATCCACTCATTGCCTGCTTGAAGTAACAAGGTACGTTCTTCTGAGTCGCTCGATACTTCAGTCTCCTTGACGGTGGCTCCTCCTTGCTGTAGAGGTTGACTTTGTTCATTAGAAGCCTCTCATTGTTGGTGGCTTTGATGGCGTAGTTGATCACTTGAAATCTTCCATGCCGCTTTTCAAAAGCCTGAAGGTGGCGCCGTTGAAAAAGATCTTTCATCCTGAACTCTTTGTCTTGGCAGCTAAAGGACGACTCTGTATCCGATATTGTTTCTTCGACTCCATCGATGTCTCATACGTCGAGTCCTGTTGTCGTTATCGTGTTGCCCGAAGAGTGTTGAGGATGTTGATTGCTTCACCCCTGCAAATTGCTTGACATCTCTTCCTTTGATCTGTTACGCTATGGGAGGGAAGGAATAACAGGGGAACTATGCATGCAAAACATATAGCTTACATAATTACAATTACTACTAGAGCTATTAGGTCCCCCTTGTGCCTCCCTTCGAGTTGCACACCTACTCCTTGGCAATGTCATCGGTGTTCCTCCCGGTGCAATGTTGTTGACGATCTATATCCTCCTATTTGTACGTCGGCTCGTACTCCGGGGTAACTTGGTGATATACTTGGGCCCTCCGACGTTTGTCGGCTATGGCACAACACGCTTTGCCTCACATTCTAACTAAAGGTGTGCTGGTCGTTGATGCCTAGACATTTCGATCGCTTCTGATCCCGTTCTCCGGTAATTGTTCCTCCTTCATGATACTTGAAGCTATTTGAAGGCGTCTCTTGAGGTCGCGTCTTGCGATTCCTTTGGCTATACTCCTCGGAGTTGTTCTCTTCTACGATTGTTCTTTGAATCGTCCATCCTTGGGTTCACCAAGTTGCATGCAAGTCCACGTGCAAGTCATCGGCTCGCCTCGCCTCGCCTAGTTGCTTCTCCATCGAGTTTCCAAACTTCCTTGTTTGATCCCCTCGATCACATGGCTTGGACGTTGTCACGTTCCACAGCGCTATGCTGTCTTCTTGTCTTGAGGTACCTTCCGGTGGCTTTGATTGTGCTCGTCAGTTTTGATCCTCCTGTTGCCTCTAGGGAGCTCGTGGGAGAAGTCGGTTACTAGCACTTCTCCAGCTTTCAGTTCCTGACCTTTGTCCCTCTACGCATGTCAGTCTCTCTGTCAGGTAAAGCATCGTGGCTCTCCTCCCTGCTGGCTATGTTGTCGGGATGATGGATCCTTATATCTGCGCAGCTTGACCCTTGAGTTGAAGAAGTACCTGCCTTAGATATGCTCTTGTCGTTGAATAGCCTGGCTATTATCTTGAACTCTCTTTTTGCCGAAGGTGCTTCAGTTGCTATCCTTGTCGTTAAGGTGTCGAATGCTTCTACCTTGGGCGTTTGACATGCCACATGTCAGAGATATGATCGGCTTCTTCTCTTCTCATTACTGGTAGGAGTACCTGACGAAGCCATCACCTAGTTGTTGAAGGCATATCTCCTCGTCGCGGTGCCTTTCGTAAGTGCATCTCCATCTAAACCACGTGTCATAGCGCATTCCCCTATATTACCACAAGGTGGAATTATGGTCTTAGTTGGCTCGTTGATGTCGGGGCGTTCCTCCTTCTATTGTTGAGGCCACTCGTGTCATAAGATGTAGTCAAGTGTTGCTGCTGCCACAAGATGTAGTGCTGCGCCCTGACGATGTCCTGGTGCCTCGCTGATGATCTTGACATGACCGGTGTTGTCTCTTATTCTGACATTGGGTGGACGAGTTGTCTTCTACTTCAGGGCACTTCCGGAAGTGTTTGGAGTCGAAGGTTTGCTTGGCCTCCAGTCGTTTCTCCCTCGTACTTGCTCTTCCATTTTGATCTTGGGCTATAGTTGTGCTTCCTTGCTTCCTCTTTTGGTAGTCGAAGTGAAGGAGCTTCCTGATCTAAGCGCTAAATCCGTAAAACATGACTTTAAACTCATGTTTCTCCACTATATCTGTGAGCACCCGAGATACACAATACACATATACGCATTTATATTGGGATTTTAATTCATCCCCTTTTTCAAAACAACTACGAAGATCTACTTAATTGTTTATACTCCTTTAGGGTTTCCCCTCCTCCTATCGCGTTTGACCCTTTGGTTTTGCTGCATCTTCTTTGTTCTGGTTGACTCCAGGATTCCTTTGAGATGCTGCTACTATTGTTGAGCTTCATGTCTGATCCGAGCTCGTCACGCCAGTTGCGAAGAGTGTTCGTCGATGTGATCCCTTGAGAAAGATGCTCCTCCTTAATGTGTATTTTAAAATCGTGAGGAATGCGGTGACCGCTCAACGTCCCCTACATGCGGTGTTTCGTTGCGGGGGTTGCCGATGTGCGCGTTGCCGTTGATCGCTTTGAGTAAGATCACCTAGGCTGTTGCGGATTGGGCATTCTTGAATATCTTGAAGCTCTAAGATCGTGGTCGGTAGGCGTGCATTGGCATTCCTCCGCGAGTTGAATTTCCGAGTGCGACTCACTTTGCTTGGGCTTTGCTTCATTCGAGGTGCCTCTCCCATTGCACGGAAGTGTGGTCTTCTCCATTGTCCCTACCATGGCTCCTTCTAGTCGTCTTTGCGTGATTTGTATCTGCTGGCTAGGTCGTCTCCTCCTCCTCATGGTCTCCTACTTTTTGGAACCGATGAAAGTTCTCCCCGCTGTGCAAGGGAGCTGGAAGCTTCGTCCCGGTCAGCCTTAGGTGCTTGTGGTTGCCTAGCTTGGTCGCTCCTTTTGTTGGCGTTGCGACATTAAGCTTGAGCTCTTTGGGCTGCAAGGTCGTGGTGGTCTTCTCTCTGGTTCCTATACGCTCCTGTGTCGCCATGACTTCTCTCCTCGACGGAAGATTATGCCCTCTGGCCCTAGCTCGTGATGCTAACGCGGCATCGATGTCTAACGTGTTCCTGCACCTGTATTTTGCTGCCTTGCATTCTTCCATTTGAAACTCGTGGGCGTCGAGTTGGTGAAGGCGTCGAAATCCTCTTCCTGATGTGAGCTCGTGGACGTGGTAGCCGGGAGGTTGACATCTAGAAAATTCTTGATGCCGTTGGTTACCAATTATTCTTCCCATTTGATGAAGATTGATGATCGGCCGGTGGTGTCCCGTTCTACTCGTTTGTCGGTTGAGGTGTTTGTCGTTGTGCTTCCCTCTCTTGGGTCTGTCTTTTTCGGTCTCCTCTCCTTATCTGTCTGTACATCGGCTGAGACCTTGATGTCTTCAAGAAGTTGCGCCTCTAGCTCTTCTGTGGCTCTGGCCCTGTACTTCGAAAGCAACGCTCGTATATCCTAGAGTCTAAGGGTCTACTTGAAGGGCTCTCCTACAACATTTTGGGCTCTATATGCAAACAAGATGGCTTGAGCAGCATTACTGAAGACATATCTATAATCTCCAAATCTATGGACATTAGGACGTGTGGTATGGCATGACATGAGGGTTGCTTTGCAAGACCTCCATGATGTTTGAGGCATACTCTAAGGTCCCAGCAAAGTTGGTTTGAGGGAGGGGTCCAATCTCTACACATGGAGCGGCTTGGGCAGCTCTAGACTCTAGCTCCTTTCTAGGTATCCTGGCAATAGGAAGTGTCAATGTGGCGGCTATATAAGTCAAACTCTATTAGAAGGACACAGAATTAGGTCAAGGTTTATGCCTTTGGCATGACCCGAGGTGATGTACCAACAGTTGGACTTGGGTTGGTATGCTGAGGTCTAGATGACTATAACAAAGGGGTGTTCTTGGGCACTTCTATCTAGGAGTAAGGCATCAGCTTCGAGCTGAGAGCAATACTTGCGAGCTACTAATGGGATATGCTTCTATTTACAAACAAACCACAGTTTGGAAAAACAATTCAAGGGTTTGAGCAATTCTGGACATTTTGAGCTGGGGTTTGACATTTCCAGTCTAATTTGAGGTCATAAATGGGTTCTAGGCTGTCTAATGGTCCTATTGCAACAATTTTCAGGCGATTTGGAGCTCTGTAGCTCAAGTTATGGAAGTTCAAAGTTTGGAGGTCTCACAGGTTGCGCCCTGCTCAAAAACTAAAGTTTAGTTCTTTGACCAGGCACGAGCTGTGAGACATTGGCTGTAAATTGGGTTAAACTCGTCCAATTTAGGTGATCTAAGGGTCTATTCATGCTAGTCTCCTCGAGATAGGCAGAATGGACTCCTTACTTGGTCAATTTGGAGGTGTTTTGGTCTAGTTTGGACATGGTCTAGGTATGAAGGTCTCACAGGTTGCGCCTCGTTCAAAAACTAAACTTTAGTTTCTTGACAAGGCGCGAGCTGTGAGACATCACACTTTTTTGGTCTGAGAATATCCTATTTTACTAAAATAACAACTACTACTTGCTAACTCGTCCTAATTAAGCAAGATTTGACACATAAACTGCTCAAAATTATCATGTATTAACAAAATTATTGATTATTTACAACATATCTACTAGGGATCTCCCTTAATTAAATTAGCTAATTGCATGTCCTTCCTCATGAGGGTTACTCGCTTCGCATGAACAGTGCAAGCTGTTGAGTCTTCAAAATGTTGGACCAGCTTCTGCTCTGCTGCTTCTTGAGCCTTGGCCTCCCGCTCTCGTTCTGCCCTCTCCTCTTCTTGTTTCCTTCGGCCTCCTTGGCCTCTGGCTGTTTCGCCTTGTCGAGAAAGTCGAGCGGTCTGTTTGGTGCGCATCATGTCGATCGGAGTCCTGGTGTCTATCAAGATGCTGTCTCTATCTAGCTTAAGGGTCTTGGTTCTAAGTCTATGGCTTAGCCATTAATATCATCTAACATTATTAAAGCTTAAATCTAATTAAGAATTATAATTCAAACACAAACGATGCCCGCCCTCAGTGGTTGGCACGGGGGGGGTTTGGAGGGGTTCAACCCTGTGGGTGGGAGGTTCAACCCCCGCTACTGCGGGAATCCTTTTAAGATGAGGTTCAAATAGATTGAAAAACTAGACTAATCTAGCTAATTCCTAGGATAAAATTCGAATTACCAAGTTACTTTTTTAAAATTTTCTGGCTTTTTAAGCTGTTTTGGACCAATGTCTCACAGCTTGTGCCTCGCTCAAAAACTAAAGTGTAGTTCTTTGACCAGGCGCAAACTGTGAGACCACCTTGTCTGAGAAGGTGTTGGCTCCTTCTTTTTAGACTTATTAAGTTCCAATTCACTTAACTGTTACTAGCTTAGCACAAACTACAAAAATGAGAAAAAAATTTCCCACTTTTCGAGGCTTGAGGGTCCTATCAAGTTAGTACTACTGGGAGCATGGTCAGTGCTTTGCTCTTGGTCTCCAAGAACATTGCTCTGATACCACTGTGACGTCCCCTACTCACATACGGTGCACTCACCGTACACAAACAGGAGTTCATCCCCCATACCAGCTCCATGCTAATATAGGGCCCTCCATTATCAGCGCAACCTTGAAGAGTTCGATGGGAAGAATGAAGGGGTCATTTACCTGTCTCCCCTAGGGCCTACCTAGGCTGGGAAGCGTAAACATACATGTCGATGGTACATACATCAACATCATATGACCATCACGAAGGATGGTCCTCCACATATCTGCATAGACAAAGATCGGCACATCACATAGGGAATTCTACCCAAGACTTCGGACTCAAAGGGATGGCCCGGCGGCTTGGGTCTCCGTTCATTGCGCCGAATTCATGGCAATGGATTTGGCTGGCATAAGAACATGGCATTGGGTTGTCCACTCCATCCGCCCCTCCCCGCGCACACTTTGCGAGTAGGCTGAAAAGTGTTGGGACTGGCCCATAGCAGCCGGGTGCATAGCCAAAGGGGCTACGTCTACTGGGTTACATCTCCCCAGCCCCGATGGGGCAAGTAGGGATCACTCCCTCCAGAGATCTACATGCTAACTCAAGGTGACTAGAGGGCCACTGCCCTTATTCGACTGAACCCACTGGAAGGTGAACCCCACCCCACGGGTGTCGAGCCCATGCCTTGCCCAAGACTTTCGGTGGCAAGCCATTAGACCTAGTCACAATGATCCCCGGTAGCACTAACACACCATAGGGATCGTTCAAGAGTCAGAACATGAACCTCCTTCTTAGCCAGTCTGGCCCCTTCACCCACAACCAGGTGTGGTTCTTGTACACAGGCCGAATCTACAGTGTGCTAGAGAGGCTAACTAGGAGCATCAACTACTAGGCTTGAGGTCTCTACCCCCCTTCCCAATACAAGGAGTTCACAGAGATACATCATCCATATACATCACAGAAGAACTAAAGAACAAGATCTAATCTATAGCATAGAGTTAGGTTCTTTAGTTAGAGCTTGGTATCTAGAGATCTAGATGGCTGCTAAAGGCGATTTAATAGGCTAAACCTACTGATACAATGACTGGAAAATGGTTTAGACCATTAAATCGACTACATACCTGATCCATGAGTTGCTCCTCTTGACCTGAGTTCGACCATCCTACTGAACTGCTCGAATCAAGGGAAACTAATGGTGCAATTCTCTTGGGCAGAGTCTGGGAGGCGGTTTTGGCTCCTGGGGCAGCCAAAACAGAGCTTTAAAACCCTAGGGACGAAAATGGCAAGTTAGGGTTTCTCCTACCTAAATAGACAAGGGGTTAGGGCTAGGGTTTCCAATTATCCCTTTAGGCATGTGGGATAATTGGGAATGGGCCCACTTGCCTTTAATGGCTAGGTGGCAAAATGTGCCCACATGGAAAGGTGTGCACCTTAATAAATGTGCACATTGGTAAATGTGCACATTAATACATGCACATACCTAGCAAGTTGCCCCCTAGGGGCTACTAGCCTGGCTACCCGTCGGCGTACACGTCAGTCGGAGTGGCGTGTACGCGTGACGAGGCAGTACAGTATACGTCCTGGGACCGTATACTGTGCTGGAACGTCACAGATATTTATATAAAATCTTGCATCTACTATATCACTTTCACATCAAATTTGAGATCTATGATGCCAATAGAGTCTTGCATTCATAAAAAATATAGCATTTCTTAAAAGATGAACTATATGTACAATTAGCATCAGGCTTGTGCTCCTGTGGCATCTTTTTGTGCTTACGCAATTAGATGAGACATGTCAATTTTGTACTTTTTATCTGATTAATAAACTTTTTGCCTTTCGTCCTTCAAAAAAAAATACTTAAACTCCAGTATCATGTAGTAACAAACACAACCAAAAGTAGAGAATGCATGATTAACTACTACATATAGGTTGATAAAATTATAATCTACGTAGATATAAGTGTAGTGCATAGCGTCTACATAAGTGTAGTGTAGTCCTGAATTCTATATAAGAGATTCTTTAGTCAACATTGAAATCATTATAACTTATAAATGCTTCAAAAAAATATCGAACTATAGCTCTTAGATTCAACAACTTATGACCACAAGAATTAGGCCAAAACTTATAATCGTAAGAGAGAAACAATTCATACCCTCAAACAGCTCTTTTGAGCAAAATTGGATATGGTGATTTCATCTAATGTCATATAATGGTGAAAAAACTTGGGAACATACAAATCTATATGTTTTATCATAAAAAATCATTTACTTTTGATTTTAGCAAGGTTTGGACCCCTTTGTGCTAGAAAATATGAAGAATGCAGTTCTGAACTAGTACGAAAACTGCTAAATTGTATGAGGTTTGGACAATTACCACAGGATATGGGAGAATGTATTGGTCATCAAATTCTTCTAGATCATAAAGAATCAAGTGAAGATTCAAAAGGTGGTGGTAGATTGCAAAATGGAGAAGTTCCTCTCTAGATATATGGGTTTAAGTGGACGATGGACAAATTCTGGTTCATGGACCACACCTTCTAGACAAAGCATCAGCAATCACATTTTCTTTGCCAGGTTGATATTCAATTTCAAAGTCATATTCTTCTCTTAGTTGCATCCATCTCCTTTGCCTATTGTTCAGATATGGTTGTTTTGCAAAATACTTCAAATTTTGGTGATTAGTCTGCAAAATACTTCAAATTTTGGTGGTTAGTCTTCAAAAAGAAATGACGACCCAATAAATAATGCCTCCATATCCTCAAGGCATGGATAATAGCCAACATTTCCAAATCATGCACTGGGTAATTTTTCTCAGCAGGGGACAACTTACGAGATATATAAGCACAGACTTGGTCATTCTGCAACAAGACTCCCCCTATAGCTTTCCCAGAAGCATGAGTGACTACATGAAAGGGTATATTCATGTCAGGAATCCTTAAAACTGGTGCACTAATCAAGACATCCTTCAACTTTTAAAAACTTTCCTGACAACTATCAGTCCAATGCAAGCCGTTCTTCTTACCCAACAAAGAAGTCAAAGGAGGCTCCAATCCCTTTTCTGAAATAACATGCCCAAGACATACCAATCTAGTTTGTGAAATGGAACACTTAGATAGCTTACCATACAACTTTTCTTGTCGCAAAATCGCTAATGTCTGTTTTACATGTTCCACATGCTCCTCTAATGTCCTGGAATATACCAAAATATCATCAAAGAAAACTAATATAAACTTATCCAAAAAAGGTCGGAATATCTCATTCATTAGGTGCATAAAGGTGGTGGGAGCATTTGTCAACCCAAACGCATTACAACAAACTCGTAATATGTCCATAGCATGTCCTAAATGCAGTATTATAAATATCTGTATCCTTGATCCAGATTTGATGATATCCAGATCGAAGATCAATTTTTGTAAAGTACTTAGCTTGGCCCAGCTGGTCAAATAGCTCATCAACTCTAGGCAATGTGTATCTATTCTTCACTGTAATCTGGTTAAGCATACGATAATCAATACACAACCTTAATGTCCCATCTTTCTTTTTCACAAACAAAACTGGCGCCCCAAATGAAGAAACACTCGGTCGTACGAACCCTTGTTGCAATAATTCTGCTAACTGTTTCTTCAATTCAGCCATCTCTAATGCATGAAATCTATATGGTGGCCTTGATGTAGGTTCAGCCCCTGGAACATCTACCATTCTATGTGGAGGCAATTCTGTTAATTATTTAGGAAACACATCAGAAAACTCATCCAACACTTTCTGGATCTCAGGAGTAATAGGTTGTTCTTGCAACTCTGCAGTACCCAAAAATGGATCTAACAACAATGCACATCCCATTCTTATGCAACCCTTCTTAATCTGTTTCTTAAAGCCTTTCTGGGACAAAGGGGTAACCACTAATGATGAAGGCAATCCTTCCAGCACATACTTATCTCTATTAGGACTTTGGCATGTAACTATTTGCTTCCCGCAATCAATGCAAGCTTTATATGGTCTCAACCATGACATTCCTAGAATAACATCATACTTCCCTAGGCTCAATACTTCAAAACTAGTGTGAGACTCAATATCTTCTACTTGAACTTCAAGATTGTCTACCATAGAATAAGAAGTCTTAATTTTACCATCAGCCAACTCCACATATCTAGGGTCCCAGATAATCATATTCAAATCTAGTTTCTTTGCCAGCTTTGGGGAAATAAAGCAATGTGTACTACCACAATCAATAAGAAATAGAACAGGAACTCCATGAATAATACCTGGTACTCTGATGACCACAGCTTGGTTATCTACATGGCCCTGGTCCACTGCAGCATACATGCACATTCTTTCCACAGGAGGGTCCGTGATTCGGGCAGCCCTAACTTCAACTGCAGCGTTGGCTTGTGCTATGATCCTGTTATCTCCTCGCTTGTCCTCTGCCACCCCTGTTGTCATTCCAGTAACCTTCACGACCACCCTTGTTACCTCGGCCTGGGTTTCCTCTGCCTTGGCCCCGTCCATAAGCATCACTAGAATTTGACCTAGACCACTGGTTTGCTTGCCCTCCACGTTGAGAACATGCGGATGAGGCGGTACTATCTACCCACCTTCTCGGGCAATCTCGTCCATAATGACCAACTTCTCGGCACCTAAAATATCGATTCTCATTAATACACTTTTCCCTGGTTTCATCATTCAAAGGTGCATACATAGGCCGAGATCCTCGATTTTGACTGCTCTCCTGCATACTAATGGTCTGCGCAGCCATGCCTCCTCGACTAAGGGGTCTACCTCTACTCGTAGGTCCACCGGTTTGCCATGTGGAAGGAACTTGTCTCTTCTTTGCATTCTCCAAAGTTGCTTTCTCAGCTACGTCAGATTCACGATTCTTAGCAATTCTTAATACCTCCTCCAGATCCTTATAGGACACACCTGACATTGTGCTCTTAATGTCAACCTGCAAACCCTTCACAAATCGAGCACAGAGCTTTTCCTTATCCTCAAAGGGACAATGATACTGCAACCTTCTGATCTTCTCATTATATTTGGCCACAGTCCCTTTTTGATCTTGTCTACTTTGTATCCAGGAGGCATAAAGTGTCCTTCAAAGGCGGTTTTAAACTCTTGCCAAGTTGCCTGCCCTGCGACTTTATTTATGTCCCGCAAGTGATTCTCCCACCATACTCTAGCAAATCCACCCAACATTGCCTGAGCCAGTACAGCTTTGACAGAGTCTTCAACATTAATGAGTTTAAAATAAAACTCAACCCCGCAAAGCCATGAGTCCGCATCATCCCCTGTAACATTCTCTCCAGTAAATACTTCCCTCTTAGTATCCTTAAGCACCTTCTCCACTGCCTTGTCAGCTGCCGTCTTTTGTTGCGACACACTCTGCTGCAACACTTCCTGGATAGCCTGTAAAATATCGGCTACATCAGGGGTTCCACTAGGCCCAGCTCCACCAATCTGTCCAGCTCCTCCCGGGGACTAGAACCATAGCAAATGTCATCAATAATTAAAAATCTTATAATCCACTAATCCAAACTTGACCCTGATACCAACTATGACGGGCCTGTCCGGTTAACCTCTCGGTGACTGGAGATCCCATCAATCTCTACCGTTGGATCTACTTAAGCCTAGGAACTCAAGAAATTAACACATTCATGCTTAGGTAAAGAATTTAATCTTTGTGTATATTCTAAGGTCCCAAGAATATCCTTGCCTATTACTCAGTAATAACCTCGCAGAACAATTAATGTTCTTGATAACTATAGCCTCAAGCCAATATATAATCTAAACATATGTAATTGAGTTTCAAATTTTTCTTTTTTCGTGTTCTCTGCCGCAATCTAAATGAAAGTCGAGGAGCCACGTTTGCGGGTAAACGAATGAAAAGATCTCCGCCGTAGCTACCACTGCCATAGTTGGGCTGGCATTCAAGAAACCTATGCTGCCGGAGAAGGTATTGCAGAGCTCTTTCGTGGATTCACTGTGTGAGCTAGGGCGGCCGCTCACCGACTTAAATTTGGAGGCAGGTTGTGGTAGAAAACCATGTTGGAATGATCTGCGCAGGATGAGCCATTGCATTGGCAAAACGACCAGGATCTCACTCGGATCGTCGGATTCTATTCTGGATTAGGATTTCAACCAAGCACTCAGTGCCTGATTTGCATACCCTGTATATCAGATCCTAACGAAACCCACAGAGACAGAGAAGGAGCAACAAATATAACGGGGAGAAAAAGGCGAGAGAGAAGGGCTATATTTGAGCATAGAGAAAAGGAATGAATGCTAGGAGTTTGAAGAAATGGGTCGTCCTGTATTAGTAGCAGATCAGCAGATAAAGAAAAGGGCATGTCTTCGGTCATGAACAGCTCCTTGGGAGATTAGAAAAAAAAAAAGATGAAGGCAGCAAAGCCCCACCACAAGACCAGATGGTGGCAAAACGAGAAATATTAAAGCAATACCCAGTCTTGCTATGCTAGAGTTGCACGGAGCAGAGGAGTCTGTTTGTTCTTAGTATCACGACAGTGGCCTAAGGTTTTGGCTTCGTTTTTCTGAGCTCAAAACAGGGCCACTATTCGGCTTCTTGCCTCCTGCTCCGGCGTCCTAAGCAATGGGAGCTAGACGAAATAAGTGGCTATAACCACACTGTTTCTATCAGAAAAATGGTGTTTTTGCTTTTGGGTCTTTGTTCAAGATATGTATTTGAAGTCTGGCAATCTTTTCCTTCGTCTATGATCGCAAGGCTTCTAGTGCACCATTTTGGTCTATCTTTATTCCAGAGATGGACAATGCAGATTTGCGATTTTGTCCGTCTTTAAGCTTTGCCTTTCGAGTTTTGAGCTCTGTTTACGAGCCAGCTTCGAAATTCGTTGTTGCAAGGTCCTTTAACTTTGATAGAAAAAAAACTATTATGTTAAAATCAAGGTAATAGCGCGCACCTGCAATATGTACTTGGGCCCGTAAATCTGAGAACTCTCAATTATGGATCAAAGGAAGCTAGTTTTAGGTCTGTGCCTCTGCACCATTGCTTCATACTTCTGGATCATCAGCAGCAGGTGTGCATCTCGCAAGATCATCAGATCTGATACCATCTAAAAGGGTAGAGGCAGTTTCATTGAAAATGCATATCCATTTGGTCTGGTATGGTACATGGCCATAAAAACACAAACATGTTATCGGAATTTTCTTCTTTCAATCTCCTTCCAGAGTACAGCAAAACGATCAGTTTATGAGTGGTGGAACACAGTTAGGCTTTACACAGATCAAACAGGTCAAAATATTACAGTCTTTTGCCCTAGCAGGGGAGCATGAAGACCAAGATTATTCTGAGGGAAAAAGCTTCACCAGGCTCAACATACCAGGTCTGGTATGCTCCATGCCATTCAAATACTTCAACAAGTCTGCATTTCCTATCAAATAAAGAATCACCGAGACTGACTTGGCTCTTCCCATATTCTGAAATTTCAATTCAAGCTCTGTGATCAGACTTGATTCTGTTATGACAGAATATGGAGTAAAATACAAGCACTTCCATGGATTTGTAGTGCAATTTTTTGTACAGAGATGTGGCTAGCAGCAGAATAGGGTCGTACAATGTATACTGTCCGACAAAACATAGGAACTCTTGCACTGAAAATGGAGAAACGTTATGGTACTCTATCATTATTTCATAAGATCAAATTTCTATACAAGTTCGCTTCTGAAGAGGCTTTTCTACATTTCACTTCCAGGCAAGAGAAAAGATGCTATAGTTCCAACAGATAGGATAGAAGCCCAGCGGAATGCCAATGTGTTAGGTGATGCTGTAAGAGAGATTCAAGTAAGTTGTATAATCATGTTTGATGGAAAGAGGCTAGGTTCTATCTTATAATTGTGCATGCAGATACAAAATTACCTTAGGAAGAAGGAGCCTAAGAAGCGAAGGGAAGAAGATCTTACTCAAGGATTAAGATGTCACAAGTTAGTATTTCCTTTTCTGACTTAGAAAATGAAGGATTAAGATGCTACAAGTTGGTATTTCTTTTTCTGATGTAGATGGCCTGCTTATTCCTTCGCCATTTGAAATCAGAGTTATATCGCATTTTTGTAATAAGAAACCTTCAGGACAAGAGATAAGTAACGCTTCTTTGTCTTAATGGATGTAGAGATGGTAACTATGAAGGTGCCCAGAGCAAATTGAAGAGGCAGTTTCTAGCTACAATATTGCCTGCTGTTTTTCTATGCTTAACTAATTATTGTGTCATTCTTTCCCATATAAAAGTTCTTTAAAAGTTTTACTTGATGTATGATATGCTAATTAGCTACATTTTGAAGATTGAATCGGGGCTAACTGCACTGGATGAAGCAATGGCAGCTGGATTTGAAGATTATAAGGTTTCAATTAGTTGGTTCAGTTTATCAATCTGCAATATTCACTTATGCCCATGTATCCATTTGTTTCTTCTACAAAAAGTGAGGACAGATCCTGATTTAGCAAATTTGAGGTCGTCTGAGAAATTCAAGCCCTTGATCGAGAAATATGACGAGCAACTTATATAAATGAAAATGCTATTAATGCTTTGAAAAGCGTGTTCAGAATTTTTGGTGGCAAGTAGGAGCCATCCCTTCATTACGTCTTTCAAATGTGCAGCTCCATCTTTTCCTCCATCTTTTCCTGATTCAGTTATTCATCTCATATACAATATATTCGATACATGCCATATCAGCCATGTATTTCAAATGTACATCTTCATTTTCTCCTGATTCATTTAAAATGTAGCATATATATATTGGAGACAAGTGATACCAAGAGCAAATAATGAGAATACGTACGTGAGCATGATTTCATGAAGTTGGCAGTTTAAAAAGTGATGGTGGCTCCTGTACGAGGATAATAATGCTAGTCAAAAGCATCAAATATGTATTTTTTCTAGCATGTTTATGAAGACATCCAAAACGAGGACAAGTGTGAAAGGACTTTTTGTTTTTTGTTGAAACTATTGATCTAAAGGACTGGTTTGCACGATTGAACCTCACTGTTTGTCCCTACACCAAAGAGTTCAAGGAATGCGCATTTTTGGCATATTGCGATGCATCTTCTAAAAAGAAGGTTCAGTACTATGTCAGGGACTTCAATCCAAAGCGTGACCATGTCATACAGCCTTACCTGAGCCTCCACAACACAACATGTTTCCTGGGCAGATAAGAGCAATTGCACGAATACGCATGAGTTCTCATCACTTAATGATCGAACGAGGGAGGTGGTTGAACATTGATGAGCAACACAGAATTTGTTCTTGCAAGGAGGACGTGGAGACGGAGAGGCATGCTATTTACTTCTGTCATAAGTATGATGATCTTCGCGCCAGATACTCCATGATTGACTGGAGTATACCTATGGACAGGTTGTTTCATCACCAGCCAGTGCTTCCATATCTAGGGAGCTTCCTTCGGGAGCTTCTAAACCACGAGGAACACTAAGAATATGTGAACAATCATCTCGCAAAGTTTATGGGTTATACTGAATGTTCTTGTCCCATAGCCTACGGGCTTCCGTGGACGTTAATAATCTTTATTTATTATTATTTATTATTATAAAAAATTTTAACGCATGGAGTCAAAGGTATCTCTAATCCAAGTGCATTTCACACCATTGCATTAACAATTAATTTCTGCTTTGGAAAGGCAATTATTTTACATTATCTTTCTAATTTTTTTTTTTAGACATAAGGCAAGAAAATGCAGGTTCAAATTCTGTATTTTTGAAACATGTAAATGAGACAAACGAAGAGAAACGAAGCGATAAATTTCTTGTAGTAGTAGTAGTAATAATAACAATAACAATAACAATAACAATAACAATAACAATAACAATAACAATAACAATAACAATAACAATAACAATAACAATAACAATAACAATAATCATCATCATCATCATCATCATCATCAAGTTTATTGAATGACAATCCACACTTCTACTCTCGCCTTCCTAAAGCTGGGCTACTCTCTGGAGCATCTCGCACCTCTGCTTACACCATCAACCATCAACCATCAACCATGGGGTTAGTCACACGGACTAAGTGGGGATCGGGGGTCTAGGACATTTCTAGCATCAACAACACAAGTATAAACCTAGAAATATTAACTCAACCTTACCGTAACCTCGCCCATGCAATCCAAGTCACGAGTCCAACAAGCATATCCACAATGCATAATTATATCATGAGTATGCACTATAAGCATGACCATTGCAACTTAATTCCAACGTTCAAGACCACATATATAATAACTAAGCAATCATAGCATTAAAAATTGCAACCAATATTCCTCTGGGTCTGAGCAAGATCAACTCGGCTGATCAGGCCAGTGACATAGAGGCGGGGTGACCATGTGTGTACACACCCATCCATGTTGCGTCCAGCATTGGAGGACCACTTAACTGTGCATGACATTGTACCATGTGGTACCAACGCCCGATGTCAAATAATACCATTTACATTCTTACTATGCAAAAACCGTGAGTCTAGACCATCACACCTAGACTCCGGCCCCAGAGGTCTATGTCAAAGAATTATACCATATATAAATCATAATACTATGAATTCCCCCCAACATCAACTAGGCACATTTCCAAAGCAAATTTACCTCAAAAATTCCCATAGTTTACACCTCATGCAATAAAAAAAATCCAGTTATAAGCTCGTATGAATATTACTATCTCTACAATGCAACATGCAATATCCGGTGCTTAAACAAAATACAACCTTCGCTAATATCGTATTATCTTTAACTAGACCAATTTCCTTCAAATTACTACTTATAACCTTTCCATAACCCTGCTAACTAGTTTATTGATTTCTGCGCCCATTCCCAACTCGTAATACCTCTACCATGTATTTTACCCATCTCTAATTTAGTTTATTCCAAGGTATTTAAATATATGTAACCCTTACCTTTAGTTAAAATTCATTCATTCAATATCTATATTCGAATCAACTATTATCTTTCTAAACATATATAAGGCAGATTCAATTGTTCTTTGATGTAATATTTCCGTCTCAAACAAAAAACCAGAGAGCACCACGTATACTTAAAAAATATAGTTAAAAAAAAATAGAAGATGTGACTGCGTGACGTCATCGCTACTACCATTGCAATCGGATTCCGATCTGATGCGGGTCTGCTGGGACTGCAATCGGATAATGACAAAACTTGGACGCGCAGATGGTCTCTGTCTCTGATAGCAGCGCAGCTATGAGGGCGAACAGACAACGATGTGAAAAATTACTGGAACACGAGGCTGAAGAAGAAGCTCTGCGAAATGGGGATCGATCGATAACCCACAAACCAATTTCGCTCTGACTCTGGCGGCGTTGTTGCTTTCCCAAAGGGGCGGATTGCGCGAGCGGCTACGGGCTGTTTTTCAAAGATGATATGCTCAATGTTTTAATGCATAAGCGGCGGATTGGCAGCTCGAAGGATCGGTTTCTACCGAAAATCCAAATCCGTGCTTCCGTAGACATGCCCAATTCATCTTCTTCCCGATTCTTATCTCGCTCAAAAGCCTCTTTTGCTTTGTTTCTAGCCCTCTTTCTCATTGTTCCAAAGGGCTCGGAAAATCAAACGAGCCTTTCTTCCGCTGTTCAATCGAGCGATCTTAGGACCAAGCGATTTTTTATACCCCGAAAGAAATCCCCATTCAAATGGGCGAATCGATCCAATTTTGCTCCCAAAACAGTGAATTCTACAACCAGTTCTTTCTTCCGGGGTCTAAATCCATGGCTATGGCGCCCGATTCTTCATATCTCAGCTCTGCGTTTTTGAATTCCTCCAAAATGGGACTCCCCTTTGGATCAATCAGGGAAGCTCCATCGCCAAATTGGGACGAAGAATTGAGCGGAACGAGTGCAGCTCCCGCGCCAAATATGTCTCTGCATCTGCATATGGGATCTGCGGGATCAATTGGGGCCTCTGAGGCTCAAAATTCGTAGATTTTTTTGCAGCAACAGGAGTCGGACAGTGTGAGCTGCCAGCGCTTGGCTATGGAGGTTCCGCCAGAGTGCCAGGAAGCGAGAATTCCATGGAGTCCGAGCTCCGGCAGCAGCTGCAGCAGCACCATCTTGGCTCAGCTCCGACGTCCAGCTTTGGGATTTTTCAGAGCTTTCTTCTATCGTGTTGTGATCTCGTCCCCCGTTATCTCCACCCCTTCCCCTACCAATGCATACCATTCTGCCAACGGATACTTAGACTAGGCCCCATCTCTAGGAGCCAGGAATTACTAATTTTCTATTTTACATATCTTTCTTTATTACATGATATTCAAAAGCAATACCAGTTCTTACACCCTTTGCCCCTTGTGCTTCACCCCAAGCGCTTGCAGCTTGCTTATACTTACTCAGTGGATGGCCTGCTAGATCCCATCACCTTATACTTCCAAATCCCTTTTCTTATCTTATGTCCCTTAAAAGTAACAATTATTAACAAGCAATAAATTAATAACAACAAATATAAACAAGAAGCAACAAGAACTTTCCAAAAGTTACAGGAAAGGAAGGAAAGCGCAACGCAGACTGCTTTTGTTCTTGTTCTGGGCCTCGATTCTTCTTCCAACAATGACCCACAATCAAATCGGCTAGTCCCAGGCACAAATCAGCCTGGTCTAAGAATTTCACCAATGACAATTACATACAATTCACCATCATGCCCATGCCTTAACATACTCAACATCAAATAATCGCATCGATCCGAGACATCGGATCGCCATTCTAGAATGGGACGAGCATGCATGTCATGCATGCATGCGGGCGGCGCATGCCCGTTTTGGTTGGGAGTTTGCTATTTCAGGCGCGTTTCTGCATCCACGTCTCATCGGCGCTTCCTCTTCTCTCAGCAGTACCTTATTCTCTTTGAATTGTTTCCAGGCAGGGGAGGGGCTTCTTCCTGCCTGGTTTAGCCAATTTGGCGTATCTTTCATGCTATCCTTTACCGGCCTTTGGCCTCGATCACGCGTGACCTTAGTCCTCGATCCTAGTTTGTAAGGAAGTTCTCTGGTAGTCGGGCGCTTTGTTGGTTTCTTGCGAGTCCCATTCTAGAATCGCATCGATCCGAGACATCGGATCGCCATTCTAGAATGGGACGAGCATGCATGTCATGCATGCATGCGGGCGGCGCATGCCCGTTTTGGTTGGGAGTTTGCTATTTCAGGCGCGTTTCTGCATCCACGTCTCATCGGCGCTTCCTCTTCTCTCGTGATACCTTATTCTCTTTGAACCCACCCTCCCCCCCTTCTTTGTTTATTATATTTTGTACAAGTTCTGTTATTATGTTTTTCCACCCGCTGGGTGATGCTATTCTCTGGTATGTTTTCTCGTTTGTTGTGTTGGTGATGTGCAGGTACAGGTTGGCGAGCGACATCTGTTTTGATTTCTCCATGCGGGGGTTTTTGGGAGCGATTCTATGCCTTACGTTTGTCTAAGCCCCTTGCCGAAGGCTTATCACTAGGGTTTTTCCTCGAAAACCCGAAAGGGCGGGGTTTTTTAATCCCGGTGATAAGTTTTCGGCAGGTACATCAGCCACTCATCTATTAGCATTGTATTTGTTTTGGGGTCCAAATGATATAATTGGATTTTCCCTTTATTTTCGTGGGTAGTTCGCATGTGTGCGGCTACCCACTGTCCACCATTGTAGAAAATCTGCTGAGATGAATGAGAAGCCTATCTATCGGGCGCTTTGTTGGTTTCTTGCGAGTCCCATTCTAGAATTCCATAATTCACACTTTATGTAACATGAAATGTCCAACCATAGCCTTAATAATGCAAAATGCAACCATCACTATTAAATTACAATAAACGTCTACATCTTTCAAAAAAAATCACTAACAATAAGGTTACTAGAGACTTTAATAATATTAATCTATAGCATTCTAACCCCTATGCCTTGTATTTTCTTTTCCCACTTCAATTTAGCTAATTCCAAGGTTTTAATAGATAACTAGCTAACTTTCTAAACTACCCATATCATAATCATAAACAACTTATAACCATTAGCATAACCCTCCGTAACTTAGGCCTTAATCTTCCATAAATTTCAAGCCTAACTCTTGCTCCAAACCACCCTTAATATTTTAACTTTAGCCTTATCTTTAACTTTAATATATTACTTCCTTACTAACAATTAACTAAATTGTTAACATTTTTATTATCTAACCTAACCCTAACTGCGTTACAGGTCACGATTCCGGCCTGCAGCTGCCGGATATGGCCTGTAGGCCCTCGAATCCATCCCAAGAAGTCTTGCTCTCTTCTGGTTTTGTTGCCAAAGGGTTTCTTAGCAGTTTTGGCCAGTTTCTGGCCCTATTCCGGCAGTTTTGAATCCATTTCTCAGCACCAAGATCATGATTTTGACAGCCAGATTCTAATCCAAATCTTCCTAATTCTGTATTATTTCTCCATTTCGATCTTCCTAAGGCCAAAATCGGCCCATTTCAGAGTGATCCACATGCTTTTGCAGCATGCCAAATCGGCAAGATCACGCCATTATTCCAGCAGCATTCAAGAAAAATACTGCAGTCTTTGCCAGTTCTGAACTCATCACTTCAATTCTAATCCATTTTCATGTAACTTTTCATGCTTTCTGATCATTACAATTTATCAGGTTCATGCTATGCAAACAACAGCATGCAAGAGAAACTTTTACAGTTTTAATAAAACTAATTTTTGGCACACTTTTATCTTAATCCAGCCCTCAAGTTCTAATCTGCTATTCCAATCACTTCTGGCATGGTTTAAATGATCAACTCCCTAGAAATCATTAGATCTATAATGCTTTTGCAAGCTTTTTAAATGCGATCATTAAATACTTACATATACAATCATGCAAGTTAATTCATATCCACGCACTGACAATTTACTCTTATCCATGCCAAGTTCTAGAACAATCCAATTTTGCTACACTAGAAAACAGGTGTAAGGCTTGATCCCCACCTGGAATCCCGCTTGTTGCTTCTTTTGCACTCCAACACGCTCCCAGAGCTCTGCACGCGATTCGCTCCTTCAGCAATCCCTCTGCAATCTATCTTTTTCCAAATACTTTTCTCTGTACTTATATTTATTTTTAGCCACCAGTATTTCGTCCGTATAATCTCTACATATACGACGTATTTCTCTGCATGCGTGATATTTTGATTAATATTCCTTTGCATCTTTTAAATAAAATAATCCACAATTTACCTCAAAATCCTAGGTCCGTTACAGTCTCTCCTCCAAAAATTCAACCCATGTCCTCATGGGCGCATCTCCGGAAACTCACGAAGAATCCAATTGGCATCTTCCTCAGGACAACCCGCCCATTGAACAAAAAATCTACGTATTGTTCGCCTCCTTAAGCGACGGGTTTCCTCTCGCAGAGGGGTACAGAAAGTTCTCCCTGCTTACCAAATCATCGTCCCCCAATATATGGGAAGGATCAAACACATACTTCCTTAAGTTACTCACGTGAAAGACATTATGTACTTTCAAGTGCGAGGGCAACTCCACCCTATAAGCCACTTTGCCAATACGTTCCAAAATTTCATACGGACCCGCATACCTAGGAGCCCATTTACCTGCACTTTTAAATGCCAGTGAGCTCTGCTTGGGATTAATCCTCAAGAACACATAATCCCCCTTTTGAAATTCAAGTGGTCTCCGTCTTTTATTGGCATACTGCTTCTGTCTATTTTGTGCCACAGCCAAATTTTGTCGAAGTCTCCTTAGCTGAGCTTCCATGTCCTTCGCTACTTCATTAGCTGCTTCAACATTGCATTGAGGATCTCTCCAATTAAGAGGACAACGACACTCCTTACCATACATTGCCTCAAAAGGACTCATTTTGATGGAATCTTGATAAGTGTTATTGTATGCAAACTCAGCCAAATACAAATAGGAATCCCATACCTTTGGTTGACTAGGCACATACATTCTGAGCATATCCTCCAAGATTTGATTAACTCGCTCCACTTGGCCATCTGCTTGAGGACGATAAGATGTACTGACATATAACTTAGTCCCAATATTTTGAAATAACCCTTGCCAAAATTGGCTCATAAACTTTGTATCCCGATCTGATGAAATAGTGGCTGGCATCCCATGCAACCTAAAAATCTCCTTAACAAATAACTTAGCAATATCCATTGCCGTAGCAGTAGTCTTCGTAGGCATAAAATGGGCCTGCTTAGTTAGTCGATCAACCACAACATAAATTGCATCATAACCTGAACGTGTCCGGGGAAGCTCAACAATGAAGTCCATAGAAATACACTCCCACTTAGAAGATAGAATTACTAAAGGTTGTAATTCTCCATGCTCCCTAAACCTTGATGCTTTTACCTTCTGACAAGATAAACACCTAGCCACGTACTCCTTAACCATCTTCTTCTGTCCGGGCCAAAAGAAATTCTGGTGCATTTTCCTCAAAGTTTTGTGTACCCCTGGGTGGCCCGCCAACGGACTATCATGTGCTTCATATAGCAACCTCAATCTCAACTCCTGCTCATTAGGAATACATATCCGGCCATTATAATATAAAACTCCTTTGGACAATGCATACCTCGGAAAATCTTGAGGGTTCTCCAATACAGGTGCAAAATATGGATCATTCCTCAACTTTTCAAGAATATCTGCATCCCATTGCCCTTGTAACACACTAATAGAGGTTAGAAATGACCTTCGAGACAAAGCATCAGCAATCACATTTTCTTTGCCAGGTTGATATTCAATTTCAAAATCATACTCTTCTCTTAATTGCATCCACCTCCTTTGCCTATTATTCAAATATGGCTGTTTTGCAAAATACTTCAAATTTTGGTGGTCGGTCTTCAAAAAGAAACGACGACCCAATAAATAATGTCTCCATACCCTTAAGGCATGGATAATGGCCAACATTTCCAAATCATGCACTGGGTAATTTTGTTCAGCAGGAGACAACTTATGAGATATATAAGCACAAACTCGGCCATCCTGCAGCAAAACTCCTCCTACAGCTTTCCCAGAAGCATCAGTGACTACATGGAAGGGTATATTCATGTCTGGAATCCTTAAAATTGGTGCACTAATCAAAACATCCTTTAACTTTTGGAAACTTTCCTGACAACTATCAGTCCAATGCAAATCATTCTTCTTACCCAACAAAGAAGTCAAAGGAGCAGCAATCTTTGCAAATTTAGAAACAAATTTGCGATAATACCCCGCTAATCCCAAAAATGATCTTAGTTCTTTCACCGTCTTTGGTGTGGGCTAATCTCTAACTGCCTCAATCTTAGAAGGATCTGGCTCTAATCCCTTTTCTGAAATTACATGCCCAAGATATACCAATCTAGTTTGTGCAAAAGAACACTTAGATAGCTTACCATACAAATTTTCTCGTCGCAAATAGCTAATGTCTGCTTTACATGTTCCACATGCTCCTCTAATGTCCTGGAATATACCAAAATATCATCAAAGAAAACTAATATAAACTTATCCAGGAAAGATCGAAATATCTCGTTCATTAGGCGCATAAAAGTGGCAGGAGCATTTGTCAACCCAAAGGGCATTACAACAAACTCGTAATGTCCATAGCGTGTCCTAAAGGCAGTCTTGTAAATATCTGTATCCTTGATCCGGATCTGATGATATCCAGATCGTAAATCAATTTTTGTGAAGTACTTAGCTTGTCCCAACTGATCAAATAACTCATCAACCCTAGGCAATGCATATCTATTCTTCACTGTAATCTGGTTAAGCATGCGATAGTCAATACATAACCTTAATGTCGTCGATTCGCGTAGCGAATCGCCATTCTTGCTCAAGACGAGCATGCATGCATTGCATGCGTTGCATGCATGCATCGCATGCGTTTTGGGCCGTTCTTCAGGTTGGGCGTTTGCTACTTATTGCGGAGTTCTTCATCGACGTTTCATCGGCGCTTCCTCTTCTCTCAGCAGTACCTTATTCTCTTTGAATTGTTTCCAGGCAGGGGAGGGGCTTCTTCCTGCCTGGTTTGGCCAATTTGGCGTTGCTTTCCTGCTGTCCTTTCCGGCCTTTAGCCTTCATCCTGTGACCTTCGTCCTCGATCCTAGTTGTTAAGGAAGTCCTTTGGTATTCGGGCGCTTTGTTGGTTTCATGCGAGTCGCAGTGCAAGAATGTCGTCGATTCGCGTAGCGAATCGCCAGCGAGTCGCAGTGCAAGAATGTCCCATCTTTCTTTTTTACAAACAAAACTGGCGCACCAAATGGAGAAACACTCGGCCGTATAAACCCTTGTTCCAATAATTCCGCTAACTGTTTCTTCAATTCGGCCATCTCTAATGCATGAAATCTATATGGTGGCCTTGATGTGGGTTCA
The DNA here is from genome assembly GCA_021234155.1 of Isoetes taiwanensis. Taxonomy (NCBI): domain Eukaryota; kingdom Viridiplantae; phylum Streptophyta; class Lycopodiopsida; order Isoetales; family Isoetaceae; genus Isoetes; species Isoetes taiwanensis. The sequence continues at coordinate 13,433,025 of JAJEKV010000018.1, forward strand.
GCCCCAGGAACAAGTTCTATCTCATGATCTACCATTCTATGTGGAGGCAACTCTGTTAATTCTTTAGGAAACACATCAGAGAACTCATCCAATACTTTCTGGATCTCAGGAGCAATAGGTTGTTCCTGTAACTCGGCGGTACCTAAAAATGCACATCCCATTATTATACAACCGTTCTTAATCTGTTTCTTAAAACTTTTCCGGGACAAAGGTGTAACCACTAATGACGAAGGCAATCCTTCCAGCACATACTTATCTCCATTAGGACTTTGGCATGCAACTGTTTGCTCTCCGCAATACATGCAAGCTTTATATGGCCTCAACCATGACATTCCTAGAATAGCATCATACTTCCCTAGGCTCAATACTTCAAAACTAGTATGGGACTCAAGATCTCCTACTTGGAATTTAAGATTGTCTACCTTGGCATAAGAAGTCTTAATTTTACCATCAGCCAACTCCACATATCTAGGATCCCGACTAATCATATTCAAATCTAGTTTCTTTGCCAGCCTTGGGGAAATAAAACAATGTGTACTACCACAATCAATAAGAAAGTGAACAGGAACTCCATGAATAATACCTGGAACTCTGATGACCACAGCTTGATTATCTACACGACCCTGGTCCACTGCAGCATACATGCACATTCTTTCAACAGGAGGGTCCATGATTCGAGCAGCCCTAACTTCAACTGCAGGGTTAGCTTGTGCTATAATCCTGTTGTCTCCTCTAGCTTGTCCTCTGCCACCCCTATTATTGTCCCAAAAACCTCCACGACCACCACGGTTACTTCGGCCTCCATTTCCTCTGCCTTGGCCCCGTCCATAAGTATCACTAGAATTCAACCTGGACCACTGGTTTGTTTGCCCTCCACGTTGAGAAGATGCAGACGAGGCAGTACTATCCATCCACCTTCTCGGACAATCTCGTCCATAATGACCAACTTCTCTGCACCTAAAGCATCAATTCTCATTAATACACTTTTCCCTAGTTTCATCATTTAAAGGTGTGTACATAGGCCGAGATCCTCGATTTTGACTGCCCTCCTGCATACTAACAACCTGCGCAGCCATGCCACCCCTACTAGAGAATCTACCTCTGCTCGCAGATCCACCAGTCTGCCATGTGGAAGGAACTTGTCTCTTCTTAGCATTCTCCAAGGTTGCTTTCTCAGCTAGGTCAGATTCACGATTCTTAGCAATTCGGAATACCTCCTCCAAATCCTTATAGGACACACCTGACATTGTGCTCTTAATATCAACCTGCAAACCCTTCACAAAAGATAGATTGCAGAGGGATTGCTGAAGGAGCGAATCGCGTGCAGAGCTCTGGGAGCGTGTTGGAGCGCAAAAGAAGCAACAAGCGGGATTCCAGGTGGGGATCAAGCCTTACACCTGGGGTTTTCTAGTGTAGCAAAATTGTGTTGATACAGTAGGATTGTTCTAGAACTTGGCATGGATAAGAGTAAATTGTCAGTGCGTGGATATGAATTAACTTGCATGATTGTATATGTAAGTATTTAATGATCGCATTTAAAAAGCTTGCAAAAGCATTATAGATCTAATGATTTCTAGGGAGTTGATCATTTAAACCATGCCAGAAGTGATTGGAATAGCAGATTAGAACCTGAGGGCTGGATTAAGATAAAAGTGTGCCAAAAATCAGTTTTATTAAAACTGTAAAAGTTTCTCTTGCATGCTGTTGTTTGCATAGCATGAACCTGATGAATTGTAATGATCAGAAAGCATGAAAAGTTACATGAAAATGGATTAGAATTGAAGTGATGAGTTCAGAACTGTCAAAGACTGCAGTATTTTTCTTGAATGCTGCTGGAATAACGGCGTGATCTTGCCGATTTGGCATGCTGCAAAAGCATGTGGATCACTCTGAAATGGGCCGATTTTGGCCTTAGGAAGATCGAAATGGAGAAATAATACAGAATTAGGAAGATTTGGATTAGAATCTGGCTGTCAAAATCATGATCTTGGTGCTGAGAAATGGATTCAGAACTGCCGGAATAGGGCCAGAAACTGGCCAAAACTGCTAAGAAACCCCTTTGGCAACAAAACCAGAAGAGAGCAAGACTTCTTGGAATGGATTCGAGGGCCTAGAGGCCATATCCGGCAGCTGCAGGCCAGAATCGTGACCTGTAACGCAGTTAGGGTTAGGTTAGATAATAAAAATGTTAACAATTTAGTTAATTGTTAGTAAGGAAGTAATATATTAAAGTTAAAGATAAGGCTAAAGTTAAAATATTAAGGGTGGTTTGGAGCAAGAGTTAGGCTTGAAATTTATGGAAGATTAAGGCCTAAGTTACGGAGGGTTATGCTAATGGTTATAAGTTGTCTCCTGCTGAACAAAATTACCCAGTGCATGATTTGGAAATGTTGGCCATTATCCATGCCTTAAGGGTATGGAGACATTATTTATTGGGTCGTCGTTTCTTTTTGAAGACCGACCACCAAAATTTGAAGTATTTTGCAAAACAGCCATATTTGAATAATAGGCAAAGGAGGTGGATGCAATTAAGAGAAGAGTATGATTTTGAAATTGAATATCAACCTGGCAAAGAAAATGTGATTGCTGATGCTTTGTCTCGAAGGTCATTTCTAACCTCTATTAGTGTGTTACAAGGGCAATGGGATGCAGATATTCTTGACAAGTTGAGGAATGATCCATATTTTGCACCTGTGTTGGAAAACCCTCAAGATTTTCCGAGGTATGCATTGTCCAAAGGAGTTTTATATTATAATGGCCGTATGTGTATTCCTAATGATCATGAGTTGAGATTGAGGTTGCTATATGAAGCACATGATAGTCCGTTGGCGGGCCACCCAGGGGTACACAAAACTTTGAGGAAAATGCACCAGAATTTCTTTTGGCCCGGACAGAAGAAGATGGTTAAGGAGTACGTGGCTAGGTGTTTATCTTGTCAGAAGGTAAAAGCATCAAGGTTTAGGGAGCCTGGAGAATTACAACCTTTAGTAATTCCATCTTCTAAGTGGGAGTGTATTTCTATGGACTTCATTGTTGAGCTTCCCCGGACACGTTCAGGTTATGATGCAATTTATGTTGTGGTTGATCGACTAACCAAGCAGGCCCATTTTATGCCTACGAAGACTACTGCTACGGCAATGGATATTGCTAAGTTATTTGTTAAGGAGATTTTTAGGTTGCATGGGATGCCAGCCACTATTTCATCAGATCGGAATACATTCAAAATATTGGGACTAAGTTATATGCCAGTACATCTTATTGTCCTCAAGCCGATGGCCAAGTGGAGCGAGTTAATCAAGTCTTGGAGGATATGCTCAGAATGTATGTGCTGCCTAGTCAACCGAAGGTATGGGATTCTTATTTGTATTTGGCCGAGTTTGCATACAACAACACTTATCAAGATTCCATTAAAATGAGTCCTTTTGAAGCAATGTATGGTAAGGAGTGTCGTTGTCCTCTTAATTGGATGGATCCTCAATGCAATGTTGAAGCAGCTAATGAAGTAGCGGAGGACATGGATGCTCAACTAAGGAGACTTCGCCAGAATTTGGCTATGGCACAAAATAGACAGAAGCAGTATGCAAATAAGAGACGTAGACCACTTGAATTTCAAAAAGGGGATTATGTGTTCTTGAGGATTAATCCCAAGCAGAGTTCACTGGCATTTAAAAGTGCAGGTAAATGGGCCCCTAGGTATGCGGGTCCGTATGAAATTTTGGAACGTATTGGCAAGGTGGCTTACAGATTGGAGTTACCCTCGCACTTGAAAGTACATAACGTTTTCCATGTGGGTAACTTGAGGAAGTACGTTTTTGATCCTTCCCATATGCTGGGGGACGATGATTTAGTAAGCTTGTGAGAACTTTTTGTACCCCCACCAACGTATTTTTTCCAATGCGAGGAAACCCGCCGCTAAGGAGGCTTAACAATAATGAGATTTTTGGTTCAATGGGCGGGTTGCCCTGAGGAAGATGCCACATGGGAAGATGCCAATTGGATTCTTCGTGAGTTTCCGGAGATGCGCCCATGAGGACATGGGTTGAATTTTTGGAGGAGAGACTGTAACGGACCTAGGATTTTGAGGTACATTGTGGAATTATTTTATTAAAGAATGCAAAGGAATAATAATTGAAATATTATGCGTGCAGAGTATATATACCGTATATGTAGAGATTATATGGATAATATACTAGTGATTAATAATAAATACAAGTACAGCGTGAAGCATTTGGAAGGCGATAGATTGCAGTCGAATTGCTGAAGGAGCAGGGTGTGAGCAATACTTTGGGAGCGTGTTGGAGTGCAGAGGGAGCAAGCGGGATTCTAGGTGGGGATCAAGACTTACACCTGGGGTTTCCTAGTGTAGCATTTCTGTGCTTGCTTAAATTTGTGGTTATGCATCTAGCCTGGAAATAGAATTGGATTGTATGAGCATGGTTGTTAACATGAACGCACGGCATGAATAGTGATTCTTTAATAATGAAATAATTGGGTTTGCATGGCTGGCAACGAACTGAATATTTTTCTGAAATTTCCATCGTGGTAATAGTAAGAGGTGTGACTATAATCCGTGATAGAGGAAGCTGGGATGGGTTAGATTGGTTAGGATGTCTGAAGAATGGGTTAAAATAAAGTGATGAAGACAGAACTAGCAAAGACAGTGGAATTTTTCTTGCATGCAGCAGGCAGAGTCGGCATGATCTTGTCGAATGGAAATGTTTGAAAAGCATGGCAAATTGCCTTGGAACAGGCCGAATTGGGCCTTAGCAAGGCCGACATGGAGAAAGAAAGAAGAAGTAGGAGGATTGAAGCAAGAACTGGCTGTAGATAACATGATTTTGGTGGCCAGAAACCGACCTGAAACCACCTGATTCGTGCCACAAGTAGGCCGAAATGATCCAGAAAGCTATAAGGAAGTGAAAACGGGAAGTTTTATGTGCTTCCCTGGTTGATTCGATGGTCTGGAGGCCAAATCCGACAGCTGCAGGCCGAGGTCGCGTTTCTGTTAAACGCACGTTAGGTTAGAAATAAGGAGAAATGTTAGCAATTAAATAGTTTGTTAGTAAGGTTGTGATAAAATAAGGTTTAAGCTTAAAAAAAATTAAGGCTAAAGTTAAATTATTAATGTTGGGTTGGAGCAAGAGTTGGGCTTGAAATTTATGGAAGATTAAGGCCTAAGTTACGGAGGGTTATGTTAATGGTTATAAGTTGTTTATGATTATGATATGGGTAGTTTAGAAAGTTAGCTAGTTATCTATTAAAACCTTGGAATTAGCTAAATTGAAGTGGGAAAAGGAAATACAAGGCATAGGGGTTAGAATGCTATAGGGTAATATTGTTAAAGTCTCTAGTAACCTTATTGTTAGTGAATTTTTTTTGAAAGATGTAGACGTTTATTGTAATTTAATAGTGATGGTTGCATTTTGCATTATTAAGGCTATGGTTGGACATTTCATGTTACATAAAGTGTGAATTATTATAATTATTTGATGTCGAGTATGTTAAGGCATGGGCATGATGGTGAATTGTATGTAATTGTCTTTGGTGAAATTCTTTGATATAGACCTCTGGGGCCGGAGTCTAGGTGCGATGGTCTAGACTCACGGTTTTGCACAGTGCTATGTAAATGGTATTATCTGAACATCGGGCGTTGGTACCGTATGGTACAACGTCATGCACGATAGTGGTCCTCCAATTTGGGCCAAGCGGGATGGGTGTGTACACACGGTTACCCCTCTCTATGTCACCGCCCGACGATCGGCGAGTTGACCTTGTCAGCGGACCAGGGAATATTGGTTGCAATGTTGATGCTTTGGTTGCTTGGCTACTGTATTTGTGGTCTTTAATGTTGGAATCAAGTTGCAATGGCTATGCTTGGTATAATTTTGCATTGTGGTTATGTTTGTTAAATTAATTACTTGGATTGCAGGGCGAGGTTACGGTAAGGCTACATTATTGTTTTAAGTTAATGCTTTGTGATTACTAATGCTAGCTATGACCTAGATCCCCGATCCCCACTTAGTCCAGAGCTGTGACCCGGCTGTGACTAACCCCGTGGTTAATGGTGTAAGCAGAGGTGCAAGACGCTCCAGAGAGTAGCCAAGCTTCAGAAAAGCGGGGGTAGATGCGTGTGGATTGCTGTTCAATTAACTTGACTATTATTGATTATTATATGGGATTGAAGTTGATATTATATTAAGCTTTGGGCGTGTGTGAAGTTTTGCTGAGTAATGGCAAGAATAATTTTATTTGGGACCTTAGAGCATGTATAAAGATTAAATTCTTTACCTAAGTATGCATGTATCAATTCTTGAGTTCCTAAAGTTAAGTAGATCCAACGGTAGAGATCGATGGGATCTCCAGTTACCGAGAGGTTAACTGGCCAGGCCCGTCACAGTTGGTCCAACTAGGCCCAGCTCCACCAGCCTGTCCAACTCGTCCTGGGGATCCTCCTGGAGAACTCATCTCTACAAGAATCTGAAATGATAGCAAATATCATCAATAATCAAAAATCTCATAATCCACTAACCAGAACTTTGCTCTGATACCAACTGTGATGGGCCTGGCCAGTTAACCTCTCGGTAACTGGAGATCCCATCGATCTCTACCGTTGGATCTACTTAACTTTAGGAACTCAAGAATTGATACATGCATACTTAGGTAAAGAATTTAATCTTTATACATGCTCTAAGGTCCCAAATAAAATTATTCTTGCCATTACTCAGCAAAACTTCACACACACCCAAAGCTTAATATAATATCAACTTCAATCCCATATAATAATCAATAATAGTCAAGTTAATTGAACAGCAATCCACACGCATCTACCCCCGCTTTTCTGAAGCTTGGCTACTCTCTGGAGCATCTTGCACCTCTGCTTACACCATTAACCACGGGGTTAGTCACACGGACTAAGTGGGGATCGTGGATCTAGGTCATAGCTAGCATTAGTAATCACAAAGCATTAACTTAAAACAATAACGTAGCCTTACCGTAACCTCGCCCTGCAATCCAAGTAATTAATTCAACAAACATAACCACAATGCAAAATTATACCAATCATAGCCATTGCAACTTGATTCCAACATTAAAGACCACAAATACAGTAGCCAAGCAACCAAAGCATCAACATTGCAACCAATATTCCTCTGGGTCTGAGCAAGGTCAACTCGGCTGATCAGGCCAGTGACATAGAGGCGGGGTAACCACGTGTGTACACACCCATCCACGCCAAGGCCCAAAGATTGGAGGACCACTTACTGTGCATGACGTTGTACCATACGGTACCAACACCCGATGTTCAGATAATACCATTTACATAGCACTGTGCAAAACCGTGAGTCTAGACCATCGCACCTAGACTCCGGCCCCAGAGGTCTATATCAAAGAATTTCTTTTTTAATTGAAGGCTATATATATTATTTAAGTATATTTAAAGTGTACAAAAAACTTTTTTCAAGGGAAGTTTAACCCTTAAAAAGCATCAGCTTATACGGGATGACAGATTAAGATAGATATGGTAGCAGTAAAAGCAAGAAATGAAGTTCATAATGTTTTTGAGTCTTGACTCAATGGATAGATAGGAGATTATGGTTTGTGCATTTTCTGGCCTTCCCCCTGAAGATGGAGTGAAAGACACAGTAAATACACATGCACGATCCTGCCATGGTCATGTTGTATCTGCCTTTGGCATCTTTGGCAATGCAAATAAGTTCTCTTCTGATATCATAGTTCTGGTCACAACAGCAGCCACAGGTACAAATAGCATCCAAGTGTGTTGATGTAATAGCCGGTCCAAAAAACTTGATCCACTCATTGTTGATTTCTGCTTTGATATTCTTCCATTCATGTCTCCTAGTCAAGATGAATAAGGTATCTGTAACAACAAACATCATCCGTTAATATTCATAATCCAGCTAATGTCATACAATACCTGTTTTATGATCCCTTCTGGTGGGATGATTTCACAATTAAAGATAAAACTGTTTCTTCCTTTCCAGATTCTCCATAGGAGAATGTAAATTCTCCAATCGGAAGGATTGATAGGCATAAAGAAGTCTTTGTGACTAAGGGCAACCAAGTTTTGGCCTAAGATATTGGATGCAAGTTCCAAAACCCATTCCGACCATAGGCAGGTTCTAAATAGGTGTTCTTCATCTTCTTTGTTAGCCAAGCATCTGTCACATAAATCCGAGTTAGTCATAGCTAAACGAAATCTCTTACAGTTGGTAGCAAGGCCCTTATGCCAAAGTTGCCACATGAAGGCCTTGATCTTTGGGTTGATGGGGCTATTCCACATAAAACCAAGTTCTTCCTTTGTCGCTTTCCCGAGACATCCCATTTTGAGTGGATTGTGACCTCCTGGTTTACTCATTAAGAATTTGTAAGCCGGTTTGACTGTAGCCACTTTTACCATTGTGCTTCCATGAATCCGGAGAGTGGGACCATCCGCCTCGCAATATGATATTAGAAATGGCTTCATAGAGCAATTTGGTTTGATCATCCTCTTCGCAAGCCTTGTAAGCCCTAAAGGGGATAATATCATTATCATCAAATAGGTGGCTGATGAGAGATATCCCTTTGTTTCCGAGCTTAGCTTGCTCGTGGGAAGTGACAGCCGCATAGGTTGGGATTATCAAGGATCAAGGGGTTCCGTAAAATTGATTGATCCATCAAGAGGCCATTTTCCCAGCTATACATATGTTTGACTTCTTCCCAAGCATAGATCCATTTTTTGATAATACCTGGAGTTGAAGCCGGGATGGAGAAAGGGAAGTAGATAGAATGAGGCAACTCCATTTTGAGAATTCTCCATCCATACGGATGACATTTGCTGATATAGTGTCTGATCAGGATGGATATAGGGTGTTTAATCTTATCATAACAGGCCCTGTAGAAATATTTTGCAGCTAAGGCTAAACCCTGTTTTCTGATATTAATGGTGCCGAGACCTCCATTCTTTTTCACCTCCATTGAAATCGGATGCCAGCATCTTTTATTCTGGCCGCAAGCTATGAACCTGCCAATAATGCTTTGAAGCCTGTTAGTGATCTTCTTGGGGGCCAAAATGACAGAAGATTGATAGACCTGAGAAGATGAAATCACAAAGTTTGCAATAATAGCTCTCCCATTTTTAGAAAGATATTTAGAGTTAAGAGAATCAACCTTTTTATAGAATTTCTCGACTATGTCGAGCCATAAATCTGATGCATTGCTCCTTATGGCAAATGGGATCCCAAGAATCTTGGATTTGGTACAGGGGGAGTAATACTTACATCCAAAGAGTTGAGCAGCTCGAGTACCTTTCTCGATCTCCCTAGAATGGATAGCAGATTTGAGAGGATTGATTTTGCAGCCTGAAGCAGAGCCAAAATCCTGTAGGATACTCTGGGTATTGATTATGGAATCTCGGTCCATGGAAGTTAGAATAAAAGTGTCATCTGCAAAATGCCCATTTAGGATCTGATCTTCTTGTGAGTACTCAGGGAGCTTGAGGCCTTTAATTGAGTTGTTAATCCTGGCATCTTCCAATCTGCTGTGCAAAGCTTCCATAACTATTAAGAAAAGAAAGGGTGCCAGAGGACAACCTTGTTTTACCCCTCTTTGGATAGAGAAGAAGGGGCTGGTCTCACCATTAATTAGAACAGCAGATCTGGAGTTGCTGAGAATGGCATTAAACATACCTATACTTTCCTCATTGAAGCCAATAGCCCTGCAACATTTGTAAAGAAACTTCCAGCTGACTGTGTCAAAAGCTTTAGTGATGTCCAGCTTAAGAAGGGCTATGTCTTGATTGGAGTCTTTAGCCCATTGCAAACCCAAAATAGCAGTCACCACATTGTCTAAGATGAATCTGTCTTTTAAATATGCAGACTGGGTGCTGCTAATAACAGAGTCCAAAATCTTTTTGAGTCTGGCAGCTATGGCACCTGCAATTATCTTGTAGACAACATTAGTTAAAGAAATAGGTCTATAGTCGGCAAAAGAGGTAGGAGAGTCGATTTTGGGAATAAGAGTAATAAGACTGGTATTAATCCGAGCATCCAAACGTTTACAGACCCTGAACTCATTAGCCAAGTTGGTAATTCCCATACCGAGAATAGGCCAGGTTTTTTTAAAGAATTCGGCTGGTAGACCATCTGGACCTGGGGTCTTACCATTATCCATATTCATAATAACTTCCTTGAGCTCAATTTCAGAGAATGGTGAGGAAAATAACTCATTCTGATCGTCGGTTACCTTATTCCCTATTTTGATAAAAGTATCCATCATATCTTCGGGACAGTCAGAATTAGTACCCATAATGTTCGTGAAATGCTCAACCGCAGCTATTTTAAGCTCAATGTCCTCAGAGATAAGGTTGTCCCCCACCCTGATATCATGGATCTGGTTCCTTTTGATCCTAGTCTTGGCTTTGACAAAAAAGTATTTTGAATTACACCTCTCATCCTCTTTGAGCTCCTTGATCTTTGCTTTGGTTTTCCATCCTTTAGCAATTTCCAGCTCTTCTTTTTCTATCTGGATCTTAATATCATTCTGCTGATCAGCTGGAGAGATGATAAGCCTTTGTCTGAGGTTGGCTAGATTGGCTTGCTTATTGTGATGGATCTCTTTACCCCACTCTTTCAGCCAGCTTTTTATATGCTTAGCCAGATTAATCCACCACCACATCCACCCCTGGTTAGCATCAGGGGTAGGATGACAGTTGTAGATATCTTGGAACTTGGGCAAAAAGTCATTGTGATCGAGAAGGCTGACATTCAGCTTAAAAAAGGATTTTCTGTTTTTTTGATCTGCCCCACTTAAAATAATTAATTGAGGGTAGTGGTCAGAAAGAGTATAGCCAGCTAAATTCTCCACCCTGTTACTAAAGGTCCAAAAATTTTCGCTAAGGTAGAATCTATCATGAAGACAGCAAATAGGATCTGCCCTATGGTCTGACCAGCTGAAAGCATTAGGCTTGGTCCTAGCTAGCCTTAAATTATGATTATAGAGAAGACTGACCCAAGCATTCATCTCATAAGGAATAAGGGGCCTGAAATTTCTATTTTTCATAAAGCAGTCAGTTACCATATTGAAATCACCTCCAATGATCATATCATCCACATCTAAATTTGCTAAGCTGGAATTAATCTTATTCCAGACTAGAATTCTATCAGAAGGATTATGGTAAGAGTAGACATTAACTAAGGCAACATTACCTGAACCGATTTTGCATACCAGAATCTGCCACCTACCATTATTATCATTGATCATGTGATGAATGTGCAGATCAATTCTCTGATTCCAAGCTATAGCAATGCCTGCAGAAGAGTCATTAGCACTTATAGACCATGTTTGAAAATTAGGAGGGAGAGCCCTTGAAATGATAGTATTATGGTTAAGATCATGGATCTTATGCTCCTGGATGAATAAGATATCAGGGTTGAGGGAGGAGAGGCAGACTTTTAAACGTTCCCTTTTAATAATATTGTTAATACCTTGGAGATTCCAGGTGATAATTCTAAGGGAATTAAACATTAATATTTGTAAAAGCCTTTGGCCATTCTAGATTGAATGGCTGAATTCCTGGGACTTACTCTAAGAGGTCCAACATATGATTTTTTTTGTCCTCTTCCTCTTTTCTTAGTTATCTGGTTCCATCCTTCATCATCACAAGAGTGAAGAAAGTCATTCTCGGAGCTGTTACTTTCAGTGTCAGCCTCGGGGTGATCTACTTCTTTAAGGGGGAAAAAGAGAGTAACAAACCCATTGTTCAATTTGACAGCCATATTAGTATTTTTGAAGATAAAGTTCCAGTTATTGTCAAAATACGGATCATTCAGATTATAATTGGAAGGAACTCAGTCTTGGCATTGGGGATAATATCAATGGTTTTGCTGCCATTTTGCACCTCCTCCTCAAAGATCTTCTTTTTCGGACACCACTCTTGTCTGATGATGAGAGGGGGCTTGAAATTCGGGGGATTATCCGGAGGAGCTTTCTTAACAGGAATATCAATAACCGGGAGCTTAGAATAAACTATGTCTAAGTCCATGGTTCTGCCCTCAGAAATTTTGATCTTAACCTTCCTCAGCCATCCCGAGTTTATTTTCTTGGAAATACAAACGGAAGGGAAGTTAGTTTGAGGAATATTGATAGAAATAATGTCTCCGAGGTTCCCTGCGATAACCTTAAGATGGGAAAGAGTCCACAGAGCAGGGGGTAAATTGGGGAAAGTAATCCATGTAGCAGTAGATATATAATCACTATTTCCCGGAGTAAAAGCAGGGCTCCATCTCATGATGTAAAAATCACAGTTACTAATTTTGCCCAATTTCTTTTTTTGAATGTGGGAGACACTAAAATTATCCTTGCATAAGATTTGAAAGGTTCTGGCATCGATCTTAAGCAAGGACAAAATAGAAATTCTCTGAGTCTTGGTGATCCAGAACTTAACTTCTCCTAGGGATGGGGAAGTGAATGATCAGACCTTTATCGCGGTAAAGATTGACAAACCAGAATCTTGAATACCCGATGCATCAATATAATCCGTGATTATCTTTAGGCATGATGAGGGATTATCACAAGAAACTACGTTAAGCAAAGCATTTTTATAAGAAGGAAGAGGTTGACCTTTTGCTTTGTCGCTTTTTGCCTGAATCGGGATCCGTTATCACCTTCCATCACCTATAAAAGTACTTGCTTTGCCGAATCCGGATGCATTTGTACTCATGCGCTTCTTGCAATCGCATTGGTCCGCTTCTGAGGGTTGAAGTATCCATTTGAGTCCCTTATTTTGCATGCGCCTGTGTCTTTTTGAGCGTGGTCTCAAGAATCCCATACCCGAGAGACGCCCTCTAGCAAAACAGTCGGCACCATGGGAGCCTACTTTTAGCTTGCCTTCGCCGCTTTCTATGGATCAGTAGTCACCGCCTTCTTCCCATCTCTTGATCGCTTTAATCCGCCTTTGAATTCCACTTAAGATTTTCTAGGTCCATGAGCAGAGCTTTCGCTGAGTTGAGGAGTTCATCCATTGATTTCTGAAAGATATTATTTTTTAGGCTACAGACAGCAGTCCGACTCGGAGTGGCCCTGTTTCACCATTATCCTTTTGCAAAGGTTTCTGTCCATTTCTTGAAGTAATTCCAGAAAATCCAAGCCCAGCCCGATCGCTCGGCTCTGGCTGAGGCGTAATCCTTCTCTAGAGCTCTCATTTTACCCAAGGTATCACACAACACTCCGTCTTCTTGAACATCCATGCAGACTGCAGCAGCTCTTTGTTGATCTTGGATAAGCGCAAAAGTTATGTAAAGGGTCTTCAATTTTTCCCACACCTTATCATTCTTACTTTCCAACCCGAAAAATGTTCGGCCCATTCATCATCCTCTATGATTCGAGGGCTTTTTTCTTGCTCGGGATAAGTTTTGGAGGGCCCCTTTAGCCATTTTTCCCTTGTGTGTGAGACATGACTAATTTTCTCCCGAATCTCCACACAAGAATCAGAATCGTGAAGAACCAGTCGGGTTGAGGTCTAAAAAAACGTCCGGCCCAAGGAAGAATGGGTTCGATTCCAAACCTTTCCAGAATCGAGATATGAAAGAGATTTCTTGAAAATCTACCTAAGGCTAGATAGCCAGAATTATGGGCCGAAACTCTTAAAGAACCTACCCTATCGAAGCAGAGAATGCTGAGATAATGACTCCTATGTGCTGATCTGCTAAATCCTATTCTTGTTCTAGAATTGTACGATTGAATAATTATACTATCTAAGGCTGCCACTGTCACATCAGAGCCATTGGGGATCTCCGGGGAGCCAAGACCCTGGAGAACAGCCTCCAAGAAGGCCTCATCCATTGGGTCCCAGACTTACTCTGAGTTCGAGGCGCCAAAAAGTAGCGTTCGCTCATTTCCTGACCACAAAGAATTTCACCAAAGACAATTACATACAATTCACCATCAATACCCATACCTTAACATACTCGACATCGAATAATTATAATAATTCACACTTTATGTAACATGAAATGTCCAACCACTTGTATAATAATGCAAAATGCAACCATCTATTATTAAATTACAATAAAAGCGTCTACATCTTTCAAAAATTCACTAACAGCCAAGGGTTACTAGAGACTTTAACAATATTACCTATGGCATTCTAACTATTGCCTTGTGTTTTAACCACTTCCAGTTTGGCTAGTTCAGGGACATTGAATGGCTGGCTGGCACCTGAAGCTGCCTGTCATGATCATAAACAACGCAGCCATTAACAACCCTCAAGTAACCAGGTACTAATCTTCCATAAATTTCAAGCCCAACTCTTGCTCAACCCAACATTAATAATTTAACTTTAGCCTTAATTTTTTAGCTTAAACCTTATTTATCACAACCTTACTAACAAACTATTTAATTTACTAACATTTCTCATATTTCTTCGCGTCGTTTAGCGAAGCGCGACCTCATTCAGAGCTGCCGATTTGGCCTCGGACCATCGAGATCAACGGGGCTTACATAAAACTTCCGTTTCACTTCCTTATAACTACGGATCATTCGGCCCCTACTTGTAGCGCAGTCGAGGGTGAAAGTTTCAGTGGGTTTACGACCACAAAATCATGTTATCTGACCCGGTTCTTGCTTCGTCACCTAAATTCTTCTTTCTTTCTCCGCCTGTCGGTACCAAGGGACGTTAGGCGTTCCAGGGCGATTTGCCGTGCTTTTCCGAAACGTTTCCGTTGGAGCCAAGAGATCCATGCGGGCTGCGCTTTTAATGCGAGAAAATTCAGCGTCTTTGCTGGTTCGTCTTCGTCGCTTTTGTTTTGGCCATTTCTTGGACATCCTAACCAATCTAACCCATCCGGCTTCTATCGCGTGGTCGCACCTCTTACTTATTGCGATGGAAATTTCAGAAAAATATTAGGTTAGTTCTGCCAGGCCATTACAAACCCGATTATTTCATTATTAAAGAATCACTATTCATGCTAGATGCGTTCATGTTAACAACCATGCTCATACAATCCAATTCTATTTCGAGGGCTAGATGCATAACCACAAGGGTAAAGCAAGCACGAAATGCTACACTAGAAACCAGGGTGTAAGTCTTGATCCTAGAATCATTTGCTCCCTACGCACTCCAACAACATCCCAAAGTATTGCTCACACCACAGCTACTTGTGATTACATTTTCCAATCTACTCGCCTTCCAAATGCTTCACTTGTGTGTTGTACTTGTATTTATTATTAATCACTAGTATATTTATCCATATAATCTCTACATATACGGTATATATACTCACTTACATATAATATTTCAGGTATTATTCCTTTTGCATTCTTTAATAAAATAATTCCACAATGTACCTCAAAATCCTAGGTCGTTACGTCTCTCCTCAAAATTCAACCCAATGTCCTCATGAGCATCTCTCCGAGCTCCACCAGAAGAATCCAATTGGCATCTTCCCATGTGGCATCTTCCTCAGGGCAACCCGCCCATTGAAAAAAAAATCTCCGTATTGTTCGCCTCCTTAAGCGACGGGTTTCCTCTCGCAAAATACGTTCTGGTCGGGGGTACAAAAAGTTCTCCCTGCTTACTAAATCATCGTCCCCCAGCATATGGGAAGGATAAAAAATGTACTTCCTCAAGTTACTCACATGGAAAACGTTATGTACTTTCAAGTGCGAGGGTAACTCCAATCTGTAAGCCACCTTGCCAATACGTTCCAAAATTTCATACGGACCCGCATACCTAGGGGCCCATTTACCTGCACTTTTAAATGCCAGTGAACTCTGCTTAGGATTAATCCTCAAGAACACATAATCCCCTTCATGGAATAATTTAAGGGCTAAACTTAGCTATTTGGCGATTTTTTAGCACATTTTCAAAAAAAATTGGCTAAAGTAAATGGAAAAAATTGGGAAAAAAATAATAATTTTAGCTTAACTTTTTTCGGGACTGCACCAACCCTGGAGCTCTTTAGCCAAACGCTAGAAAGTAAGAGAGTAAAATTTTGTATCGTTTAGCTAAACCATATAAACTTTTAGAATGAATTTCAGGCTAGTTTAGCTAATATCATTCTAGTTTATATGAAATATATGATTAATAGTTTAGTTTCTAGCATTATGAATCAATTTGAGTCCTAGACTTTGCTAGTTAGCATTATTTTAGAATGTTTTCACAAAGAAAATTACTAAAATAAGTGGAAACAATTGAAAAAAAGTATAGTAATTTGGCTTTATATTTTCTGTTGGCCACACCATAGAAATTATGGAATGATGTTTGGGTTAGTTTAGCTAAACGCTAGAAAGTATGAGAGGAAAAATGTGCAGCGTTTAGCTAAACCATAGAAAGTTTTGGGATTAATTTCGAGCGAGTTTAGCTAAAGTCATTCTGGCTAATAAGAAATATGCGATTAGTAATTTATTCCCTGATCCCCTTTTTGAAATTCAAGTGGTCTACGTCTCTTATTTGCATACTGCTTCTGTCTATTTTGTGCCATAGCCAAATTCTGGCGAAGTCTCCTTAGTTGAGCATCCATGTCCTCCGCTACTTCATTAGCTGCTTCAACATTGCATTGAGGATCCCTCCAATTAAGAGGACAACGACACTCCTTACCATACATTGCTTCAATATGTAGCATAATAACAGGGGGTTTTCTTTGTGTTTTTGTACGCTTTTCACTAAGGTTTTCCTATGATTTCGTGATGTATTCAAATGGATGTACTAATGCGTACATCTAGAGTGCACCATTTCTGAGCCATTGATTTTAGCCCTTTTTTTTTCCAATGGTCAACAACCAATGGCTCACAACAAAAGCCCTTTTTTTTGTGCGTGTGGTGCATAATGGTCAACAACCAATGGCTCACAACAAAAGCTCTTTTTTTGTGTGTGTGGTGCATAATGGTCAACAACCAATGGCTCACAACAAAAGTCCTCTTTTTGTGTGTGTGGTGCATAATGGGCACATGAAGGGCGCATGTAGTGCAGTTTCCCCGCCGGCAACACATTTCTTATCATAACTTTTGATCCAGAGCTCTGTTTGAGATGATTTTTATTGCGTTGGAAAGCTCTCTCCGAGATCTTTTTGATAGTGTATGATATGGATATGTTTGGTTAAGTTATCTATGCTAAAACAGCAATTTTCCGGCCGGGTTTGGTAGGCTTTTACATCCTACCGGTGATTATCTGAGATTGCGCTATTGGATATTGTTTTATGGCTCATTCGAATGAAGCCCGCAAAAAAATTACCATGCATTTTTAGATTTTGAGGCTTCTAGATCCTTGTGCTAACAAAGCGAAAAAGTTTTCCACTTTGGTTTCTCACCACAAGAATCCATGGAGGCCAAAGGTTCTTTGTTAACTTCAGTTGCAAAATGTTTGTGTATGGGTGTTGCAAACTTTATGACTTCGAGAATAATGGGATCAATCTGCTCTATCTTTATGGTAACTTTTACTTATGTTCTATTTGTTTTATTGTGATGAAATTCAAAAGCTACGGTGATGAAAGCCTCAAATGAATTCTAGTTTTTTTCTGGTTTGAATTCTAAAATTTTTGTCTCACTTAGGGGAGGGGGGCTGTGACGTCCTTAAGGCCCCGAAGGGGCCAAAAAAATTTTTTTGCAACACAAACCATTAACATCCAACATATAAAAATTAAACCCCCCACATAACAACCAACACATAACAACCATTGACATTAACAACCAACACATAACTACCATTGACATTAATTAAACCGCGACCATTGGGTCCAACACATTTAAATTAAAATCCCCTTAAACCCCTTTGGTTTGGGTGCATATTCACGGGGGTGGCCGGAAGCGGAGAGCCCTCATAATTGTATTTTGCGTATGAAATCAACACCATATAGTATTACGCTTGAAATCTTATAGTATTTTTGCGAATCTTGTTATCTGATATAGCAAATTTTGTACTTGCATACCCCACAAGCGAGGAACTTTAAATGCGGTGTAGATTAAGGAATAAGGGGTGAATATGCCTATCCAACAGCTCTCGTTGCCCGGAGTCACCCCCCGTGTGAATATGCACCCAAACCAAAGGGGAAAAGGACTCATTTTAATGGAATCTTGATAAGTGTTGTTGTATGCAAACTCGGCCAAATACAAATAAGAATCCCATACCTTCGGTTGACTAGGCAGCACATACATTCTGAGCATATCCTCCAAGACTTGATTAACTCGCTCCACTTGGCCATCGGCTTGAGGACGATAAGATGTACTGGCATATAACTTAGTCCCAATATTTTGAAACAACCCTTGCCAAAATTGGCTCATAAACTTTGTATCCCGATCTGATGAAATAGTGGCCGGCATCCCATGCAACCTAAAGATCTCCTTAACAAATAACTTAGCAATATCCATTGCCGTAGCAGTAGTCTTCGTAGGCATAAAATGGGCCTGCTTAGTTAGTCGATCAACCACAACATAAATTGCATCATAACCTGAACGTGTCCGGGGAAGCTCAACAATGAAGTCCATGGAAATACTCTCCCACTTAGAAGTTGGAATTACTAAAGGTTGTAATTCTCCAGGCTCCCTAAACCTTGATGCTTTTACTTTTTGACAAGATAAACACCTAGCCACGTACTCCTTAACCATCCTTTTCTGGCCGGGCCAAAAGAAATTCTGGCGCATTTTCCTCAAAGTTTTGTGTACCCCTGGGTGGCCCGCTAAAGGACTATCATGTGCTTCATATAACAACCTCAATCTCAACTTCTGATCATTAGGAATACACATACGACCATTATAATACAAAACTCCTTTGGACAATGCATACCTCGGAAAATCTTGAGGGTTCTCCACCACAGGTGCAAAATACGGATCATTCCTCAATTTGCTAAGCGAGGGTAGATGCGTGTGGATTGCTGTCCAATTAACTTGACTACTATTGTTATTATATATGGGATTGAAGTTAATATTATTTTAAAGCTTTGGGTGTTGTGTGAAGTTTTGCTGAGTAATGGCAAGAATAATTTTATTTGGAACCTTAGAGCATGTATAAAGATTAAATTCTTTACCTAAGTATGCAAGTATCAATTTTCTGAGTTCCAAGAGTAAATAGATCCAACGGTAGAGATCGATGGGATCTCCAGTTACCGAGAGGTTAACTGGCCAGGCCCGTCACAGTTGGTATCAGAGCATGTTCGATCTTTGGATATTGACATTGATTTATAGATTACAGGTTGGATCCTTAGCTACTGAGATGGTGGATCACTGTTTCTTCAATTTGGCCATCTCTAATGCATGAAATCTATATGGTGGCCTTGATGTGGGTTCAGCCCCAGGAACAAGTTCTATCTCATGATCTACCATTCTATGTGGAGGCAACTTTGTTAATTCTTTAGGAAACACATCAGAGAACTCATCCAATACTTTCTGGATCTTAGGAGCAATAGGTTGTTCCTGTAACTCAGCAATACCCAAAAATGCACATCCCATTCTTATGCAACCGTTCTTAATCTGTTTCTTAAAACTTTTCCGGGACAAAGGTGTAACCACTAATAACGAAGGCAATCCTTCCAGCACATGCTTATCTCCATTAGGGCTTTGGCATGTAACTGTTTGCTCTCCGCAATCAATGCAAGCTTTATATGGCCTCAACCATGACATTCCTAGAATAGCATCATACTTCCCTAGGCTCAATACTTCAAAACTAGTATGGGACTCAAGATCTCCTACTTGGAATTTAAGATTGTCTACCTTGGCATAAGAAGTCTTAATTTTACCATCAGCCAACTCCACATATCTAGGGTCCCGACTAATCATATTCAAATCTAGTTTCTTTGCCAGCCTTGGGAAAATAAAACAATGTGTACTACCACAAGCAATAAGAAAGAGAACAGGAACTCCATGAATAATACTTCCCTCTTAGTGTCCTTCAACACCTTCTCTACTGCCTTGTCAGCTGTTGTCTTTTGTTGCGATGCACTCTGCTGCAACACTCGCTGGATAGCCTGCAAGATATCGGCTATATCAGAGGTTCCAATAGGCCCAGCTCCTCCTGGGGATCCTTCTGGGGAACTCATCTCTACAAGAATCTGAAACTATAGCAAATATCATCAATAATCAAAAATCTTATAATCCACTAATCAGAAGCTTGCTCTGATACCAACTGTGACAGGCCTGGCCAGTTAACCTCTCGGTAACTGGAGATCCCATCAATCTCTACCGTTGGATCTATTTAGCCTTTGCAACTCAAGAAATTGATACATGCATATCTAGGTAAAGAATTTAATCTTTATTCATGCTCTAAGGTCCCAAAAATATTATACTTGCCATTGCTCGGCAAAATTCCACACAACAACCAAAGTTTACAAATAATTATAGTTTAAGCCGATCCATAATAATAATAATTATATTAATCAAATGTATTATCTAGCAATCCACACACTTCTACCCTCGCCTTTCCGAAGCTTGGCTACTTTCTGGAGCATCTCGCACTTCTGCTTACACCATTTAACCACGGGGTTAGTCACACGGACTAAGTGGGGATCGGGGATTTAGAATATATCAAGCATCAATTACCATAAGCATTAACTTAGAACAATAACTTAGCCTTACCGTAACCTCGCCCCTGCAATCCAAGTTACTAGTCCAGCCAACATAAACACAATGCATAATTATGCTAAGCACAACCATTGCAACTTGATTCCAGCATTAAATACCACATATACACTAGCCAAGCAACCATAGCATCAACATTGCAACCAATATTCCTCTGGGTCTGAGCAATGTCAACTCGGCTGATCAGGCCAGTGACATAGAGGCGGGGTAACCACGTGTGTACACACCCATCCACGCTGCGTCCAGCATTGGAGGACCACTTAACTGTGCATGACGTTGTACCATACGGTACTAACGCCCGATGTTCAAATATTACCATTTACATAGCACTGTGCAAACCGTGAGTCTAGACCATCGCACCTAGACTCCGGCCCCAGAGGTCTATATCAAAGAATTTTACCAATGACAATTACATACAATTCACCATCATGCCCATGCCTTAACATACTCAACATCAAATTAATTCCGTAATTAACACTTCACGCAATGCAGAGAATCCAATTATGAGCTCATATAAACATTACCATGACTATAAATGCAACATGCTCTATAAGTACTAGACTTAAAGTCGGATACAAGCAACCATAGTTAATTTCAGTAATATTTCCCTAAGTTAAATCCCTTATCATAAATTATCATCTATGGCTGGATGACGTTTTCTTCCGCGACCCAACATATGATAACTTCTGTAATTTATAGCTCCTATCATTAATTTCCCTTCCTAATTCATAACTTCTAGCCTCGCTAATCCTTAAAATCTCGAGAGCAACTCCTTGCTCCCACTAACCTTTATATTTTAGTTAACTTTAACCTTAGCTTTTTAACCTTTAACTTTCTTCTATTGCTATTTTACAAACAATTAACCAATTGTTAACATCTTTACCTTTTTAGTTAAACCTAAACCTAACGTGACAGGAACGAATTCGGCCTACAGCTGCCGGATATGGCCTCCAGGCCATCGAACTCATACCAAGACCTCTCAAATCCAGCCGATTCTGGCTTTTCCTCAGATTTCCAGGCTAAATCATATCATTTGTGGCCGAAGGAGACAGTTCTAACTGATTTTTCTTCTGATAGAAATCAGACCAGCAGATGCCATTGATTCGGCTTGGAAAGCCCATAAAGTTTCCTGATTTCACTGCCACAGAGCATTTTAAGCCATTTCGGCCAGCTTGTGGCCCTATTCCGGCCATTCTGGATCAGTTTCTTGGCATGCAGACGGAATTAAAAAGGCAAACTTTTGTTGCCAAATCTCATTCTTATTATTCTGAATCAATTTCTTAGATCAAATCAGCCATTCCAAGTTCCAAATCGACCCATTCCAGGTTTGTTCTTTAACTTTTTCTTTAAGCATCCAGACACCAACAAAAATCTCATGCTTTTCTGCATACTGTCATCTCCTTGGCAGTTCTTCACCCTTTTCAAAATTATTCTGCTCAAATCTCGTTATCCATGATGTTTTAGCTTATTTCTATATTGATTGAATCTAATAATTCATATCCAAGTTCCCTAATTCAAAGACATAGAATGATCTCTCAAGTAAAGAACTCAAAGCATGCAGTTTTACTATTCCAACTCAATACAAGACACGAATAAATTCTAAACTTATGCTGACAAGAACAACCATCACACTAATCAAATCACAACTTAATCAAGCACCAAACCCCAGGTGTAAGGCTTGATCCCCACCTGGAATCCCGCTTGTTGCTTCTTCTGCGCTCCAACACGCTCCCAGAGCTCTGCACGCGATTCGCTCCTTCAGCAATCCCTGTGCAATCAATCTTTTTCCAATGCTTTTCTCTGTACTTATATTTATTTTTAACCACAGTATTTCGTCCGTATAATCTCTACATATACGACGTATTTCTCTGCATGCGTGATATTTTGATTAATATACCTTTGCATCTTTTAAATATAATAATCCACAATTTACCTCAAAATCCTAGGTCCGTTACAGTCTCTCCTCCAAAAATTCAACCCATGTCCTCATGGCCGCATCTCCGGAAACTCACGAAGAATCCAATTGGCATCTTCCCAGGTGGCATCTTCCTCAGGACAACCCGCCCATTGAACCAAAAATCTCCATATTGTTCGCCTCCTTAAGCAACGGGTTTCCTCTCGCAGAATACGTTCTGGTCGGGGGTACAAAAAGTTCTCCCTGCTTACCAAATCATCGTCCCCCAACATATGGGAAGAATCAAACACATACTTCCTTAAGTTACTCACGTGAAAGACATTATGTACTTTCAAGTGCGAGGGCAACTCCAACCTATAAGCCACTTTGCCAATACGTTCCAAAATTTCATACGGACCCGCATACCTAGGAGCCCATTTACCTGCACTTTTAAATGCCAGTGAGCTCTGCTTGGGATTAATCCTCAAGAACACATAATCCCCTTTTTGAAATTCAAGTGGTCTACGTCTTTTATTGGCATACTGCTTCTGTCTATTTTGTGCCACCGCCAAATTTTGTCGAAGTCTCCTTAGCTGAGCTTCCATGTCCTCCGCTACTTCATTAGCTGCTTCAACATTGCATTGGGGATCTCTCCAATTAAGAGGACAACGACACTCTTTACCATACATTGCCTCAAAAGGACTCATTTTGATGGAATCTTGATAAGTGTTATTGTATGCAAACTCAGCCAAATACAAATATGAATCCCATACCTTTGGTTGACTAGGCACATACATCCTGAGCATATCCTCCAAGATTTGATTAACTCGCTCAACTTGGCCATCTGCTTGAGGACGATAAGACGTACTGGTATACAACTTAGTGCCAATATTTTGAAACAACCCTTGCCAAAATTGGCTCATAAACTTTGTATCTCGATCTGATGAAATAGTGGCCGGCATCCCATGCAACCTGAAAATCTCCTTAACAAATAACTTAGCAATATCCATTGCCGTAGCGATAGTCTTCGTGAGGCATAAAATGGGCCCTGCTTTAGTTAGTCGATCAACCACAACATAAATTGCATCATAACCTGAACGTGTCCGGGGAAGCTCAACAATGAAGTCCATAGAAATACACTCCCACTTAGAAGATGGAATTACTAAAGGTTGTAATTCTCCAGGCTCTCTAAACCTTGATGCCTTTACCTTCTGACAAGATAAACACCTAGCCACGTACTCCTTAACCATCTTCTTCTGTCCGGGCCAAAAGAAATTCTGGCGCATCTTTCTCAAAGTTTTGTGTACTGGTGGGTGGCGCCAAGCGGACTATCATGTGCTTCATATAGCAACCTCAATCTCAACTCCTGCTCATTAGGAATACATATCCGGCCATTATAATATAAAACTCCTTTAGACAATGCATACCTCGGAAAATCTTGAGGGTTCTCCAATACAGGTGCAAAATATGGATCATTCCTCAACTTTTCAAGAATATCTGCATGCCATTGCCCTTGTAACACACTAATAGAGGTTAGAAATGACCTTCGAGACAAAGCATCAGCAATCACATTTTCTTTGCCAGGTTGATATTCAATTTCAAAATCATACTCCTCTTAATTGCATCCACCTCCTTTGCCTATTATTCAAATATGGCTGTTTTGCAAAATACTTCAAATTTTGGTGGTCAGTCTTCAAAAAGAAACGACGACCCAAAAAATAATGTCTCCATACCCTTAAGGCATGGATAATGGCCAACATTTCCAGATCATGCACTGGGTAATTTTGTTGAGCAGGAGACAACTTACGAGATATATAAGCACAAACTCGGCCATCCTGCAGCAAGACTCCTCCTATAGCTTTCCTAGAAGCATCAGTGACTACATGGCAGGGTATATTCATGTCTGTAATCCTTAAAACTAGTGCACTAATCAAAACATCCTTTAACTTTTGAAAACTTTCCTGACAACTATTAGTCCAATGCAAATCATTCTTCTTACCCAACAAAGAAGTCAAAGGAGCAGCAATCTTTGCAAATTTAGGAACAAATTTGCGGTAATACCCCGCTAACCCCAAGAATAATCTTACCTCTTTCACCGTCTTTGGTGTGGGCCAATCCCTAACTGCCTCAATCTTAGAAGGATCTGGCTCTAATCCCTTTTCTGAAATTACATGCCCAAGATATACCAATCTAGTTTGTGCAAAAGAACACTTAGATAACTTACCATACAACTTCTCTCGTCGCAAAATAGCTAATGTCTGCTTTACATGTTCCACACGCTCCTCTAATGTCCTGGAATATACCAAAATATCATCAAAGAAAACCAAGCAGCTGCTTCCCTAACCAATGATATACTTCATCTCTACAAGAATCTGGAACCATAGCAAATATCATCAATAATAAAAAATCTTATAATCCACTAATCAGAAGATTGCTCTGATACCAAGCATAGCCATTGCAACTTGATTCCAACATTAAAAACCACATATACAAAAGCCAAGCAACCAAAGCATCAACATTGCAACCAATATTAAATGTCTACGCCTTCCCAAGATTCACTAATAACAAGGTTAATATCTATATTTAAGGCTTTAATGATGTTTAATCTATAGCATTCAACTATGGTTATGCTTTCATTACCAACTTCCTTCTACATAACACTTGTGCCTTCTAAATTTAACTAATTCCAAAGGTTAAATATATAGCTAGCTAAAAATAGACAGAAGCAGTATGCCAATAAAAGACGTAGACCACTTGAATTTCAAAAAGGGGATTATGTGTTCTTGAGGATTAATCCCAAGCAGAGCTCACTGGCATTTAAAAGTGCAGGTAAATGGGCTCCTAGGTATGCGGGTCCATATGAAATTTTGGAACGTATTGGCAAAGTGGCTTATAGGTTGGAGTTGCCCTCGCACTTGAAAGTACATAATGTCTTTCACGTGAGTAACTTAAGGAAGTATGTGTTTGATCCTTCCCATATGTTGGGGGATGATGATTTGGTAAGCAGGGAGAACTTTTTGTACCCCCGACCAGAACGTATTCTGCGAGAGGAAACCCGTTGCTTAAGGAGGCGAACAATACGGAGATTTTTGGTTCAATGGGCGGGTTGTCCTGAGGAAGATGCCACCTGGGAAGATGCCAATTGGATTCTTCGTGAGAACCGGAGATGCTATAGCACCTTATATTATATTTTATTATTCATTAGACCTTGCATTATTTCCATGGTTTTCTACTTGCTTGCTTATTATTATATTTAAATACTCGTTTTCCATACTCTTGATCCTCATTTCTTAACCATCTGGCTGAGTCTATCTCTATTCCATCATCAACTTGATCATATAATGAATTTAATAAGAATCTAATGCCTCACCACATAGTCACTGTTGATCCATGTAGTAGTGCATTCTATAACTCAGTTTCTTGCTTCTGAAGTAGCCAAGTTTGTAACTTATAAACTATGTTTCAATACTGATTTATTATTGATAATGCTATCAACTCATACAATGCCCATGTTTATGAGGATATCTACACTTATATAATTGATTCTAGCCAAGATTCGATTCTCATATTCTTTGGATTCCCGTCCGGGAAAAAAAATAGGGGACAAAAAAAGCTGCAAAATTCTGCCCGACCGACAACGGAGCATTGCCTTAGCTCTCCACTGCCATAGCTGCTCGACCTTAGCTCTCCGGTGCCATAGCCGCTCGCTGCTGCGATTCCGCTAGGTCAGGCTCGCCTGCGGAGTTTCAGTGGTGATATGGCGTCGATTTTTCCTCACTCTCCTAAAACAGCAACATGATCCGGTCCAGCATGATCCGGTCCAGCATCAAGAGTGCACAATCAAGCTCCACATGCTGGCGGCAAGAAGGACAAGGGCTTGCACAAAAACAGGGCACGAATCAATTTGGTCAGGAAAAAATCTTCGCTGAAGTTTTGCGGCAATGGTTGATCACGGGTTTTCCAAGGAAATAATTTCAAGAACACATACATAGTGCACATGTAAAATTGTGCATGGCAAAGTTCCAAGTCCATGAAATAAAAACTAAAAGGGGATGTCATCGAAATAGCTACGATAAATTTCATAAAATCTGTCTTAAGGAAGTTACACGCAATAGTTGCTTGGAAACCTGGGACTAGGGGCATTTGAATATTGGTAACCATGCGACGTGTGTGGTATAAAAGAGCAACTTGAATTTGAAGCATGGAAATTTAATAGTTACTAGAAGACACCAAAGAAGAAATCCTTTCTCCAGTTAAGGCTTGCCTATGATTAGAGGCAGTTAGTCAGTAACAAATGTTGTCGTGATTTAAGCATGAGGAATACATACAGTGAGACAGTTGAAAACTAAACTTGTGAAAAGTTAGTGATGCTGAAGTGCCAAATTGCATGATCTGTTCTTCGATTTGACGAATTAGAGTCTACAGAGATTTATCCGGAGCAAAATTTAGCTTGCCCAGGAATATCCACTTGAGACATCCACTTGAGTTTAGTGACTGGTATTAATTGATATAGTAGTTTTCTTTAATGTTCATTTGCACTTCCCTTAATGTTAACATTGGTTATTCAGCTCTGTAAAGAACTGAACTGCGTTTCCATAGTTTTATGCGTTCTGGGTTGTAAAGGTGAGTGCAATGATACTATTGATGATGCAAGAGTATATGTTCAGATGATAAATCGTCACTTTCTGCATGTTGTAAGATCTGACCTTGAGAAGCGTCACAGTATTGAGAAACTCATGCTGAAGGCAGAGTCTGAGTGTAGCATTTTAAAGGTTAATCTTGAGAGGTCATTTAATCCAAGCTTCAACTTTGGCGGCAACTGTTTGCATTGAGATTATGGCTTGCCCATTCTCCATATGGTGTGAACAAATGAATGTAGGTTAAAAAATTACATTTAAAAAGCAAATTGTTTACACTCTGGTTTGGTAATGGGTCAAGCCTAGTGCAATCACATTAGAAAAAGCAAATTGTTTACACTCTGGTTTGGTAATGGGTCAAGCCTAGTGCAATTGACGGACACTTTTATGCTGTTACCCTAACAGAAGATGTAAAGATTGGTTTTTTAAACTACATCTTTTTTTGCTACTGTTTGAATTGAGAAGCCTCACCTTAAAATGCTCTCCATAGTAATGAGTTTAGAACTGATACCAAGTTGGTAAAGAGAAATGTTCGCGGCGGCCTTGGCCGCCGCGATAAATTTCTTGTATTATTAAGCCTAACCTCTAGTTTACAGTTTACAGATGACGAACTCGGTCTCGGCCTGTAGCACAAGTTTCCAGCTTCCAGGCCGTCAAATCCAACCCCAATCATCCCGAATCCTGCTGATTTGCTTGCCATAGGGCTTTCATATCATTTCGACCCATTTAGAGCCCAAATCAGGCAATTTATGGTTGATCCTTGGCTTCCAAAATCATATTTGGGGCTGCCAAATCTTGCTTCAATCTCCTTGATTCTACATTCTTTAACCAATTTGGCCTCTTTGAGGCCCAAATCTGCCCATTCCAAGGCTATCTCATGCCTTTCGGCCATTTCCAGATCATCAATACTTCATCCTTTTTTTTTCAGAAGCATGCAAGAAAACACTTCCATCCTTGCCAGATCTTGCTGCAATAATATCATTTAATTCATTCATCAAAAGTTCCATCAATTCTAACATATCTCATCTTCATTTTTCTTGGATTGCAATTCCTAAATCGTCTACAACTATATGGCATCTAGGCGTGAAAAGATAGAATGATCATCTGATACAATCCATGCATGTCTTCCTTATCACAGTCATATAGTCATATAATCGATTCTACATCTACTTTAAACCTCAAGAACAATCACCTCAAGAACAATCACTACTATTCAAGCACAAGCTTTAATAATCACATCACTAGAAACCCCAGGTGTAAGTCTTGCTCCCCACCTGGAAATCCCGCTTGCTTCTTCTGCAACCCCAGCAATGCTCCCAGAGTACTGCTCACACCTGCTCCTTCAGCAATCCAACTGCAATCTAACGCCTTTCAAAATATTCCACCATCCCATGCATCAAGATATTCACTGTATTTATATGTATTACTAATCACCAGTATTTTGTCTGTATAATCTCTGCATATACATTGTATTAACTCTGCATTCATGGTATTTTAATTTTATTACTCTCTTGCATCCCTTAGTAATATAAATTCCACAACATACCTCAAAATCCTAGGTCCGTTACATAGATGTGATTGATGATCCCAAGACATAGAGAGCCATGATTTTTGACATCTTGAAGATGATATGGACAATTTGGCACCCAATTTTGTGCACATACCATTAGAACTTTTGTGCACTATCTTGGATAACTTGCTCTTCCATACTTGTTTGAAAACAATGTGCACTTTCTCTCTCTAGCTTTGCTTTTAGAGATAGAAAATGTCTTAGACTATGGGAATAGCCAAATCTGGTAGGATTTTTTGCTTTTTTTGAAGGTGATGAATGTATGATGGGTGTGTGATGTGTGTATGATGTGTTTTGACTAGAAAAAAGATTCTTTGCCAACTTAGGCTAGGGAGAATGATGATGAGGCATGGAGATGTGAATTGTGGAGCATGTAGGATGTTTCATGGATGGAGTTAAGGTAGTAAGATCTTGAAAGAAGCCTTGGGAAACCCCAGGGGTTTCACCATATTATACCCATATAAAGCATGTGCGTGACTGGTTATGATTTTTTTTTTTTCAAACCGTCCGTATACGGACGAAGCAAAATACGGGCTTATGGCCAAGGAGTCGTAGGTGGTCGAGAAGGGGGAGATGGGCGGGAACGTCCATTCCCGTATCATACGGTGAGGCATTAGTCTTGAAGATCCGAGGCGCCATATCTTGTATTAGCATGGAAGTTTAGGCTGAAAAAAACATCCAGGTACGAATGCCACAAGCAGGTTTATTTTTTTCCCTTCCGGCTCCATAGTTTTGGATGTTTTCTGCTTCTTACAGATTGATAATGTTCGGTGTTGTGGCGAGAAGCACTTTGAAATCTACTGCTCTTAGGAAGCTTAAGAGTCCCGGTGGTAACTTTCACAATGGAATATCATGAAACGGTCGTTGAGCACTACAACAACCCTAAAAATGTAGGTTCATTTGATAAAAACGATCCAAATATTGGTACAAGACTTGTTGGCACACCAGCTTGTGGCGATCTGATGAGGCTTCAAATAAAGGTCGACAAGGTTACTGGAAAGATTGTCCATTCACGGTTCTTCTGTTGGCAAGTATTTTGGTTTTTACCAGATATAGTACCTATTTATGTTGTTTCTTATGTATGTCCTGGTAATGTATGATGCAGCTTGAAGAGTTATTTGCAGAAACAAGTTCGGCAAAGGAGTTTTAGGCTACAAAAATATGAAAAACATACAGGTAAAGCCTCAAATGCATCCTCTGTTTGTTCCGACAGTTTCACAATTCTCTTTCTTAGGTTCCTTTTTTGTGCAAGGTAGTTTCTATAGGTTCTATAATGCTAAATTAAAATAAGGTTTTGGTTATGGTTGAAGGACAGAATATAGGTGCTTTATGCTATGTTAATCAGTGATTTCAAAGTGTTTAGTAACTAGGGCTAAGAACTGGGATAAACTGGTGGCAGAAGTGAAAAAGGAGGTGTGTTTCTATTCCTCTCGTTGTGTTTTAATCTCTATTCTTGTTTGAAGGAATACTTCAGACGTCCATATGCTTAAGAGATTGAGAGGACCTTGTCTTTTATTTACCAAGGTCAAATTGTCATAGCAGTAGTGATAATAGGGTCTGCTATACTCCTATAATTTTGCAGTGTCTAGAACTTTTGCAGGATCTGAACAACATTCATTTTGAGTATCTTACAGGCAAGAGCAAGTTGGATTCTTTGCCCTGTGCTTTTTATTCACATTTTTTCCAGATAGTTGTGGGAGTAGTTGATCCAGAAGATCTCCTTTTTAATGAACGAAGTGATGCCAGCTAGTTTTGTAACCTTATTCGTTGCATATGATTGAAAATAGAAATGCTTGTGTCGTGTTTGATAATATGCACTGTAATAGAGAGTGAGGGCTGTAATAGAATCTAGTTATTATAAAATGTTGCAGAAAGGTAGCTTCCCAGAATGATTCTTTACAAGCGTCAAATAATGCAATTGTCCCGGGTATTTGTTGTATCATTGATGACTGTGCTTTCCTTGTCATTTGTTGCAACATATCTTTGTCTTAAACATCAAGTTTAATTATTTTTCTGTTCATTTATTTCTCTATTTGTTCCTGCAGATGCACGAACTTTGTTGGATTGGAGCACAATGGTGCTTTGAATAGGCGAATCATACTGTGGAATCATAATTGTAAGGAATGAGCATGTGTTCAAGTTGTTGGTGCATATAGTGTTCTTAATTTTTGCTTGCAAAGAATGGGAACTAAAATATATGCAGTTAGTTGCTTTTGCACAACGCAAGCAGCACATCTTTGTATTTTAGATTTGCCTGTAATTGATTATCAATACTTCACAGAATAGACTGAGCAATCAAAATTTGCTCCCCATGTACATAGGAAATCTATCATGCTCCTTGAGAGCAATTTCATCAGTATATTGCTCTGCCATTTCAACGGGTAAATTCATCTCTTGAAACAGCTGAGTTGCTATACATCCACCAATTAAGAATTTAGGAGACAGAGATGCACGACATGTGCACTAGCTAACAGGCTGCAACCCATAAATTATTTCACGGTATTTCATGGAAGGAAAGGTCCATGCTTGATTGAGTATGGAGTTCTGTACAAGATTTGTTTATCAAGATGATACTTCAGTTTTTAAATACTATATCATTTGTAAGACTGCATTCACAATCATTATATGTTTCAATTTGTTTCCCAAATGGCCAATTAAAAGCACCACAATTTCCTTGGGTTGACCATTATAATTGCTATGATTGTGTCTATAGTGGAAGGTGCATGCTACCACAAAATAAGACCAATAGTGGAAAGTCCAATCAAAGGGGTTATGAATGCCATTATGATCATAATGCTGCATGCAGAATTGGGGCTCGAAACCCGAGCCATGCAATAATAGATTTTATTTTGTGTTTTTGTAATAGGCAAATTACCCTCTTATATGCCATATTTTATTATGGGGGTATTATGCCCAATATACCCCCAACATAACATTGAGGTATACCATACGTATTCCTTAACGTATACCCTACCCATTAAGTATTTCTAAATATCCCGAGCCATATTCTAATATGCCATATGTATTCCCCTATTCCCAACAATCCAAACATTTCCAACCATTCTTTGCAAGCAATATCCATGAAAAAAATTATGAAATTTCTCTAAACACCATTTTTCCTTTAAATAAGCCTTCGGTATGCAAGCGTCAGTACAAGATCGAGTAGGGGTATGTAAAAACGAAGATATTCCATAAGTACATCTACGGTAGGGGGCTTCGAAACTGGCTTTTCCCATTTACGTATGTAGGGGTTTTCCACCTCCAAAAAGTCGTATACAGGGGTTTTTTAGTGACCCCTTGCACGCAGATGAGGTATCCCCATATGCCTAGGTGAAACCCCCGGGTGGGAAATAGAACTCATGCCAAAATGACTTGGAACTAGCCACATACCAAAGAATCTTGAGGAGTCTTCCAAACTTCAATCTTGAGGGGTCTTCCAATCTCTAAGCTCAACTTATCTTGCTTGAATCTCATCTTCCTTGCTACACTTGCATGATATCAAACGAATGTCCTTCCCTTGAGCCTCAGCCTCAGCCTGCCTGCCTGAGCGCCTGCCCGGCCGCCTGCCTGAGCGCCTGGGCGCCTTCAGGGTTGTCTGGGCGCAGTGACGGATGGCGCCTGGGAGGTGCAGTGATGGATGGCGCCGGTGAGCCTGCGAGAGCGTGCCTGAGCGTATGCGCCTGAGAGCATGCCTGGATTGGTGGAGCGCTTTGGTGAGGAGGCACCTTCACTGGGCGATTTCCCTGAGCGGTTTATCTGAGCGCCGCCTTCCCTGAGCGTCTGGGCGATTGGCGTTGGGGGCGTCGGTTTTCCAGCACACAGCGGTGAAGAGGTTACGGTTCGGAGGCGTTTGGTGAAGTCTTGCCTGTTGGAGGTATGCTTATTGCTCCTTGCAATAGCATGGATTTTTGGATGTGTAGTCATCCTGGCAATAGTTTTTTCCCAGGTGGTTTTTAATCTGGGCCATGGTGATTATGTTTTGTTCTGTGGGCTTCGGCCCTTGTTCTGGTTAGGGACTTCGGTCCCGTCTTGTACTTGTGGTCCCATAACCCGATTGGGTTCCGTGGACATTAAAAGTTTCTTCCTTCCTTCCTTCCTTGGTTCTTCATCATAGGTGTCAACTTGTTGTCTTCAAAGATGGAAGTCTTCAAACTTCTAACTCATGCACACATGTACTAGTCAAATGTTAGACAACATGTGCAAATTGTGTGCATTGCTCTTCCGTGCTGCCAAAAGGTGGCAGCAACAACCCAAAAAGGTCTAAAGTCGTAGCAGAGATCTATAAATAAAAGCTGAACTTCAATTACATATATCTCCGCAATCAGAGATCGGATTTGGGTGACTCTTACTTCTCTGGAACCCCTTGGAGTCCACTTCGTCTAGTTTTCCCAAATGAGAGAGATATGGCCGAAAGAGTGACAGGGGTCAAAGAAGACTGCTCTACTCATTCACTCTTCAATCTGATTCTAAGAAAGCCATTACATTTTTCTAGAGCTTTTCCTGTTCTTGTTTAATAATCTATTACTATCCCAGAGCCTAACTCTTGGTGTTTTATATTGAGGACTGCTAGCTTGAGAGAGGAACTACCAGTGGAAGCTGATTGTCAGGCCTTGCCATAATTCTGCCAATTCTTAGCATTAAATGACCCGATTGGGTGGTGAACTACCATAGATTGGTTATTCTATCTGGACCTAGCTCTGGTTTTAGTGAACTGGAGCATTGGCCAATCTAAGTTATTTGTGTAACTCATATTCTGTATTCATTTGACCTGTATTTATTCAAATGAAGATCTTTTTGTCATTGCTAACAGTTTGATTGTGGATTATGTAGCAATTTTGGATGGATTACGGATTGCGAGACCATCGATTGTCTGAAGAAGTCTTGAATAAGGGTTCAGAGATATAAAAAAGTATGATTCATGGGTGTGATCCATAACAGTTACCTCATACGAGACCTACTGGAAGATCACGTCAAAGAACGCCATCTGTAGTGGTGAGTAATCCCTCTTACAAGACACCTAACCATGAAACCAACACTCAGAGAAGGAAACATTATAGGTGAAACAAAGTCGCAGAGAAAGAGGCGCATCATAGAACAAAGGCAAGAGCTCGAGCTTTGAGACTAGAAGATAGAGTTGCAGGTCCAGCAGAATGACCTACTAGTAAAAGCAGTTTCACCAAGACATGGAATTTACCTCCTCCTCATGACCTTGATAACATGGATTATAGATGTCTATATTGTGGGGCTATGCAATAGAAAGCAGAGCTGAAAGTTGTAAAGACATCTGATGGAAACATTCATCTACCATTGATTCCAGAACCACTGTAGCCTTTGTTTAAGCCATACACACGAACAAATAGGTTGGGTGATCACTTTTGAACGAACATTATATAGTACAACATTATATTTTCATTTGCCTCAATGGATGTAAAAATTGATGAGGCACTAGCAAATGCTATTGGTGAGATTTATACTTTAAAGATCAATGACTGCATGTGCCACCACAAGGACATCAAGAACATGCAAAATTTGCACAGATATACATCATGGATGATGATGACATGCAAGTTGAACATAGGATGTCCATTTTTGATGGATTAAGGCAGGAAATAGTGGGGCAGTTGCAGATGACACAATCCATTTGTTAACATATTTTTTAGTGTGGCACAGATTATGCGTATACATCCAACCATGAACATCCATTTGTGTATACCTTCTTGCAGCATGCAAAATCCCGTGAGAAGG
This sequence comes from Isoetes taiwanensis, assembly GCA_021234155.1. Lineage (NCBI taxonomy): Eukaryota > Viridiplantae > Streptophyta > Lycopodiopsida > Isoetales > Isoetaceae > Isoetes > Isoetes taiwanensis. The sequence continues at coordinate 13,467,430 of JAJEKV010000018.1, forward strand.
CAATATAATGCTCCAACTGCAAATGAGTGGCTATCTTAATGTTTATTGAATGATAAGCTCAAAGATGATCAGAGGGATATTATTATACACTCTAAAGATGGTAGCCTGAAGTTTATAGATGCACATCAGTCAACATATGATCCATTGCACTTTGTGTTACTTCTTTCCTATGGTACAAATTGATGGCATCTTAATATCGATGGAGTGGTGCAAAGCAAGTAATTGTTATGGAGTACTACAGATATCATCTGTTCACGTGTCATGGACATGCATCTCCCCTTCACATGACTGGCCGGTTGTTCCAAAAATATACTTGTGATATGTTTGCAAAGATGTAAGAAAGGCTACAATTTATTGTGTTGAATCAACACACCATTTAAAAAGACATGTTGCAGGATATTATGGACTTTGAAGGAGATGATGCAAGTGCTGAAAGGTTGTGTTACCATCTTCACATATAAGAGGTCCGAGATACATGACCCAACAATATCAGGATGCCATGTCTATTGTTCGCGAACTTGGCAGACCGAACCTCTTTACAACCATGACTGCCAATGCCAATTGGGAAGAGATTAGGAGGGAACTATTATATGGCCAATCACCAAGTAATCGACCAAATTCAGTAGCTAATGCACCTAAAAATAGAGCGGATACTCATTTCCTCTATCACGATTTTCCTAAAAAGTCTACCTATGATAAACTTAGTACGAAATAGTAGGTTAGATCCAACAACCAGAAGTTTCCCATTATTGGTCGCATGTACTTTATATGTCGTGGGTTGCTTCGAGATGACACAGCAAGGCTCGAATCTCTTCGGGAAGCAGCAGCATGGGGCATGCCATCACAATTGCATCGCATGTTGGCTATGCAATGGAATCATTATTACGATTTTATTCCAAGGATCAATAATCAATCATATATCAAAAGCTCGTATAAACACAAGTTCCTACATATGCAAAGCAAATCGAGCAAAATTACTAGGGTGATGTACCCCATGAGTAGATGCATATTCAGAGTTACATGGCAACCTAAAGCACATTGACCCTAAAATATGTTCTGTAAGTGTACCTATATACTTAACGACTTCTAAGCATGGCATTTTCACATATAAGATCATACATGCTTTAGAGATGTCTCGCTGCCCTTTTTAATAAAAAAAAGGTCTTGATAAAACATTGGGCATTGGGCCTTCTATCGATTCCGTCTTTTAATGGCCAATTTTTTTAAGTTGATAATTTCAATAGAAAAAAAAATATTTGTGAGGCAAATCACATCAATTCTCACACACATCAAACTTACAAAATTACAACATTGCACATCACATATGATTTGCCGGAAGAGTAATATTAAAGGCGGGTAAGAATAAAAAAGCTTCTACTTACGGCAATGCCGGGCACAACATGGAAAATGGGTCGCATTCTTTGTTTGAAATTGAGCCACAGGCTACCACATGGCATATCCCTACAATCTGAAATGGAAAGTGGGATGCCTATTTTGGCATCTAAAAATTTAATTGTTATAACCAATTGCCAAAAATAAGCACAAGTTTCATTTACACATATTTTACACAGGAATAGATTTACACATAAGTGGATTAACTCAAGAAGCAAGTCCGACACTGTGAAACCCTTGTATTCATGAACGCAACTTACGAAAACCTCCTACAAAGACTAGATACAAAGGTGAAAAAAACTAGATGTACCCTGCCAGCTAGAATAGCTGCAAAAAAGACATGTTTCTCACTGTGAAAAGCAAAGATATGAAGCTTCAAAATCTTTATAACGCATCACAGCCAAGCTTGCAAATAGAACCAACTTCGAGCAAACAGCTACAGGAACAGAATACGTCAAGCTTAGCTGTTGTGGCAGCTTCAAGGCCGAAAACTAAGAGCTAATCTCTGGTAAATCTGTCCTGTGCAACATGTCTCTTTAGCAGCATCAAAATCTACCCTTGCCGCAAAAATCCCTTCAGTCACTCCAAAGTAATAGAAACATACATACATAGGATGTAAAAATCCACAAGGATGAACAAGAAAAACTCAAAAACACAGCATAGCACATTATTCTTAAAGAAATCGGCTAAAGACACCAGATCTTCAAGAAACGGCACAATTTGAACCTAGAAAGAGAAATAAAGATCGATCTTGTAGAATGCCCCCTTTTACAAAGCTTGCAACTACAAAAATGCGTGGATCCAAGACTTTCCGGAGTATGAGAAGCTTGGACTCTACGACTAAGGCTATAGCCGCCCAACACTAGAGAATGCCATCAAGCCCAGTGCCATCGCCATCGACATACCTCCACAAAGAACAAAAAAAAAATGCTACCACTTTTCATGTTGTGGGGGCATGTTCATTGGCCGCACATTCCAGTGTGGCCGGTGACCCGCTCCTAGCTCCGCCAGTCGCAATGCCCCACCGGCCCACACCAGAATGTGCTCCCAATGCCCCACCGGCCCACACCAGAATGTGCTCCCAATGAACATGTCACCGGCCACACCGGAATGTGCGACCAATGAACATGCCCCCATGCATGTTTACTAGTGCCATTTAAGTGCCTTTACGCCATGGCTGAAAAGACATCCATATTCCCCCGCAAACAACCTTAAATGCTAAAGACATGGAGACCACCCCTGTATAAGTGAAATGCTTTGCCTTTACAGCAGAAACATCCAGCCTAGGAATCGCACTGTCTAGAACTATTTTCTCCAAAAGCTTTATGCAATTCGTCAAAAGAGACTGTCCCAGATCCTTGTTTCTTTGGCCTTGGTTGTGAAGGATCAGGACTCCACCCAGCCATGTATATTAGCCTATCATCATGGATACTCCATTAATTCTTCATCTTGGACTAGTAAAGTTATCGAGATATGTGCTACTTATTTCTCGTGCCTAAAAGTAGCAATGAACAATGACATTTTTTTCTATATAGAACAGATGTGGACTCTAGCTAAGAACTATTTTCTCCAAAAACTTTATGCAATTCGTCGAAAGAGACTGTCCCAGATCCTCGTTTCTTTGGTCTTGGTTGTGAAGGATCGGGACTCCACCCAGCCATGTATATTACCTGTCATCATGGATACTCCATTTATTCTTCATCTTGGACTACTAAAGTTATGGAGAGATGTGCTACCTCAAACGTAGCTGGGACAGTTCCATCAGGCTCTCCAAACATTGACTCATAAATTGCTGCTGCTGCAATAGCTGTTTCCTTTTTCAAAATCTAGTTCACATCAAACATTAGATCTTTAATTGTAGCATTAGTTGACAAATAAATGCCATTGCACACGTGAACTTGGAAAGAAAAAGTTTGATGATTAACACTTTTGTGCTATTAATAACATTTAGCATTAAAATACTATTTAAGTGATTACCCTACCTAAGTAAGCTTTCTTGCTAGAGAAGTAAATCAGACTGGGATTTCAGCCAGGTACTAAATGAGTACACTTTTGTGAAGTAAATCAGGCTGGGACATTAGCCAGGCTGAACAAACTAAGTGAGTACACCTTTGATGGCCAAGATTAGGAAGCAAAAAACCGCATTTATGCTTTCTTCGACTAGCTTTAGCATGCCAGAATGAAGGACAGGCTACCCTAGCATAAGATGGTTGAAGCTTTGGAATGACAAACTTGCCAGGAGCCAAGCAACATCAACAGCCTTATCCTCACAGGATATGAAATTTGAAACTTGCTAAGCAGTGCGCTTTTGCATGACTTATGCCACTTTGAGGAAACACAGGAGGGCCAGATGAGACTCCCTTCATTAGCGTATGTCTCATTAAGAGTTTTGGCTGATTCAAGGTAGTGGTACATGCTGGTTTTCTAAAACACTCAAGATGCTTAATTCTCTTGGCTTTTGAATAAATAAAAATATGTCCGTTTTCACATAACTTGGCGTGCTTGCAATCTAACAATAACTAGGTACCCCAGTTATACGTCTGATTTGGAGCACCTTTATGTATCAAGCACTTCCCTCTGTAGAGTTGTCGTCCAAAAGGAAAATTTACAAGAACTTTCTAAGCATTTCAGGTGATAATTTTTTTGTAAGGGCGGGCTAAGGGGCTTATTGCAAAGAGGCTTATTTTAAAGCAAGCAGAAGTTTCTTAATTCTTTCTTGTAAGAAAGTAAAATGGGCGGAAAAACAAAAACACAAATGATTTGTTCAGCAGAGAAGACAAGAGTAGGATTCAGAAAGGCCAAATGCTGGTATCAGAGAATTCCTTGGAACAGCTAGACGGCGAGTGGATAATCTTCACCTTTCAATTGAATGATTAAGTTATAGACCTTTATAATGTCTTGGAGGAGATTACCCTCGCAGATCTCAACTTTGTATGTCCTCAGTCTCCCCTAACATAACACCATACAAGTCCTTGCTTCCAAATAAATATTTCGTGCTTACAGTTTGATGAAGATTGATCGCAGGCTCATACCTTGGACTGTCATTGTACACTGTTAGTGACATGGTCAGTGTTAGTATTATCATACTCCACGTGTGTTGATGACTGTGCATGCTGAGTCACCACCTATTGCTGACATGGCACTCTACATATTAGCCATAGTCACGCCTCATTCTAGTTAGTTCACTCACTAGGAGCTAGAGGTGCTTACGCTTCTGTCCTATCTTTCCTTCGTCCTTCAGGATTTCCACAGGTTAACATGTTATCAGAGCCTATCTGAAGGGGAAGGTTAGCGAGCCGATCAGGGTTGATCTGCAAAATTCTCATTGAGTTTTTTGATTTGGAAGCTAAGCTCTCAAAGGCTTGGTCAGTTTGACACAAATTTTTGAGAAATCTTGGTATAGATGTTCTAAGAAATCTGGTGTGGATTGAACCAGTGAAACTCGAGTCAATTTCTTGGCAAGATTCCTTGCAAGATCAATTGGCTGCAAAGGAGCAAAGTTCTGAATGAGCGTTTGCTGCATTGTGTGGATTTCGTGTGGATCTACACCACAAGGTTGAAGAAGAATTTGACGGATTTGCTCGGATCTGGTGTTTTAGCAAGCGAATCTTGCCGGATCTGATCATAAGGGTCGGATCTCTGTGCGAAGAATTATGGAGTCGGAATTGTGCCATATGGCAAATCGACAGTAGAATTTATATAATCGGAGACAGATTGCATGGCGGGCGCAATTATTTTTGGTTCGTGGCTTATTCGGGATAAAAGCAAAAGGTGCGTTCTATTTTTGTTGGTCGGGTAGATAAACTTAAAGTGATACGTTGGGAAGTAGATAAGGTCTAAGATTAGATGTCGAGATCTTGCATGAGTTTGTTCGTATTTGGAGTTACAGCAGAGGGGAAACGGATTTGAAATCTACCGGATTAGGAACTGGAATTGAGTGCAGAAATTGTTAAGATTCACTAGCAATTGGGATCTGCACTGGCTTCAGATCTGGAGTTGGCTCCTGGAAGTCCTTAAATCTCTGATCAGCAAGATTTGTGTGAGATTTCTTCCTTCTTGCTACACTTCAGTCTTGTCAGACTTGTACTTGTACATGTGATATAACTGGCTTGCTAGACAATCTAATCATGGTCTATTTTACTTCTGAGTCTGCTAAGCAGCTTTATCAGATTATAGCTCCTATGCAAGGTAATTTGCTAACTCTTCATAACTATGAAGAATGGAGATTTCACATGACCTGGTCATTAATTTCGCAAGGCCTATGGCATGTTGTAAGAGGACAAAATTGTTCAGATATCACTCTTGATAAAGATGATACAGTTTCTAGATCTAACATGTTCATCATTGATGATTCTTTATCGTTCAAAGATCTTGCAAAGATCATTCCTTAGTGCCAAGGAGTTGTGGGATTATCTAAGGTTACAATTTGCGCACAGCCATGACCTAGACTATGATCATGTGCAGCAGGGGTTTAAGGCTAAGAAGAAATCTGTGGACAAATGTGAAGTGTTACTTCCTATTTTCAGTTTTCCAATTATTGATCTTCCAATTATTGATCTTCGATGAATTTTTTCTGTTATTCGGTGATCTTTGGGAGGATGTTGCAGCTCTACCAAACCAGATGGAATTAGAGCGATTTGAGACTCTTCATTTGCTGCATGAACATGGCATGCCAAATCCAGAGAGGGCAATAAAAGAATGTACAGAATGTTGTTTGGATTTAGAGATGTTAAATCTACAGCAGGACGGTAATTCTCAATCCATATTATTTGATCTGGATCTGCAGCATGAAGTGTTAGACAACACTTGTCTTCTTGATAATAATGAAAGTATAGACTGATAGAATATTTCATTCTACGTGTCATATGATGACTAGACACTTGTGCTGATGTGGCATGTAGCACGCTTGTTGCTGACATGGCAAACCTTTATAAGCCATAGTCATGCATGTAGTTAATCATCCAGTTGGGAAGCTCAGGGAGGAAGCGTCTCCGTTTTGTATCTCTATTTTCAATACATTGAAAACATAAAGTCTTTCATGGTATCAGAGCCGGTTTTGAAAAGGAGAGGCAGCGCAATTGTGGGACGTCAAGCTTTTTCTAGTCTTTTTCTATATTTGGAGTTTTCCAAGTTTAGCTTTATCATCTGGAGCGGATTTGGGCAGGCTTTTTAACGAGTCTATTCTTATCAAGATTCGTTGAATCAAGGTTGTGTTCTTGCATTTCTTGCAAGAATCTTGACATAGAGGTGGTTTTACCTCAGAATCCTCATATTGTGGCTGAAATTTGGTCTTCCTTTGGAATTCTTTCACTGATAAGGTCGGTTTTAAGAAGTATACTCGAATGCTAATCAGTCTTGGTGTATCTTTGCATCAAATCTGATAGTTCTTGCAAGATTCTTCAAATTCTTTTGGATCTTTGTGATCTGTATTGCAGTTTCTGCAATCAAATGGCTTCTCATACTGATCCCTAGAAGTATTTTACACATCCAATATTGGATGCAGAGAATTATTTTACCTGGAGGGATGCTTTTGAAACGAATTTGAACTTGATGGATTTAGGAGATGTTTTTCTTGCTACATGGGATCCTACCGGTACAGATGATCAGAAGAAGGATATGTATGCCTTGAATCATCTTAGGGCCTGCATACGCACAGATTTTCAGAGGGATGTTAAGAGGATTTAAAACATTTACAGAAGCTTTTGCATATCTTCAGAAAACTTGTGTGCAAGAAAGAGAAGGGCACCATGATACGTAGTAAGATGGACAATCTTAGACTTGAAGATTGTACTAACATGAGGGATTACTTACAGCAGTTCAAAGCTTTGAGAGAAAAATTCTTTGGAGCAAGAGGAAATATGGAAGAGATCACTCTTATCACGTATGTTTTGAAAGGGTTGTGAAAGGAATATTGACATATCATTGATCATTATCAAATGAAAGTTAAAATCAAGATTACATTCAATCAACTTCAACAGAAGCTGATGCAGAATTGAATAGGAAGAGAAGAGATCACTATGAGCATGCACATTACTCTACAGCTAAGGATTCTTTGCCTTCTAATACTTCTTCTCTTACTTCTTCCATTAATTCTTCCACTGAAATAGCATCTAAGTCTTCATCTGGCCTGTCACGACATCTAGAGAACCTTTTACTTGCTGGTTCTGTGGAAAGAAGGGTCATATTAAACGTGATTCCACGAAGTTGCAACGTGAATTTGCATAGTATTCAAAAGCTCATGCTGTTAAACAGGTTAAACAAGACTCGGTTCGAGCAGCCAGTTCTCCAAAGTAGGGAACCAATGCAAACGTGTCTCATATTTCTATTGATGATTTTGAGCTTGGGTTTCTAAATCTAGCAGCAGAGACTTTTGAAGAAGATACTTGGTTACTTATTCTGCTGCTACTAAACATTTTGCCGGGAAGTACCAACTCTTTGACACATTAACACCTCATGATACTACCATAGTGAGAATGGCCGATGGCAATTATTGTTGGTGAATCTCTTGAGTGTTAATGAATTTGACAAGAAGATGGGTTATTCCGTCCTGTTTAGTTTACTTTACTGGAGGATTAGTACACATTTTGAGCAAAAATCCATTAACTTTTGTGGATATTCAAAAACTTGGGCCTATTGCCAAAGGTTATCCCAATGATGAAGGATTGTATATTCTTCATAAAGGGCATCATCCGTTGATACAATTCATAGTCTTCACTTTCAGCAGCAGTCCCTCAATCTCAAGAATCATTGTGGCAAGCACGGTATGGACATATTGCTAGTTCTGCTTTAGTAACAGCGTCTAAATATCAAATGGTTAATGGATTACCTATACTTAAAGCTCAACTTGTTGATTGTCATGCTTGCAGACTTGGCAAGCAAGTCCAAGCTTCTTATCCCTCTCAAGCAGAATTTCGTGCCCAAACAGTTTTGAAACTCATTCATTCTAATATGTGTTATCTTCCTATTGAATCATATGGTTGTAACAGGTACTTCATGGTTTTTGTTGATGATTTTAGTAGGTACACATGGGTGTATCCTATTAAATTTAAGTCTCAAGCCTTCTTTATATTTTAACTTTCAGTAAGTTGGTGGAGAATGAATTTTCCACAAGCATTAAGAGGTTGAGAACTGATAATGCCCGAGAATATCTCTCCCAAGAATTTGATAGGGAACTAATTGTTTCACTCCAAAGGTATTCATAGGGAACTAATTGTTCCATATCCTCATCCTCAAAACGGTGTTGCTGAACGCAAGAACCAAACCTTAATGGATTTAGCTCGGAGCATGTTAAAGCATAAACAGCTACCTCCGCAATTTTGGGCAGAGGCTATCTCGACTGCAGCCTATGTTTCAAACAGGGCCCCTACTAAATCATTGGGTGCCAAGACTCCTTTTGAGGCTATATATGGTGTTAAACCGGACGTGTCTCACCTCAAAGTTTTTAGTTGTTTGGCTTTTGCTACTCTACCAAGGGAAATTTTACAAATGTCACGATCCTGTTACCAGAAAGGCCTTTTCATCAAGAAGTATGACTTTTGTGGAAGATGCAGTTTATTCTAGTGATTTATATCAGCCTAATGTGACAGATTATGACAAAGATATCTGCAATCAATTTCACATTGGTGGTACTTCACAAAGTTCCACTATTACTACATCTAAGGTTTCTTCCGATCCAACAATTATTCCTTCTGCTGCTGTTCTTCCTTTTTCTGATTTTTCACCACCAACGGTACCCGAACCAGCACATCCTGTTCCTCAGTTGGTTGATCCATACATTCATTTTCAGCCTACTGGTTATGAGTCTCCTGCCTCACTAGAAAATCTTTCTTCCAAGCCTCTCAATCAGGATCATTCTATTTTCTAATATCTCTTCAACCTTCACTGATATGACTGTCACAGCAGATGTTCCTCCTCGACGGTCGAAAAGGATTGTATCTTACTCATACACGTCCAGATATCATCTATGCAGTAGGTGTTCTTACACGATTCATGCAACACCCGAAGCAACCGCATTGGAAAGCAGCCAAGACTGTGTTACGATATTTGCAAGGCACTAAAACCGAAGGAGTAGTATATCTCAAAGTCACTGACCCTAAGCTCGTTTTGTTTTCAGACTGATATGGCTTCAACAGACCTTGATCATCGAAAATGCCTCACGGGTTATGTGTCCTTTTATGGTGGTAACCCTATTAGTTGGAGCTACAAGAAACCGGATACCACTAGCATCAGCACTACTGAAGCAGAGCTAAAGGCTCTTTGCGTGACAGTACAAGAGATGTTATGGCTTCTTCACTTATATGAGCACATGTTTACTGTGACAACAGTGGGGCTCGGAAATGGTTCTCTATCTCTTCTCTATTGCTCTACTCATGATCAAGCAGCTGATGGATTTACAAAGCCTCTATCAGGATTATGAGCCATAGTCATGCTTGCTGATGTGGCATAGAGCATGCTTGTTGCTGACATGGCAGACCTTTATAAGCCATAGTCACGCTAGCAGTTAGTAATCCAGTTGTGAGTCGAAGTAAAGTGTTTCATTTGTATCTTCTCTCTATTTTCAATACATTGAAAATCCTTAAGTCTTTCATGGTATCAGAGCCGGATCTGAAAAAGGGAGGCAGTACAATTGTGGAACGTCAAATTTGACGTCAAATTTGTTCTAGATTTGGAATCTTTTCCAAATTTAGCCTGTCAACTGGAGCGGATTTGAGCAGGCTTTTCAAAGAGTCTACTCTTATCAAGATCGGATGTGGTTTCTGCAAGCTTGTTGGAATAGAGGTGGTTCTGCCTCAGAATCGGGGAATTCTTGGTCGAAAATTGATCTTTCTCTGCAATTTTCTCGTCGCTCAGGCCGGTTTTTATCAGTTTAGTTGAAATCCTATCAATTCCGGTGAATCTTTTCATCACTGCTGATACTTTCTTTGGAAGATTGGTCTGTTTTATCAAGTTTTTCTCGATCTTTGTACAGTCAAATGGCTTCTCATGCTGATCCTTGGAAATATTTCACTCATCCAGTATTGGATGCAGAGAATTATTTTACCTGGAGGGATGCTTTTGAAACAAATCTGAATCTAAGAGATTTGGGAGATGTATTTCTTTCCACATGGAATCCCATCAATGCAGAAGATCAAAAGAAAGATATGTATGCTTTAAATCATCTCAAGACTTGTATCTGTACTGATTTCCAGAGGGATATTAGAGGCTTCAAAACTTTTAAAGAAGCTTTTGAATTTCTTCAAAACACTTGTGTACAACAAGGAGAAGGACAGAGAATTATGTTCCAGAGTAAGCTGGACAATCTTAGGCTGGAAGAGTGCAAGAATATGGCAGATTATTTGCAACAATCCAAGGCCTTGAGAGAGAAGTTTTTTGGAGCAGGAGGGAGCATGACCGAGATTACTTTCATTATGTATGTTCTGAAAGGATTATCTAAAGAGTATCAGCATATTATTGATCATTATCAAATGAAACTCAAAATCAAGATTACCTTTACTCAACTCCAACAAAAATTGCTGGATGCAGAATCAACTAGAAGAAGAAGAGATCACTATGAGCATGCACATTATTCAGCTAAGTCTTCTTCTAATATTGCTTCTTCTCTTTCTTCCATTAATTCTTCCACAGACTTAGTGTCTAAATCCTCCTCTGATCCGGTTATATCATCTCGGGAACCTTATGCTTGTTGGTTTTGTGGAAAGAAAGGACACATCAAACGTGATTGTAGGAAATTACAGAGGGAATTTGCTCAGTATTCAAAGGATCGTGCTGCCAAATTGGTTAAGTCAGATTCTGTGGCAATTTCTCCCACGCAAGAAACAAGTGCAAATGTATCTCATATTTCTGTTGGGGATTTTGAGCTTGGTTTTCTCAATGTTGCAGCTGAACATTTTGATGAAGATATTTGGTTACTTGATTCTGCTGCTACAAAACATTTTGCAGGGAAGTCTCAAATGTTTGATACATTAACACCTCATGATACTACCATAGTTAGAATGGCTGATGGTAATTTGGCAAAGTCCAAAGGAAAAGGCAGTGTTAACTTTCCAACTGGAAATTGTCTTACTCTCAAACTTGAAGATGTTATTCTAGTTCCTGGATTGTTGGTGAATCTTTTAAGTATAAGTGAATTTGATAGGAAGATGGGCTATTCAGTCTTATTCACAGGAGGATTGGTTCACATTCTGCACAAAAATCCACTGGATTTTGTAGATCTACAAAGTCTTGGGCCTATTGCCAAAGGTTATCTCAATAATGAAGGGTTATATGTTCTTCACAAAGGGTCTTCCTCTTCATCAAAAGTAGCTGATATGATACATACCCAGTCTTCACTCTCTGCAGCAGTTCCTCAATCTCAAGATTCACTTTGGCATGCACAGTATGGACATGTTGCTCATTCTGCTTTGGTAACAGCATCTAAACATCAAATGGTTAAAGGCTTACCTATACTTAAAGCTCAAGATCTTGATTGTCATGCTTGCAAACTTGGCAAGCAAGTCCAAGCTCCTTATTCTTCTCAAGCAGAATTTCGAGCTCAAACACCTTTGAAACTTATACACTCAGATATGTGTTATCTTCCTACTGAATCATATGGTGGAAACAGGTATTTTATGGTATTTGTTGATGACTTTAGTAGGTACACATGGGTGTATCCTATTAAGTTTAAGTCTCAAGCTTTCTCTCAATTCTTAACTTTCAGTCATCTGGTGGAGAATGAATTTTCCACAACTATTAAGAAGCTAAGGACAGATAATGCACGAGAGTATCTTTCTCAAGAATTTGATGATTATCTCAAATCCAAAGGTATTCATAGGGAACTTATTGTTCCCTATGCTCATCCTCAGAATGGTGTTGCAGAACGTAAGAATAGAACACTCATGGATTTAGCCCGAAGTATGTTAAAGCACAAACAGTTACCTCCACAGTTTTGGGCAGAAGCTGTTTTAACTGCAGCCTATGTTTCGAACAGGGCTCCTACAAAATCATTGGGTATCAAGACTCCTTTTGAAGCTTTGTATGGTGTAAAACCAGATGTTTCTCATTTCAAGGTATTTGGGTGTTTGGCTTTTGCTACTGTTCCAAGAGAACTTCTCCAAAAGCATGGTAAACTCTCATATCGAGCAACAAAAGTTATTTTCATTGGCTATCAAGACAACATGAAAGCTTGGAGATGTTATGATCCGGTTACTAAGCGCGTTTTTTCATCAAGAAGTCTCGTTTTCGTGGAAGATGATGTTTACTCAAGTGAGTTCTTTCAACCTAATGTGGTTGATTATGACAAGGCTATCTGCAATCAGTTTGAAATTGGTCCTACTTCTCAAGCTCCTAATGATCATATATCAGGGATTCTTTCTGACTCAACACAAGCTCCTTCTAATATTGTTATTCCTCTTTCTGATTTTTCACCATCAGTGGCATTGGATCCTGTACAGTCTGTACCTCAGTCACCTGATCCATACAGTGACTTTCTACCTCTTGATTATCAGTCTCCAATTTCTGATACTTCTTCATCCTCAACTGATATGACTGTAACAGAAAATAAATCACTTCGAAGATCTCAAAGGATTGCCAATCTTCCTCCAGTTCATTATTCTTGTAACTATGCTTTAATGGCACAAGTTCTTCAAGACAATGATCCTACAACTTATACAGAAGCAGAAGCAGCCAAACATTCTCGTTGGGTACAAGCTATGAATGATGAGATTAATATGCTACAAAAGCAACAAACATGGGAATTGGTACCTAAACCTCTCAATCAGAATATTATTGGTGCTAAGTGGGTTTTTCGTACCAAGTATCATTCAGATGGCACACTCTCAAAGCACAAGGCACGTTTGGTAGCCAAAGGTTATACTCAACAGGAAGGGTTTGATTTCAATGAAGTGTTTGCACCAGTGGTTCGATTGGATACATTAAGGGCAGTCTTGGCTCTAGCAGCTCATAAAGGTTGGCCTCTTTATCAACTTGATTTCAAGTCTGCATTTCTAAATGGGGACTTATAAGAAGAACTCTATATGCAGCAGCCACCTGGATTTACGGATAAGCTTCATCCTGATTTTGTTTGTAAACTAAAGAAGAGTTTGTATGGATTAAAACAGGCACCTCGCTGTTGGCATCTGAAGATTAATTCTTTTCTTCTTTCTATGGGTTATCAAAGGTCTCGTGCAGATCCGAATCTTTACTATAAATTTGAAGGTGGCTCTGTCTCTATTATTCTCTTGTATGTTGATGACACTATCATAACAGGGGATGCTGCACAACTTATTTCTCAAACCAAAGAGGTCCTTACTCAACAATTTGAAGTCACTGATTTGGGTCTTATGCATTACTATCTTGGCCTTGAAGTTTGGCAGACTCCTAATGGTCTTCATATTACTCAACAGAAGTATATCTCAGAACTTCTGGACAGATTTCATATGACAGATTGCAAGCCTTCACTTTTACCATGTGACATTGGTCAAAAGCTTACTCTTGAATCTGATCATGAAGATGCTGATCCTACCTTGTATAGGCAGCTTGTTGGAGCCTTATTATACTTGACTCATTCTCGTCCAGATATTGTTTATGCAGTTGGAGTTCTTACTCGATTCATGCAACATCCCAAGCAGCCTCATTGGAAAGCAGCTAAGACTGTGCTTAGATATCTCCAAGGCACTAAAACAGAAGGGGTTTTGTATCTCAAGCACAATGATCCTAAGCTGGTTTTGTTTACAGACTCTGATATGGCTTCCACAGATCTTGATCATCGAAGATGTCTCACTGGTTATGTGTCATTCTTTGGAGGTAATCCTATTACTTGGTGCTCAAAGAAACAAGCCACTACTAGTATCAGTACTACTGAAGCAGAACTGAAAGCTCTTTGTATGACTGTACAAGAAATGTTGTGGCTTATTCATCTATACGAGGATTTACATATACCTATTAAACCTGCATCTGTTCATTGTGACAACAGTGGTGCTCTTTATCATATCAAGGATTACAAAGGTCATCTCCAAATTAAACATATGGATATCAAACTCTGCTTTGTATGTGAACAACTTGACAATGGTTCTCTTTCTCTTCTCTATTGTTCCACTCATGATCAGGCAGCTGATGGCTTCACTAAGCCTTTGGCGGAAAAACATTTTCAGAAGATGAAGGAAATATTGCACATTTTTCCTCGGGTATCATCTCAGGGGGATGAATTCTTTTCTTTCAGTTTGTTTTTAGTAATAAGTCTGCATAGCTCTTGCTCTCAGTTGTGCTAGTCATCAGGGGGGATGTTAGAATATTGTATTCTACGTGTTAAGATGACTAGGCACGCATGCTTGTTGCTGACATGGCATATCATTATGAGCCATAGTCATGCTTGCTGATGTGGCATAGAGCATGCTTGTTGCTGACATGGCAGACCTTTATAAGCCATAGTCACCCTAGCAGTTAGTAATCCAGTTGTGAGTCGAAGTAAAGTGTTTCATTTGTATCTTCTCTCTATTTTCAATACATTTAAAATCCTTAAGTCTTTCAAGTAATAAGTTTGTGTCGCTCTTGTTCTCAGGTGTGCTAGTCATCGGGAGGGATGATAGAATATTTCATTCTACGTGTCATATGATGACTAGACACTTTTGCTGATGTGGCATGTAGCACGCTCGTTGCTGACATGGCAAACCTTTATAAGCCATAGTCATGCGTGTAGTTAATCATCCAGTTGGGAAGCTCAGGGAGGAAGCGTTTTCGTTTTGTATCTTCTCTCTATTTTCATTACATTGAAAACCTAAAGTCTTTCATAGACCAGTTCCATGGAGAAGAGCAATGCGCAGAAAATACACAAGGAGTCATGGAAGCAAAAGAGGAGATCGTTTGTGAGGTTCCTTGGCTGGATATTGATAGTAAGACTTGTAACTTTCAGACTATCATATCTCAGGTTAGTCAACATGAACTACCACTTTACATGAATTTACATATTCCATTCACTTGTCCACATGATCGAAGTTTGGATGATGCCGTTTTTGAATGCTTGGGATGCGCGTCTTACGTTGATGAAGGGTTAAGCCAGCTATTAACAATCAATTGCAAGTGTTTACATTTACGAAATCAGGTCTTCTTCATTGTTGATGTGGCTGAAGATCATGATTTGGTTGATAGTGATGTTAAGTCTGGTACATGGTCACAGGTGTTAGCAGGACAGTCTTGTGAATTTCAGTGTGATATCAGCAATCATTCGAAGGATAGTTACAAGTTTTCTTTTGATAAATATCTAGAATGGCAGTCTCACATATCATCTACGACTAAGTTTACAAACAGAGACTGCTACATGCTCTTTTATATCAGACAGAATTTGGTCATGAATGATTCTTATGTTGACAAGCAACGAGAATGGTACAGGTGCAGAAAGATATGGTTCAGAAATATGGTTTGACAGCCATGGCTTATCTGGTGGTTGAGTTTGCTCTATCTTATGAGCACTGCTTGATCTCAGGGGGGATTTTTTCCTTCCTGTTAATTTTCTTTTTAGTTTTCAGTCATGCACATAATCACTCCACGTGTGTTGATGACTGTGCATGCTGAGTCACCACCTGTTGCTGACATGGCACTCTACATATTAGCCATAGTCACGCCTCATTCTAGTTAGGCCCAGATTCCACTAACGCGTCTATTTCGAGACTTGATAAGAAGAAGTGGCGGGCAAATCAGGGCTAATTGCCGCAGTTGAGATTCCATTATAGATCGGCAGCTTTGCTAATCAAAGCTTTAGTTATCCTGGCTGGCGAATTTTCGTGCATCTCCCGGGCAAGGTCGCCCGTCACTAAAATTCATGATTTGTGACTCCAACTCATCATCTTCCACCCTGCAATGGAACAGCAACACTGGCGTCATTTGCTGATTTGTGGCCTCTCGATTCGTCCCTGCAACTACCGCCGGGATAGTGGAATCTGGGCCTTAGTTCACTCACTAGGAGCTAGAGGTGCTCACGCTTCTGTCCTGTCTTCCCATCGTCCTTCAGGATTTCCACAGGTTAACAGTCAGCATCATGCCTTCCTTTTGTTGTATCTCCTTTCAATTTATAGAGTTTGCAAATAGATTGCATTTGTGAAACCTTCTTAATGAAAGAGACAATTACTGGTTTAAACAATATTCAAAGGTGGGAAACATGAAACTTTCTAGTGAGCATAATAGTATCGTACCTCAGTCCTTTTAAGTAGTGCATTTGTCTCACCCATGGAGCGCAAATGTTCAATAAGGGCAAGTGCTGCATCATTTTAATCAAGAATTGGATTAGGTTACTTGCTCAATTAAAAATACAATAATTCCCATTCTAGATGAGCATGTTAAGTACAAAGCAATATACAGCCATTGATGATATTTTTAAACATTCAGAAAAGAATCTATTTACACTTTAGCTGATGCAATTAATTGATGATAAGCGTTAACATTATTCAATTGTGCGAAGGGACTGAATTAATGACTTCTTTGAGTCAAAGACACGACCAAGAAACCTCGATACAGCTTTGATCTTTAAACTAAAGGATTTACAGTTTCTTACAGGCTTCATCTGCCATTCACGAAATAAATCTCACCAGAAAAACAACGACAATGAAGATTCTTGTGCGACCAGGATAACATCTTATCACGACATACTACATTAATTTATGGAATACTCCAAGATTTTGCAAGACTAAGTCTAAATGCCACAATGTTCTATATATTCCTTAACTGCATCCAACTCTTAACAATTCCAAAGGATAGTTATGTACAGACCACTTGGATATCTCATGGTGTACTCCTCAACATCCACAGCTGGCAGTGCTAGACCTGCTCGTATAAGGAGGTTACCAGCATCACGTACCTGCTAGGCATTGTTTCTCTTAATAAAATATGGTGACCTCAAGGTCTAATCCTACTGCTCTGCAATCGTTTCAAGTTTAAAAAGAAAGCAAGAAGGTAAAAGAGCCCAATTACAGACTGAACAAACAAAAAATGGACTGCAGGAGGTGCCTTCATCCTTTCAGGTTAATAGTCCTCCTGTTCAAAACCTCGAATAGTCCAGAGGAGCTTATTTACAGCAGCTACATTCTTGTTCCTGCTGACTGTCTTGCAAGAGACTGCCTGGCAAGAGAATTGTTAACATTTATAAAGAATGGATTTATAATATACTCCTATAAATTCCTGATTAAGCTACTTGGCTAAGAATGGCCTTATATCAAGCCTTCATTCATTTCAATTATTTCCTGCAGACTATTTGTGACTATTTACCTTATTTTCCCCTTAGAAACTTGCAAGAAACAGCTTAAGAATGTTTTTCAATCTTGTTTGCATGTTTTCAATTCGAGTAGAGCTAGAACGATGTTAAAAGTACAGACGGAAAACAACCTGAGGGCCATTTCTGCTCGAGTTCACTCGCTGTAGTCTGAATTGATACGTTAGAAATGAGAAAGGATCTGCAGGTGTACCAATTTGGCTTTCTTGAAGTGGAAAGTTAACACCAACTACTGGGATCTTTATAGCAGGAGGGCCTAAAAGTTTGTGTGCAGATTGGAGGAGTTTATACGCAGCAACCACAGGATTTTTAGAACGGGGGGACTAAAAGTATGTGTGCAGATTGGAGAGTTGGTATGGGCTCAAGCAAGCTCCTTGTTGCTGGTGTGCTAAAAGGCACTCCTTGATCAGGGCTTCAAAGAAGCATACATGTACTATTATCTTAAAGTGGGTGACATGGTTCTAATGGGAGATACACCAATTTTGTTGCAGCAGATGACATGGTCCTAACAGAGGAGATATGCCAATTTTATAACAAAGGTCCAGATCCCTAGTCTAGATCCCTAATTCATTACTGCCTTAGAAGTTTAGCAGCAACTTGAACATTTCATATAGCAGAAATATATCCTCACTAGATATCACAAGAGAATTATATTATATCTTTGGGGAAGGCAAGACCAGTAGCAGCTTCAAATATCCAGTAAATCCAATCGGTTCAAGTGGGTAGAGCACAATCAGAGAGACAGCGATATGGAGGGTTGGGATATGCTAGCAGTACAATGTACGTCCCGTGTTCCTTATCCAACCATATCCAGTGGCCCATGTGCAATATTATGTGTACAGCAGTAAATATAATTTGTGTTGTGTACGAGGTCATGTAAAAATGCTTAAGTGGCTTAAGTGATGTATGTGGGTATCATAATGTGGCACATGTGCTGACAAGGCACATGCAGTACGTTATATCTCAAGTTCACTCCCTTCATGGATGTTGATTATTCATTGAACCTGTTCCGACACAGAATGCTTCACTACCAGCATGGTTCTCCTTGGGACCTAATCAAATCAGTTAAAGAGCCTAAGTGTCTTTGAACAGTACTCCATATAGATGTTCATTCGAGAAACAGAAGGGACATCCTCAAAGACAGAAACAAGATCAACCCAAGAGGGCTAGAACAGACGAAAATAGAGGAGTCACAACAAAGTGGAAGGATGGACAGTTTTCCAAAGAAAAGGAAACTTCATGATGTTAAAGGAGTGGGAAAAAAAGAGGCTGAATGGTGATATCAGTGCATATGGCGATTGGACCGTCTTCCTCAGAATATTCATTGAAATTTGAATTGATCTAATTAGTGATGATTATGGCCATCCTCTTTGCAGATCCACAAATTTGTATGTTCTTGGTGTCATAGACCCCATGGGCCTTCTGTAGGCATTAATAAACTGTTTTTTCTTTCTCTTTTTTTTTCTGTCTTCTTTCTTGGGCTGCATATGTTTTCTTTACTGTCCAGATCTGTTTTTTATCCAAGGCCTGAACTTGAGAAAGCCAGGCATCAACGTTGAGGATACAGGTGATAATCTCATCTCCACCAAAACAGGTGGTAATCTCATCTCCAGATTTCTTAAATTCAAAATGCACTCCTTTCTATGGGACAACTGTGTAGCTGAATCATTTCAGTAACCAAAAACATTGGCCACTTCATGCTGATAGGAATCCAGATATGCACGCATATCCTGCTCAGTCCCTTGGAGGATTAACATTTGCCCAGATTCAGCAATTACAAAAGGCAAGAACATTTACTTGCGCAAACGGAGAAACCCGTGGGCTGATCCCTCCTTCTCTCTCCAATTGTGCAAGTGTACATGCAATCCTCAGTTCCCTACTTGTGCAAAAAAACAAGAGAATAATTAGTCATATAATGAAAGATAACATAGGATATACCACGGACTAAGCTGAACACTACCACTTTAAGCTTGCTTGGGACAATATCTAGTAGGAATGTAGAAATTAATCGTGCAAATGATTAATGACAAACTCAACCCATAAGTACAATAAATGATACAGAATCAATACAGGAGATGCTTGTGTTACACTATTGTATGTCATCATTGACGCCATGTCAACATTCAAATGCTATGCTTAAACAAGAACTTTGGCATCTAGATTACTTATACCGTAGTGTTTCGCCACCAAACATTGATGCCAAAAACAACCCATCAGGTTTCATGGCCATTCTGCACTGTTTGAATAAAAATAGGCATTAGAAACCTGTTTTTTTTTTCCATCATTTTTATTTCTGGCATTAGCTTATCGTTAACTATTTTTCCCTTTCAGGAGGGATGAATACGAGAAAACAAGCCAGAATCTAGAACTACAGGTCATTCTTGAGGTGTAAAAAATCAGAACAGTCGTATAAAAAGTTAACAGAGAAAATGAAGCATCTATTTTGAAAGGTAAACCCCAACACAAGGGGACCCAACACAAGGGGAAATAGTGAAACTTCTTTATGTAGAATCATGAAAGTGGGAGGGAGGGAGGGAGGGAGGCTTGCATTTACAGACATGTAAGGTCTATGATAGCCAAAGTACATCAATTCTATATGATCTACAAGAACCAAACATCGCATCCTTTCTTGAGCTGCATTTCCCTCAGGTACAAAGTTCCCATAAAGGCAAGAAGCATCTTGTCTATGCATTCTAATCAGAAGTTTGAAGAGCTGTTTGTACATTTGAAACATGCTCCAGGTTGTTCGAAAATGCTCTAAACATATCTTAGGAGGCTGTATTGTCTTCATTGCAGATTCAAATGCTAGTAAACGACCGAAGTCAATTGATAAGAGAAATCTGGTTGCAAGATTAATTCACTAACTGGACGTCGTGATGATTGCAAGGAGACTCTACACTGCTTTATGGCATAATGCTTGAACCGTCAACAAAATGTAGAATCACAGGATCTCAAACTCAAGGAGCTCGTGACTGGCACATCGGCATGGGACAATGTGCACATGAGATGAAGAATCAACTGTATATCCTCAGCCTTTCTCTCTCTTGTCAGGTTCTTTCCAAGAAAGACATGTCGATTTGATCAATAAGGTTCTATCAGATCACAAATGAGCAGCACGGGATAATTTTTCTTGTAGGAATTAGTTCAATGACGCAATTGCAAGCAGATTCTGTTACGTATATCAAAGAGTTCCACAGCAAAGAATATAGATCATACTTGTATCATCATACCAGCTAAATCATTGACCCAGTGCAATCCTAAACAGCTCAAGACCAGGTCCAATGATCTGCACCATAAAACATGAATCAAACAAAGACATACCCATCTTAAAGATAGTAAGACCAAAAAGGCTAGAATTTATAGCTAGATTAAGATTGGGCCAATCAAGCAGCCACATCAAAAAGGTTTAGTTATGCTGATCCCATATTCATGGTAGGGAAAGCCTTCGGTGGCTCTTTTTTTTTTTTTTTGGGGGGGGGGGTGGCGGCAGCATAAAGTCCAGGCCAGTCTGATTCTTAAGTAGAGCTCTCCTACATTCAGTCATTTCTTGAAGGTAAAGAGAGCATATAGATACAAACAGACAGGACTGCACAAAAATGGATGAAGAACATGAAAGACTTGCTGGTGCCCCATTAAGTCTTTTCAAACCACAAAGATGCTCATGCCCACATTGCTTGAACAATATAACTTACTGGGGCTTGAGGGGAAGAAATTCCTCATCCGCGATAATAGGCATATAAGAACATGTACACCTGTTCTCTTTGCATGGATCCATTTCCAATGATCTCCTAAGCAAATTTTCGGACATGTCCATCATAAGAAGCATTTCAATCCCACCTGCAAGACCCATTTAAAACATAGTGGCTAATTAAGTCACCGATAATGGACCATGATGCAATAGATCGTATTAAAATGGATTAATTATGCTTAATTATGGGTCAAACAATAATTATTCTCTCAATAAGCCATTGGATGAAGTGGGTCAAAAAGTGACTTCAATCTTAACCATACAGCTTGATCCACAATTGCACTTGAATCGTCCATTGCTATACCCACTTTGCAGTACTGCACATATAATGTACACTTTTGTTGAAGAAGATAGAATACACCTTGTACTAAGAGTTTTCTAGCCATATAATTTAATTGATAAGATTATTTCTTTATCCAGCTTCCCTTCTGCAGTGCACCTCCCTAAATGAATGAGATAAAACCCCGTTCTTTTTTTTTAAATAAACTAGCTGAAAGCTATACTTTTTACAAGGAGACCTGATTTTAAGAAAGCACCAGTGCACTACCTTTACTAATGAAATGCCACGACTCAGTGACCCAAACAACACATTTTGGTTCCTCCAACTTTACAGACCTTACACTTAAAAAACAAACTGAAACCTTAATAAACGGCAAATGCCATATCACTCACCCCGGTTCTTGAGAAGTTGTTTTGTAAAATCCAAAGCACCACCTAAATTCAGGGCAGTTGGGAACTTCCGTCTGCAATCCTGCAATTACAAAAGCTTAACGTTTATAGAATCAATAGCTCCATGTCTTCCAATAAGAAGTATGGCGATGACAGGAGGCTGAGCAACAATGTCCATTCCTCCAAACAGAATCTCAGATTTCAGACGCTTACATTCGCATGCCAACAACGAAAGAAATGGCAAAGATGTGCACCCTAATGCAACAAGGCCAAAGTAATTGATAAAACCATAATCGAAGTCAAACTTAAAGATAGGTGCCCGAAGAGGCGGGACAATTTCTTTCGTTGCATTGCAGGCACAAAATCCACACAATGTCTTATTTTACTTAAAGAAATTGTTTGTATGTCTCACGTCTAGGCGATCCAATAGATTTTCAGCTACAGAGCTGAGAAGCGGATCCTGCGCGTTTCTTAGCCATGCTGCTCTTTCCCTCTGCATTGCTAGTAGAGTTTGAGACATGCACAATTTATGTAAGCTTCTAAAACGAAACCAATTTCTTGCCTGCTTGCCCTTAAGAACCCGATCAAAAATCAAAACATTCCTCTCTAGAGAATCACCCTGCGAAGAGAAGGGCCTGAATAACATGCGGATCAGAAGATGCCGTCCATCTGGTCTTGTGAGCAACCTGGCCATCCGAGGGAAACAATGTGCCGACGAGTCTTTGGTTATTTCGGATGTATCTGGATGTCCTAATGCATGTCAGGGTATGATTCCACACAGTGGAAGGCAATTAACTTAAACTTTGCCATTAACGCTGGAACTTCCAACTCCCAGCCTTCATCTCCCGGTAGCTACAGTAGCATTTTTGGCAATTACACACTAATGGCCCATTCACATGATGGGTATTTTTGGCAGCAGCGTCCACGTCGCGGAACCTTGCCTCACGCTTTGAAAAATTGTGACGCCACGCACGCGGGCCAGCTGCTACAGGTGGCTGCAAAGGGGCCCTTGCTGCTGCGCCGCCATGTACGAGAGGACTTCATATTCACATGAGAGATCACGGCAACGGCATCGGCATCGGCTGCGGATTTCGGAACTTCTTCTCACCATTTCGGTTTCATAGCAGTCGATCCAAATCCTTTTGTCTTCAGTCCAACCCAAGGATTTTTGCAGCCTTTAGACAAACCGAACCTGTGATGCAGAGCAAGCTTTTCGTGACAAAACCGTAAATCGGATCCCGATAATTCCTAATCTCTGATCCATTCCAAATCCCCATTCTGAATTTCTGATCCCTGATCTCTGATCTGCCTGTCCATCCACATTCCCAATCCGAATCTTTCATCCAAATCTTTCATCCAAATCTTTGAGCAGGCATACGAATCTTTCATCCCAAATTGTTGATCCCGAGTCCCAAGAATCCATCTCGATATGGATTTGAATTCGCTCCCATTGATCTTGAAGAAGAGGATGACATTGAGATTGTGCCCTCTCCACGCAGACTCCCTATTGTTGATCGAAGAAGAATCTTGTAAACCGAAGAAGCTGCATGAAGATGATATTGAGAACGAGGACGCTTCTCAAACCAATCAATGCAAAGAGAAAGCGAGAAACTATGGCCTCCAAATGCCATAGAAATTCTTGTGGAGGAGTACTGTGATGTCAAACTCAATAAGCTGAACGGTGGAAATTTCAGGAAGAAAGATTACATTGCAATTGCTGAGAGATTGAACGCCGAGCTGCAAATGGTGTACTCGCATAAACAGGTAAAGAATAAGATTGAGGGTTTGATTAAGAAATATAAGTCTGAGAAGCAAAAGAAATCTAGGACCGGTTCAATTCCAAGTAATTGGCAATTTTTCGATCAATTTGATGTTTTGCTTGGGGAATCTTCCAAAGTTGTTGGTTTGCCAGGGGGTTCCACAGAGGCTGGCTTTAAGCCTTGCACAAAGCGTAAGCTTAGTCAGGCAGCTAGTTCTGGATCAATTGCTACAAAGGCTAGTTCTTGCTCAGTGGCTACAAAAGATAGTATTGTTAAAAGAAAAAAGTTTTGTGGAAGTAATACTGTCACTGATCCAGATGCTCCAAGGCCAGAGTATACAGTTGTAACACCCAAATCCACCAACTCAGTTCCTGTGCCAGTGCCAACAGAAGATGCTGATGCACGAGATGATGAGATCTCATCACCAACAGAAAAGGAATTGAAAATCACATCTTCTGGTTTGCGAGGGAAGAAAACCAGAGCACGTCGTGCTGAGGAAGGTACCAAATCTGCTGCAATTATCCTTGCTGAGGCCATGCGTGATGTTACAAACATTCACAAGGAATTGAAGTTAATGGAGTTGAAACAACGCGCTGAGGCTGAGGACAGAAGAGCAGAGGCTAGGAAAGAGGCAGAAGCTAGACGTGAAGATGCAATTTGAAGGCAAGAACTTCTGGCACTAGAGGCTACGAAACGGAAAGAGGAGTTGCAATTGCAACTAACCCAGATGAAGATGCAGTTGCAGATCCAGCTTCAAGGACGCCCATCCAATATATTTGATCTCCCAGGCTCGGATATGCATGACGGTGGTTTTCCTAGTACTCAAACATCCCAAGGTCATCCATTTTGATTTTTTTGTTTATCTTTTTTGAGTTTATGTCTTAAGTGATGGTGGTATCATTTTAATATAATATAAGTTTGTGAGTTTCTTTGATTTCAATGTAATGCAATCTAAAGAATGCAATGTAATGGCCCATTCACATGATGGGTATTTTTGGCAGCAGCGTCGACGTCGCGGAAACTTGCCTCAACGCGCTTCGAAAAATTGTGACGCCACGCGTGCTGCTGCATGCGGGCCAGCTGCTACAGGTGGCTGCAAAGGGGCCCTTGCTGCTGCGCCGCCATGTACGAGAGGATTTCATATTCACATGAGAGATCACGGCAACGGCATCGGCTGCGGATTTCGGAACTTCTTCTTCTCACCATTTCGGTTTCATAGCAGTCGATCCAAATCCTTTTGTCTTCAGTCCAACCCAAGGATTCTTTGGTTTCAATGCAATGCAATCTAAAGAATTCAATGTAATGGCCCATTCACATGATGGGTATTTTTGGCAGCAGCGTCGACGTCGCGGAAACTTGCCTCACCGCGCTTCGAAAAATTGTGACGCCGCGCATGCTGCTGCACGCGGGCCAGCTGCTACAGGTAGCTGCAAAGGGGCCTTGCTGCTACGCCGCCATGTACGAGAGGACTTCATATTCACATGAGAGATCACGGCAACGGCATCGGCTCGGATTTCGGGACTTCTTCTTCTCACCATTTCGGTTTCATAGCAGTCGATCCAAATCCTTTTGTCTTCAGTCCAACCCAAGGATTTTTGCAGCCTTTAGACAAACCGAACCTGTGATGCAGAGCAAGCTTTCAGACAAACCGGAATTGTGATCCCGATAATTCCTAATCTCTGATCCATTCCAAATCCCCAATCCGAATTTCTGATCCCTGATCTTTGATCTGCCCGTCCATCCACATTCCCAATCCGAATCTTTCATCCAAATCTTTGAGCAGGCATACGAATCTTTCATCCCAAATTGTTGATCCCGAGTCCGGCAATCCATCTGATATGGATTTGAATTCCGTCCCCATTGATCTTGAAGAAGAGGATGACATTGAGATTGTGCCCTCCACGCAGCTCCCTACTGTTGACGAAGAAGAATCTTCAGAAACTGAAGAAGCAGACGAAGATGATATTGAGAACG
Organism: Isoetes taiwanensis; assembly: GCA_021234155.1. Taxonomy (NCBI): domain Eukaryota; kingdom Viridiplantae; phylum Streptophyta; class Lycopodiopsida; order Isoetales; family Isoetaceae; genus Isoetes; species Isoetes taiwanensis. The sequence goes on from JAJEKV010000018.1 coordinate 13,493,207, forward strand.
AGGACGCTTCTCAGTCCGTCAATGCAGCAGGAAAGCAGAAACTATGGCCTCCAAATGCCATAGAAATTCTTGTGGAGGAGTACTGTGATGTCAAACTCAATAAGCTGAACGGTGGAAATTTCAGGAAGAAAGATTACATTGCAATTGCTGAGAGATTGAATGTCGAGCTGCAAATGGTGTACTCGCATAAACAGGTAAAGAATAAGATTGAGGGTTTGATTAAGAAATATAAGTCTGAGAAGCAAAAGAAATCTAGGACCGGTTCAATTCCAAGTAATTGGCAATTTTTCGATCAATTTGATGTTTTGCTTGGGGAATCTTCCAAAGTTGTTGGTTTGCCTGGGGGTTCCACAGAGGCTGGCTTTAAGCCTTGCACAAAGCGTAAGCTTAGTTAGGCAGCTAGTTCTGGATCAATTGCTACAAAGGCTAGTTCTTGCTCAGTGGCTACAAAAGATAGTATTGTTAAAAGAAAAAAGTTTTGTGGAAGTAATATTGTCACTGATCCAGATGCTCCAAGGCCAGAGTATACAGTTGTAACACCCAAATCCACCAACTCAGTTCCTGTGCCAGTGCCAACAGAAGATGCTGATGCACGAGATGATGAGATCTCATCACCAACAGAAAAGGAATTGAAAATCACATCTTCTGGTTTGCGAGGGAAGAAAACCAGAGCACGACGTGCTGAGGAAGGTACCAAATCTGCTGCAATTATCCTTGTTGAGGCCATGCGTGATGTTACAAACATTCACAAGGAATTGAAGTTAATGGAGTTGAAACAACGCGCTGAGGCTGAGGACAGAAGAGCAGAGGCTAGGAAAGAGGCAGAAGCTAGACGTGAAGATGCAATTCGAAGGCAAGAACTTCTGGTACTAGAGGCTACGAAACGGAAAGAGGAGTTGCAATTGCAACTAACCCAGATGAAGATGCAGTTGCAGATCCAGCTTCAAGGACCCAGCCAGTATATTTGATCTCCCAGGCTCGGATATGCATGATGGTGGTTTTCCTAGTACTCAAACATCCCAAGGTCATCCATTTTGATTTTTTTGTTTATCTTTTTTGAGTTTATGTCTTAAGTGATGGTGGTATCATTTTAATATTATAATATAAGTTTGTGAGTTTCTTTGATTTCAATACAATGCAATCTAAAGAATGCAATGTAAGGTTCTTTAATGTAAATAATGTAATGTAAAGAATGCAATATAAGATTCTTTAATGTAATGTAAGATTCTTTAATGTAAAAGATTGTGATGTTAAGAATGTAATGTAATGTAATTCTTTAAGAATGTAAGATTTGGTTTACAAATCATGTAAACGTACAATTCAAATAGGTAAACTCACAAACATAACTAAATATCCAAACTCAAGACTCATATTGTCAATTACATAAACTCAAATTTCTTTCAAATGTAAAGTTTAAACATTTACAATTCATAAACGATTTTTTTCTTTCATGTACTAAAAAACAGTGTCCCTTAGCAATTTGCCATCTCGTCTGCGTGCAGTCTCCCCTTGATTTAGTGGCTCATCACCATACAAAATCACATGACCATCATAAAATTCATCCTCATTTTCCATCTGAAGGTAGTTGTGCAGTACACAACAGGCAATGACCACTTTAGGAGCATGGGGCATTCGAACATGAAGGTAGTTGTGCAGTACACAACAGGCAATGACCACTTTAGGAGCATGGGGCATTCGAACAGGTAAGTCTTTCAATATGGTCCATCGTCCTTTTAACAAAGCAAAAGCATTATCTATAACAACTCTAGCCTGGGACAAATGCTTAGAAAAGACTATCTGATCCCGGGGATCACTTCTTTTCTTCTTTACAACGAGCATGTACTCCGAGGTGGGATATCCCGAATCCGCTATGATGTACGGTAACACCCTTCTACCATGCAAGCGCCTCGAAGGACCACTCAAGATACGTCTCCTAGACAATTTGGCATATAAAGGAGTCTTGTAGAAGTGACTCGTGTCATGAGCACCTCCGGGAGCATCACAGCAAACGTCCCAAAAAATCAAATTAGGATCACAAACTGCTTGCAACAATATCGAAAAGAAATCATGCACGCACCAATAATCACCACGCCAAATTTCCTTTTCGGAGAACAACTCGAAGGGAATGTGCGTGCCATCTATAGCTCCACAGAACACGGGCACACCGGATATAGCTCAAAAGCACGCATAATTTCTCTAAGCCTCTCACCGGGGAGTCATTATGAACATGGGCCCGAAATGTGTTGAGATAATGCCGACAACAATTCCGGTGGTACTTGTGTAATCGTGCTAGCACCCAATCCAAATTGCTCGCACAAATAAAGCATTTTTATTGTGTGTGCAAGCCTAAAGAGTACTCTTTAGAATCGCTTTTAATCTTCTCTATTGGCTCCACGACCATAGTTTGAAGATACGCTTGTGGAATATGTGGGAACTTAATTGCAGTAACTTCTCAAGCGAATGTGCACCCATCCTATAAAACTAACGGAATTTATACTCACCACAAATGCCGGATTCCAGCCACAATGTCTTTGCTTCATCTCGATTCCAAAATGTGATCGCCTTGGATAGATCCAATACTCTCGTGGTTTATTTCTTGGTTGAAGCATCGTAGTGAGAAAATGAATGCAAAGATTCATGATGAGTTCAAAAACTTCTTCAAAATCCGAGATATTGTGCAAAGAATCCATTTCGTCTTCATCATCGGACGATGATAGTATGGCAGCATGAGAGAGCACGCAATCCATACTATGGGAAAAGGAACTACGCAATCCAGACACCTGCTAGTTCAGGCTTAAATCTTGGCTGCTAGCATTCCAATCTCAAGGATAAGAAATCGATGATGTCAAGAACAAGAAATCTCCGCATAAACATAATTGGCTGTGGTCGATAATTGGCTCCAGCAGGGGCGTGAGAGCCATGCTATGGAAAAGGGAACGTGAGAGCGTGGTCGATTTTCTTGAGCGTGGTCGATTTAACGTGAGAGCTGCTTTTTCGAAAAACAGCCCGTTAAAAAATGCCGGAAATGCTGGCGCCGATCCCTAAGCGCATGTGAACATACCAGCAGCCTGCTGCACCGCCACAAAATTTCCGCCAAAATAATTTTGCCGTTGCCGGCCTCATGTGAATCCAGCATTTAATGGCCCATTCACATGATGGGTATTTTTGGCAAAGAAAGCGTCGACATGCTGAAACTTGCCTCACCGGGCCGAAAAATTAGACGCGTTCACAGCGCGGCGCCGCGACGCGGGCCAGTACTACGGTGGTCGCAAAGGGGCTCTTGCTGCTGCGCCGCCATGTACGAGAGGATTTCATATTCACATGAGAGATCACGGCAACGGCATCGGCTGCGGATTTCAGAACTTCTTCTCACCATTTCGGTTTCATAGCAGTCGATCCAAATCCTTTTGTCTTCAGTCCAACCCAAGGATTTTTGCAGCCTTTAGACAAACCGAACCTGTGATGCAGAGCAAGCTTTCAGACAAACCGGAATTGTGATCCCGATAATTCCTAATCTCTGATCCATTCCAAATCCCCAATCCGAATTTCTGATCCCTGATCTCTCGATCCGCCCATTCCATCCACATTCCTAATCCGAATCTTTCATCCAAATCTTTCATCCAAATCTTTGAGCGGTGCATACTAATCTTTCATCCCAAATTGTTGATCCCGAGTCCAAAGAATCCATCCGATATGGATTTGAATTCCGTCCCCATTGATCTCAAGAAGAGGATGACATTGAGATTGTGCCCTCCACGCAGCCTCCCTACCGTTGATCGAAGAAGAATCTTTGGCGAAGAAGCGATTTAAGATGATATTGAGAACGAGGATGCTTCTCAGTCCGTCAATGCAGCAGAAAAGCAGAAACTATGGCCTCCAAATGCCATAGAAATTCTTGTGGAGGAGTACTGTGATGTCAAACTCAATAAGCTGAACAGTGGAAATTTCAGGAAGAAAGATTACATTGCAATTGCTGAGAGATTGAACGCCGAGCTGCAAATGGTGTACTCGCATAAACAGGTAAAGAATAAGATTGAGGGTTTGATTAAGAAATATAAGTATGAGAAGCAAAAGAAATCTAGGACCGGTTCAATTCCAAGTAATTGGCAATTTTTCGATCAATTTGATGTTTTGCTTGGGGAATCTTCCAAGGTTGTTGGTTTGCCAGGGGGTTCCACAGAGGCTGGCTTTAAGCCTTGCACAAAGCGTAAGCTTAGTCAGGCAGCTAGTTCTGGATCAATTGCTACAAAGGCTAGTTCTTGCTCAGTGGCTACAAAAGATAGTATTGTTAAAAGAAAAAAGTTTTGTGGAAGTAATATTGTCACTGATCCAGATGCTCCAAGGCCAGAGTATACAGTTGTAACACCCAAATCCACCAACTTCGGTTCCTGTGCGGTGCCAATGAAGATCCGATGCACGAGATGATGAGATCTCATCACCAACAGAAAAGGAATTGAAAATCACATCTTCTGGTTTGCGAGGGAAGAAAACCAGAGCACGGCGTGCTGAGGAAGGTACCAAATCTGCTGCAATTATCCTTGCTGAGGCCATGCGTGATGTTACAAACATTCACAAGGAATTGAAGTTAATGGAGTTGAAACAACGCGCTGAGGCTGAGGACAGAAGAGCAGAGGCTAGGAAAGAGGCAGAAGCTAGACGTGAAGATGCAATTCGAAGGCAAGAACTTCTGGCACTAGAGGCTACGAAACGGAAAGAGGAGTTGCAATTGCAACTAACCCAGATGAAGATGCAGTTGCAGATCCAGCTTCAAGGACCCAGCCAGTATATTTGATCTCCCAGGCTCGGATATGCATGATGGTGGTTTTCCTAGTACTCAAACATCCCAAGGTCATCCATTTTGATTTTTTTGTTTATCTTTTTTGAGTTTATGTCTTAAGTGATGGTGGTATCATTTTAATATAATATAAGTTTGTGAGTTTCTTTGATTTCAATGCAATGCAATCTAAAGAATGCAATGTAAGGTTCTTTAATGTAAATAATGTAATGTAAAGAATGCAATGTAAGATTCTTTAATGTAATGTAAGATTCTTTAATGTAAAAGATTGTGATGTTAAGAATGTAATGTAATGTAATTCTTTAAGAATGTAAGATTTGGTTTACAAATCATGTAAACGTACAATTCAAATAGGTAAACTCACAAACATAACTAAATATCCAAACTCAAGACTCATATTGTCAATTACATAAACTCAAATTTCTTTCAAATGTAAAGTTTAAACATTTACAATTCATAAACGATTTTTTTCTTTCATGTACTCAAAAACAGTGTCCCTTAGCAATTTGCCATCTCGTCTGCGCGCAGTCTCCCCTTGATTTAGTGGCTCATCACCATACAAAATCACATGACCATCATAAAATTCATCCTCATTTTCCATCTGAAGGTAGTTGTGCAGTACACAACAGGCAATGACCACTTTAGGAGCATGGGGCATTCGAACAGGTAAGTCTTTCAATATGGTCCATCGTCCTTTTAACAAAGCAAAAGCATTCTCTATAACAACTCTAGCCTGAGACAAATGCTTAGAAAAGGCTATCTAATCCCGGGGATCACTTCTTTTCTTCTTCTTTACAACGAGCATGTGACGTTCCAAGTATTTATACGGTATACGTATAAATATATTGACACGTCACCCGGTATAGATACACAACTATGGGGCATGTTGACCTAGGGGGTTGGCCACAATGGATTTAATTAGCTATGCTAACTTAATTATAAAGGATAATTACCTAAATACTTGCTATTAAGACACCTAATGGTGGGAAGGCGCCATTTGGCATAACCTGGGTGGCTAGCATGGGGGTTTCTAAACCAAGCCACCAAGTGGGCGCCACCCCATCTCACCCCAATTTCGACCCAACCAAGACTGTGAAGCAGCTTTTCGGGGCCCAACCGGCTGAACCTCGCCCAATCGCCAAGACACCTTTTTAACCGTTATCTTGCGCCACCCCCAAGACAAAGACTATGGAGGCACCCCTTGACAACGGCTCTCTAAAAACACCGTCGATGGTAGTTTAATTTGCAATTTGTAGAATAATACTTTGATGTTCTTGTCTGACTAGTTTTGGTTCAGATTAACCCTTCTTTGGTAACTAGGAATATTGTTCAATTATGAATGATGCTCTGTATGGAATGGTCGATGTCTCTATGAGTTAGTTCAGTAATTTCCAGTAAACAGGGGTTAAAAGGGGGGTAGAGGCCTCTGAGCTCAAGTATAGAATGCTCCTAGTACTTCTTTAAATGCCCTACTAGATTCGGCCTGTGCACAAGAGCCCATCGGGTCATAGGCGCTATGGTCTGGCTTAGCACCAGACAAGGGACGCAGTGGTGAAGTAGGGGGTGGGGTCTTTGTTGGCCGGGTCAACCTACCCCAAGCCCGACAGAGTTCTTAGGCAATGGATGACAAAATAATAATACGAATGCCAGCAAAAAAATATAATTCCGTTAATTACTTACGCCAACACCACCACAACTAGGCTCATAGCTTCCGTTATACCCCTTAAGCCTAGCCGCACCGCTTCCTTTTACTCCTTGCATTAATTATTATGTGAGTGCAAACTCGTAATATTTATTATCCTTGATTTGTTTTAGCATCACATGGTCTTAGAGTAATGTTCTCCTTGTTATTTTAATTTTTATCTTTTTCTTTTATGTATGGGGAAATCAAAAGGTTTAACTTATTACTTAGGAAATTGTTGGAAAAAATATTTAGGTTAACATTTAGTTAGGTTTTCACGTTGACAATTTTGTTTAGGCAAAAACCCTTTTAGGAAGGCACGACCAAAGCAAATCCCGCAAGACTGGGCAATCGATTCGACTCCTTCCTCTGTCGGTTTTGTTTGTATTTTCTTCTCAGGTTAAGCAATCACCCGATAACGGTTTCTGCAGAATTCACAGTTAATTCGTGGGCTCCAAGGTAAGCAATCGGATCTGGCTTAGGGTATGGCAATACAGATGGAGCAGGCGGCTTCCGGATCCATGGCTGGTAACAAGAGATGGATAGGACGGCGAAAATGGCATGGCAGAATCGGCAGTGAATCCGGCAGCAGCAAACGGATATGGCAGATGATCTGGGTTTTTGCAGGCTCTATCTTCCAAGCATGGGCAGTTGTATGGCAAAGGACCAGCAATTCCGGCTTCTTACTTCAACCTGATTTACAATTTATAGCAGAACTACAGAGAGGATTAGAACAGAGCAGCAGCACATATGATTTTCTTTCTCTTTTATCTCTGAATTTTTATTCATTCCATTTAGATTCTTATTATAACTCAATACTCTTACAGATTCAAGACAAATACAAAAGATGCGCAAGTATCACAAAGGATTTCCTTCAAGGTAAATCCTTGGGAAAACTTGCTGCCAATACAATCAGACAGAATTTATTTAACTTAGATTTCTTCACAACACTCACACACAATAGCATCATCATAAACTAGAAAGGAAGACATCATGCACACGCAATGATGGACCAGAATCATACCAGGACGCTCAGGCAATCAGCAGAGAGCAGACTCGAATAGGCACAAAAAGGGTAGTTTTTTCATTCACGTTGAATTTCTCTTATACAATTCCAATAAAATCTGGACCTTTAAAAAATACAATCTTTGCCCTCCATGTGGAAAACTTCCTTTAGCTCCAAGATTTTGACACCTCATCAATCCAAAAATATGGTCTCCTCCAATCAAACCGCTTTGTGCTTTCTCCTTACCACTAAAATTGAATTTCTAATGGTCTTCAATAATATAAGCATCACAATCTTCAAAATAACCTTGTAACTATGCACTTTGGTCGATTTTGAGCCCATACGCCTTCATTGCGCCTTCTTTTCATTAATCGCTTCACTCAAAAATCAAAATTTTTTGTGTTGACCGCTCCACATTATCCCCCTTACTTGTATTCGACGCCTCGAATTTAACTTGCTTTCAAAAATCTGCTCAAGATGATAAAAGATTGGACTAGAACTTCTCATTTCTCTTAGTAGCAACACCATTATTAACGGGATTAAAAACCTCGCCCTTTCGGTGTTCGAGGAAAACCCCGGTAATAATGATGTCACTATATCAACCTCATCCTATTTTCAGCCTATTGTGAACTTGCCGGAATGGAGACAATGGCCAAAGAATACGGGAAATGGAAAACAATGGTAAAGAAAACAATGGTCATGGTTGGTAAGCCAACTAAAAAACAGATGAACATGAAATGATGGAAAAAATGATGCTCCCCCGCAAAATGAAAAATAACGTTAGTAGAACATATGGTCGCTAATATGGTGAAGCCGACAAAAGACTTTATGATTTGAATGATATGGATGAATGAAAGGCGATGGTTTGACTAATTATTTAAGAACAAACGTGTGAACACCGCCATGGAAACAAAAATTAGTAAAAACATTGTCGCCTCGATGGTAAAGCTTACATGGCGATTTTAATGGATTGACATGGAGTGGATGAGTGTAATGTGAAATGAATTGACTAAAAAATGGAGACAAGCAGGTGAACCTATCATGGAAACATAAAAGTTAGTAACAAATTGTTGCCCGGATGGGTTGATTTGGCGCCTTTATGGATTGAATGAGGTGTAAGAATGAAAAATGAGATGAATTTGAGTAATACTGAGAGCAAGCAGATGAATAATAAGAAAAATCAAATTTTGATTTTATTTTTTTTATTTATTTTTTTTCACTTTTTAATAATTTTTCCTTTATTATGCTATTATCCCCCCTTACTTGTATTCATCGCCTCGATGAATTACATTGCATCCGGAAGTTTCTTGAAAGTCCTTGGTGCATAATATGGCTTAAGGCGGGCACCATTAATTCGCGTTGGGAGCTCATTCCCCAGTAAATCTTGCAATGACACAGAACCGTTAGGGAAAAATTTTAAGGACTACATATGGTCCCGCCCATCTCATTCTCAACTTTCCGTGTTTCTTCCAATGTTTTGAATCATATAACAATACCAAATCATTTTCCACAAATTCTTTATTTTTATTATGAGCATCATACCATGTTTTACGTTGCCTTTGGAGTGCTTCTCTAGCCATGTATGCATGAAGACGCACTTCATCTAGCTTCTCTAATTCTTGCAAGCGTGCCTTAAGACTACCATCTTCATCAAGCTTTTCCCTTACATGACCACTGTAATGATGGAATTTCTATTTCAATAGGTAAGATGGCCTCTTGGCCATACACTAACATGAAGGAGTAGATTTCGTGGTAACTTTGTAAGCTATTCTATAGGCCCATAATGCATCTAACAATCTCTTATCCCAATCAGTCCTATTAGCGTTACAAATCTTCGTCATTATATTACATAGAGTTTTATTGGTTCTTTCAACTTGGCCATTGGCTTGGGGATGATAGGGTGTACTCTTTCTATGGGCTATGGCGAAGCGTTCACCAAGGTAGCGACCACATCATTGATAAAGTGTGAACCTCTATCACTAACCAACTCTAAGGGACACCCAAACCTAGTAATGATGTTTTCATATAAGAAAGTTGCTACACTAGCTGCATTAGCATTTCTCAATGCTTTTGCCTCAACCCATTTGGTAACATAATCCGTGCACACCAATATATACTCACAACGGGTTTGAGCTGAAGGAGGATTAATGGGACCTACAAAATCTATCCCCATTTTTCAAAAAGGTAATATGGGAACTATCGGGTTCGAGGCATAGAATCTCGCCTAGTAGGTCAATCCAATCTTTGGCAAAGGTCACAATGTTTTACCCGGATTGTTACATCATGGTACAAACTAGGCCACCAATAACCAAAGATTTAACACTTTCTTAGCAAAGTGACATCCGCAAAGCAAAAATGACCTCCAGGGGGAATCATGGCAAGCTCTAATGACCTTTTGCACTTCATGAGGGAATATGCATCTACGCTAGGATATCATCTTTACCTACCCTATACAAGGTTCCGCCAGCAAAGTGAAAGGTTTACATTTTTGAATTAATCTTTTTCCTTTCTATGGCTCTCATATCATCCGGAAATTCACCTGGAAAGGAATTCGCCACATCAACATACCATTCTCGAACCTGCAGTCACCATAAACAAGTTAGCATCGTGCAAGTCATCTTTTACCCTTTATCGTTAGAATCACTCAATAATCGCGATAAATGGTCACAGGTGCATGAGATTTTCCCGGTTTTACAATTATACGAAATTGAAACTCTTGCAACATGAGTAACCATCTAGTTATTCTTCCCGCTCGCAAGGTTTTAAAATTAAATATCTCAATGCTTGGTGGTCAACAAAAAATACTTAATTCTTTTCCCAATAAATAGTGGCTAAACTTTATAATTGAATAAATCATGCCCAATCCTTCCCTTTCGGTTGTTGAATAATTCTTTTCTGCATTAGACAATTGACGACTAGCATAATAAATTGGATGATCCCACCCATCTTGTTGTGGTTGTGACAAAATACTTCCTATTGCATATCCTGAAGAGTCTACATGGACATGAAATTCCCTTTCCCAATTAGGAAAACTAAGTATGGGTGCAGTTATTAGTGCTTCTTTTTAAACTTGTAAATGCTTTTTGACATTCTTGTGTCCATCGATATTCCTTCCCCTTTAAGGAGTGCGCTTAATGGTAAAGCCTTATTAGCATAATATCTTATGAATCTTCGATGATACCCTATATGCCCAAGAAATGCTTGTAATTGCTTAATGTTAGTAGGTGGCTCCAATTCCGAAATAACTTTAGTCTTATCAGGGTCAATTGCAATACCCTTGCCCGAAATGATCCTACCCAACAACGTCCCATGGGTAACTCCAAACAAACATTTCATAGGGTTTAGAGATATACCATATTCTCGACATTTCATAAAGCATAATCTGAGTTTCTCCCGATGTTCTTGCCTGGTACTAAAAACACAGAAATCATCAAGAAACACTTCCATAAAGTCTCTTAGATAATCTTTAAATGCACCCGTAACTACCCTTTGGAAAGTGGCAGGGGCATTACACAACCCGAATGGCATGACCTTATACATGTAGCACCCCCATTCCGTGACAAATGTGGTTTTTTCCCTATCTTCCTTGGCAATACTCACCTGGTTGTACCCACTGAACCCGTCAAGAAAAGAATAGTACTCATGGCCAGCAACCGAATCAATAACGTTATCAGTGAAAGGAACAGGAAACCCATCCTTAATGGTGGCAGCATTTAATTTTCTATAGTCCACACACACCCTTAATTTTTTAGACTTCTTTGGAACTATAACTATTGGGGACAACCACTCACTAGTTTCCACTGGTTCAATAAACTTAGCTTTAATTAAATTATCCAGCTCTTCCCTTACCACCTTTGAGTAATGAGGGTTCATCCTGTAGGGTCGTTGCCTTATAGCTTTTGTGTTAGCTTCAAGTACAATTCTATGCACACTTAACTCGGGTGATATACCCTTCAAATCCTCATACGTCCATGCAAAGACATCCTTAAACTCCATGAGGAGATCCTTATATTCTTTATGCTCTTCACCAGGATTAAGTCTTCCCAATCGTACCATCTTGGGTTCTCCCGAAGTACCTAAATTCAACTCATCATAAGTGGGACGGGTTAGCATTTGTTGGACTTCCTTGGATGCACAATGGGAGGGGGTTTCTTTTAGCTTGGGTTCTCCCTCCTCAAATTTTGAGAAGTACTCAGGATATCTCTCCTCTTCTTCTTCCTTTATAGTTTCATTTACTTCTTCCACATTTACAGAAAAAACATTTACACAATTCATCCATTCCTCTATAGCCACAGATGAAGTATCATCCCTCATTGTTAGTTTTTCATAACCCTCTTGCTCTACATAAACTTGGTCTACTTCTATTTCATTATTATTCTCGTTACTATCTACATCATCATCATTATTATCAACATGCATATCTTCAATTGAGGAACTAGTATCACTATCATTGTCATCCTTATTACCAGATTGAACATGGACCCTTATCTTGATTAAATTATTCCCATCTCCAATTTGCAAATAGCCTGTAGACCAATCATGTTTAGCTGATGCTTGCATTAACCATGGCCTTCCTAACAATAATGGATAAGTGCATGCACTATTTGGCATCTTTAAAATGACATAATCCACAAAGAAAGTCACACCAGCAATTAAGGTTTTAATCCCAGTAACTAATCCCAAAGGTGTTACCTTTTCGTTGATCAGCCATCCTCACTATAAAACTTACGTGCATAGGCTCGCAAATCTAGTTTCCTCCACATACTCGTGCATAATGTTCACGCCCGAGCCCCCATCAATAGTGCAATTTCAGATCACTCGCCCACTTATTTCCACATCCGCACAAGGTGAACTCATATCCGCAATTATAGGCCATGCAATTGACAACTACTTTTTATGACTTTTTAATGCGGCCAAGACCACCTTACGACAACTAGGAGCGATTTGCAATAATTGTTTGAATGTTAAGGAAGGACTTTTATTTTCCAAATCCTTCAAAAATATCATAGGGTTGTTCTTCCTTTAAATTCAAAACTCTAGTGTACTTCTTACGTTTACCCTTATCCGCATTTTCTTTATTAGACTCAAATCATTTAAAATTTCTTTAACTTCCATTGGATGGGGAGTTGGTCAATATCTTCAAACAACGCTCGGGTTCCTCAACCTCACTAACTTCATTATCCCCTTCATTTATCACATGTGCTTCATTTTTTCTTCTCTCGAGTCTTCTTGCCCCACGAAGTCTCCACAACATAACTTGGGATATTAACTTCGGCCCACATACACAACTCGACTATCTACCACCACTTCCTTTCCCTTATTATTAGAAGATGGTTCCCCTCTTGCCTTTAATTTGTGAGGACAATTTTCTTGGCTATGTAGGCCTTGGGTTTGCAGATCCATAAAGATATGGGTTGATATCCAACTTGTCTCATAGGATTAGGACAATGAGGTGCTATATGACCTATCTCTCCACATCTATAACATTGGGGTGGAGGCCTCTTCATAACTCTAGGGACGATTTTGCCTTTCCTCCACGTTGGTAGCATAAGTCGCAGGATAAAAAGGGTTGTGCTTGATAAGTAGGGGTAGGGGTATTAGGGTTAGCTTCCATTCTCCAAAAATAGCATCTTTCTCAGAGGGTGATTAGTTTTACCACACTTTTTACAAGGAATTGGTATGTTTGCAGTGAGTAGGACACTCAGATGGTAAATGGCCATAACCCTTGCATTTCACACACCACATGTTAGTCCTCTCATTGTTTACTTGTGGCTTATTACTCACACCTCTTACCCAATTCAATTGCATCTCGTTCATTTTATTAGTAAGAGTCTCTACCACCTTTTCTAACTTTTTATCAACCCCTTCCTCTATGGTTGGCTTTGTTATTGGGGCACCACTCCCTAATGTGGCTAGCCTACTATAATCTATGGTACCCAAGTCACTAGGCGTGACACCCAACATTCCCAAGTGAGGGCTTGCTAAAGGGGGTTCTAGAGGGTTCTTGAGGGCTACCCCACCCAACACGTAAGGCATAATCAACCCGGATTATAATGGCGGGCCATAGTTAGCTTGGCTTGTTCCCAGCCTAGTTTGCAATCTTGATGGCACTTTCTAAATCTGGCCGGGGTTTGACCCTTAGTGAAAAACCCAAACCGTGGTAACCCATTTGTAAAGTATCTTACTTGATCCTCAACTGTAGGGGTGGGCTCTTTTGGCTACCAACCGTCTAAACCTCAAAGACATAGCTCATAGACTTTCATTAGGCAAGCAAGCGAAATATGTTAGCTCATCATTTATTCTTTCTTGAAGGCCAATAGGCCTAAAGGCCTTTAAAAATGCTTTTCTAAGGTCATCCCAAGTCAAAAAGGGGTAATACTCCTAGAGGTTCTATACCATTCCATTGCCCCATCCTCTAAGGTTGCTCCAAACAGCCTAAGTCTTTCAAAGATTACCATCTTCTTGATTGGCCTCACTAATAGTCTAAATGATTGAATGTGAGAATCAGCCTCCCCCTTTTAAAGGTGAAAAAGGTTGGGTATTTCATTTTAGAAGTTTTAGTTGCCATGGGATTAAGAATCAAGTATTAGAAGGAGTTAAATAACTGGTTTCCTCTTCACTACTTTCCCTGTGGCTAGAGGGTATGGTGCTACCGCTACTAAACCCTTGCTCTACTAATGTCTTTCTTCTTCCAAGACTTGCTTTTTAATTCCCTTCTTTTTTGTTCCCTAAACTCTAGTCTAGCACTACGTTCAGCCTCTTGCTTCTCGATGCTTTTCTTTCTCCTTTCAAAGATCCGGGGCCCCAATTCATGCAAAAACTTTTAATTCTTCGAACAAATAACTTTTTTTTTTAATTACGTAGAGGTGGATGCCCCCTCTTGGCTTACAAATTCTTCAAATGAAGATTGCCTAAGTCTTCTTACAAATTCTTCGGTTCCCAACCATCCAGGAATTGGTCGTGGTTCCTCCCATGGTCCACCGTCTCCCCAACCACTATTAGGTTGAATTCTCTTACGAGGATTATTTAAAATAAGTACTTTGTGCTTAGTGATGGGTAAATGTGGCCAATTTTCCATTCCTGCAAGCCATTATACATCCAACAAAAATTTAATAAATTTTATTTTATTTTATTTATTTTTATTCTCTTTTTTTTTTCGAAAATATAACAAAAATTCAAAAGTTGTACTATTATTCGTCAACACGATTACCCTTTAGTTAATTTCTCGCAATGCCCCCCACTAAATGTTGGCCGGGTCAACCTACCCCAAGCCCGACAGAGTTCTTAGGCAATGGATGACAAAATAATAATACGAATGCCAGCAAAAAATATAATTCCGTTAATTACTTACGCCAACACCACCACAACTAGGCTCATAGCTTCCGTTATACCCCTTAAGCCTAGCCGCACCGCTTCCTTTTACTCCTTGCATTAATTATTATGTGAGTGCAAACTCGTAATATTTATTATCCTTGATTTGTTTTAGCATCACATGGTCTTAGAGTAATGTTCTCCTTGTTATTTTAATTTTTATCTTTTTCTTTTATGTATGGGGAAATCAAAAGGTTTAACTTATTACTTAGGAAATTGTTGGAAAAAATATTTAGGTTAACATTTAGTTAGGTTTTCACGTTGACAATTTTGTTTAGGGCAAAAAAAACCTGTTTAGGAAGGCAAATGACCGACAAAGAAACCGCTTTGGGCAATCGATTCGACTCCTTCCTCCGCCGGTTTTGTTTGTATTTTCTTCTCAGGTTAAGCAATCACCCGATAACGGTTTCTGCAGAATTCACAGTTAATTCGTGGGCTCCAAGGTAAGCAATCGGATCTGGCTTAGGGTATGGCAATACAGATGGAGCAGGCGGCTTCCGGATCCATGGCTGGTAACAAGAGATGGATAGGGGCGGAAGCGAAAATGGCATGGCAGAATGGGCTTGGTGAATCCGGCGGCGGCAAAGAAAACGGATATGGCGATGATCCGGGTTTTGCAGGTGCTCTATCTTCCAAGCATGGGCGGTTGTATGGCAAAGGACCAAAGAATTCCGGCTTCTTACTTCTTCCCCGATTTACAATTTATAGCGTAACTACAGAGAGGATTAGAAAAGAGCAGCAAAGACATATGATTTTTTTTTCTCTTTTATCTCTCGAATTTTTATTCATTCCATTTAGATTCTTATTATAACTCAATACTCTTACGATTCAAGACAAATACAAAAGATGCGTAAGTATCACAAAGGATTTCCTTCAAGGTAAATCCTTGGGAAAACTTGCTGCCAATACAATCAGACAGAATTTATTTAACTTAGATTTCTTCACAACACTCACACACAATAGCATCATCATAAACTAGAAAGGAAGACATCATGCACACGCAATGATGGACCAGAATCATACCAGGACGCTCAGGCAATCAGCAGAGAGCAGACTCGAATAGGCACAAAAAGGGTAGTTTTTTCATTCACGTTGAATTTCTCTTATACAATTCCAATAAAATCTGGACCTTTAAAAAATACAATCTTTGCCCTCCATGTGGAAAACTTCCTTTAGCTCCAAGATTTTGACACCTCATCAATCCAAAAATATGGTCTCCTCCAATCAAACTGCTTTGTGCTTTCTCCTTACCACTAAAATTCGAATTTCTAATGGTCTTCAATAATATAAGCATCACAATCTTCAAAATAACCTTGTAACTATGCACTTTGGTCGATTTTGAGCCCATACGTCTTCATTGCAGCTTCTTTTCACACTGTTTCACTCAAAAATCAAAATTTCTGTTGTGTTGACCGCTCCACAGTCTTGCACGAGCATAAAAGGCTCCTGAGACTCCTACAGTGGGCTAGGCCTGATAGCCGGTCACGTGGAGGGCCGGGTATGGGTCTGACACTCCCTGGGTGTAGTGGTGTGACCCGTATGGGGCACCATGCACTTTGAGTAGAATTAGGGTGAGTAAGTCGGGTACGGATGCGGGGGTCGGCCGATGCGCGCACGTATTCTCTAGCTCACCCGCGACACCACTTGTGATCCCGGAAGGGGACGCCCCTCGACCGGGGGCCTCATCGGACCAGTGTGTCATGAACCCGAGTAGACTCAAAGGGTGATCCCTAGAGTCTACGTCTCCAGGAAGGCTATAGCGGGCCATAGCGTGATTCACCCATCCGCAAAGTGTGCACGGGGAGGGGCGGATGGAGTGGACAACCCTAGCCGATGTTCTATGCCAGCCAACGCCATGCCAAGATTCGGTCCGCCGATCTCCACGAGACCCGGGCCGATCCGCCTCCCCACTAGAGTCTGAGCCGGGGTAGAACCTGGGTTTTGGGTGTTTTCTTAGTCTTAGATGCATATTCTTGCCGTTGGTATTTGGATGGATGTGCCACCCTTCGAGGTGGTTATTTATATGTGATTTATGCTGTGTGCTAACCCTTGTATTCATGCTTCGCGACGTAGGGCTCGCTGTTGGGCGTGGGCGAATGACCCCTCGGTGTCCTTCACCTGGCGTCTACGTGAAGCGGCGGGTTAGATGGAGGGCCCCCGCTCTCGGCGCGATGGTCGCCATGGGAGGGAAAGTCCTCGTATGTATCTACGGTAGGGGGTCGTATATATTCACCGGAGCGTCCACAAGTGGTATCAGAGCCGTGATTTTGGTTGCTTTCGAAATCATAGCACCGCCAAACACTAACTCGTAGCACGGTAGTTAGGAGGAGGCTAAGTTAATGTGTTGTTAGTCCTCTTTGATGTTTGGCCTGGTGTTAGGTTAAATTAAGAAATTGTAGCTTTAAAGAGGATAGGGCGACTCCAAGACCCAAGATTGGGAGCATTGTAAATATCAATGGGTGGCTCAGATGACAGAGCAAATGCATCCATTGGATCGGACATATTTGAATTATCCTAAAGCGGTCGTCTCCCGGCGAAAAATAGTCAAGGGCAGGCCCAAGAACCAACTCGGGCGCCGCTTGCTTTTTGCCGTCTTGGCGATCATCGTAGAAAGAGCGGAAATGCGTCGTTTAAACCACCAGTCGGACCCAGTCAGCGCGGGCCCGCCAGTCAACTTCGAGGGCGCCCGCTTGCTTTCGACGACCCCCAGCCAAGGCGGGAGCACGTATAATGCAGCCGGCGCCCGACCGTATGCCTCGTGTATTTCCGCCGTATAATTATTTTTTTTAATAATAAAATTTGAAAGTTAACAGGAAAATTTTAAAATTTCAAAAGTTAACTGGCCGTTTAACGAAATTCTTCTTGTCACTTGTTTTTGCCCTACCTTCAGCGCCTTCGACCGCCAGAGCCACCGCCCGCCATCGCCACCAGACTTGACATTGCTTTGACGGCCTTGTGTTTTGAGGAACCTTAGCGCCTCCCTTGCCCTTCTTCGCCACGGTAGCCTCCTTTTGTCGCCTTCTTAGACCTTAGCGCGGCTATGGCTATCACAAAGAGTGCCCCGGACCCAGCTACTTTGAGCATCGTGGAGATTTATGCCATGATCGCCAAGCACATGGCTACAGACCCGGCCTTTATTGACATACTTCTGGATGAGCTGGTAAATAGGTTTGAGAACAACGATAGGATTCCCTATCCTATCTATCACTTCTCAGAGCCATTCTTGATCGGTGAACCTTGACGACTCTCCTATACCATTGTTGAGCAACCCGACATGGTCATGATGCTCATCAAATTCTATCCTCCCGAGCAGGAAGGCCATACTGAGGAGGAAGACATCAGGACAGAGGCCGACCGTGTCAGGGGTTTGGCCAGAGAGGATGATCATCGGGAGATCGAGCGGGCAGATACGGCAGCCCGGGGAAGGGAATACAGGTATCTCGGGGACGGCTTTGCCGTCATTGATGGCAGAGCCATTGAGGTTCCCCCATACCGCTGGCATGAGGGTTCCAGCAGCTTCATATGGGGAGAAATCCCCGATATCAGCATAGACTATCTGTCAACCATTCAGATAGACATGGGTTTGCGACCACAGCGGTACCAAGCTGAACTAAGTCGCCGTGATGCAGCCCAGCTTTTTGCTCAGATTCAAGAAGATCTGAGGAGAGTCCCGGAGGACCCGGAGAAGCTCAACAGGAGGAGGGATCGGCAAGACCAGCAGACCAACAAGACGGGGCGATCGGGAGTGGGCCGCCCAATCCCCGACGCGATGTCACCGTTAAGCACCGGAAGAAGGGGTTAGCCCGAAAGGCCGGCAGGTCAAGAGATAAAGAGAAACTAAAGACCGCCGTGGCTTTTGAAAGAAGACGAAGCCCGACCGAGGCGCTAGCCGGTGGGATAACCTGACCGGCCGTTGGGGCTAAGACACGGTGCCGCAATCACCATTGTGGCCGCCGCGAAAACCCGCCCCACGTAGAGGAAGCCTTCGATAGGTACCGTAGACGCGGGCCTTGCGGAAATCCGCAAGAAGTTCCGTTAAGTCCACGCAGCTTCTGATACGGAAGCTACCCTTCCAGAGGCTGGTACGGGAGATCGCGCAGTAGTTCAAGACCGACCTCCGTTTCCAGACCTTTGCAATTTTGGCACTCCAAGAGGCTGCCGAAGCCTACTTGGTGGCACTTTTTGGTGACGCCAATCTTTGCGCGATTCACGCAAAGAGGGTAACCATAATGCCTAAGGATTTGGCCCTCGCCCGCAGGATTCGGGGGGAGCATCCTTAGCCTCTTTGCGGGACTCCGCATTGTAAATATTTTCTTGTGATATTTAATAAAAACTCTTTTTTTTCGTATTAACAGTTTAATTATTTTATGTTAAATATGAAACCCAATGCTGACGTCAGCCTCAATAAAAGGAGTTAAAAAGGCACTTTTAAAGTTATTTCAAATGTTTCTTTTCCTCTCTCCTCCCTTCTAGCGCCATGGCTGCCGCCGACCTTGTTGCTTGGTACCATGACGGAGAGCAATGGGATCCACAAGTCCCTTTCGACCTGCTGCGACCTTTGTTATGCCAATGCCTAGACCTCCTCGACAATATGCAGAGGCATCCGGATTACGCCGGATTCTTCGACTTCTACATGGAGGAAATGCTTCCTCTGTGTATTCCTTTTGGGGACCCTCCCCAGCTGTATCTGGAGCGGGAGGTAGTTCGGGAGATGTTAGGCAGGGATACCCATGCTTATGATGTCCTGAAGGGGAAGCTCCGATGGGGCAAGCACTTGCCTGTGGTCCAGCATCAGGGGCGGCAGTATCTGGAAGTTACCTTCGCCCTAGCCATCCTCATGGACCAATACGTTGAGGATGAAACTTTACCTGTAGAAAAAGGCAAACTGCCAGAGCCGTCCGAGGAGGGGGACGACGAGCACATAGGTATGGGCGACTTTGGCCGTTGGAAACAGTTAGCGGAGGAGTTGCCACCGCACCGTGAACAAGCTATAGGCTTGTCAGGATTAGACGGCCTTCCAGTTATCTATCACCAAGGGCAGGAGTACCTTCTCTTGGATGATATTATTTGGACGTATCACATGGTGGCCGGATTTCGGCGCAAGCGCAAAGACCATGTACTTTATGAGCTTGCGGAGTACTGTATGGACGATTTTATTGACTTCACTTCTACTGAGCTTCCTCCAGAGGTGCAGCAGCTGCTCCAGTTCCGCCAAGAGACCATAGAGCCGGCCGAGACTCTATTACATCTTCGGGACTTCGTGATGCAGGAGCCGGCCTCGCAGCCTTCACCGGATGCCTTCACGGCAATGGGACCGCACGTCCCAAACATTAACATGGTGGAGGTCCCCTCCGACTCAGATGACGAGGGAGCGGATTTATATCATAATCCTGCGCATAAGAAGGAGGAGCAACAGGAACTTAGGGAGTAAGAAGTCCCCATGGACTTGGATAAGGAAGTGGCTACATCCGAGACCCCGCAAGGGAAGGTGCTGGGTAACCACCTCACCCGTTTCTTTTTGTCAGCCTTCCGACAGGGGCAAGTCCTTTTTATAGCCCGAGATCTAGGGCCAGAGGCTGAAGCTTCATGGTGGGCTCTCCGTGCTCTCTCTACATTGGCCGGCCACAAGAAGCTTCCCTATCGTACGTTTACTTATGTACTCGTGCGACGGGATCTTGCCCTGACGGCCTTGGGTCAGGATATTGCGCCTTGGATGAGCATGAAGCTCCTCACGGCAGCCCCATTAGCCATTGCCTATCCACCGGAGGTTGCATCTATTGCAGCTGCCACAGTAGATCCCGGGGTGACTCTGCTGCGACACCGACCGCCTCCACCACCTCCTAGGGCTACGGATGGAGAGGGAGGACCTAGCTCCTAAACTAATTGTGCTAGGCATTTTCATCTTGCGTGTGATTGTGAGATTTTGGATTGGCAAATGTCTTAGCCGTGTTATAATATGATGTACCTTATTTCTTTACTAAATACAGTTACTGTCTTAATGAGTATAAGTGAATTGTTTTTTTCATGACGTCCTCTTCAAAGTATTAGCGTTTAAGAATATAGTGGAATTACAAAATGTTCTATATTCATTCCAACTATCTTGCAGAAGAGACCCTTTGGGAATATGAGGAGAGGATTACCGACATGGTTAGGAGGGATGATCCCGGACCACCAGAGCAGGACTATGGCCAGAGATATGGCGAATATCCCGAATGGGATGAAGGCTATGAGATGGAACCCCCGCCACCAGGAGAACCCTATGATGCTGATAAAGGATTGGAGATAGTTAACATCCTTAGGGACAGAGCTTTTGAGGACCTGAAGTTGACCCTGTGCCGTACCTGGGACTATTGGAGTATGAGCAGGCACGAGGCTTTCGAGGATGCCAATGACCACCTGTGGCAACTCTTCTATGCTTTGCGAAGGCTTTTCAATCTTCTTATTGTTAGCCCAACATGGGAATACCAACCAGTGATTGTCCAAGCCTGGGCACGCTACAAGCTCATTAGGGCTGTACGGGAGAGTGTCCGCTACTCGATCCTGTACCCTTTTGCGAACCCCTAAGCTTGGTCCCACAAGTTATGTGTTTTTGTTGTTGTTACGTTGTGTGCCAGTAGAACTTTAAAACTTCCACTGTATAATACCTCCTTCTGTGCCAACCCATCTACCAATCAACTTGTTGTTGTACTCAACTTGAATGAAATGAAACATCAGTTTCTATTTGTACTTTTTCTTGTCACTGTCAGCAATTGTTGTCTAAATCAAATTGTATGTTATTGAATGTCTGCTTATACTTCCATGAATGCTCGATATAGACGGTGCCCGTAACGCCGCTTGGCAGACACCCTCCAACGCCAGTAGGCTGACTCCTGAACAGGAACTGATGTTAATGAAAAGGCAGTTAGGCGAATTACAGGCCTATGTATTGCATGCCAACCCACCGCAACAAACCCAGGAGGATGGACTGGAGTTACCTCCGCTACCACCAAGTCCATCTGCACAACAGCCATCTCCCCCTGGAGCTAGTCCTATACCTGCAAGGAGGAGGCCTCATGCTAAGCGTTACCGAAGTTCTTCTAAAGATAGTGCCACTTCCTCACGATCAACCACTCCCGTATCTTCTGGTTCATCGGTATCCGCGGGTGACCATGCAAAGCGCCGAGACAAAGAGTACCGTAAGACGGTCGATACAGCTATAACAAGTATATGGAAGAATAGGAAATTGGCCCAATTTGATGGGAAATCCCGAGGCGGCCTAAACGCCGAGTCCTGGTTGGATGAGATGAAGGAGTTCGGGAAGTCTTACGGAATGACAGAGAAAGATACAGGAAAGGTTGCCACCACCAACCTTACAGGAGCTGCCCGTATTTGGTGGAAGGGCTATGCCAGAGCCAAGCATTTGGACAGGAGCATGTGCAGCTTCAGGAAGTTTGCCAAGGCTTTTAAGTCGCATTATGTGCCCCGTGCGCACAAATGCCAACAGATCCAAACCTTTTATAGGTTAGATAGATAGATAGATAGATAGTAGTTTTAACGTCACGCCACTAGGCAACATCCAACTGGACATGTGACCACACACCACACTACATTGCTTGGTTGGGCCCTGCCCCCAACCACCTTACATTGCGTCTGTTGGGATTTGACCCCCAACAGTACCGAGTGCGATTCTGAGCGGTCTCGAACTCGAGACCACATTGCTAAGGAACTAGTGTGTTACCACTAGACCAAACGCCCAGAAGGGTATGTCGGTTCAGGCCTACACGGATGAGTTTATGCGCTTGAGACTGTATGTACCTGGTACGAATGAGAAAAGGGCAGTGGAGGGTTATATTGAAGGATTGGCACCATCAATCAAACGGATGGTTAAGGCCATAGATCCAAAATCAGTCGCAGAGGCAGAGGCTAAAGCATTGAGCCTCGAGGAGGACACGCCAAAGAACCAGTATCCACGTCCTGCGTCTTACTCGCAGCCACGGCCGTCCACACCCTACAAACCCCGCTCCCCAAGTCCGGGGCCCTCTCAGCAGAACTCTTATGGCCGTCAGGAAAAGAAGGTTACCTTTAGTGCGCCTGATAAGCAGAACAATGCCGGTAAGGAAGTTCGGAACCTCTTACAGTCTATTCCTAAAGAGGCCCGTGAACAGCTCCGCCGAGATAAGGCATGCTACCGGTGTATGAGGCCAGGACACTTCATGCAGAATTGTCCTTATGTCACGCAGACTGCCCAGCTGGCCATGGCCGACCTCGATTGGGATGATCTCGAAGCAACACAACCCGTCGAGGAGGAGGCTCCCGATTACGTTCACGGTGCGTCTCATATCCTTGCAGCTATAGAAACCGGCAATGCTGAAAGTCAGCCTGCTGTTATTTCCACCATAGGCCGGGTAGACAGGAAGCCTTTTATAATTCTTATGGACACGGGAAGTACACATAATTTTGCTTCTCCTAGGATGGCCCATGTCTTACGTCTAGAAACATTAAGGTCCCGTCCGAGACCTGTCACTCTAGCCAGTGGTAAAGTCAGGCATACCCATGGTCGCCGATCAATCTCAACATGCAACTCCCGTGTGCACCTGGGTTGCTTTAGGGGCTGAATTGATGGATATTGGCAAATATGACCTCATTGTTGGTATGGAATTCCTGGCATCCGCAAAAGCGAACATAGATTGCGAGAAGAGGGAAGTTACCTTCAATGCAGCTAATGGAGCTCGGCAGAATCAAGTAAAGGTGAACCTCTCCACCCAATCCTGCAGTCTATGTCCATCAGGCAGTTAGATAAAGCTATACACAAGGAAAAACTCCTTTGCATCGTTATGCTTGCTTCCATCGAGTCGATGCTAAGCAAAAACAAGTAATCAACGCCTCCCCGGAGGGGATTGCTAATCTTCTCCGCTGAATTTGGTGATCTTTTTCCTGGGATGAGATT
This sequence comes from Isoetes taiwanensis, assembly GCA_021234155.1. Taxonomy (NCBI): domain Eukaryota; kingdom Viridiplantae; phylum Streptophyta; class Lycopodiopsida; order Isoetales; family Isoetaceae; genus Isoetes; species Isoetes taiwanensis. The sequence continues at coordinate 13,516,986 of JAJEKV010000018.1, forward strand.
CGTAAGCTTCCTCCTTTTAGAGGGGTGGAATGTGAAATAGCTTTAGAACCGTGTACCAAGCCTACCCAAAGGGTTCGCATCGTATGAGTCCTCCGGAATTGGCGTAACTTAAGAAGCAACTTCAAAAGCTATTAAACCTAGGTTTCATCCGACCTAGTGTTTAGCCTTTTTGGCGCCCTATTCTCTTTGTTAAGAAAAAAGGACGGCTCACGAGGATGTGTATTGATTACCGACAACTTAACAAGCATACCATCAAGAATCGCTATGCTTTGCCTAGGGCGAGATGACCGATGGATCGTTACAAGGGGCTAAGTATTTCTCAAAGATCGATCTTCGCCCGGATACCATCGATAAGGATCAAGGAGGAGGACATCCATAAATCCGCTTTTCGCACTAGGTATGGGCATTATGAATTCTGATTATGCCTTTTGGATTAACTAATGCCCCAGCAACATTTATGCGACTAATGAATGATGTCTTCCGACAATACTTGGATGATTTTGTTGTTATTTTCTTCGATGACATTCTCATCTATAGTAAGACCCTTGAAGAACATGAGAAACATCTTAGATTGGCCCTACAAAAGCTGAGACGTCATCAACTCTATGCCAAGTTCTCTAAGTGCAAGTTAAGCCACTCCGGAAGGTTGATTATTTAGGCCATATCATTTCTTGGCAGAGGGAATTGCTACTGCACCCCAGAAAGATAGAGGCCGTAAGGGAATGGCCTATTCCAGGGAATGTTTCCGAAATCCGCAGCTTCTTGGGATTAGCGGGATATTACCGGAAATTTGTAAAGGATTTTGCAAAGATTGCAGCTCCTCTTACAAATCTCACCAAGCAGGAAAAGGTGAAAGATTGGATGGAGCACTGGAAGACGAAGGTCCAGCAAAGCTTCCAGCAGCTTTTAAGGATGCCCTCACATCAGCACCGGTTCTCCACGTTACCGATCCCCGATCAGGATAAGCTAGTGGCAACAGATGCTAGCAAAATTGCCACGGTGGGGTCCTAATGCGTGGGGAGAGTTATTGCTTATGACTCAAAGAAAATGAACGAGACGAGCAACGGTATCCTACCCATGATCAAGAATTGTTGGCCGTTGTCCGTGCCCCCGCGAATATGGAGACACTACCTTCTTGGTAGAAGGTTCCAATTGATACCGATCATCAAAGTCTCGTTATTTATTCACCCAACCAAATCTTAATCTCCGTCAAAGAAGATGGATGGAATTCCCGGATGAGTATGATTTCGAGATTATGTACAAGCCTGGCAAGCACAATGTGGTTGCGGATGCATTGTCACGCCATCCCTTGGTGACCCGCACCCATTGCAATGCCATTTCTACGCTTACCAGTGAGTTTGGCAGACAGATAGAGCAGACCTTGGCCACGGATCCGGAATTCTGTAACATTTGGGATAGTTTGGCTAAAGAAGCTCTCAGACGAGACGGCAGAGCGCCGACGCTTTTTCGCGCCTATAAGAAGGAGGGCAACTTATTGTATCACAAGGATAAGCCAGCGTATTGCAACTTCGTGAGTACGGAAACTCATTCTTCATGACACGCACAATAGCCCTATAGCTGGACACGTAGGGTTTATGAAAACCTACTTTAAGATTCGTTCCAGCTATTTCTGGCCTTCTATGAAGAAGGACATTGCCAGATACATTAGGCAGTGTCAGGTATGCCAGCAGACTAAAGCAGAACAGTTAAGAATCCCAGGTGAGCTACAACCTCTGGATGTGCCCAACGCCAAATGGGAAGTAATAACCATGGATTTCATTGTGGGCCTTCCAAGAACTCTCCGAGGATATGATGCCTTAATGGTTGTGGTCGACAAATTGTCCAAAATGGCTCATTTCTTGCCATGCCGTACCACGGACACAGCCTTTGATACTGCTCTACTTTTCGCCAAGGAAATCTTCAGATTACACGGAATGCCACGAGTAATTGTGTCGGATAGGGATCCCAAATTTGTGAGCGCATTCTGGAAAGATTTCTTTACCACCATTCAGACCAAGCTTGCTATGAGCACAGCATATCATCCTCAAACAGATGGCCAAACAGAGCGGACCAATCGCATTATAGAGGATATGCTAAGAAGTTATGTGTGGAGTAAGCAATCACAATGGGCTGACTATATTTATCTGGTCGAGTTTGCTTATAACAGCATGAAACAGGAATCTTCCAGGATGTCTCCCTTTATGATAAATTATGGTTACCAATGCCTCACCCCAGATACATGGCATAACCCCGTCTCTAAAGTAGAGGTTTCTCAACAACTCCTCTTAGAGATGCAAGCGCTGGTCGAAGAAGTTCGTGGTTATTTATTAGCTGCACGCAGTCGTCAGAAGAGTGTGGCCGACAAACACAGAACCCCACGCATTTTCCAGGTGGGCGACTCGGTTTGGCTTAAGATTAAAGTGAAACAAGCCAAGCTTAAGATTGGCAACTGCAAGAAGTTGGCACCCAGATGGGCTGGACCGTTCAAGATTCTTGACCGTGTTGGAGAGCAGGCATATCGCTTGGATTTGCCGCCCCGCTTGAAGATCCATAAAGTCTTTCACGTGAGTCTTCTCAAGCAACACACCCCTGATCCAGAGGAGGTTTTAGACACCCCAACCCTCCTAGAAATGACGGAGGAGCAACTCGAGATAGTCCCTGAAGCTCTTCTTGATCGAGCTTACAAACAAACAAGAAGGACTCAAATGTTGCAATACCTGGTCAAGTGGAAACACTTACCAGTTGAGGATGCTACGTGGGTGATGAAGATAGACCTTGACAAGCACTATCCGGACTTCATGCGGGAATCTCAAGGCCGCACCATCAACGATGCGATCAACCCCGCTTCCGGCGGTAAGTGCAAGACTTGTGTCGCCAAGAAGTATGTGGAACAGGGATAGATGCATCATACGTTCCAAGTATTTATACGGTATATGTATAAATATATTGACACGTCACCCAGTATAGATACACAACTATGGGGCATGTTGACCTAGGGGGTTGGCCACAATGGATTTAATTAGCTATGCTAACTTAATTATAAAGGATAATTACCTAAATACTTGCTATTAAGACACCTAATGGTGGGAAGGCGCCATTTGGCATAACCTGGGTGGCTAGCATGGGGGTTTCTAAACCAAGCCACCAAAACAGCGCCACCCCCATCTCACCCCAATTTCACCCAACCCGGCACCAGAAGCTAAAAGCTAAGCGCTCGGGGCCCAATTTCTTGAACCTCGCCCAATCGCCAAGACACCCTTTAACCAATTATCGCCACCCCAAGACAAAGACTATGGAGGCACCCCTTGACAACGGCTCTAATGAAGAAACACTGGTCAGTGGTAGTTTAATTTGCAATTTGTAGAATAATACTTTGGTGTTCTTGTCTGACTAGTTTTGGTTCAGATTAACCCTTCTTTGGTAACTAGGAATATTGTTCAATTATGAATGATGCTCTGTATGGAATGGTCGATGTCTCTATGAGTTAGTTCAGTAATTTCCAGTAAACAGGGGTTAAAAGGGGGGTAGAGGCCTCTGAGCTCAAGTATAGAATGCTCCTAGTACTTCCTTAAATGCCCTACTAGATTCGGCCTGTGCACAAGAGCCCACCGGGTCATAGGCGCTATGGTCTGGCTTAGCACCAGACAAGGGACGCAGTGGTGAAGTAGGGGGTGGGGTCTTGCACGAGCATAAAAGGCTCCTGAGACTCCTACAGTGGGCTAGGCCTGATAGCCGGTCACGTGGAGGGCCGGGTATGGGTCTGACACTCCCTGGGTGTAGTGGTGTGACCCGTATGGGGCACCATGCACTTTGAGTAGAATTAGGGTGAGTAAGTCGGGTACGGATGCGGGGGTCGCTGATGCGGCACGTATTCTCTAGCTCACCCACGACACCACCGGGTGATCCCGGAAGGGGCGCCCCCAGGCACCTCATCGGACCTGGTGTCATGAACCCGGAGTAGACTCAAAGGGTGATCCCTAGAGTCTACGTCTCGAAGGCTATAGCGGCCATAAGCGTGATTCGACCCATCCGCAAAGTGTGCATGGGGAGGGGCGGATGGAGTGGACAACCCTAGCCGATGTTCTATGCCGCCCAACGCCATGCCAAGATTCGGTCCGCCGATCTCCCGAGACCTGGGTGATCGGGCCGCTCCCCACTAGAGTCTGAGCCGGGGTAGAACCTGGGTTTTGGGTGTTTTCTTAGTCTTAGATGCATATTCTTGCCGTTGGTATTTGGATGGATGTGCCACCCTTCGAGGTGGTTATTTATATGTGATTTATGCTGTGTGCTAACCCTTGTATTCATGCTTCCGCGACGTAGGCCCATCATCCGGCGTGGGCGAATGACCCGTTCCTTGTCCTTCACCTGAGCGTCTCTACGTAGACGGCCCGGGTTAGATGGAGGGCCCTGCTCCTGGCGCGATGGTCGCCATGGGAGGGGAAAGTCCCCGTATGTATACGGCCGGGGGTCGTATATATTCAGGGAGTGTCACAGAGCATGTACTCTGAGGTGGGATATCCCGAATCCGCTATGATGTACGGTAACACCCTTCTACCATGCAAGCGCCTCGAAGGACCACTCAAGATACGTCTCCTAGACAATTTGGCATATAAAGGAGACTTGTAGAAGTGACTCGTGTCATGAGCACCTCCGGGAGCATCACAGCAAACGTCCCAAAAAATCAAATTAGGATCACAAACTGCTTGCAACAATATCGAAAAGAAATCATGCCTGCACCAATAATCAGCCACGCCAAATTTCCTTTCAGGAGCAACTCTGAAGGGAATGTGCGTGCCATCTATAGCTCCAGCAACCTGGGGCACACCAGATATAGCCTCAAAGGCCTGCATAATTTCTCTAAGCCTCTCACCAGTGGGAGTCATTATGAACATGGGCCTGAGCTGTGTTGAGATAATGCTGACAACAATTCCTGTGTACTTGTGTACTGTGCTAGCACCCAATCCAAATTGCTCTGCACAAATAAAGCATTTTTATTGTGTGCAAGCCTAAAGAGTACTACTGCAACTGCTTTAATCTTCTCTATTGGCTCCCTGACCATAGTTTGAAGATCTGCTTGTGGAATATGTGGAATAACGAATTGCAGTAACTTCTCAAACGAATGTGCACCCATCCTATAAAACGAACGGAATTTATACTCACCACAAATGCCGGATTCCAGCCACAATGTGCTGCTCATCTCGTTCCAAAATGTGATCTGCCTCGGATAGATCCAATACTCTCGTGGTTTATTTCTTGGTTGAAGCATCAGCAGCAGTAGAAAGTGAATGCAAAGATTCATGATGAGTTCAAAAACTTCTTCAAAATCAGAGATATTGTGCAAAGAATCCATTTCGTCTTCATCATCGGACGATGATAGTATGGCAGCATGAGAGAGCACGCAATCCATACTATGGGAAAAGGAACTACGCAATCCAGACACCTGCTAGTTCAGGCTTAAATCTTGGCTGCTAGCATTCCAATCTCAAAGATAAGAAATCGATGATGTCAAGAACAAGAAATCTCCGCATAAACATAATTGGCTGTGGTCGATAATTGGCTCCAACAGGGGCGTGAGAGCCATGCTATGGAAAAGGGAACGTGAGAGCGTGGTCGATTTTCTTGAGCGTGGTCGATTTAACGTGAGAGCTGCTTTTTCGAAAAACAGCCCGTTAAAAAAATGCCAGAAATGCTGGCGCTGATCCCTAAGCGCATGTGAACATACCAGCAGCCTGCTGCACCGCCACAAAATTTCCGCCAAAATAATTTTGCCGTTGCCGGCCTCATGTGAATCCAGCATTTAATGGCCCATTCACATGATGGGTATTTTTGGCAGCAGCGTCGACGTCGCGGAAACTTGCCTCACCGCGCTTCGAAAAATTGTGACGCCACGCGTGCTGCTGCACGCGGGCCAGCTGCTACAGGTGGCTGCAAAGGGGCTCTTGCTGCTGCGCCGCCATGTACGAGAGGACTTCATATTCACATGAGAGATCACGGCAACAGCATCGGCTGTGGATTTCGGAACTTCTTCTTCTCACCATTTCGGTTTCATAGCAGTCGATCCAAATCCTTTTGTCTTCATTCCAACCCAAGGATTTTTGCAGCCTTTAGACAAACCGAACCTGTGATGCAGAGCAAGCTTTCAGACAAACTGGAATCTGTGATCCCGATAATTCCTAATCTCTGATCCATTCCAAATCCCCAATCCGAATTTCTGATCCCTGATCTCTGATCTGCCTGTCCATCCACATTCCCAATCCGAATCTTTCATCCAAATCTTTCATCCAAATCTTTGAGCAGGCATACGAATCTTTCATCCCAAATTGTTGATCCCGAGTCCGGCAATCCATCTGATATGGATTTGAATTCCGTCCCCATTGATCTCGAAGAAGAGGATGACATTGAGATTGTGCCCTCCACGCAGCTCCCTACTGTTGACGATGAAGAATCTTCAGAAACTGAAGAAGCAGACGAAGATGGTATTGAGAACGAGGACACTTCTCAGTCCGTCAATGCAGCAGGAAAGCAGAAACTATGGCCTCCAAATGCCATAGAAATTCTTGTGGAGGAGTACTGTGATGTCAAACTCAATAAGCTGAACGGTGGTTCAGGAAGAAATATTACATTGCAATTGCTGAGAGATTGAACGCCGAGCTGCAAATGGTGTACTCGCATAAACAGGTAAAGAATAAGATTGAGGGTTTGATTAAAAAATATAAGTCTGAGAAGCAAAAGAAATCTAGGACCGGTTCAATTCGAAGTAATTGGCAATTTTTCGATCAATTTGATGTTTTGCTTGGGGAATCTTCCAAAGTTGTTGGTTTGCCAGGGGGTTCCACAGAGGCTGGCTTTAAGCCTTGCACAAAGCGTAAGCTTAGTCAGGCAGCTAGTTCTGGATCAATTGCTACAAAGGCTAGTTCTTGCTCAGTGGCTACAAAAGATAGTATTGTTAAAAGAAAAAAGTTTTGTGGAAGTAATACTGTCACTGATCCAGATGCTCCAAGGCCAGAGTATACAGTTGTAACACCCAAATCCACCAACTCAGTTCCTGTGCCAGTGCCAACAGAAGATGCTGATGCACGAGATGATGAGATCTCATCACCAACAGAAAAGGAATTGAAAATCACATCTTCTGGTTTGCGAGGGAAGAAGGAAGGTACCAAATCTGCTGCAATTATCCTTGCTGAGGCCATGCGTGATGTTACAAACGTTCACAAGGAATTGAAGTTAATGGAGTTGAAACAACGCGCTGAGGCTGAGGACAAAAGAGCAGAGGCTAGGAAAGAGGCAGAAGCTAGACGTTGCAATTCGAAGGCAAGAACTTCTGGCACTAGAGGCTACGAAACGGAAAGAGGAGTTGCAATTGCAACTAACCCAGATGAAGATGCAGTTGCAGATCCAGCTTCAAGGACGCCCAGCCAGTATATTTGATGTCCCAGGCTGCATGACGGTGGTTTTCCTAGTACTCAAACATCCCAAGGTCATCCATTTTGATTTTTTTGTTTATCTTTTTTGAGTTTATGTCTTAAGCAATGTAATGGCCCACTCACATGATGGGTATTTTTGGCAGCAGCGTCGACGTCGCGAAAACTTGCCTCACCGCGCTTCAAAAAATTGTGACGCCACGCGTGCTGCTGCACGCGGGCCAGCTGCTACAGGTGGCGGCAAAGGGGCCTTGCTGTTGCGCCGCCATGTATGAGAGGACTTCATATTCACATGAGAGATCACGGCAACGGCATCGGCTGCGAATTTCGGAACTTCTTCTTCTCACCATTTCGGTTTCATAGCAGTCGATCCAAATCCTTTTGTCTTCAGTCCAACCCAAGGATTTTTGCAGCCTTTAGACAAACCGAACCTGTGATGCAGAGCAAGCTTTCAGAGAAACCAGAATTGTGATCCCGATAATTCCTAATCTCTGATCCATTCCAAATCCCCAATCCGAATTTCTGATCCCTGATCTCTGATCTGCCCGTCCATCCACATTCCCAATCCGAATCTTTCATCCAAATCTTTCATCCAAATCTTTGAGCAGGCATACGAATCTTTCATCCCAAATTGTTGATCCCGAGTCCAGCAATCCATCTGATATGGATTTGAATTCCGTCCCCATTGATCTCGAAGAAGAGGATGACATTGAGATTGTCCCCTCCACGCAGCTCCCTACTGTTGACGATGAAGAATCTTCAGAAACTGAAGAAGCAGACGAAGATGGTATTGAGAACGAGGACACTTCTCAGTCCGTCAATGCAGCAGGAAAGCAGAAACTATGGCCTCCAAATGCCATAGAAGTTCTTGTGGAGGAGTACTGTGATGTCAAACTCAATAAGCTGAACGGTGGAAATTTCAGGAAGAAAGATTACATTGCAATTGCTGAGAGATTGAACGCCGAGCTGCAAATGGTGTACTCGCATAAACAGGTAAAGAATAAGATTGAGGGTTTGATTAAGAAATATAAGTCTGAGAAGCAAAAGAAATCTAGGACCGGTTCAATTCCAAGTAATTGGCAATTTTTCGATCAATTTGATGTTTTGCTTGGGGAATCTTCCAAAGTTGTTGGTTTTCCAGGGGGTTCCACAGAGGCTGGCTTTAAGCCTTGCACAAAGCGTAAGCTTAGTCAGGCAGCTAGTTCTGGATCAATTGTTACAAAGGCTAGTTCTTGCTCAGTGGCTACAAAAGATAGTATTGTTAAAAGAAAAAAGTTTTGTGGAAGTATCATCACACCGATCCGGATGCTCCAAGGCCGAGTATACAGCTTGTAACACCCAAATCCACCAACTCGGTTCGCGTGCCGATTGCCAGCGAAGATGCCGATGCACAGATGATGAGATCTCATCACCAACGTAAAAGGAATTGAAAATCACATCTTCCGGGTTTGCGAGGGAAGAAAACCGAAAGCACGGCGCGGCCGAGGAAGGTACCAAATCTGCTGCAATTATCCTTGCTGAGGCCATGCGTGATGTTACAAACATTCACAAGGAATTGAAGTTAATGGAGTTGAAACAATGCGCTGAGGCTGAGGACAGAAGAGCAGAGGCTAGGAAAGAGGCAGAAGCTAGACGTGAAGATGCAATTCGAAGGCAAGAACTTCTGGCACTAGAGGCTACGAAACGGAAAGAGGAGTTGCAATTGCAACTAACCCAGATGAAGATGCAGTTGCAGATCCAGCTTCAAGGACGCCCAGCCAGTATATTTGATCTCCCAGGCTCGGATATGCATGACGGTGGTTTTCCTAGTACTCAAACATCCCAAGGTCATCCATTTTGATTTTTTTTGTTTATTGCATGACGGTGGTTTTCCTAGTACTCAAACATCCCAAGGTCATCCATTTTGATTTTTTTGTTTATCTTTTTTGAGTTTATGTCTTAAGTGATGGTGGTATCATTTTAATATAATATAAGTTTATGAGTTTCTTTGATTTCAATGCAATGCAATCTAAAGAATGCAATGTAATGGCCCATTCACATGATGGGTATTTTTGGCAGCAGCGTCGACGTCGCGGAAACTTGCCTCACGGCCGAAAAATTTAGACGCCGCAGCGTCTTTTTGCCGCGACGCTGGCCACCGCTACGGTGGTCGCAAAGTGGCCCTTGCTGCTGCGCCGCCATGTACGAGAGGACTTCATATTCACATGAGAGATCACGGCAACGGCATCGGCTGCGGATTTCGGAACTTCTTCTTCTCACCATTTCGGTTTCATAGCAGTCGATCCAAATCCTTTTGTCTTCAGTCCAACCCAAGGATTTTTGCAGCCTTTAGACAAACCGAACCTGTGATGCAGAGCAAGCTTTCAGACAAACCGGAATCTGTGATCCCGATAATTCCTAATCTCTGATCCATTCCAAATCCCCAATCCGAATTTCTGATCCCTGATCTCTGATCTGCCCGTCCATCCTCATTCCCAATCCGAATCTTTCATCCAAATCTTTGAGCAGGCATACGAATCTTTCATCCCAAATTGTTGATCCCGAGTCCGGCAATCCATCTGATATGGATTTGAATTCCGTCCCCATTGATCTTGAAGAAGAGGATGACATTGACATTGTGCCCTCCACGCAGCTCCCTACTGTTGACGAAGAAGAATCTTCAGAAACTGAAGAAGCAGACGAAGATGATATTGAGAACGAGGACGCTTCTCAGTCCGTCAATGCAGCAGGAAAGCAGAAACTATGGCCTCCAAATGCCATAGAAATTCTTGTGGAGGAGTACTGTGATGTCAAACTCAATAAGCTGAACGGTGGAAATTTCAGGAAGAAAGATTACATTGCAATTGCTGAGAGATTGAACGCCGAGCTGCAAATGGTGTACTCGCATAAATAGGTAAAAGAATAAGATTGAGGGTTTGATTAAGAAATATAAGTCTGAGAAGCAAAAGAAATCTAGGACCGGTTCAATTCCAAGTAATTGGCAATTTTTCGATCAATTTGATGGTTTGCCAGGGGGTTCCACAGAGGCTGGCTTTAAGCCTTGCACAAAGCGTAAGCTTAGTCAGGCAGCTAGTTCTGGATCAATTGCTACAAAGGCTAGTTCTTGCTCAGTGGCTACAAAAGATAGTATTGTTAAAAGAAAAAAGTTTTGTGGAAATAATACTGTCACTGATCCAGATGCTCCAAGGCCAGAGTATACAGTTGTAACACCCAAATCCACTAACTCAGTTCCTGTGCCAGTGCCAACAGAAGATGCTGATGCACGAGATGATGAGATCTCATCACCAACAGAAAAGGAATTGAAAATCACATCTTCTGGTTTGCGAGGGAAGAAAACCAGAGCACGGCGTACTGAGGAAGGTACCAAATCTGCTGCAATTATCCTTGCTGAGGCCATGCGTGATGTTACAAACATTCACAAGGAATTGAAGTTAATGGAGTTGAAACAACGCGCTGAGGCTGAGGACAGAAGAGCAGAGGCTAGGAAAGAGGCAGAAGCTAGACGTGAAGATGCAATTCGAAGGCAAGAACTTCTGGCACTAGAGGCTACGAAACGGAAAGAGGAGTTGCAATTGCAACTAACCCAGATGAAGATGCAGTTGCAGATCCAGCTTCAAGGACGCCCAACCAGTATATTTGATCTCCCAGGCTCGGATATGCATGACGGTGGTTTTCCTAGTACTCAAACATCCCAAGGTCATCCATTTTGATTTTTTTGTTTATCTTTTTTGAGTTTATGTCTTAAGTGATGGTGGTATCATTTTAATATAATATAAGTTTGTGAGTTTCTTTGATTTCAATGCAATGCAATCTAAAGAATGCAATGTAAGGTTCTTTAATGTAAATAATGTAATGTAAAGAATGCAATATACGATTCTTTAATGTAATGTAAGATTCTTTAATGTAAAAGATTGTGATGTTAAGAATGCAATGTAATGTAATTCTTTAAGAATGTAAGATTTGGTTTACAAATCATGTAAACGTACAATTCAAATAGGTAAACTCACAAACATAACTAAATATCCAAACTCAAGACTCATATTGTCAATTACATAAACTCAAATTTCTTTCAAATGTAAAGTTTAAACATTTACAATTCATAAACGATTTTTTTCTTTCATGTACTCAAAAACAGTGTCCCTTAGCAATTTGCCATCTCGTCTGCGCGCAGTCTCCCCTTGATTTAGTGGCTCATCACCATACAAAATCACATGACCATCATAAAATTCATCCTCATTGTCCATCTGAAGGTAGTTGTGCAGTACACAACAGGCAATGACCACTTTAGGAGCATGGGGCATTCGAACAGGTAAGTCTTTCAATATGGTCCATCGTCCTTTTAACAAAGCAAAAGCATTCTCTATAACAACTCTAGCCTGAGACAAATGCTTAGAAAAGACTATCTAATCCCAGGGATCACTTCTTTTCTTCTTCTTTACAACGAGCATGTACTCTGAGGTGGGATATCCCGAATCCGCTATGATGTACGGTAACACCCTTCTACCATGCAAGCGCCTCGAAGGACCACTCAAGATACGTCTCCTAGACAATTTGGCATATAAAGAAGACTTGTAGAAGTGACTCGTGTCATGAGCACCTCCGGGAGCATCACAGCAAACGTCACAAACTGCTTGCAACAATATCGAAAAGAAATCATGCCTGCACCAATAATCAGCCACGCCAAATTTCCTTTCAGGAGCAACTCTGAAGGGAATGTGCGTGCTATCTATAGCTCCAGCAACCTGGGGCACACCAGATATAGCCTCAAAGGCCTGCATAATTTCTCTAAGCCTCTCACCAATGGGAGTCATTATGAACATGGGCCTGAGCTGTGTTGAGATAATGCTGACAACAATTCCTGTGTACTTGTGTACTGTGCTAGCACCCATCCAAATTGCTATGCACAAATAAAGCATTTTTGATTGTGTGCAAGCCTAAAGAGTACTACTGCAACTGCTTTAATCTTCACTATTGGCTCCCTGACCATAGTTTGAAGATCTGCTTGTGGAATAACGAATTGCAGTAACTTCTCAAACGAATGTGCACCCATCCTATAAAACGAACGGAATTTATACTCACCACAAATGCCGGATTCCAGCCACAATGTGCTGCTCACCTCGTTCCAAAATGTGATCTGCCTTGGATAGATCCAATACTCTCGTGGTTTATTTCTTGGTTGAAGCATCAGCAGCAGTAGAAAATGAATGCAAAGATTCATGATGAGTTCAAAAACTTCTTCAAAATCCGAGATATTGTGCAAAGAATCCATTTCGTCTTCATCATCGGACGATGATAGTATGGCAGCATGAGAGAGCACGCAATCCATGCTATGGGAAAAGGAACTATGCAATCCAGACACCTGCTAGTTCAGGCTTAAATCTTGGCTGCTAGCATTCAAATCTCAAGGATAAGAAATCGATGATGCCAAGAACAAGAAGTCTCCGCATAAACATAATTGGCTGTGGTCGATAATTGGCTCCAACAGGGGCGTGAGAACCATGCTATGGAAAAGGAAACGTGAGAGCGTGGTCGATTTTCTTGAGCGTGGTCGATTTAACGTGAGAGCTGCTTTTTCGAAAAACAGCCCGTTAAAAAAACGCCGGAAATGCTGGCGCTGATCCCTAAGTGCATGTGAACATACCAGCAGCCTGCTGCACTGCCACAAAATTTCCGCCAAAATAATTTTGCCGTTGCCGGCCTCATGTGAATCCAGCATAAACCGAGCGTAATACCAAACCTCTGGTCTTAATTGCCACTAATGGAATCTGAGCTCCTTCCGCATTTTGCAGCATCCTAAATCCGGGAAAAGTCAAATTTTAGGGTCTGAAATTTGATAATCCTAAATCCCGGGAAAACGCCAATTTTTAGGATCAGAAAATTGATAGGTAACTTGGTTAGCTAAAAAAAAAGGCTATCTTTCCCCTTCCCCTGCCTTCTGATGCGAAAATCTGATGATTTTGGAACGCTTAGAGCTAACCTCTTGGGCAATGGATCTAGCTTTTATATGGCGGGTGGTCCTAAAGACGGGAAAAAGGCAAAATTTTAGGGTTTGAAATTTGATAATCCTAAATCCGGCGAAAAAGCGAAATTTTAGGATCAGAAAATTGATAATTCAGTTAGCTCAAAGAAAAGCTATCTTTCCCCCTTGCCTTCTAATGATACGAAAATCTGAGGATTTTGGAATGCTTAGAGCTAACTTCTTGGGTGGTGGATCTAGCTTTTATGATGGGGGCTGGGTTTCAATGGTCGACTTCCTTGCTTAGGGTTTGTGGTAGAAAAGAAGAGGGATGTTTGCATTCCAGTAAATTAGAGAGAGCTTGGAGCTGGGGCGATCGCTGAAGTGACTTGGAGATTGGTTATGTTATCTAAAAAATTAGGTTTTAACCCCCACTTTAATTACCTTAAACCAAGGTTAACATAATGGCTCTTACGCACCACTGGTTACTTAATATTAGTCTAACGGATTCCATTAAGATTGAATACACACAAGGAATTGTTATGTTAATTTTTAACATAATATAATTCATTAAGATGCATGCGCACATAATTAGTTGTGTTATCTTTTAACATAACATAATTGGTTAAAAGCGCATTCACGTTAGACGTTACAATAGTACTCATAACAATCATAATGTTACATTCGAAATCTGAGTTTCAATACTTTTTCATCCATACTTTTTCAGTTGCAATACCAATTTACAATAGTTCAAAAAGAGGTGCAATATTAAAAAACAATAGTGAAATATAAACATGGAATATCCAAAAATAATATTCAAAGAGGGCACTATTCACCTAGTGCAAGGTAGCAGCCACTTTAGATTGCCGATAGCCCAAGTGGAATTAGCAATTCGAACATTCAAAATAGCTTGGTTGCTCAATCAGATACCACATGTTCCCCTGGATCTTTCAATTTTTTATTTTCTTTCTAAATACATGTTGAGATCGGACTCCTTTCTATTTTCTCTAAATTACATGCTGAGATCCGATAACCATTGCCCAAAAAAAGGCCTAGACTTTTCAATTTCAACTATGTCCATTGCATTCCAAAGAATCTAGATATTCCATTGCTTCTATCCATTGCTCCAACAACCTAGATTTGTCATGATATTACAATTCCAACAGCTCTTTGTCTGAGGTACATGCCAACAACAAAATGAAAGAAAAATTATAGCAATAAATAGGCAAAGAGAAATAACCAGGGATTCAAATAAACATCCCTCGATTCAGATATGTCCGAGATTTTTAGATATATTATGAGATAGATACGTTCGTTTATATGTAGCCGAGTAAATCTGCCAGAGAAAGATAATCAAGGATTCAAATAAACATGTGTAGCAAATCATATGCAGCTACAAACACTCCTCTACTTGATTATCATATAACTAGGTTTACTCATAATGTGCATGAGAATTTCAATGTGCATTGTCAAGCACTGATAGCATAATCCAGATGGTATGCTTTCTGCTATGTGCAGCACTGCACATATGCACCAATAGATAATGTATTAATTGAAGGGTAATGACCTGCTATTTTACAACATTCCATTTGGTATTTTCATTGTTCAGACCAACTGGAGTTCTTAGACCTTTGTCTTAGGTGGAAGGCATTTCCGAGGTGAAGGCATATTTCTTCTATGACATGATATAAATCAATGCTAATACTCCCTCCTGTTAAAACACAATCCAGCTGATCAAGAATAGATGGTAGCCAATGTCAATATGCATGTTATTCGGAGTAGCAGACATATTGGACTTTGAATTTATGGCATCCTCGAATTAATGGCATTGGCTCATGAACTCAGAGGAAGAAACTTTCTGGACATGATCAGGCTTAACATCCATTGAAAGTTATTGTTGTTGACCATGATTCGTGATGTATCACACACAAAAATATAGTAAATAGCAAAGGCCAATTCGGTCTGAAATGGAACTCCTGTGGAAATCATTTCCTCAAAAACTTGGTATACCAAGGCTAGAACTATGGTACATTCAATCATAAATAGTCTCAAGACCATACTTGTGAATATAAGCTTTGGAATTGAAGTGCATGATTGGTTTGCCTTCCAATGTCGTCTGTCTTAAAAGGCACATTAAAATAACACAATACCCTACCCAAGTGTTAACATCTGGATCAGCTGATGTCTTGACAATTTCAATGAAATGTTCAAGGGCATTAAGAACATTCTCGATATTCTATGGCATGATTACTGTTCCTCTTGCCATGGAGAATTTTTTGGTGAACCCATATTATTTACACCAAAAGATACTATTTACAAAGTATTGTAGCTCCTAATACAATCCAGCTTCTAATCTAAAGGAAAAAGAATATGCAACACATTGCCTGGTCAAATTAACATTGTTCGCAACACATGTTCCTGGTCAAATTGAGTTGTATATGTGCCAACTAAGTTACTTGGTCCAAGAATACTCCATGCATATTTGAATGCAACCATTTTACTATCCTACAGCCCTAAGCTAAAAATTCAATACCAAAGGAGCAGATCATAATGCAAATTTTCCATGATTTTTTTAATGAGGAGCTATGTGTTTCACTTTGCGCCAAACATTGATTTCTACATATGCACATCCATAAGAATCAACACGTTAGTCCACAATACTTAGAGATGTATTGTACGGTTTATATGTTTGATAAATCCTCACCCAAGCAATGTTGCAAGATTGAACGGGCTCGCCATTCCAAAAATCAATGCGGAGGCACATCTACCTCATGACGGAATTGTGGAGAAAAAAAAGGCAAGATGCTTCTGTTTATAGATGGGCCACAATGCGTTTGGAAATTTAGATATTATCTTTGGGATATAGGTGTCTACTAGACTTGGCTGTCTGGTGACTTCCTAATATGGACCTTAAACAAAAACATAACAGGTTTATCAAGGCAAGGAATTTGCAGGTTCTTTTGAGAAGGATATCAAAGGTAGAAAATTATTTATTAGCTGGCAAAAAGATCCTTATGATGGTGGGTCTGCTAGAAATTGCAATGTTGATATAGGATGCAACTGCCCTTTGAAGAAGGTTTTTTGGTAGTTTGGAGTTGATATATAGTATTGAAGGAGCATAATTAATATAAGAATGTACTTAACTACTTGTAAAACTACTTTTGCTTTTGTCAAGGTCTTTTGATAAGATAAGATGATAGTAAAGGAGATTGGCAAAGGACTATAGAGAAGCAGAAACACCATTAAACAATAGATTGATAAATCTAAATGAAGAAGAAAAAGAAAAGCATGAAATGCTGCTAGTGTGTACTCATCGAATGCAGTAGATAAATGCAGAGAAGAATAGAATACAAACACATTTGAAATGAACAGAAGATGAAGGGAGAAGAATGGAAGATTTTACCCCGCTGCAAAGATTCGACCGCGACCAGCTACGTTTTGTCTTCATCGCTATTAATAGCCTTAACTGTGCTCAATGCCTAGGGATAAATTTTCAATACATTTTGTTAAAAATCTTAACTTACTATTAGGGTTTAGCATAACCAAAACAAGTACTCAAAGTGACTAGATTAAAATTTAAAATAACCAACGATGTTAAACCTTAACACCTTTGATTTTAGCAGAATTCACTAGCGAGGCATTGCCCCTTTCAATGGTTTAATGTGCTATCCTTCTATATATATTATTATTAAAAAAAATTCTGGCTCCAAAAAGGCCATTTTGGAATTAGCTATATCTATTTTCCGGCATAAAATTAGTGTAATTTTTAGTTCTTGGAATTAGCGAGTTCTTAGAATAGTTTTTCTGGCAGCTTTAGAGCTAGAAGAACCCCAGGCTCCACCGTGTGCTTGCCCAGGCTCAGATTAGCGTCCCTTCGGCGGTCTCCTATGCCAGGCAGTGCACGTCTGGATTTGGGGTCTTTTCCTCTGTATTTTAGTTTTGATTTTATATAATATTTTTATTAATAACCTACATAATCTGTACGGAATAAATATAAATATTGTACAAAATATGTGTGAATGTTGTACGAAATGTGTATGAAAATTAAAAAAAAAAACAAAGATGGCCTAGGGATGTGCATGGATCCAAAAAAAAATTTGGCCTCTTTGGGGCCTAAGGGTGGTTCTATATAACACGAGTTCTATACTTAGAAAATGTTGCAATTGAAGTACATGGAAAATGGGTCATGGGTATGAAATAATATTACTCCAGTAAAGAACATGGGATACTGTATGTTGTAAAATACAACGAAGTGTAAATATCCCACATCTTGGTAGGTTGCCTTACAGCCTTAAATACCTTACCATGCACTCCTAGACCATTGAAATATGTTTAGAGTCGAAGGCAACCTTGTAGCAAGTAATAAAACGACCAAATAAAAGAAAGCAATAATAATCATGAATACAAATTGACAAACAAATGTGTAAATAATAATAAAATGTATACCAATATGCATAATAATATTTTTATATATTCAGGATACAAATTGGAATTATATTTCAAAACATCCTATAAGTAAGTTTGTCCATTAGCAGCAAGTTAGCTTATTACAACTTGCAACTTTGATCTCCTGTGGAATAACCCTTGCCTTGGCAAAACTTACTTCAAAGCTTTCTTCAGGTGGATGCACGTACGAAGAGGCTTGCAAATTATGCTTTGATAGGTATATCCTTATATTCTTCTTTGAAGGACTAAAATACAAGCAAAAGCAATGAGATTCTCATGATCATATAGACATATAGTACTGGACCTTGCTGCCTGCATGAACATAGTATCACAGCTTGCTACTCGAGCATAATAAGCTATATCTGTATGAATTGGAGATTTGCGAATTCTAGCTCTCATACAAACAAAGCTAATATACAAATTTACCGTGAAATGATTGTTGTATGTCTCTTATATGAAAATACCTATATGGCTGCAAAAGAAAGTAAGCAATGTGCCTTGCATGGTGTTTACTAAAGGAACTCAACATGCATGCATTGCATGGTATGCATGCACTGTGTGCATGCATTCTGTGCATGCCAAAACCATAGGTTGGGAGTGCAAACTAACAAGAAATACAACACGCGCTCTATAAATATTGTTGGCATACCCTCACACAAATACAACAATAGAATCATATGCGAATCATAGCAAAATGGATGAACCATTTTTTGTGATACTGGATACAAGAGACACGGGGATAAAAATGGCAAAAATGAAAGTGTGAAATTTTCAAAGCGAAGACTACATGGGTTTGGCAAAATGATAAGATGCAAATTTTTCAAAGAATCACAAAATGAAAAAATGGCTAGGGAGTTGGGTAATATGATAAAGGTTCCAAGAATAGGTGTATAGAGAAATAACTAGACGGTTTATATAAAACTTCAAGGCTATGATATGTGGCAAGGGGCGGGATCAAATGTAAGTTGGGGTATGGAAATAGAAAGGCAAAATGATGCAACTTGAGGTACCATAACAAAAGGTCTTCCAAACTCTACTTCCATTAACTTCCAAACTTCCACCAAGTATCTTCCAACCTTCAATCACCCAAATTTGAGTTCAATATCAATGTCCCCTATCAAGGTCTTCGATCTAGAAATTTAAGAACTCAAATAGAAACAAAGTTCAGTATGTTGCCCAGTGGGGGCAACATCTCGCCAAACGAGGAAAATGGCACCCCCTCAGCCATAAACATGCTAATGTAGTGCCAAGAAAAATGTCTTGCCTTGGACTACATTTTTGGATGGATGTATAATTCAACCAACTCCAACTCTATCAATAAGCATTTTCCAAATAGAAGAATGCTCAAAGCATATAATAATAGCAAAAAGAATGGCAAAGAACGAGCTACAATCCAACAACCTGCTCAAATATGACTGCACTAGCATACCAATATGGCAAATCTGAGGTTTTGCTAAACTGACATATCCCAGCTAACTTATTGATCTCAAATGATGCAAACAAGCATGTATGAGCATCTTTGGCTGCTGTATAATGAGATAAAATGCTGCTCATGTCCAATATTCCTTCATCTATCATATAGTCATGCTCAAATTTGCTCCTCTTTAACACTTCCATGCTCAAACATGCAAGGAAGTAGTTTTCTTTGATTCTCAGACTTCTTTGGACTGTTACAAAGCTGAAACTCAGGTTTGAACCTTTCTATGCACACTTCATTCATCAAATCATTAAAAATTACTACCTCGCAATTTCGTACCAAATTACAAAGAAAGCAAACTTCTCCATTGAGGTATGTAAAGATCATGCTCACCTCTATTTTCAGCTGGTATACATATTTCAAATCTAGAATTTTCATAAAAAGGCTGCTATCATGACTATCACTAAATTCAAGAGCACGTAACATATCTTGAGAGTGCTCAAATGCCAAAGTGTCAATGCCTTCCATTTCGAATTCACATAATAATAGTTCATCATCATCCAAACATGCTTCACATGTATGAAAAGTCTCAAACTCAGGGCTGCTCATGCATCTCGTTCTCATGACAATGCTCAAACTCATCAATTTTACATAAAAGAACATGCTCATACTCTTCAACCATGTGAGATGTGATTAGATTTACCTCATTGAACTTCAAACTTGCTGATAAAGGCACATTCTCTAAGGTTTCATGGCTGGCCTCATGTGTTTCATAGACAAACATTCAAATTTTGGCTGATTTCATGTGAATCATCTTCAAAGCATTCAAGTTTTGAACTATTATAACAGTTAACATGCTCTAACTACTGCAAGCCATATTTTCACGTGCAAGAACATGATAATATTCCTCAAGTAATAGTAGAAATATGCTTATTTACCTCCTCAAGCTTCAAACTTGCTGCTGGAACTTCATTTTCAGATTTTGCATGGTCAAGAACATAATTTGGAATGTTACACCTTTCAACCAGATACTTTAGAAGATAAGGTACGTCAACAGACTTTTTAAAGGCTTCATAAATGGAATGAAAAGTACCTTTTGCTTGGAGCTTCGTCACCTCCATTGGCAGCAAGCCAGCTCTCCAACTGATCAATGTACAATCCAAGAGGGCATCCTTGACAGACCCCGATACTGCTCTTAAGTGGCTGGCTTGTTGGTTGCAACTGGTCTGAGCATGTCTTCTATAACCTGTACAGCGCATTCTCGTATCTTCTTGTAAACTAAAAATCATGGCGTGAGACCTCGCACAAAAACATAGATTACAAGTTTATCTTCTTGCACCTAATAATATATGAGCACACTCTGCTTTCCTTCTCTTCCATTCTCAAAGTATATAGTTGCTCAATCAACATCCAATTTGTAATAGCGCTAAACCTTTCAACAAATGTATGGATCAAAATTGACCACTCAGTTGTTCCACAACCATAATTCTGCTCAAACAAGAACCATCCTTCAGCTTCACTTTTCATGCATCTCCAAAGGAGTACATATTTTTCCCCTTTCTTGTAATAGTATTTTTTAAATTATACCAATAAATTCTCTGGATCTTTTGAGCCATTAAAGATTGGTAAAGGAATACGAATATATACTTCAATATGACAAGGTGGACCTTGATTATGAAAAGCCATTCGAGTGATTTCTATCAGGTGAGAGAGCTCGATAGAACCTCCAAAATGTTGATCCAAAATCTGACACTTGGATCAACTCAGTGGATTCTACATGGTTAGAACCTCCAGATTGCTTAAGGCAATCAATCTTGGTACAAAATTTGCAAAAAATATCAATTAGTTTAGGATCTCTAAAATAGGGCAGTTGCACTCAGATCTAAATATCTCGAGCTATACTGATCTTTTTCAAATGATACTTGAAGGAACAATCAGAGAAAGTTGCGATGAGATGTGGGAAAAAATTTGTCTCAATTTGGATCTGGGATGATTGAGAAAATCGGGTTCAAATATGGTAGAAAATTTGGCGAGTGCACTTCACTGAGACAAAAAGAGGTCTTCACACTCAAATAATGATATCTCGAGTTTTACTGAACATTTTTCGCTGAATTTTGAAATGTATATTAGAATAAGAATAAGAATAAGAATGATTTTTTATCATCTACTAAAACCAATCGGCCTATGGGACCCAAAAGCGCAGCAAACTTATTACTGTACGGGTTAAAAAAAACCCGCCCCGAAGGGTTTTCGAGAGAAAAACCGTGGCAGTAATAAGAATGCTGTCAAACTGTACAAATATACATCATCATGAAATAAATGCATATCCTAATATATATGTAATTTTAGTGGTGGCTTCCAGAAGGTTCTATTATATATAAGCCGCCAGATCCCGGCCGTCCATTCGCTGCCACGCGATCTCAGCAGTCGGATATGGTGGCTTCCAGAAGGTTCTTGGCGGAGATATAGTAGCTTCCAGAATGTCTTGAAAATTCTAGAAGATGGCAAGAAATTGTAGAACATTCTTGGATGTTCTAACTACTGGTATATATCCGGTGATCAGGGGTTGCAATTGTTTTGGAATTCTGGTTGCTCCTTCGGCGGGCGGACTGCTTATGCATGCTCGCTATGCTGTCTGGGTTCATTTATGGCGCCAATTTGTTATCACTGGAGCCCACTGGAGCACTTATGGTTTACATTTTCGATTCCTATTATTCCGCCGCATCTCTATTCTCTTTCGAGCTCTCGAGCAATGACAGATGTGTTCGCCATATTTCTGGTTTTGTGTTCGCCACGGCGCCAGAGGTTATCTGCTTTGTTGCGCTCATATTTCTGGTTTAATCTACTGGCAGAAACCGGATATGGCAGAGATTTTGGCTAGGGCACAAGATCCGATTTTCTCAGAGCAAATCCTTCTCTTTTTTTCTCTGGTTTTATTTTTTGTTCTACAGGTTAAAGATTCAGGTGGATTGGGGTTTTCGGCAGAGAAGACCTATCTTGGCTATGGCAGTGCCAAATCGGCAGGATTATGGCCGATTTCATCCCTCCATAACTCTGTTTTCTTTTTATTTCGCAGGTTAAACTTCAACCCAGTCGTTTTTTAGCCCAGAGCAGGCCGATTTGATATGCTTGGAGGATTCTGGCTTCAAGCAGTGGCAGATGAAAGGATGAATGAGGCTAATGGCAGAAAGAAGGTAAACGATGGCGGCTGTTGGATATGATCTTTCTTTCTTTTTTCTCTCTTGCATATACGGCGATGGCGACGGCGTCCGGAATCTGCTGCAATATCCATCTTCCTCTTTTCTTTAATCTCTGCAGGTTCCGATGAAGGCAGCTAATAGGGTAGGTTCTAATTTTGTCTGCAACCTGGCAAGAAAATGGCAAAGCTTTTGCAGAGGGATTGGCTTCGGACTTTGTCTTGCAGGTCCGCCTGTATTTAGGCTTCGATCCTTCTTTGTCTTCCATGTCTATAGCATATTAGAGCATAATAGATTCTTTGTCTTCCAGATTCTAAGCTTGTGTTCGGCAGATTCTTGGCCTTGACTGAGAGCTCTATGCCCATATTTTGAGGAAGAAATGCAAAGTTTGACGGCCAGAGCGCTGTTTTAATATGTCTGTGTGTGGGGACAGAGGCTAACATTATTAGGTGTTTTGTTTTGTTCAGGTAGGCAACCCAGCAATTGGCGAAAGGCCAAAGGAGCTCCTTTCTTTCCAAAATTTTCCAGGCGGCCAAGTCTAGCCATACACGGACAAGGCAAGCATCCACTTGCCACTTCATAAGCTATGTGAAGCTTCCATAGTGTCTGTAGCTATATTATCTTCCATACCTTGCTCTGAACCTCCTTGCATGTTGCCAAGAGAAATAAACTTCTTGATGCCTTGATCTTTCTTAGCAGCAAGAGCAACCAGGTTGTATTTGCTCACACCCAGAGGCCTTACATAACGAATTGAGCGGGATCCCAGCTTTCTTGACAAGTTCAAGCATCTGTCCACGGTTAAGTGGCTTGTTGGAGGTCATGGAATGGCAGAATAGAATCGCTGCCACAGACTTGTGTGGCTTGGCGAAATGGGCGCAGGCAGGCCTGTGTCTTCTTGTTGTCATGAAATGCGGCAATGAGAGCCCTTCTTGAAGATTTTTTTATGCCACTGTGGCCATGCTATGGCAGATGCATATTTGGCGGTTCCAGCATAGTGCATTTCGAGAATCAATCCTCCAGTTTCCTGGGAAGCCTAGTCGGCTATGGCATCGCTTTTTGGCTTCAACTAGATTTAGCTGTGGCTTTTTCTGTTTACAGAGACTGGCTCTATAACATCATCTGCTACATTATGATGGCAACAGAAGAGCTCTTTTACCAACTCATGTAAATTAGAGCCATTTGCTTAGAAAATTGTTTTCCAAAGGCAGTTTGGAGTTGTTCATATTCAACAAGCAAGCTTGCATCAAGCAAGCTTTCATTGGCAAGAAGTTTAAATTTGTTGCAAGTTGTATTTGTTAATCTTTCATTAGTAAGAAGTTTAGGCCTATCCCTACTCAACCACACTATAAATTGTCCTTCTCTCTATAGCTTACGATGGCGTTTAGGTCCCAAGATCTCCCTCGAACCAGTCTTGCATAACAATACAGATAATTTAATTCTCTCTTGAATGGAAAAAAAGGGATTGGGCTATAAGAACCTTTCAACTTCAGCTCGCAAAGATTCCAATTGTACTAAAGACATTAGCAAAGTATGTTGATAGTCTTATTGGCACCCGTTATGCAGTTGACTATAATATACAACTAAGGAGAAGCAAAAAATAGAATTTTAATTTGCACAACTTTATATTAGACACTAGCCCCTTCAACATTTCGAATAAAGATAGCAATTCTAGTTTTGCATAACATGCATGCTCATATCCAAAGTTCGACCGAGGCTAAAAGGTTAACCTAGGTGAAATCAATTGGGCGTCAAAGCCATCAAATTGGACCTCTGAACCCAGTTTCATTCCATGAATCTTAAAATCAATCTCTGACCTTTGTTCTGTTTGATGATTCTCCAAATTTTGCGTGGCAATTTCCAAATTTGGTCTGATAATAGCCAAATCAGGCGAGCTTT
This sequence comes from Isoetes taiwanensis, assembly GCA_021234155.1. Classification (NCBI taxonomy): domain Eukaryota; kingdom Viridiplantae; phylum Streptophyta; class Lycopodiopsida; order Isoetales; family Isoetaceae; genus Isoetes; species Isoetes taiwanensis. The sequence continues at coordinate 13,541,319 of JAJEKV010000018.1, forward strand.
GCCTTGCTCGCTGCCTCCAATCATCGGCAAATCATTTTTGGTGTCTCCAAACACCTGCACAAGGACTAAATAACCTACAAACTTGTGCGCTTAGTCAAAGCGGTCAAAGAAAGCTTATTGGAACTTGCTTGAGAATACATCCAACCTAAATTTAACTATGTGCACCATGAAATTAAAATTTGAGTGGGAACATACTCAAAGTTGACTAATTTCACAAAAAAAAAACGTGGTCTCTCACAAGCTCTACACTATAGAAGTTCTATTTTTGAGGAATCCAAGGAATATCCAAGCAAGTTTAGTGAATCTAGGCAAATTTTGACAAAAGCTCCAGCAATTGTGCAAAATTTCTAAGAGAACCTTCCAAAAGAATCTTTCTAGAATCCTAAGGAATCTAAGGGAAGCTTCGTGGAATCTTAAAGAATCTAGGAGAAAATCTATAGAATCTTAAGAGAATGTTAGTTTTTGGAATCTATAGCAATCTTTTTGCAATCTTGAGGAAATCTAGTTTATGGAATCTTAAATAGTCTTAGAGAATCTTAATGGGATCTAGGAGAATCTTGTAGCAAATTTCTCTGAAACCCATTCTTAGACAACATATGTACACGACACTCAAATAAGCATATACTATAACAATTCCATCAAGAGGAATTAAAAATGCCATCAAATCCGTATGAAGGAGCATATACAAGCTTATTTAAATATCGAGACAAAAGCGTAGCAAAAATTATGTTTGGCATCTAGCTATCAGTACTTTGTGACCCTAGGCCTAGAATCCAAGGCAATCTCATAAAATCTAGGGGAATCTAACGAAATCTCATAAAATCAAAGAGAAGCTCAAGGAATCCAAAAGAATCTTCATAGAATCTAAGAGAATCCCATAAAACCTAAGGAAGTCTCATGAAATCTAAGGGTACACAAACAACATTACATGACACTTGGAAACATTAGATGTAATGGTTTGTGTTAGATTAAAAAATTTTTGGTCCCTTCAAGGCCTTGCCTAAAACAATATAGTCGTGAAGAGCACAAACCATGTCCTTTGCCATGGCACCTATGTTGTCGTATATTTAAAGAATGCCATCTTGGTCATATGTTGTGGGGACTGGGCACTTCAACTTGAAAATAAGCACAACTTTTACAAGAACTCACAAGAAATAGACATGGGAGTATTCTTGTCCAAGAGTAGAGGGCCTCCCAAAATGTACACTAAATTTTTAAGGAGGGGGGCAAAAAGGTACCCAAAACTCACCTTCAAGATTAACGGGGGGGGAAGGCCCACCCCTAAAACTTGGAAAAGGGGGAGGGGGTACCTAGAAAGAGGTCATGTGGCCGCCGTGTAAAACTTGGAAAAGGGGGGAGGGGTACCTAGAAAGAGGTCATGTGGCTGCCATGTCTACTGCCTCCGTGCAACCCAAAAATTTAAACCTAGACCTAGGGCCTAAATTTCGAGTCATCACCCCAAAATTTAGACCTAGTCCTGGGGCCTAAATTTCAAGGTGTCACCACTGCCTTGGCAACCCCCAAAATTAATTTAGACTTGAGTGCGGGAGGGACAGTGTCTATCTCTTAAATGTCAAATGTTTGCATTTCGGGCAATCCAAAAGAAAAAAAAAAGCTCAGTCATTTTACTTTTCTAATTACACTAATTCAAAGGAGAGTGCTGTTCCTCTTGTTTCACGTGCCATTTTGATATTAAGAATGCTTTCATATGTCTGCTAATTCAAGGTTTCCTTTCTATAAAGCTTCATATATATGCCACTTTGAAACTAAAAGGGAAAAACGGTACTCTAAACAATGCAAACTTTTACTTTGCCCTATATTACTATCTCTGAGAGATGCACATTTGCTAAAAAAGAAGAGAATGCTTCCACAAGTTAATTGCGTTGCATTCGGGTTTCCATGATATTTATACTTTTCTGAACTGGCTCGTTTTCCCCATTTCCGTAAAAACGTTGGATCCACACTTGTATTTATCTTTGCCTCGTGATTCCACCTTCAAATCTTCTCGTTAAGAACTTAACATCCCGCAACAAAGACAAGAATCGGCGCAAGGAAGATGATATGCTTCTATGAATCTACTCGATTTTGCCATATATTACCGTTTTCTTGGCAAGATCTTGACAACCAAAGTGAAGTTCTCTTGAAATTTGCATGTTCCAAATGTAACAAAGATAAGCCCCCGCCAAATTCGCACCACTCGCGTTGCCAATCTTTTTTATCATTGAGGTCCCGCACAAAACCCCTCACAAAATTATCTAAGAAACTACAATTTCACCTAATAACGATCTTCAATTCTATAAAACTAATGAACCATTCTTCAATACTTGATGATGTGTCGCCCGCAAGCATAAAATCTTCTACTGGTTTGCATTTTATATAAACTAGCTCGAGAGATCTAGATCAAAATATTGAACCCGTAAATCAATTTGATGGAGCAAATGCATCAAATTAAAAAAGAACATCCTAAAAAACGTAACAATCCAATAGAGAAAAGGATCTTATGGCAACATACGTGAGCATAATGTTTACTAGATTCGCTGGAGAAGAAGCTGTAGAACTGACAGCAACGATTATTGAAATGAGCAGATCGTCATGCAGGGCATCGAACCCACAAGCATTTTTCTTCATGGCAACATTTCTTGCAACTTTCCGAGGCCTTTTTGAGGCATCTTTAGTCCATCGATGCTTTCTCTTCTGATTGATGAGTCTGATAGAGGATCGTGGGCAGCCCGAGACAATATCCGCTTAGGTCGAACAGATCTCGGTTGCCTCCATTGATAGAGATAGAGAGGAGCACGCCAAAAAAGGACTTACGAAAAAATGCTTCAAAAATTTACCCTAGAAACTAAGACCTCGATTATGGTTATGGCCCTAATCCACACAACCCTAAAAAAACCCTAAAAATAATGGGAGGATATTCGCACCCACCACAAAAGAAGCCTCCACCACAGGATTTGCCCCCTTTTCTAAAATCAACGGCTAACAAAAGGGTGCACTCTAGAAATACTATTTAGTACACCTGGATGAATACGACCACCAAATCATATGAAAACCTTAGAGAAAACAGTACAAAAACAGGAAAAAAAACCCCCTGTTATAATGCTAGATATTTATGAGATTCTAAGGGAATCTTTATAAAATCTTTAGAAATCAACACTAGAGGAATCTTGAGGTAATCTTTGCAATCTTGAAAAATGCAGCGACAGCAGCTTGCATCGTAGGAACATGCACCGTAGGACGTGCTAAATTTCTTGTATATCACTAATATATATACACGTATTAGATGTGTGGTTTTGTCATCCCATGGGTCATGTTCATAGAGATTGATCCTAGCCGTCAAATGACAAAATCAAGGGTTGTTGTAATTCCACCTCATGTGATGCATGGATGGGCATGACGTGCACATGCATACATATGCACATACATGCATGGGCCATGCACCATGCATATGGGCCGTCGGATGGGGGAAGGTGAAATCTGGATCGTTCAAACTATAAGAGAGGAAGGTGACAAGAAATTCCTATGCATGTGGTTAGGTGGCATACATATGCATGCAAGCATTTATTGTAATCATGAGGTGTTAGTTGAGGTGGCATGTGCATTTATTTGCCACCATATCTTTATCTATATCTAATATATAGATTTGAGGTGGCATTGTAATTATGCATTTTTTGCCCCTATAGTATAAAAACCTTAATGTGAAACGTGGCAAGCTATATCTTGCTTTCTTTTCAAGTTTTCTTTCAAGCTTTAACCATGAGGACGAGCTTGATGTAACTACATGGCAACATTTTTTGCCTTTTATTATAGAAAAACCTTAATGTGAAACGTGGCAAGCTATATTTTGCTTTCTTTTCATGCTTTCTTTCAAACTTTAACCATGAGGATGAGCTTCATGTCATGTGAACTACATGGCAACCTTTTTGGTTTTCCTTCCAACATCTTTTTTTTTTTTTTCTAAACTAAGGGCGCCTAGAATCTTTGGAAAATCATTCCTCTCCTTCTTCTCTACGAAGTTCCAGCTTCGCACTGCATAAGCATCCGCTAAAACTCTTGCACTAGGGGAATCTTCATAGAGTCTAAGTGAATCTAGGAAAATCTACATAGAATCATGAAGAATCTAAGGAACCTTGGGATGATCTTTGGGAACATATGGGAACCTTATGAGAATCTTGAGGTATTCTTAATGAACCTTAGGGAATCTAAGGGGATATAGGGAATCTTAAGGGAATCTAAGGTTTCTTAAACAAATTCATGTGAATCCCTATAGAATAATGGGGAATCTTTGTAGGATCTTAGGAAACTTTGTAGAATTTTAGGGAATCTACGAGAAATGCATAGGGACTAGGGGTTCTATGGGAATTGAGAATCTTTCAGAATCTTGGGGAATCCAAGAGAATTTGCATAAAATATAGGGGAATCTTGATAGAATCTAAGTGAATCTAGGAGAATCTATATAGAATCTGAGGGAATCTAGAGGAATCTTGGGATAAGCTTTAGAAATCTAAGGGAATCTCAAAATAATCTTTATGAATCTTTATGAATCTAGAAGAATCTAAAGAAATCTTCATTAAGGCTTTGAGAATCAAAGCAGAATCTTGATTGAATCATGGTAAAATTTTGTATTGTGTCATCTTTTGCAGACCTTACATTTCACAACCACTTTATATCTATCTACTCTATATATGTTCTTATGTTTGTCGCGCTTATCCGACCGTCCGTTTGAGATCCGACGGCTCACGTGGCTTTGGGACGTATCCTACGGCCCAGATGGCTTGGGAGTTTATATATAATTCGTATAGACGCGATCCTACGGTCCAGGTTGATTTGATCCTGATCGTCGGTTTGAGATCCTACGGCTCACGTTGCTTTGGGACACATCCTACGGTGTACATGACTTTGGGAATTATATGTAATAGATCCTATGGCTCATGTTGCGTGAGATCTCGACCCTTGATCGAGTCCAGGATCCTACGGCCCAAGTTGAATGCTCATCCCTTAGGAAAAGGCTTTTAAAATTTTTATGTTGTGTGGGGGATTCGAACCCTGGCCATTGACCCCCCAACCCCCCATTCTAACCACTAGACCAAGCATTAATTCCATGAAGAATTTATGTTTCAAATATACTTAAGGGTAATGTTCCCATTAAGATAAAATATACTATAACATTCTAGCTAGTTCAGGAATGTTCTAGAATGTTCTGGAAGGCTCTAGAAAGTTTGAGAATCTTCTAGAACATAAGAGAATCTAGGGGGGATCTAAGAAAATTCTTCCTGAAAGTTCCAAATTGTTCTAATAAGTTTTAGAATGTTCTAGAATGTAGGGGAATCTACGGGAATGTAAGGAAATCTAGGGAAATACTTCCAAAAAATTCTAGAATATATTGAAAGTCTTAGAATGTTCTAAAAAGTTATAGAATGTAAAGAAACATGCACGTAGGAACATGCTAAAACTCGAACATGCACCGTAGGACGCATTATATATATATATATATATATATATATATATATATATATATATATATATATATATATATATATATATATATATATATATATATATATATATATATATATATATATATATATATATAGACTAGCCTAGACTAATTCTTGTAACTAGAAAAGACATCCAAATAGTCCCAGACTATTGGACTTATCTGACCCCCGAAGGGGAGGCTTTAGAGACAGATAGGAACAAAATTCTACTAGAAAATTTACCATAATTAAATTAAGGAACAACATCCCTATTTTTCTAAAAAATAATCAAAGACATTAAGAAACAATATTTATAAGCAAGAGGAATCATATTAACAAGTTTCTTTTTCATTCTAAATAGACAAATAAAATATTAGCAATGTTAACGCTAAGACCTAACCAGGTATACAAAGGAACCCATGAAGGTTTTTAGAAGAAGATATATTAAATGAAAACAATAATAACTCTAAATGTGCTTAAGATAAACCATGTTGAATGAGTAAATCTTGCTTAGAATCTTTTAACAGTTATAGATGTATAATCAGAACTATTGTGAAACAAAAAGGTACCTCACAAAACTATGTCGACCAGAATTTAATGAGATGCTTCCATTAACAAGTTATAATAGAAAGTAACAAAAGATGTGAGAGTATTATACCTGCTGCAACTTATAAGATGTACCAGAATTAAAATAACAATAAATATGGTTCCACAAGTAGAAATTAAATCCTTCAATACTTCACGCAAGCAAACATCCACATCCGAATGCACAGAGATGGGAGAAGAGTGTTTGGTTACCTGCAGTAGAACCAGAGCAAGTTAGCCTTAAAACAGGGTAAAATGCTAAGCTACTAGCAGGTAAGCAGTAAACACTCTTGGCATTTTCAGCCCTTTACCCACAGGTGATGTCTAAGTGAATAAGAAAAAACCAGATAAGCCAATTAAACTGGTTAGAATAAATAAACTAAGAAAATGAAATACTGCAGTATATATCACCATAAATAATCTACATCAGAAATTAAAGATAATTTGATAACCAACATATAAGATCTGGTGTGCTTAATCTAATTATCAGCATTATCAAGAACAAGCTTAGGTGATGTTTGTCAATTTGAGAATTCTGGCCCATCATCTGCAGTAGATCAGTCATTCAATTAATGTGCCCTGTCAACCTCCTTAGCTGAAGTAAACCTGCCGGACCTGTAGATAGGGAATTACGGTACCCCACTAGTTTATGGTAACTCATCTTTACTGATTGGTTCAGAATAATACTACCTTGTTAGATCATCTTATTTCATGTATTTAATCTAGGTTAATCTTTTCAAAAACATAGCTAGATCAATAATTCAGATTGAGCACATTGTAAGACTACTATTATAACTTGGTTCCATTAATCATGTTTTTAAACCTGGGCTCCACACAATCTGGATCTGGCCATCACTACGCCTGAGCTGCAAAGTCCTATAGTAATCTATTTTCTTAAATTGGAACATACTTCAGAGTCACAGCAGAAAACTTAAGAAGAGTAAAGTAAAGTAAAGTGATGGAGCGGAATCAGGCAGATAAGCTTAAAAGAAAAACCTTCTTCTAGTAGTTTCGAATCTAGTTAGTTATGCAATGCATAAATGTAAATAAATCTAAACCTGATTAAGTTGAGGTTCATCATCAGAGATGTCCTCCTCCTCTTCATTAATAGAATCAGCTACAATCTCGATGCTCTTATCTTCAGAAAATTCTTTGTTCTTGCCTGGAGCTCCTTTTGCCTTAGAGGCATTAGCACAATTCTGAAGGGCTGGTATGAACTTTGTGATGCCAACAGTAGAGCTATCCCTATTGGGATCAATGTTATGCATTCTGCATAATTCTAGAAGCTGTGCCTTAGTGGGTTGAGCACTAGGATGCTCTATCCCGGCCCTTCTGAGAGCTTCAATAAGCTTTCCCCTTGTATGACTTTTGTTCTGGGATCCTTCTGGCCGCCCAGCCATTCTACTGCTACCATAGTTTCTTAATAAGGCAAGTCCGAAATATATAGGGGAGACAATAATCTGTTTAAATCTATAAGCATACTTCGTAAACTCAATATCCCGTTTAAACTGATACTTAAAAGAACTCTAAATCATCATCTATGCCTTACAATTATACCTGAATCGATCAATGGCTAAGCAGGCCATGCATGTAACAGAACATCTGCCGAACTTCCAGCTAATTATCAAAGTCGAAATGCATTTTCCAGGTAGGATAGGTCTTATGTGGATTCTTCAACGACCCGGCAGCATTTTAGGGTTTGCCGCAGTTGCAAAAGCCCTCGAACTTTTTAGGGTAACAAATTAGGGATCTTAGAATTAATTCCAATATCTTCGATTAACTAAGCAAATAAATCTCTCAAGGTATGTATTTTATAAATTGCTTAACAAACATGGACTTGTGGTTAAATCCACTCCCCTGTTCCTAGTCCTGTTATATTTTTCAAATGTTCGTTTACTCTTGGTGTTTCCTATGGAAATTTTGCCAATAATCACTTAAAGTTCAGCATAAGCTATAAGCTCATAAAAATATTTGTACTCGAGATTATCAAAAAATCTCCAGATGTCAATATTTGTACTGGAAATTAACCAATTTTTAGATGTTAACTATCCTTACCATGAAGTTTAGTTAAACCATTTAACCTTTGTAAATAACAAAGGGGGAAGTAATTATGAATATATTCTTACCACCATGATGCAAAATAACCCCATGATTTAAAGCAATAGCAGAGTGCTAAATAAAGGAGCAGAATTCTGAACATACTGTTTCAAGAGGGAAAAGGTCTATCCATAGGTGGTATTAACCATAATACAGGGCAACTATAATATTTATTTCAACAAGAAACAGATTATTTGACCCCCAGTCATAGTAAGAACATATTGCATAGGATTTACCTATTTTTTTAGATTCAACTGTAGTAAGTGTGTAAACACGTCTAGGAATTTTATGCTTAAAGTGATTATACGTCTCAATGGGTAAGTTTAAAGTCAAATCTAAATGTATGGTAAGATATTAGATGTAATCCAAATGTAAAGTAATCAATGTGTTGAGGCCCAATCTTTAGTCTCCAGAAAATATTGAAAATTTAACGATAAGTGTAGGGCAATTGGCACCAACCTTTTGGAAACATGTGGAACATATTATCAAAGGATGCTGACTAAGTCCTGCACTAGTAAGCATAAGTTATGGTAAAGGCTGGGAAAATTCGAATTACGAGCACTAAAATGTTTCTGTATTTCTTCACAAGATTAGGTTATACTATTGTCTTAACAAATGTCACAGATATTGGTGCTAAAGGTGACCTGAATGATGTAATCAGATCCAGATGAATCTATACTTTAGAGAAACATATTTGTAAGAAAACTATCATACGTAGAAGTGAGAAAAGAGGAGATAACACGTGGTATATATATATATATATATATATATATATATATATATATATATATATATATATATATATATATATATATATATATATATATATATATATATACAAACGAATCTAGACCGTTTATTTGAAAAGCGGTGAGGTGGCAAAGTTGTAGCCATTGGATCTCCATGGGGAGCATGCATGGGGCATGCACCACATCCATGGACCGTTAGATCAAAAAGGGGGGAGAAATCCTAGCCCTTGAATTCTGTAAGGAAGGTGCAAGGAAGGTGCCAAAAAGTGGATTTGGTGTAGTAGATCTCAGCCGTTAAATAAAAAAGTGAGCATAAATTCTAGCCATTAACCTTTTAATATTAAATTAATTTTTTTTTTAAAAGAAGGTGAGGTGTCACCCTCATTAATAAAAAGGTATTGAGGTGGCAAAGCATTTATTAAGGTGGACTTTCTAGGAAGCTTCTTTCTATTAATCACCTTCAAAGGCATGTAGCTTGCAGTAGAGGGGTCGGATGAAGGTGGGACTTACGCCATTGGATTCCTCTCGTCGAGAGCTTTCCAATGAGTAGTGCTTTGACACTATTTTGTCGCAACTGCAGCCAACGTGATCGAATACTAAGAATCTTCTTGGAATCTTCGAGTTTTAAGGAATCTATGGTAAGTTGAGGGAATCTAGGAGAATCTTTATAGGATCTTAGGGAATCCAAAGGAATATCATGAGAATCTTAGAGAATCTATGGGAATCCTAAGAGAGCATCTTTGAGAATGTAAGGCAATCTAAGGGAATCTTGATAAAATCTCGAAGAACCTAGAGGAATCTTGATGGAATCTTAGGGAGTCCAGGGGAATCTTCATAAAATCTATGGGAACTAGAGGAATCTCAAGAAATCTATAGGAATCTCAAGCGTTTCTTTCAGAATCTAGGGAAATCTTGATAAAATCTTTAAAAACTTAGAAAAATCTTAATGGGATTTTAGAGAATCTAGAAGAATCAAGGAGAATCTTGATAGAATCTTGGGGTATTCTTTTGAAATCTAGGGGAATCTTTAGAGAATCTGATGGAGTCTCAAGTGAATCTTTAGAGAATCTAGGAGAATCTAAAGGAATCTTCATAAAATCTTTAAGAATCTATGGGAATCTATATGGAATCTTGGAGAATCTCGGGGAATCTTAATAAAATCTTGGGGAATCTTTGTAGAACATTAAGAATCTAAGAGAATCTCAAGAGAATATTTGGAAATCTAGGGGAATCTTCCTAATTTTTCCGAGAATCTAAGGGAATCTTGATGGAATCTTGATGGAATCTTAGAGAATCTTCATAGAATCTTGAAGAATCTAGAAGAATCTTCATAGAATCTTGGGGAACCTAGACGAATCATGGGATAATCTTTGGGAATCTAGGTGAATCTTAGGGAAGCTTAAGAGAATCTATGGAAATCTAGGAGAATCTAAGAAAATTGTTATAAAATCTTTAAGAATGTTTAGGAATTTAGATAGACTCTTGGAGAATCTAAGTGAGTCTTAATAAAATCTCGAGGAATCTCCATAGAATCTTAAGAATCTAGGGAATCTTTGTAGAATCTTAAGGAATCTAAGAGGAAATCTAAGGGTATCTACGGGAATCTTGGTGCAATTTTGTAAAATCTAAAGGAATCTTCATGGATCTTAGAAAATCTGGAGGAATATCAAGAGAATCTTAGGGATTCCAGGGGAATCTTTTTTCAATCTTGAAAAATCTAAGAGAATCTACATGGTTCAAGAGAGAATCTTTGAGAATGTAAAGGAGTCTAAGGGAATCTTGATAAAATCTTTAAGAACCTAGAGGAATCTAGGGGAATCTTCATATTATCTTAGAGAAACTAGAGGAATCTCAAGAGAATCTTAGGGATTCTAGGGGAACCTTTATTGAATCTTGGAAAACCTAAGAGAATGTAAATGGAATCTTGGAAAATCTAGAGGAATCTTGGGATAATCTTTGAAAACCTAGGGGAATCTCAAGAAAATCTTAGAAAATCTAGGGAAATCTTTGAGTATCTTGAGGAATCTTGGAGAAACTAGGGGAATCTTTGTAGAATCTACGAGAATCTAGATAGAATATTGCAGAATCTAAAGGAACCTTGGGCTAATCTTCAGAAATTTAGGGGAATCTTTGTAGAATCTTAAGAATCTAAGGAGAATCTTTCATGTTGGGTGTGTTTTTAAGGGTCGGCTTCATGCAGTCCCTCATCTAGGTGAATCTTAGGAATCTACAAAAATCTTTCACGCTAATTATGTTTTGCATGTTCGGCTTCACATTGTCCGTCATCGTATGAACATGATATAATGACTTTTGATGGATTTTCATCAGTCCTTATGGAATACAAATACATAAAACTTGTGAATAAAGATGGATTGGAAATTTGCCAACCTGGACTGGAGCCAGACAGGGGCTTCACATGGTAGATGGCTAAAAGAACAGGTGAGCCTTAGCTCCTGGAGTCGCTTCATGAACATTGTCCGGCTATCGAGTAAGCGGTTCAATCCTTACATCACTGGAAACTTTTATCTGCTTAGATTCTTGCAGGTTTTTTTGCACGCAATCTCATGGACCTTAACGATGATGCCTCATATATCGACTGTCTACAATCCTCAAAACATATACATTCAACTTCGTACAGACCCTACATAGTACAACCACTTGTATATATATATATATATATATATATATATATATATATATATATATATATATATATATATATATATATATATATATATATATATATATATATATATATATATATATATATATATATATATATATATATATATATATATATATATATATATATATATATATATATAAATCAAAGATGGATTTGACCTAGGATAAGTTTTTATGTTTCAGTTTTAGACTAACTGGTCCACGAGTTAAGAAAAATATGGAGTTGGTATGAACACTAGGTTCACATGTGTTTGTGTAGTACAGGCATCAGCAAGTGGCCCGTGTGGTCCACAATGGTGTACAAGCAGTAAGTATATGGATACCGGAAGAAAAACCACATGGTTTTCCCACATGGTTTATTTTCCATGGTGGCATGATGTCAAAACCTTAAAATCGATGGCAACGATATTTTGAGCAGCTTACACATGCATGTTGTTGCAGACTTGTGTAAGACATTTTCTCATGGGAAAATGGCAAAGGATTTCTGATTTACCAAAAACATACCATCTATGGCATAAATGCACAGGAGACCCACGAACATGAAGACATAGGGCCTTTGCTTTGGATTTTTTTTGGTCTCTATGGTGGCAGGCCAAGATCTCTTGAGATAGGGACAACAGAACAGACTATGAGGGTATAGTCACCATAGAAAAATGCTTTCGAAACATAGACACTTTGTATACATGGGTAAGCATTATATTCCTTTTGTAAAACACTTTGGGGTAATGGTGGAGCACCGGATGTTGCCAAAAATATCGCCCAACAAATAAGACTGGGCTATGATGGCTCCCACTAGAAGATAACAATTTGGAAATTACAATCTGTTTTCAATGGTGCAAAAAATATTGCCCATTTGTTTCATGACCCTATGGTTTGAAAGTACATTGATCGTCTCATTCCTATACTAACATTTTAGGGAAACAAAAATTCGGATATGATCAAAGATAATGGCTATGGCTGTAAGCGACAGTACAGGGAGATATATGGCATGATGCCACGAACTGGAGCTCCGCCAAAACTGGAGTTGCATGCAAGTAAGTGCTAAGCTAGTTTTAAATGTACCAAAGCTCCAGATTTAACAACCGGCACTTTGTGATGGCTTACAACTGGAATAATGTGTAAAATGATTTATTAAATTAAAAAAAAGGTAGAACAAAGTGTCGAAAAACACTGTAGCAAAACCCTTCTAGGGTTGGACTTCCGGATCCGGCAACCATGGCGGCAGCGGTCACGGTGTGGGATTGCTACTAGTACACAAGGATGATCAAAGCATCGTCGCATGAAATGGAGATGCTGGCAGATTTCGGTGAAGCAGAGCAATAGTGTTGGCGAACTGAGAAATCAAGTCAACACTGGCATGGACGGAACTATTCCTACTAGAATAAAGAAGCAGCAGCCAGCCATGTTAGCACAGAAGGAACATGAAGGGAATGCTGGCCACTGCCATTTGGTTGCAGATTATATGATGCAAGAAACCTGGATCTACAGTCCGGTTTTACAAAAACTTAATGGTGGCACTCAGGTGATGGCGCCTTCGCTTCTAGACCTGGGCGAAAAGGAGAATGAGGCTGGTTGCAGCTAGCAGAATGAGGCAGGAACTATTCTACAGAAGTAGCAAATGGAAAATACAAGTAAGTATGCTTTTCTGCTAAAAATGGCTAGAATGATGACCGTTGGTATTAGAAAAAGGAAGATAAGAACTATTTCTGCAAGTTATCAGCTATTTCTGTAAGTTATCAGTTATAGTTTATACAAGATAAGAGGAAAGCAGAATCCAGAATTTACGGTGCAGCTAAAACGGCCGGCAGGCTACAATAGGCAAGAAACTTGCATTTACAGTCTGGTTTTGCATGTACAGTAGCAGTCAGGCGTTGGCGCCTCCGCCTCCGGGCAAGAAGAGCAAGCTTAACAAATATGGGATAACGCCTTTGATCAAGAATGCAGGATTGAAAGTTGGCCTAGTGCAAAAAGGAGAATGAGGTATACGAACTGTCTTGCAAGAAATTTCTTATTGGCATAATGTAAAGCATATGCTGGACGTGATTGATACCACAAAGAAGAGCAAGTATATGATGGCGCCTCTGCCTCCAGACATGAGGAGCAAGCTGAGCATAGTGGACGAATAGATGCTGGTGTTGGTTGTCACCACTAAGAGGAAGAATGGCTTTAATAAATATGACTCACATAAAGCGGTGCAGCAAGTAGATCAGGAACCAAGTGATGTTAAACCCACAATGGCCCATGGACTTGAGCCACAGGACGAATCAAGTGGAGAAAAAAGGAGCTTCTACAAAATCAGGTTTGATTTCAATAAATGTTAATTCCGTATAATAATGCTGGTTAACTGGGAGAAAGAGCACCCTTACAAACGATTTTGGTTTGTATACAAACTAGTCTATTTATTGATTCACAATTTTGCTGATTGGTATCTAGTATCACTAATTTTTTGAAGCAATTATTTGGTGAAGGGCGTTGAGCCATGCAAGATTACTGCTTACCTGTCAGCCCTTTCCTCTTTACCATGTTTTATGCTAATGTTGGACTGGTTGGCTGCAGGTAACCAATCTTGCATCTCCAAATTTCATTTGGTTTTGGATGTTTTGGAGCAGTGTTACATAAAGAAGTGCGCCCTTTGGGTGGATGGCAATGGATCAGTATTTTTGATTTCGGTTTGAGTGGCAGTCTATAAACTGTTCTTGAATATTTGAGGTAATACACATTACTCAAAAACTTGTGAATTTTTTCGCCAGCTTATGGTCGGTGATAGCATGGCCATAAGAGACTCTAATTTCTGAAGTGGCCACATCTTAGTTTCCAGACTTGAGTGACAGTAAGAATTTCTATGTTCTTTATGAAGTCATAACTATATGTTCTTTTACTGAAAATTAATGGAAAAATGGATCTGATGAGTACATGGCCATGATTTTGCAAAAAATATTGCTCGTTTTTGTTGTATTAAAAGTATAGCATATCAGTTCCGGATGTGCATGGATTGTACTTTTAGCACTAGAAACTTGATTTGCATTTGCTTTGGAGTATGCTTTTTGCATTTAGCACAATAAGAGTACGCTGTTGCAGAAAAATACTAAACGAATTGAACTCTAGATATGTCTTCTTAGGGGTTTCATGCGAGAAAATCTTGAAAATGTTTTAAGCATTTGGCATGAGTCTATAATGACTGGTGGATCAAATACAAGGTTTAGCATAAGGACTTCCAAGGCTCCCCTGGACTATGTCTAGGGACTGATAAGTTCCAGGGCCCATGGTCTGGAATGGCTTAGTCTTTTGGATAAGGCTAAGGCCAAGTTTATATATATCTACTCTATATATGTTCTTATGTTTGTCGCGCTTATCCAGCCGTCCGTTCGAGATCCGATGGCTCACGTGGCTTTGGAACGTATCCTACGGCCCAGATGGCCTGGGAGTTTACATATAATCCGTGTAGACGCGATCCTACGGTCCAGGTTGATCTGACTTTGGGAATTATATGTAATAGATCCTATGGCTCATGTTGCGTGAGATCTCGACCCTTGATCGAGTCCAGGATCCTACGGCCTAAGTTGAATACTCATCCCTTAGGAAAAGGCTTTTAAAATTTTTATGTTGTGTGGAGGATTCGAACCTTGGCCATTGACCCCCAGCCCCCCATTCTAACCACTAAACCAAGCATTAATTCCATGAAAAATTTATGTTTCACATATACTTAAGGGTAATGTTCCCATTAAGATAAAATAGACTATAATATTCTAGCTAGTTCAAGAAGGTTCTAGAATGTTTCTGGAATCTTCTAGAAAGTTCTAGAACATAAGAGAATCTAGGGGGGATCTAAGAAAATTCTTCCAGAAAGTTCCAAATTGTTCTAATAAGTTTTAGAATGTTTTAGAATGTAGGGGAATCTACGGGAATGTAAGGAAATCTAAGGAAATACTTCCAGAAAGTTCTAGAATGTAAAGAAATCTAGAAGAATCTAATAGAATGTAAGAAAATCTTATAAAATGTAAGAGAATCTAGGAAAATATTTACAAGCCTAAGGGAATCTCTTAAAATCTGGGGGATCTAAAGGAATCTTCATAAAATCTAAGGGAATCTAAGAAAATGTTGATGAAATCTTAGAGTATCTAAGGGAATCTTTATATAATCTCTTTGAATCTAATGGCAATCTGATAAAATCTAAATGAATCTAAGAGAATCTAAGGGAATCTTCATAGAATCTTGGAGGATCTAGGGAAATTTAATGGAATCTAGAGGGAATCTTATAAAATTTAGAGAAATGCTCACGAACCCTCTAAGAGAACCTTGGTAGAATCTTAGAGAATCTATGAATTTAGAGTATTCTCAAGAGATTCTTTTACAAGAACTTGCACGTAGGAACATGCTAAAACTCGAACATGCACCGTAGGACGCATTAAATTTCTTGTATATCTACTCTATATATGTTCTTATGTTTGTCGCGCTTATCCGACCGTCCGTTCGAGATCCGACGGCTCACGTGGCTTTGGGACATATCCTACGACCCAGATGGCTTGGGAGTTTATATATAATCCGTATAGACACGATCCTACGGTCCAAGTTGATCTGATCCTGACCGCCGGTCCGAAATCCTACGGCTCACTTGGCTTTGGGACACATCCTACGGTGCACATGACTTTGGGAATTATATGTAATAGATCCTATGGCTCATGTTGCGTGAGATCTCGACCCTTGATCGGGTCCAATATCTTACGGCCCAAGTTGAATGCTCATCCCTTAGGAAAAGGCTTTTAAAATTTTTATGTTGTGTGGGGGATTCGAACCCTGGCCATTGACCCCCCAGCCCCCCAATTCTAACCACTAGACCAAGCATTAATTCCATGAATGATTTATATTTCACATACACTTAAGGGTAATGTTCCCATTAAGATAAAATAGACTATAATTTTCTAGCTAGTTCAAGAAGGTTCTAGAATGTTCTGGAAGGCTCTAGAAAGTTCTAGAATCTTCTAGAAAGTTCTAGAACATAAGAGAATCTAGGGGGATCTAAGAAAATTCTTCCAGAAAGTTTCAAATTGTTCTAATAAGTTTTAGAATGTTCTAGAATGTAGGGGAATCTACGGGAATGTAAGGAAATCTAGGGAAATACTTCCAGAAAGTTCTAGAATATATTGAAAGTCTTAGAATGTTCCAGAAAGTCTTAGAATGTTCTAAAAAGTTCTAGAATGTAAAGGAATCCAGAAGAATCTAATAGAATGTAAGAAAATCTTATAAAATGTAAGAGAATCTAGGAAAATATTTACAAGCCTAAGGGAATCTCTTAAAATCTGGGGGATCTAAAGGAATCTTCATAAAATCTAAGGGAATCTAAGAAAATGTTGATGAAATCTTAGAGTATCTAAGGGGATCTTTATAGAATCTCTTTGAATCTAAGGGCAATCTGATAAAATCTAAATGAATCTAAGAGAATCTAAGGGGATCTTCATAAAATCTTGGAGAATCTAGGGAAATTTAATGGAATCTAGAGGGAATCTTATAAAATTTAGAGAAATGCTCACGAACCCTCTAAGGGAACCTTGGTAGAATCTTAGAGAATCTATGAATTTAGAGTATCCTCAAGAGATTCTTTTACAAGAACTTGCACGTAGGAACATGCTAAAACTCGAATATGCACCGTAGGACGCATTAAATTTCTTGTATATATATATATATATATATATATATCTATTATATATATACAATTATATTATGGGTCCTATGGGGGGTTGAAAGTTTGTAGAGATTCATCCTGGCCGTCGATTTTTTGAGGTGTCGCGATAATGGCTCTTGGATTTGATGGGGGGGCATGCATGGGGCATGCATGGGGCATGCACCCCATCCCTGGGCCGTCGATCGGGCACGCGAGAAATCGTGGCCCTTGATTTCTTTGGGGGATGGATGGCCTGGATCAAAAGCCCCTTTATTTGGGGCTTTTGTTTTCAAATCGATTAAAGGGGTGTGATATCTTTAGTCAAAATATTGTGAAGGGTGATTTAATGGTGGCATGTGCAATTATGGAGCATCTTATTTTTATGATGACGTGGGAAAGAAAATGGAGAATTTATTGCACAAATTTATTATTACAAAAGCCCCAATTCGATTTCTCCATCGAATCTCATCTCGTGCTCTTTCCCGCCGATGCTCTTCTCCTTTTTCGTGTCTTGAACAAGACGCCTTTAGATATCAGCTTAGATATCTAAGATATAAACCGGCATTCCTTGGTAATGAGGTATGCCCTGAAAATTTCCCTCCTCAAAAGTAGATTAGGCCTTGGAATCCTGCTTCTTATTCTAAGATTTTTTTGTATTCGATATTTCATGTTTGCTTGGGGTTTTACGGATCGAGCGAGGGGCTCCTTCTTTGCCTCGATTTTCTTCCTTTCTTTTACGGTATGTTCCTCCAAGTCGGACTGATAATGTGAAGCTTCGAAAGCGGAGAGAAGAGGGGTAGAAGAGTGGTTCTTCTCTAACGTTCTCGCTCTATTTCAGTAGTTAGTTGATTACTTTCTTTTGTCTGCAGTGATTAGGATAGTCCGTTCCTTGAGTCATGATCAACTAAAGCCTTTGTTTCATGTTTGTAGCGTGTAAGGCAAGTGGTAAGCATTTTTTTTTTTTTTTTTGGTTTTCTTTTGGTAACTCCTTTGCAGAATGCTAGTAGATTAGAATCGATGTTACGCTCTATGGCGTGTCGTTATTGCAAGACAATGGCATTTTGATTTTCGTGACTCCTCGATAGAGATCATCAGAAGCTCTTGGGTTGGTCACACCAAAGCCAATTCATACAAAGTAAGGACATTTTAGTTTAAACCTCATGAACTATGCATACATTGACACATGTAATTTACCCATCCTTTAAAACATTAATGTTATTTATTGATTAGTATGAGCCCTGGTTAATAATGTTTCCTTCATTTGTTTTTGCAATGACTTAGATCTTTGGTCTTTGCGTGATTGTTAGCAATCCAGCCACCTACTCCTAGAGCACCAAGGCATGCACCAAAACCTGTGCAAGTGAGGATTCCTCTTGCGGTATGTCGCTAGCTATACGCAGAATAAGAATCCCCGCAGTGACAATACCACCTGAGAGTAAAATTGAGCGCATTTGCGGTGAACCTCCGGCTGCAGATTAAAATACCCATCTTGAAATTGGAGAACTGGAAAACAGATTCGGGTCTAGGTTCTTTTTGCTTTGTCACAAGCATGAGCATTTCTTTACCTTCGAGTTAAAGACTTGTGAACGTTGCATTGATATCTAGTTGATCAAGCTTGCCAAATGAGGAAAGGATCTTCTCACAAACCTTAAGTCTTGTTTACGCTTATTAATTAGGTGTGTGCGTGGTGTGTGACGATCTATAAGCCTTTTCATTTATCCATCAATTTGCGGCAAAGATAAGTTACTTAGGCAAAGCAGAAAGGTAGTATTTTAGGCTTAGAGCCAAGAATGCGCTTGGTTGGGAGCTAAATGGAAGGAATATGTGTCATTGGGTTTCGAAAACACTTACGCCCATGCAGGGACCTTGCAAATCCAAAGGCTTGAAAAGGCGGTGAAAGGTAACTACCATGCTATTTATGAGTGGATCTCTCATGGTATCGGTTTTGTTTAAGGAATGCTCATTACTAAAAAATATGCAGCTTTTATACCCTTTGAGGCTTCGATTAGGAGGATCATTGCAAGACAGAATAATTTACGATGTTGGGAATATCCAAGCGCCCATGTCTTCCAATTGTTAAGCACCTCGGGAATTATTTGGGTTTTCGGAAGGATGCCTTAATATGTCTCGCTTTGGGATTCCTTGAATGCTTTTTTCCAAAAGACAGGGGTAACTGC
Source organism: Isoetes taiwanensis (assembly GCA_021234155.1). Taxonomy (NCBI): domain Eukaryota; kingdom Viridiplantae; phylum Streptophyta; class Lycopodiopsida; order Isoetales; family Isoetaceae; genus Isoetes; species Isoetes taiwanensis. Next base: position 13,560,748 of record JAJEKV010000018.1, read on the forward strand.
TTTTTTGCTTCTTTTATGAATTGGCCTTGACCTACATTCGGTTATTTGCATTTGCATAATGAGATCTCTTTTACTTTTTTGCAAGATAGAGCAAGTAGTTGCCTTTGGGTTGAACACACTCTATGGTCGCATTACCCGAACAGGGAAGAGGAACCTATATTGGAGCATGGGACTCAACAAATGCGCATGCTTTTATCAAGTACACTTGTTGATCGTGGTTGGTGAGTTCATCCTTTCTTTCAATACTTTGAATGTTCTTGTTTATTTATCATGTAACGTTTTTAAAATTATGAAAGAAATCTTTTCCAACCTTGAGTCGACGCTTAGATGCGAATGCAATATAGAATAATGGTAGAAGACATTCCACGGGTTAGAAAAAAATGTGATGTTGTTGGGCCGGGTTAAGTAGGTAGTTAGGTTTCTCATGAACATTATGAAGTTAATCTTCTATTTGAGTTATTTTCTTATTCTAGAAAAGATGTAACCTCTTTGCATTTGGATTTTGCAGCCCATTCTAATAGCAGAGCTATGGTGGTGATGACGAACCGGTTGATACACTACTTCAGCCTATTTCGACAACTTTTCTACAAATTTCGCCATTCCCTTCTATGTGTAGATCCTCTTAGAGCAACATGTTTCAAAAGATATCCACGGGCAAACTTGCTTTGATTGCTATGTTATACATCATTCATGGCATAATCTATCATACTCTCGTACAATGCTTGAAGAAGTTCCCGATGAAGTTCTCTCGCAAAAGAGAGCTGCAAATGTGCTTAGACTTTGCCTAGCAAGACTATGAGAAGGGCATAAATGTTGGTGTGATCTTCTTACATTGACTGGTGTGGTCTTTCCCTATTTCTTATTGCATTGTGCGATTGAGAAGGCATGTTGGCATCGTGATTTTCTCGGGTGCCAATATGTCATAAAGCAGGGTTTAGGGCAAATTGTCCTGTGTTCAATCTTCGATTCTTCCCCGATATGGCAGCAAGCAACTAATTGGGGATGGTGCGGTGACCACTCAACTATTACAACCGCATGTAAGCTTCCGTGATCTCTCCTATAAAATGTAATAATAGCTCTGTAGGAATAATTTATAGGGCATGAAATCAATGTGTGATATTCTTTTAAAGGGTTTGTCTTTACAACTTGAATTTCCTTTGTATGTTTTCCATTCCTTTGCATTGCCAATTGTCATGCCATCACAGCATCATATTAGGCTTAACCGTAACAACTAGTTTCAGCTTTTTCCAAAGTAGGTTTTTTCAGCCACACTTTATGACATTCTAGAGGTTTCTATACGGCGTGGTAAAGATTTCTCGTCCCGGACCATGCTTTGCCCGAATAGTGGTTTGGGCATCGAGAATATAAAGGCATTCAAATTACATTGTTGGTTGTCCTCAAAATTGTTTTTTTGTTCCCGAATGTGCACCTCCGGAGGTTTTAAAATGTTTTGAGATGATGAAACTATCGGTGTATCTCCAAATGTCGCCACATTTGCTTGCACCTTGAAAGCTTGTGGTAGCCTAGGAGCCATAGATGATGGTCGAAAGTACAAAAGGGATATGAAGGAGATATCCTTGTTGGAAATGCTTTATTTGATATGCATGCCAAATGTAGCTCACTTGCAGAGGCACAGACGCCTTTGACAAGCTCCGGATCTAAGTATTGAGTCTTGGAATACATTAATTATTGGATATGCTGAAAATGGACTTGGACAAGAAGCACAAAAATGTTTTATATAGATGCAAAGGTTGATGGTCCGGCTCCAAATCTTTGTGACATTAGTTTTGTAGCAATATGGGAGCTTTAGATTGGGGCCAAGAGATACACACAATAATTGCATGGAAAGGGTATGAAAAGGATCTTTTGTTGGCAAAAAACTTAGTTGATATGTATGCCAAATGTGGTGAACTTAAGAGGCAAGGGATGTTTTTGATAAGCTTGTTTACTTAGATATAGTGTCATGGAATGCTTTTAATTACAGGATATATCGAAAAGCGGATTGAGTCACGCAGGTCTTGAAATGTTTTAGGCAGATGCAATTGGAGGGTGTCTCTCCAGATAGTGTCACCTTTGTTGTCATACTGAAAGCATGTAGCATAATAAGAGCTTTAGACATTGGGCGAGAGATACAACATTTTCCTTCCCAACTGCACAAAGGAAACTTACAATGGTAAGAACAGAGCCCGTGGCCATGGCCGTCGTGGTTGTAGCTTCTACCGACTCCATTTGCTCGCCAAAGATTAGAAGCAATTGCCATCACGGAGCACAAGATAGCTCGCTGCCAGCGCCGAGTAGGATATTCTTTGAAAAATACGCATGTGTAAACATTAAAATAGATTATGCTTAAAAATTCGGAAGGGGACAAAAACAATGAAAAATTAGAAACTGCTTTATATATGTCTAGATGAATCAACTCTAGCATATTTGCCTTACATGCATTTGTACATTGTGTTTGTGTTTGTGTAAGTAACCTCTAATATGCCACATGAAAGATATTCATTGCTACTCCAATGTTCCATTGTTTTGCCAATACCTATATTTATATTATTGGTCAACAAGATTTAGTTATTAAATCTTGCAAGGCCATTAAGTCGACTATAGACTACCCATTATATTTACACACTTTGGATAGATTCATAAAATTTGACATGCCATACTATTGTTACTATTCACATCAATTTGTCAAATTAGTTTGCACCATGATAATAGCACCTAGGGTAACTAACAAATTTTCACAAGTTCTCTACAAAAATTGACTGCACATTTGATCGCTATTTGGTCAAATTTTGGGTGGGAGTTTGATTAGAGGTTTGATAGAAATGGAAGCAATAGATTGACTGTGAGTTTGACTATATGTTGACAGAGAGTTGTCTGTATTCTTAGAAGGCCTAGGAGCTCTTCTCTCTTGTGGCTGTGCTAGCCTCTGTGCTAGCAAAGTCTTATGGTATTTTGCATGCTAATAAAATGATGAACCTCATATAGAATCTATAGATTCTGGAATCTACAGGCTTATTTTTTTGAATAGGCTATAGGAAGTGCATGCATTCCAGTTGCAACCTACACAATTTGTGAATGTTAATGCATTCCTATTTTGAATCATTTTAATTGGAAGCCAATTTATTCAATTGGAAGATAAGGATCCTTCATAAGTGTACATGCAGAAAATTTAAGGATTTGGTGACAATACCGCCAATAACTTCTTTGACCATGTGCTCCCTTGATTGTTGGTAGTAAAAAGACCACAGCCCTTAACTTAGAATCTTATACAATCTCTCAGGAATATTGGGTAGTCTTAATAGAATGTTGCTAAATGTAAATCTTATAGAAATTTGAAAAATTTATACTTCCCATTGTATGTACATTCGACTTCATACACTCCCTTATAGTACAAAGACTTGTATATATATATATATATATATCAAATGATATATCTATAGGTATATCGGATGGGGGGCATCGCCTTTAGGTGTATATAGACACAAATCCTGACCGTCCAAATCTTGAGGTGGCGCATTTATGGCCCTCAGATCTGATGGGGGGCATGCATGGGCATGCATGGGAGCATGCACCACATGCCTGGACCGTCGGATATGGGGGAGATAGATCTTGGCCATTGATTTTAAGCTAAGGAAGGTGCAAAGAAATTGTACTAGATTTAATATGAGGGGTGAGGTGGCACCGAGAAATTTATAGAAATTAAATACTTTTTACTGCCGCGTGATGAGGTGGCAGCAACATTTAAAGCCCCCTATATCGTGTGTTTTTTTTTCCTCTTTTCATTTCTTCGGGTCTGTGAAATGGCGGCGATGGCGGAGCTCACTGTGCTTTCGGGTATGGCAATTCCGTTTGGACGAAATAGTTGGCGCTCTTCGTATTGGGCAGATTAATCAGTATCTTTGCTTGGCGAAGTTTGTAGTAGAGTTGTTATATTTGAATGGTTTCCATCTTGGTGGTTAATCGGATCCAAAGTAAAAAATAGAAAATGTGCCGGTTTCTCAAATCCGCCTCAGTTTCCTTCCGCATTTGTTCAGCTTTTTTGCTTGGTTTATTTCTGCCGGTGCATTTGTTCAGCTTTTCTGCTTGGTTTCTTTTCTGCGGGTCAGTGTATTTATAGAGAATGAGCGCCTGATAAGCTGACGGCAAAAATTTTCTTGAGTTTTATGCGAAGAATTTCTGATGACTTTGGGTTCAGTTTTGTTTCCGGATTTTTTCCTTCTGCAGATTTCATCCATTCTTTAGTTGTTTGCAGATTTTTAAGGACACTTCTCTTCGTTTCTTATTTGTAAAGGAGGGTGCCGGAAGAACAAGCGGGCAAAGCAGAAAAATGCACGCAACCCGCCAACTGTGGAGCATGGCTGCGCCATTTCTGCTTCTATTTGTAGGGTTAGGTTTTATCTGCTCCGTTCCGATCCATGGAACCGATCTTGCCGATGCAAAGACATGCCAATCTTTGGGTTTTACGGGTCTCGCCATTTGCTCTGACTGCGATGTCTTAGCTGACGTCGTTAAGGATGAAGGTTTCTTTTTCTTATTTTGAACACATTTGTAAGGAGCAATATGTTTGGATTTTGTAGATCCTGCATAAGTAATTTTGTAGTTGTACATCAGGATAGCTAGTAGAATGATATTTTTCGTTATGAAATGCATGGATTAATTGGGATCGGACTGCAGGAAATGCTGTGCTCGAGGGTCGGAAGAGTTTACTAGTAAGGTATACTATGAGAATATAGCTGGCGTCATTGTACTCTTATAACTAGATCAGATAAACCATATGATTTTTATTTCGCTCAGGTAACATATGGCGGAGCATCACTGGAGGTGTGCGTGAGGAAATTAATATTTTATCCTTATGTGCAAACATTTATTGAGGAAAAGATATCTAAATTTCCAGCAGTTACTGTTCAATATCGGTTCGGTTCATCTCCCAAGCTAATTATGGACACTCAAGGCAAAATCAAAGAAACCATCAGGTTGTATCCCAAACCTTGAACTTACTCTTGCTGACATATTGTTACTTTCCAGTTTTTCTGCTTTGATGTCTAACAATTAAATCGATCCTGCCCTAATGGAAGGATGAGATTGTATTGACCTACTGTGTCAAGTGATTATATGATAAACTACAAAGACATTCTTGAAAACAAATAATTTTAGAGCATGTGAGTCTAAGGGTTGCTATTTTTGTGTTCTGTAAGAAGTTATAAGCATTTTATTGTGTAACTGAGCAAGTTCTACGTGTGCTCTGCAGAATTGACAATTGGAAGACAGAACATATTTTGCAATTTTTAACTGAGAAGGTAAAACAGCACTCTCCATCCTAGTGAAGCACATTAGTTTATTTAATATAAATACCTGAAATGGTCTGGAAGGATGCGATCATTACTTCTGTATCATAAATTTGTTTTCTAAGAGGTTGAACTTTTTCATTTTGGATCGTATTTTATGGTTATGTTCATTTCTGGATAGCATGGGCCTTGGCATTCCGTATACTAACAGCATCTGAAGGGAATTCCTTTGTGCATTATGAACTCAGCTTGCTGTGCCATTCTCTCCCAGACTTCCACAATTGTATTTGTATGTAATACTAGAGAGGTGACTGCCCCCCGAAGGTAAACTTGATTCTTATGGCGCCGTATCGCATCTAAACTGTATCTTGCAAAGGAAAATAGTTGGGCTGGGGGAATCGGACTCTATAGCTTTGAGAGGATTTGCAGGACTATTAGGCCTGGACTTGGCTGATAGGGTCTGTGGTTCTGAAGCAACCATTAAGCTTTGCCACTGCCCAGATTTTCCGCGTGTGGGTCTTAGACAGCTGTCACCTATGGGATTTGCAGGGTTTGCAACTGAACATGGGTCTGAACGTATTTCCTGGGATGATTATTTATCAGAACTCCATTCTTCTAATTTCTGCAGATGTGATGGAATGGCATTTGCACATGCAAACAGATGCATAGCTCGTAATGTAGTCTATATCTCAATAACAAGATTTTCTAGATGCTTACTGCAAACGAGTTTTGTGGTTTCTCTGCAATAAAATTTGAGCAACAAATGCAGTTATTTTCATTTTGATTGTTTAAATAGTTAATTTGTTCTTTATATCCCAGATAATATTTTGCATTTTATGTGAAGAGATCAACACAAACTATGTTACAAAGATTGTTGAATTCTATTTGAATGGTGTTGGGAAAGCAAGCCATAAGACCCAACCAGCTTGTGTAGCGGTCTCTTTTTTCTCCCCAATTTTTTGTTTAGGAAACGAAAGGTATTGTCTAAGTCATAAGAAGGGTAATATAAATAATTTGCCTTAAAAAATTTCTTACATGTAATTTTGAAGACCTGAAGCTGTACGGCTGAACATTATTTGTTTCAGAGCAGTGGAATTCTAGGAGTGGGCTCCCTGCTCCTGTGACTGTTGTCCTTAGCATTGTCCGGTAGAACAGAGTCCCAAAACAGAGTCCCAAGCACCTGCGCCTGGTCATTAGAGGGAGTGAGTATAGATTCTTTTAAAAGGTTACTTAGATATCTACACTGCATGTAATCGCCATATTGCAATTTCGATTATTTTCCATAGTGGCATCCCAAATATAATGCATATGCATACATCTAATAAGATTTACACCCCTACGTAATTTGCTCCCTGTGAATTCAAATGAAGTTTATTTGAAAAAGTTCGAACACATGAGGTCAACTTAGATGAAGCTTGGAGGAGCTTACGACGTGTTGCACGGCTATTTGCAACTATTTCTAATAAAAAGCTTATATAAGTGATGAAACATTGCCATTTCCTTCATAAAAAATTAATTTAAGCGACACCCTCAATCCTTTGTAACTGTGCTAGTCTTATGGTATTTTGCATTCTCATAAAATAATTAACTGCACATGGAATCTGTAGAATCTAGCATCTGCAAACTTATTTTTTGAATAGCCTATAGGAAGTACATGTAGTACACTTGGACCTTATTGAATTTGTGAATGTTAACTGGACCTTATTGAATTTGTGAATGTTAACTGGTTTCGGGACTAAAATATTAAATCACTTTAATTGGAAACCAATAAGGATCCCTAATAGGTACAACATTGCCATTGACTTTTTTGACCATATGTTACCTTGATTGTCGTTAGTAAAAAGGCCACAACCCTTAACCCGAGGTTCCGCATTGTCAGTAACTTCAAACACGGAGGAGATATTTTATTATTGTTTTCTAAAGGGATCTTAAGAGAATCTGCGTATATCATTCACATTGGATGTGTTTTGTAGTGTATCTTTGTATAATCTTAAGGAATACTTGTAATACCCTCAAAATCTTAATAGATTCCTTGAAAAGCTCAAAGAATCTTACAAAATCTTTGCAGAATATTGGGCAGTCTTAATGGAATATTGACAAACTTAGAAATTGTATAGAAACTTGGATTATACTCGCCACCTAATGGCGAAAGTGGGGGCATGCGTGGCAAAATTAGGGAACTTCACATGTTAGGAAACTTTCGCATGAGACACCACAATGCTTTAGATTGCATTGTTGGTTCAACTTCATGGTGAATAACTAGAGTTTAGTTCAAATTTGGTTCGACTTCTTTATTTCTCTGTACCCAATAGGTTCATTAAAATAGACAAATGAAACTCCTTGCTAAGATCTTTATTGTAAATTCCTCATACCAAAATCTCTAGCACTTCTTTGGGAATCTAGGGGAGTCTTGATAAAATCTCTAAGAACCTAGAGGAATCTTAATAGAATCTTAGAGAATCTAGGACAATCTTGATAGAATCTTGGAGAATTTAGAGGAATCTTGGAGTATTCTTTTGGAATCTAGGGAATCTTTAGATAATCTTAGGAGTCTCAAATGAATCTTTGGGAATCTAGAAGAATTTAAAAGAATCTTCATAAAATCTTTAAGAATCTATGGTAATCTAGATGGAATTTTGGAGAATGTTGGGGGATCTTAAGGGAATCTCTGTAGAATCTTAAGAATCTAGGGAAACCTTTGTAGAACATTAACAATCTAAGAGAATCTTTGGGAATCTAGGAGAATCTAGGAGAATCTAAGAGAATCTCAACAAAAATTTTTGGGAATCTAAGGGATTCTTGATGGAATCTTAGAGAATCTAAGAGAATCTTTATAGAATCTTGATGAATCTAAGAGAATCTTCATAGAATCTTTGGGAACCTAGAGGAATCATGGGATAATATTTGGGAATCTAAGTGAATCTTAGGGAATCTTAAGAAAATCTATGAAAATCTAGGAGAATCTAAGGAAATTGTCATAAAATCTTTAAGAATATTTGGGAATGTAGATAGAATCTTGGAGAATCTACGGGAATCTTAATAAAATTTAGGGGAATCTCCATATAAACTTAAGAATCTAGGAGAATCTTTGTAGAAAATTAAGGAATCTAAGGGTATCTACAAGAATCTTGGTGCAATTTTGAAAAATCTAGGGGAATCTTCATAGGATCTTAGAGAATCTAGAGGAATCTCAAGATAATCTTAGGTATTTAGTGGAATCTTTATAGAATCTTGGGGAATATACGAGAATCTAGATGGTTCAAAAGAGAATCTTTGAGAATGTGAGGAAATCTAAGTGAATCTTGATAAAATCTTTAAGAACCTAGAGGAATCTAGGGGAATCTTGCTAGGATCTTAGAGAATGTAGAGGAATCTCAAGAGAATGTTAAAGATTCTAAGAGAATCTTTATAGAATCTTGGAAAACCTAAGAGAATCTACATGGAATTTTGGGAAATCTAGAGGAATATTGGGATAATCTTTGAAAACCTAGGGGAATCTCAAGAGAATCTTAGAAACTCTAGAGAAATATTTGAGAATCGAGAGGAATTTTGATAGAATGTTGGAGAATCTAGGGGAATCTTCATAGAATCTACGAGAATCTAGGGGAATCTACATAGAATATTGTAGAATCTAAAGGAACCTTGGGCTCATCTTCAGAAATCTAGGGGAATCTTTCACGATCAGTGTATTTTGAAGGGTCGGCTTCATGCAGCCCCTCATATTACAAACACTTGTGTGTGTGTATATATATATATATATATATATATATATATATATATATATATATATATATACTAGCAAAGTGTGCTCGGCGATGCCGAGCAGTCGAGGAAGAGAGTGTGTGCGTACAAAAATGATAGATCAAGAGAGTGTGTGTGAAAAGGATACCGGGAGAGAGATGGAGGTGAGAAGAAGAAGAGCGGGTGGGAGGGGGGTGAACAGAGAGGTGTGGGGGTGGAGGTGTAAAAAAGAAAAGAGAAAGAGGGGGTGGGGGGGTTGGGGGAGGGGATAGAGAGGAGGATGTCTTAGACCGTGCCGGTTCCTTTATTATTTATTTGTTTATTTGTTAGCATGTATGTTGAATATGCAATTGCTACGTAATGCCTTGCATTCACCCTACACATTTGCTTGTTGGCCAAGTTACCACGAACTTGTGTCCAAGTTGCTGACTCTATCTAGATTAACTCACCAAATTTGTGGTAATTTATTTCATTGAAGTCAAATGTTAACCTATAGCTTGTGCACTTGTTATTAAGCATTTGTTGTTGCCCTATGGCAAATAGTTAAGAATCTAATTAGAATCAAAACTTAATAGCTCGCTCCTCAATCTGAAGTGGATAAGGTTTCCAATAGCAAATGTCCTACCAATATAAGGCATTCATGTCGTATGCAATAATGTGATTGTTAAAAATATGCAATCACTTGAAAAAGAAATGAGCGTCTCTAAATTACATTTCTTTTAATGATTTGACATTAATGCATTAACATATTGGATGGGGTGTGGCATTTAGATATAGGTGCTATAATGTCTTCTTCATAACCATGAGTTACATTAGGTTTCTTGAACCCTTGTAATAGTTTTGAAGTCATTGCAAGTTAAAATTTGTCTAAAATTTTAATTTCTTGTTCTATTTGCTAATCCCCACACCAAAAACCTTTTCTTTCTTTTGGTAATTCAAAATATTTGGTATGCCCATTATCACATGTAATCATAGATTAGAAGCTGTCATTGGTAGGTATAACTGGACATAGTAGGTATAGTTGGCTATTTTATAACGCTTCTAAATATGAGGCATAATGGGCATTTTATGAGGCCTCAAAATATCATAGAGGTTTTGAATATGTACAAAGGGTTAAATCCTTGTCTTATTTGCTACTTTTGAATGGCATATAATGTTTGCATAAGTTGTCCTTGCCTTCTCTATCTTTGGAAGGCATGTTGCATTCTCTATGAACATAAGCTAAGGCTCTAGAGTCTAGAATAAAATCCAGAACAAAGTATAATTTCTGCTTCCAATATGTAGCTGCCTTTTAGTCGAACCTTGTGAGAAATTTATTATACAAATAGGCACAGCAAGATGTAGGATTAACTATTTGTTAAGAAGTCACCTCACCAACCTGAAATACTCCTTGTGTTGCCTAGATGTCTAGCACTTCGAAGCTGCAAACCTGCTTTTACAGATTGCAAAAACACCTCCACATGTAAACCAACATTCATTGCATATTTATAAAGACCGAAAGAAGGAAAGGAAAGAGCTACTCGTTACCATTGGGGAGAGAGAATTTCAATTTGATGACTTCACTCAAGAGGACACCGCTTTTCCAGTTTAGAGAGGCACCATATAATTTAGCTTCTTGCAAAGCATGATCTCGCAAGTACAAATTTTTGCAAACAATAGAAAGATGGTGACAGTTTGCTAATGCTGAAATTGATGGGCCTCAAATAATCGTAAAGAAGGACAGGCTTGGGCCATGCTAAATAGCCAAAGTTAAGAAAGTTATCCATTTTACCTAGTGAGAAACTTCAAAGCCTATACTGCACTCCAAGCTCCAATTAACGAATATAACAGCATAGCATGACGATTAAGCCTGAAAGCAAAGGAAAAAGATGGTTAAACGCATGAAAACAAAGTCTAGTAACTATCTTGTATTGATAACTAACATGGAGAGAATGTTAACTGCCTTGTTGATCATTGTCTTCAAGCAAATAAACTGCCTTTTGTTCCTTAAAAATTCACAATTTGATTCATAAAATACCTCCTGCATACAGTCATCAAGGGTAACCATGTCATACATCAAAAGAAAACACAGACAAAGAGCTTCAAAACGCACCCAAAAATGCCTCAAACTGAGCTTCCTAGACAAAGATATCATGGAAAATGTACCGAGATCAATTAAACTGCGGAAATCCATCTAATATGTTGTCGCCATTCTGTTTTTGTCTTAATGTAGCAGGAGGAAACGTTGCTGGCCTTAGGAGATCTGCTCTCTCATGGGCACCGAACAACACTGACAAAAGCTCCAGGGATGAAGCTATGCAAAAGCAATTAATATTTACCTTGATGCATAGTGCTTGTCTACTTACATTGAATATCTCCCAAGTCCAAGATGCTTGTTTGCAAAAGAGAATACTTGAATACATGAATATTTAGAGCTGGACTTCCAAGAAGAAGAAACTACTGTCCATCATGAGTAAGATTGGCATGCCTAGGAATCCAAGTATAGAAGTGGCATACCTAGATGCTTTTACAAAATCGGAAATGGATGCCTCTTGTCCTATTAAAAAAATGCAGAGGACCAAATCCTTGATGCTTTACTTATCTAGGCTGAGAACATCGGTAGAGAATAGAATATAGCACAGTCTAACAAAATTTCTAACCAACAGGGTTTTTGGTCTGCGAGAAAGAGAAAGTAAAGATGCAAAAGAACCCATAATCAATCCACTGCTACCTTACTATCGGATGTACTTGGTAGATATCGACCGCAATTTTTTGACTAATCAAGTCCTTGTAATGTCACCAATATCCACCTAATGCAGGAATGCTATATCTCCATAAGATGGCTTGAGACTCTTGGAAAAGTATTATAATGTTGAGATATAAAGCTTATTATATGAATCCATGGGTTTAGCTTGAGATGCTCTTCGACCTAATAAAACCTATAAACCATATAAACACATTCTTAACACTGAAACCAAGGACAAAATAAGAACTCCATTTCTGCTGAATGTGTTTCTGATTACTGACAGAGATGCAAGTTGAAAAGCTCTTGTGCATTTTAGAAAACCTTCTTGGGTAAAGAAACTCAAACACTATCCTGCATTGTTGAATACTCAGGCTTACTTGTGACGGACGCCCTAGAAGAGTTGCAGAAATTGTGATCCGTCCATTCTGCGACCTTGCTAACCAAACAAATGCTGGCCCTGGAATCAAAGTAAGATATAAGCATGATTGTAAAGGTCTTCCTTTTTGAAAAACTCAAGCAACTCATCTTAGAATGTGCTATTTCCAGAAAGCAAATCTCATCAGTGGTTTACGCATACAAAAACTTATATCAAGAAGATGCTAAAAAAAATGAATCCTAAATGTTACCAGCGGATGCTCTAGACTTTGTAAACGCAGAGAGTAGTTATAAAATCTGTAAGCTTGGCAATTGCAAGTCTTGAAATCAAAAAAAGAAAAGCATAGAGAAAAGCCACCGTAATGGAATGAGAAAAAGATAGAGAAGTTCAAACTAACCCTAAAGGAGCCAACGATGCATATTGCAGTGGCCATTTTGTGAAGCAACAGAGCAACCATTTCCAGTGGCCATTTCCACGGCTGTCTAGAGGATGCACTCCCTGGAGCCGAACAAACGTGCAATAAAGCTTCGGACTTTATCGACAACCCAACAATCTCAAAGATTTAGCAAAAGAAACAAAATCAAGTAGTTCGATGCATCCGCTCCAGAGCATACCGTTGTAAAGTCGCTTAAGAGGCAAGTTCTCCGGGATAACCCTTGATGCACTTTAAAGCATGTGGCTATAGCTTCTAGTTCAAGTTCTCCACCGCAGGTTGCCGTATTTACTGAAATTCGGAGAGAGGCCATAACCTCTTGCAGAGTTATGCCATTCACTCTTCAAGCTCGGGCCATAGTTGATAAGCCGCAGATGTTGCACCAAATGCCCTAATGTATGACGGATAAAGAACGGAGCAACGGCCATGGCTAAGCAACCCGAACCAAGCAAGCCTCACCGCCGCATGATCGCGGCACCCTCCAACCAAAATGAGATAGGAAGTTCAAAAATTTGACGGTCTTGATCTCCCCAGTTTGAAATCAAGGGTAGGAGATTGTTGTATACATGTATACAAAGGGCACATGAAATTCAAGTTCAAATTGGAATTCAAATTCGAATTTGAGGGATACCGGGTGGGAGGGAAAATTTGAAATTCAAATTTTTACACAAATTCGTGTTGGTTTTTCGGCCATAACTTTTGCTAGGCACCTCCAAATCGAAAGTGATTTCAGATGCAATGGATTCATCTCGATGAGAACTATCCATTGGGTACCCATCTTGATATGTTTGGAGCTGTGGTTAGAGAGCTACACTTCGTTTGAATGAAAGCGGGTTAAAGAGCATGTGCAAAATGCATTAATTGCAATTTGAGCACATGTTTGTACTATTTGGTGGAAAACGGTTTTGGAAGCCAAAACACGAATATTGACTTTAAGGAGGACAAAAAAGGGGGCAAGTTGGTTGGAAAATTTTTTTTTCAGGTTGTATACATGTATACAGGGTGCACAAATGGGCAAAGCAATTTGTATATCGAAACATTTTTAATAATGTATAGATATATATATATATATATATATATATATATATATATATATATATATATATATATATATACCTAGTCTAACTTTTAAGCTATTACGCTTAAAGCTAGACGCCCAAACGGCAAAAACCATTTTAGAGCTTTTTTAGCCCCAAGCCTTTGGTCGGGGAGCCTTAGGGACTAGACCAAATTCCTTTACTTGCTCAAAGTGAACCAAGATGTGCCTTAGTCCAAAGATCTATTACCCCCAAGAAAGCACTTGATTATGCATTCAAAAAAAATCAATCCTTAGTTTCATCAACAAAGAAAAGATATTTATCAACCCTTAAATTCTTCAAAAAACATTAAAGTGCCATATCTTAAAATATGCTTACAAAATGTCATTCCATATTCAAGTAAAACCAGGACCATGCCATTTTCATGACATTTCGATGTAAGCCTTGCAAATAGCCAAAAAATTCCACCAATATGCAATACTAACACATATTCGCGTTACGCCCGAACTATCATAGAACCCCCAAAGAATTTTAATATAAGGCAATTAACTTGCACATTAGGCGATCATGCATTAAATTATACATTAAGCGAGAACATGCCATAAACTATACATTAAGCGGTTCAAGGCAAGACGAGACGGATATCGCCTTGAGATAAGTTCATCTCATTTCCGAGATATAGGCCTTGAGACAAAGAAAATCATTCAAAGAAATGCCATACTACTTAAACCTTTTTTGCTATGCCGGACTATCACAAATCCATCTCAACCCTTTATCGTAATAGAAGGCAATTAACTTGATGCGCTAAACCTGATCATGAATTGTTTTAACTTTTCCAACCATGCCTAAACAAACTAGGCCATGTCATTTTAAGAAAAACCTAGAGATGCCAAATACCTCAAACCGTACATGGTTTCTCGAATATTATTGGGGCAAGTCATGCCATATTCCAAAACATCTTTTAAATTATATGCTTGTATCTTTTCACATCTGAATGCAAGTGTTAATGGCATCAAGTCTATGGAATGCACAGAAAACAACTCACCATGCCCATTACTTTTTTCAAGCAAGCTTATTGCAAAAACTGAAAAGCTAAAAATATCAAGGATTTTTAAGGATGTTCCCATTTAATTTCGTCCTCCTTGTACATAGATGCCAATTCAGAAAAATCAGCATTAATGCATATTAGGCAGCATTTTTCATATAAAGGCATTGCCACGAAGGCAAAAAAATTCCCCACAACAGCTACAAGATAAACCTATTAGCCTAGGCAAGAATGAAATTCGGACGTAACCATACGCATATTGCATTTTTCAATTAAACCAGAAGTAGAATTTTAAGGACATAAAACAGCATCTGTCATTTGTGTCTTAAGCAGCACATATAAGCATTCACAAAATGCTCCTGATACAAGTCAGAGAGCAAAAACTGAACAATTAAGGGTGTTTTGCATATTACCTTATTTTAAGAACAGGTAGAAAGTCTTAAACAAACAAGAAATGTTTACACAAACTTGCGTAGAGTGTTCAAGTTGTAATCCTTGTTGTACAATAGCACCATTCAGTCCAAAATCCAAGCAATGGAGGAGTAGAATTGGTTACCTGCAGTGAACCATGCATACATTAGCCATGAACAGGGTAATGACACAAGCACTGACAGGTAAGCAGTAATTCTACTCGGCTTTTCGCCCTTCACCATAAAATTTGTTAGTTCATTGCTTAAATAAAATCAAATAGCTTAGAAAACGTTATTCAAAATGAGATTAACTATTTTTACAGGGCCACAGCCCATTTCGATCAGCCTAAGAACCTGATTAGGCTGGACATCCATGCATTTTTTAAAAAATCTATTGCCTAAAAAAAACCTGGTTAGGCTGGACGTCCATGCATTCTTGAGAGTCTTCAGCATCCAAATGCACTATTTCTTCAGCAACATTGGGGTCATCAACATCCAAGTGCACAATTGCTTCAGCAGCATTGTATTCAACATCAGCAGATTCTGAAAAATCACCATCAGCAGCACTGCTTGCCATAAATTTCTTAATCCCAGCACTTCTTGGCTGAGAAGGGGCAGCAACCAAGTTATACTTGGTAACTATTTCCTGGAGTAGCAGCTTTGTCTACCAGGTAGAATCACCACCGCCTTTGCAGAGAGATGCAAGGGGCAGCCGCCTTTTGATCGTGTCTATTAGCCGAGAGCGATTTAAGCTCTTGATATGCGCTTCTTCACGCACCTCGCCATTATGAAGTAAGACCAGATAACTTCTCATGTCGGGTATGTGTATTAATGCCCTGTCCATGTGTGCATTCCAGCTCAGTGCAGATTTGTTCTGTCCCCTTAGAGGAGTCATTGCTGCCGAATTTGGAAGAAAATTCTAAATCTAGCTGAAGCCATAGTAGAAACAACGCTATTTTAAGACAAGAACATGAGAACCGTTTGCTCACCAGAGGTAGTTACTTGCTTGCTTCCCTCGAATCAAAGCTGGCACTTATTTCCATCATCCATATTCTTTTGTGGTACAAAGAGAACAGATCAAATCCGCCATCATTTTTGTTAGTGCATGCACAATCGGAGGTCCGCCTGGATGGTTTTTTTTTTTTGTTCATTTCGAAAGCAAAGGAAAAGAAAACGTAACCCTAAAAGTCCAATGAATTTTTTATGCTTTGGTGATACAAGGGTTATGAAATAATTTCCCTGGCGTAAAACTTATCTTATGTTATCCCGCTAAAAAATTGCTTAGCATTCCCCTGGTAACCATGCTTTGCTACACATGCATGTGGAAGTGCAATTGGCAAGTAGTTCATTTGGTTAGCTTAGCTATGCGCCGACAAAACCATAGATGCCCAGAGACATATGCAAGGTTAGTCAAATAAAGGCCATACTCATCAATTTTTAGCTCAAGTGGTTCGCCTAACTCGATCCACATCAAAATTCCAATAGCCCCTAACTTCTCATTATGGCTTTTAGGGCAACTGGCTGTTTGAGGATCCCGCATGGCGATAAGTTAAACTTGGCGAAGCCTCGAAAATTAGTTATGGCTATGGGAGCAAGTTCCCATCCCTAAGAATTGTTAAAGCCTCTTGTAACATATTTAGAGCACCGTGCAACTTTAAGATTAAAAGCAAAGCTACATCTCCACAAATCTAAGCTTAAAATCTAAGCTAGACCATTGTGGTCAAAAAATTCATAAACCGTTATGGCTTAGGGGAGCAAGTCCTATGCTAGGCTTAGTTAAATCGATTTGTATCATATTTAGAGCCATGGGCTTAAAAGACATCCGAAGCTATTGCCACCAACCTTCAACCTTTCACCAACACTTGGTCACCAAAGCTTCAACGTTTATTTCTCAGATAAGTCGGGTGAAGGGCCAAAGCCAAAAGCAAGAGCTTTTGCCCCATTTAAAACATTTTAAATTCGGCTAAACTATTCCCCAAATTTATTAATTCAGTCACCAAAGCAAATGGCAAAAATAATGGCAAAGGTTTAACAAGTTATTTTAAGGTGGATATCTTGCTAAGTTTATAGGCATACGCGTCTCAATGTTATGCGCTTAAAAGTGCAAGCCAGTTCAATGGCCCAATGTCAAATTTTGCTACCGCATGACTACCGCCATAAATCTTTTTGAAGTCTATTGGTTACAAACGCCCACCTTTATTCCATTGAAGTCTATTGTTTTGATGCAAACATAACCAAGCACAAAGCTGAACAACCCGCTAAGACCTTTTAATTTCACAAGATCCAACTCGCCCCATAGTCCAAAAATAATTCAACACTAGAATGGAGATCCTTGTTATTTTCAATTTGTTGGCCATACAAAGCTAGAGAAGTTCTCATGAATTGAAAAGTTATTCTTGCTTTGCCATGTGGCCTTATTAAGCAAAAAGTCTTCCACAAGGTTTGATGTTACCAGTTACATCCCAACACTACATCCCAAAACTGGTTAAGCAATCCAAAGGGTAGTTTGAAGTCAACAACCCCGTTTCAACGACCACCGAGCCCTTGAAAAGAGAGCTTAGGATCTTATTATATACTTAGTATGCCCCACATGCAACCCAAATTTTCATTAAGTCTTAGTTTGCCAATCTAGTCCCTTGGTAAGAATGCACTACCTTAGGGGCAAAAATTGCTATTTTGTCATAAATTGAGTATGGAGCCATAGTTCGCATCTTTTTGGCCAAAGAACCGGTTAGTCGTGGCCGCACATCTTTGTGAGTCTCACAAACAATTGTGAGTAAAAATTGCGGCCATGCCCAAAAACTAGCTATGAGTCTTATGCCTCCGAGTTTAATTCGCTAGTGTCATTTGTCATTGCTAGAAGGTAAGAAACTCTTATCTGTGCCTTTACCCATTAAGGTCCTATGGTCAAATAAGCAAATTTACCTATTGCCATATGGATTGAGTGCTATGCCATGTGGCTTCAGATTAAGGCACATGTTTTCCACAAGGCGTAACGTCACCACTTAATTCCCGAATTAACTTCAAAAACTGGTCAAGCAGTCCAAAAGGAAGTTTGAAGCAAACAGCAGTGTTTCAGCCATTAGCCTTTGTTCTTTTAAAGCCTACAAACAGTAGAGTACTGTATCAAAGTCACTAAGGCCAAAATATTATATTTACGGCCCCTACCTTTATTATTTTCCAACCTCGTTGGCCTTTACGTGCTAGATATGTATAGATATATATATTTATATTTATATATAGCAAAAATAATTTTTAATCCTACCTCCAACCTAAGGCGTGAGAGTAGCCCTTTTTAGTAGTCAAGAGGGGGGGGGTCCCTTGATCTACCAAGGGACCCCACCCACCCAACTAGAAACTTATAGAAATCTAATGTGAATCTGAGCACAACTAAGAGCATACCCGAGACTTCTTAGTTCCATAGTGAGTATTGAAATGTCATATTTAATTCTCGAAAAATGCCATGCTTGAGCGCATTGAAAACGGCGCCACCATATATCGCACTTTGAAGCCCTTGAAATGAAAGTGATCACAAGTTCCCGCAGTGTCTTTAGTCGCCGAATGGGGTCAAGTTATGCACATATAGATATGGCATGATCCGGCGTAGATGATTACATTCTTGCCTGATTATAAGGCCTGCAGCCGCTTGCACTAATAATGAATTTGGTCACCTTAAAGGTAGTTTGTCCCTCTTGTCAAACCTCCGCATGTTTCATATATTCCATGTAATGTGGTTAATCACCCGAATGCGCATATTGAGAAAAGTCCACTTTCTTTCCTTTTTATACATTTTTCCAAAATCAGATCCCAATACTCGGGCCTCATCCTTTATTTCCAAATGTTGAAGATTGTAAATATGAAAATCAGGACAGTCCTCATGGTGTATCCCCAAATATTTTCTCGATATGTGGTTATTTATGCCAATAATATCAATGTATCTGGCGGGTGCCGCTAAAGGTACCGCCTCGGGCCCATTTTTCCCGCTTTGACCAATTTTAGAATAAATTCCAGCTCAAAATGAGCAAGATAAATGTTACACTGTGTGGTGGCTGCAAGAGAAGCCCATTGGTATTCCCTTGGCCTGCCTCCATAGCCTAGTTCCCATTTGAATAAAGCAATTTTTGGAAGCCAAATATTCATATCGTAGAAATCTTTTTCTCATATACATACCCAATCCTCACTGCGGGTTTGGTGCACTTCCATTCAAGTTTGATCACCTGATTACTCATCACTTTGTACCACATTTTGAAGTTTTTGTTTGCTTTTCTCAAACCTCCAAATCTTAGGATAAAACACGGGTGATGACTTGACACATGCCATCATTCCCCATCGGATGTTCTCATAGCAATGGGTGATGTCCGCGAACAAAAGGTCATTAATGGAAGCAGTGTAGGTTGCACGCGACGCCATAAATGGAGCTAACCACCCATGATGCTTTGATTTTATCTTTTGAAACAGATTACACATGGCCAGTTTCGATTCACACATATCCGCCAAATGCTTAGAAAGGTATTGAGTCCAGCCGCAATCGCTTTTGCAATTTAGAAAAGATTGATGCATGCGCATAGTTATCCATCTATAACCTTTTATGTGCCTTATAGATTCCAAAGATAAAGGAAATATCGTGGATTCGGGTTCCATGTCACAATTACCATTTGAGCCAAGTCCAAATAATTCTCTTTTGAGATGTTGTGGTTCTCTCGCCAGATTCCTCAAAATCAGGTTATTGAGGCTAAGCATAGAGCCTCATCCCTGATGTGTTTGGGGCATATGAATGCCGGGTTATTGGCTGATTTGTCAACCCCGAATATAGAATTTAGTTACCAACCATTTAAGATTTCCCAATACAAATTGGTCCTTAAAGGGAAAGGCTAGTTTCCTCGCTCTCTATTATTTCTATGAAAGCTTTGGCCAATTTGCAAACACATCTTATAATCTCCTTCTTGCATTGCACAATCACTTTCTTTCTTTTACATCCATAAGTGCAAACAGGCACGCTAAAAATTGTTCAACTGGGTGCCAGCTCACTCTTTGAATTTCGTAAATGAGAATGGCTTATCAGTATGTGGTTAAGTCCCAGACTTAACCACTTTTCAATGTTCTGTTGTGTACAATGTCAAGAGAGGGTCCTTATGTGGCCATTGGCCCACATACTTATTAAGGGCCGGTTTGAGCAGGCACCCATTTCCTCCACATCCAAGAAGATTCTCTTTGGGCTTGCATAGCAAGCTTTTCAAGTTTGGAGTATAACTCCATCCAAAGGTGGTATTTTCATATACTTCCTCTCCCAACTTCCCAAACTTTTGGATGAGAATCTCCTTAAAGATGTGGTTAAATTTGATCTTGTCCATTGCCTTAGAGAAAATGAGAAGTGGACAAACTTACTCTTATTTTTCTCTCCGATCGCTTTTTGTACCATCTTCCTTCAGCCCCTTTGCTAAAAATCCTCTCGTGATGGTCTGGTTTTAATAACCCATATTAGTTATGAAGGAAAGTAGAGTTAATCAGAAGAAAAAAACGGGTGAATGACAACAAGGCCTTCATGGGCTTAAAAGTTTTTAAGTCTTAGGGCATGTTCGCCATAAAATTCTTTTGACCTTTATAAGGTCTTTCAAGGGTAAAGGCCTTTAATGCCTATATTTATTGATGACGTTTTTTGACCATTACAAAGTCCATCAAGTCAAGATATATAAAACCTTTTATCGGTAGCAATTGCAAAATACATTCACTTAGTCAAATTAAAGGAAAATACAACCTTTAATCTTTACATCTTATATAGATTCTAATACAAGGAACATGTATAGTTTTACCCTCAGTGTTGTCAAGATGACAGCCTTGCACCTGGGTCCGGGCGATCCCATTATGACCTCCACCTTTATCGTTGATGATAGCTCGAAGTTTGGTCAGCATTGTTCCCGTGACTTCCAAAGAGTCCTGCAAAGGTTACTAGTCCAAGACACCTTACTACGTAGGTACTTGGTTTTCTTGAACTTTGGCGCATTATGACCAGCCCGCCCTCATCCTCCTTCTTGATTCTCTTGTAAGTGCCAAAAGTTGACCTCGAACTGCTTTTCCTCCTTTGAAGGCATTCACGAGGGAATTTCTTTGGTCGGATGGATTCTCAAGGATGTCACCCATTTTGGTTCCATCAAACCAGCCTTTTAGATCTAATGTTTCATCATCGCAAGAAACATTAGTGTCATATCAAACATGGTTTCTCTTACCTTTAGGTACCCAAGATAGGCGAGCCGCTTTCTCTCATTGGCTTTCCATTCATAAGTCTATGAAACTGAAAAACTTGTAGGAGCACGATTTGTCCGCCAAAGCACGCCAAGATCGTTTCATCAAATACTGCATGACACCATGATCAAACCATTAATGTGGTCCTTACATTCACCGCTCCTCCTCCTTTGTTCATCCTTGTCCCGGAAAAACTGGCTTACGAAAGAAGATTTGAAGTAGGGGCAATAAGTTCTCCGTGACTTTTTTGCAAATAAAAGCCATGTCTTTCTTCTTTAGTACAGCCATGTGCCTTTTTGGCCAATATAAATCCCATTGTCTTTATCACATCTTTTCCAAAGAATTGTGTATTGAAAGGGAGGTCCACATCTAATTTGTCAATCCGCTTACGGAATTCCTTGGCATCTTTGTGAACTTTTTCCACTTCTTTTATCGCTGATACCACCAACTTCATTAAGGTGGTCGGAGAGATAGGTGCCAAAATCCCTAAGTTTCTAGTTTCCCATGCTAGTTCGGACTCATTATCTAGCCCCCATGCACCCACTAGTCTAGCTGAAATGATAGGAAAGTGCCCACAATTGTATAATGTAAGAGCCTTAAGACTGTGAATCATCCAAAAGATGTGATAGGTCCTCAACTTCAAGTTCAGAGTATTAACTTCTTCCTTTTTCCGCCAGCTTCTTTTTGCTCATCTTCTGGGCAAGATGCCAAATGTCAAAAAGACGCTTTTGTGGTGGCAATAGGGTGCATCACCTAGGGTCGCTCGCTTCATCAGCCTTTAACTTTTTCGTTAACCTTTGGGCACCGGATACCCCTTGACATTGTTGGCTATCCTCAGAAAGCTTTTGAGCCCTTTTATGAATTTTAAAACATCTTTAACCTCTTCATTTTCAGCTCAAAACCTAGCCATGGCAATCAAGCTCATAGACATTATCAATATATTCTTGGCAAAGAACTGGCATTCTTTACAGAAAAGATTGATTGGATACCACCAAGCATGTTGTTCATTCCAAGGAACGGACTACTGATGTGTCCTCTTCACTTAGGGGAAGGTTTCCTATCTATGAAATACTTGTGTAAGTCGATTCCGGATGCAACCAATTAGCATCCGACAAAGATTATTTGGAGGAATTATCCTTGTGTTGTCATAGCCTAGGTCAAGACAAACCAGGTACCAAAGAAGGTCCTTTCCGTCACCGCCTCGCTAGTACCAAAGAGGTCCATTATGAGCCAAGGTCTTATTCACAAGTCTGCTTGATCGCTTTTGAAGGGCATCAACCCTAGTATCCAAGACTTTGTGCCGCAAGACAGCTTCCTATTCACCATTGAATAACAATAGTTAGTCTTATAAAACGTTCTTAATAATATCCAGCTCAATTTAACACATCGAAAGTATAAAATAAAAGGACCAAAAAGATGCCATATCCAAAGCACAATTTAAAGTTTTCCAATTTAATTGTCGGGCCCTTAAGACCCATGCTTAAACCCAAAGATCCCGAGTCCAAGAATATATATACCTAGTCTAACTTTTAAGCTATTACTTAAAGCTAGACGCCCAACCCGCAAAACCATTTTAGAGTTTTTCGTCCTAAGCCTTTGGCCCGGGAGCCAGGGACTAGACCAAATTCCTTTACTTGCTCAAAGCTGAAACCAAGATGTGCCTTAGTCCAAAGATCTACCCCCAAGAAAGCATTTTGATTATGCATTCAAAAAAAAAATCTCCTTAGTTTCATCAACAAAAAAGAAAGATATTTATCAACCCTTAAATTCTTCAAAAAACATTAAAGTGCCATATCTTAAAATATATGCTTACAAAATGTCATTCCATATTCCAGTAAACCAGACTATGCCATTTTCATGACATTTCATGTAAGCCTTGCAAATAGCCAAAAATTCCACCAATATGCAATACTAACACATATTCTGCTAAGCACTAAACTATCATCATAGAACCCCAAAGAATTTTAATATAAGGTAATTAACTTGTACATTAGCATCATGCATTAAATTATACATTAAGCGCAACATGCCATAAACTATACATTAAGCGCCAAGGCAAGACGGAGACAGATATCAGCTTGAGATAAGTTCATCTCATTTCCGATATAGGCCTTGTGCATAAAGAAAATCATTCAAGAAATGCCATACTACACTAAACCTTTTTTTTTTGCTATGCCCGACTATCACAAATCCATCTCAACCCTTTATCGTAATAGAAGGCAATTAACTTGATGCTGCTAAACTGATCATGAATTGTTTTAACTTTTCCCAACTATGCCTAAAACAAACAGGGCCATGTCATTTTAAGAAAAACTTTAGATGCCAAATACCTCAAACCGTATATGGTTTCCTAAATATTATTAGCAAGTCATGCCATATTCCAAAACATCTTTAAATTATATGCTTGTATCTTTTTCACATCTCAATGCAAGTGTTAATGGCATCAAGTCTATGGAATGCAATAAAACAACTCACCATGCCCATTACTTTTTCAAGCAAGCTTTATTGCAAAAACTGCAAAAGCTAAAAATATCAGGATTTTAAGGATGTTCCTCATTTAATTTCGTCCTCCTCTTGTACATAGATGCCAATTCGTAAAAATCAGCATTAATGCATATATAGGCAAAGATTTTTCATATAAAGGCATTTCGCTATCATAAGGCAAAATTCCCCACAATGTTTTACAAGATAAACCTATTAGCCTAGGCAAGAATGCTTAAAATTGGACGCAACCATACGCATGATATTGCATTTTTTCAATTAAACTGTAAGTAGAATTTTAAGGACATAAAAAAAAGATTCCGTCATTTGTGTCTTAAGCAAAGACATATAAGCATTCACAAAATGCTCCCCGAGCATGTCGAGAGCAAAAAACCGAATAATTAAGGGTGTTTTGCATATTACCTTATTTTAAGAATGTAGAAAGTCTTAAACAAACAAGAAATGTTTACACAAACCAAGTGAGAGTGTTCAAGTTGTAATCCTTGTTATTAACAGGCACCATTCAAACCAAAATCCAGCCAATGGAGGAGTAGAATTGGTTACCCCGCAACTTTCATGCATGCATTAGCAGTTATGAAAGGTAATGACACAAGCAATCGACAGTAAGCAAAGAATTTCTCCCGGCCACCTTCACCATAAAAATTTGTTAGTTCATTAAGCTTAAATAAAATCAAATAGCTTAGAAAAACGCTATTCAAAAATGAGATTAACTATTTTACAGCGGTTACAACCCATTTCGATCAGCCTAAGAACTCCATTAGGCCGACATCCATGCATTTTTAAAAAATCTATTGCCTAAAAAACCGTTAGGTCGGACGCCCATGCATTCTTGAGAGTCTTCAAAGATCCAAATGCACTATTTCTTCAAAGAACATTGGGGTCATCAACATCCAAGTGCACAATTGCTTTCAAAGAAGATTGTATTCACCACGCTAGATAAAAATCACCATCAAGAAAGCACCGGCTACATAAATTTCTTTAATCCCAAAGACTTGGTCGAGATAAGCAACCGCTATACTTGGTAACTATTTCCCCGGAGTAGCAGTTTGTTCTAGCCAGGTAGAATCTTCACCACCTTTGCGAGATGCAAGGGGCCACCCTTTTGATCAGTCTATTACCGAGCGATTTAAGCTCTTGATATGCGCCTCTTCACGCATCTCCCGCCATTACTGGAAGTAAGACCGCATAACTCCTCATGTGCTCGTATGTGTATTAATGCCCCCTCGGCCCATGTGTGCATTCCAACAAGGTGCATTTGTCTCATTCCCCTTAGAGGAGCTTCAATTGTACCGTAATTTGGAAGAAAATTCTAAATCTAGTCAAGCCATAGTAGAAACAAACTTATTTTAAGACAAGAACATGAGAACCGCTTGCTCACCAGAGGTAGTGCTACTTGCTTGCTTCCTCTAATCAAAGCCGTAATTTATTTCCATCATCCATTATTTTCAGGTACAAAGAGAAATGATCAAACTAATATCATTTTTGTTGCTGGCATGCACAACGGGAGGTCCGCCTGATGGTCGGCCTGTTCGCTTCGAAAGCAAAGGAAAGAAAACGTGAACCCTAAAAAGTCCAACAATTTCCGGCGCTTTTGGTGATACAAGGGTTATGAAATAATTTCCCGCGTAAAATTCCCGGCCTGCGCGGTTCCCCGCTTAAAAATTGCTTAGCATTCCCTCGCTGCAACTACATGCTTTGCTGCCACATGCATGTGGGTGCTGCAATTGGCGTGAGGCTCATTTGGTTAGCTTAGCTTGCGCGACAAACCATAGATGCCCGTGAGACATATGCAAGGTTAGTCAACATGTTTTCAGTACTCATCAATTTTAGCTCGAGGGGCTCGCCTAACCTCATCCACATCAAAATTCCAATAGAATAGCCCTTTCAACTTCTCAAGTGGCTTAGGCAACTGGCTGCTGAGGATCTCAAGATGGCTTATAAGTTAAACTTCTGGCGTAAGCCTCGAAAAGTAGTTATGTATTATGGGAGCAAGTTCCCATCCCTAAGAATTGTTAAAGCCTCTTGTAACATATTTAGAGCACCAAAAATTTTTTAAGATTAAAAAGCAAAGCTACATCTCCCACAAAATCGCGCTTGCAATCTAAGTTACCTGCTGTGGTCAAAATTATAAACTGCGGCTCAGGAGCCCCGCTGCCAGCTTAGTTAAATCGATTGCATCGCTACTTTAGGAATAAGCGGCTTAAAAGACACCGAGCTTACTGCCACCAACCTTCAACCTTTCACCAACACTTGCCCACCAAAGCCTAACGTTTATTTCAGCAACCGCATGCCAGCAAGACAAGGCTTTGCCCCTATTTAAAAACATTTTAAATTGAATGCAACTAAGCTCCCAAATCGGCTTAACCAGTCACCAAAGCGCCAAAAATAATGGCAAAGGTTTAACAAGTTATTTTAAGGTGGATATCTTTCTAAGTTTATAGGCATACGCTGCCTCAATGTTGTTATGCGCTTAAAAGTGCAGTTTTGTTCTCTTCAATGGCCCAATGTCAAATTTACGGTATTGACTCATCGCCATAAATTTTTGAAGTCTATTGGTTACAAACGCCCACCTTTTATTCCATTGAAGTCCTATTGTTTTGATGTGAAACATAACGCAAGACAAAGGAACAACCCGCTAAGACCTTTTAATTCTCGCTTTTATCCAACCTCGCCCATAGTCCTAAAATAATCCGTGAACACTAGATTTGAGATCCTTGTTATTTTCAACTCATGCTATACAGCTAGAGAAGTTCTCATGAATTGAAAAAGTTATTCTGTTTTGCCATGTGGCCTTATTACAAAAAAAGTCTTCCACAAGGTTTGATGTTACCTGAGCATCCCAACACTACATCCCAAAATCAGTTAAGCAATCCAAAAGGGTAGTTTGAAGTCAACAACTCGTTTCCTCGACCACAGCCCTTTGAAAAGAGAGAGCTTAGGGATCTTATTATATACTTAGTATGCCCCACATGCAACCCAGCCTTTTTCTATTTAAGTCTTATTTGCCAATCTAGTCCCTTGGTAAGAATGCACTACCTTAGGGCAAAAATTGCTATTTTGTCATAAATTGAGTATGGAGCCATAGTTCGACGCGCCACAACCTGCTAGTTAGTCGGCCGCATCTTTGTGAGTCCCCACAAACAATGCGGAGTAAAATTGGCTTATGCCCAAAAATCCAGCTATGAGTCTTATGCTCCCAGTTTAATTCATAGTGTCATTTGTCATTGCTAGAAGGTAAGAAAACCTTATCGACCGTGTTCCTTTACCCATTAAGGTCCTATGGTCAAATAAGCAAATTTACCATTGCCATATGGATTGAGTGCTATGCCATGTGGCTTCCGTGACATTAAGGCACATGTTTTCCACAAGGCTTAACGCCACTCACTTAATATCCCGGTAATTAATTCAAAAACGGGTCAAGGCAGCCCAAAAGGAAGTTTGAAGCAAAAATGCTGAAGTATTTCAAAATATTAGCCTTTTGTTCTTTTTTAAAGCCTACAAAAACAAGAGTAATCAGATCAAAGTCTTACAAGGCCAAAATATTATATTTACGCCCCTACCTTATTATTTAAACCTCGTTGGCCTTATACAAAGCTAGATATGTATAGATATATATATTTATATTTTTATATATATATATATATATATATGTTTCATTTATCCTTCAAGGATTTTTAGAATCCTTGCACTGCATCTATGGTGGTTTGCATGATAAAGTGCAATCGTTGTGGAGCATTAGATATTACAATGATATGCTCCCCGAAGCTGGCCCCTCCGCAATGTACAATCCCACCTCTTTTTAAAAAGAACCCTAAAATATTTACCTTGCACCAAGGTTGGGCTTTTTCCTACGAATAATATGTGTGATCCCAGATGTGAAATTTTTTCCGACGTCAGCCAGAGTCTATATTGATGGCCGCCGTGGTATCACGATATTGTAACGCTATTATTCCCGCTCTTCACATTGGATTTTTCCATTCAATTATGATCATTTTTCGGCCCTAACATTTCGCGCAAATAAGCATTAAGCAAATATTGAAATGGAATCCTGCGGAAAATACAAAACAAAAATATTTACCTTTTAAAGCATTGTGTAATCTTCAATTTTGGCATTTGTAATACTTTGATTTCAGCCATATTACTTTTGGTTTTTGCTAAAAATTGTTTGAAACATTGTATAAAGAAACTCACGCCAATTGGGTTAGCCTCGAAGAAAACTCAAGGCTACCGCCTGGCCACAGGTTTTCCATAAGTGCACATTTTATTTTTGTTGTTGCCAAGGGTAACTTAGTGATATTGTGAATAGCTTAACATTGTTTGATTTTGCATTAAATAAATACCATCTGTAATACCCATACACACTATCTATGGAGGTGTGCTCTAACTACATAGGTCCTAGTTACAAAAAAGTTGAATACCAAGTCTCTTGCCGTGCTTTTGGGATGCAAGAGTTACAAGATTTTTCCCTGCGGCAAAGATGATATCCCCGTGGTGTTTAGAAACGCCAAGTTATCATATCGGTGTTGCTGCAGCATCAAAAGAATCAAAAGGAAAAGCTTAGCCATTTGGGCCATCTTCGGCACAGAAAAGCCCAAAGCTTAAATTTTGGGTGAGCCATTTGGGGTGATTTTATAGAGAAAAGGCCACAGACTTTTTCAACCCCGGGTGCCTAATAGATCATCTAAACAAAGTTTAACCCCGAGAAAGAATCGAAAAAGAATAAGCTTCAAATATAAATCTATGGTCTCTTTGTTTTTCCTGTATCCTTCCCGATGTTTCTTCCTCCCGCTCTCGCTTTTTTCCGCCTCCAACAGCGCCACAAGTGGCAAGACCACCTACATCCCAAAGATATATATAAGTAGGGCCCCGCCAGAGAGCCATTCCCGCCGCCAAAGAGTCGCGCCGGCAGAAGCGTGTCCTGGTGGTATCCCCGCATTAGTGCTCACCCTTTTATTTTAACCTTTTAATGGTTTTTCAATCATTAACTTTGTATTAATTCTATTCATGGCACGCGAAATATATGAGATGTCTTATTAATCTTTAATCCACGTTATAACTTTGAGAACACATATCGTATATATGAAGTTGCATTGCACGCTCCTTTTTTAATCTAAAGACAAAATAATTTGCAATTGTCATTATAAGCCATTCCTCAAGTATTTATTCAAGAGTGACGCCGTATCATCTTCATGGGTGAATGTAATATCTAGATTGGTAATACAAAAAAAGATTCATCCTTGGTAACGACACACAAAAGCCAATAATGTATTCTTCCCTGCGATGATAATATTTGCTATAGCCTCGTGGGACTTGTTATTGTCCATCCGCATCTTTAAATTAGACTTCAAAGCAAAATATGTAAAAACATAATAATAATGAACATCACATTTAAACTTTAACAACAACTTTTGCGTAGGATGGTATAACTTCAATTTAATTTAAATTTAACTTGGCTTTTTTCATTATTTTAATTTCCAAATTGTTCATATTAAAAATTTCACAAAATGACATGTCGACTTGATACACTCCTTCATAGTACAAAAACTTGTATATATATATATATATATATATATATATATATATATATATATATATATATATATATATATATATATATATATAATTTTGCATTGAATAAAGCTCTTCGTAAGTGGGCTCAAGTGGTGGAAGTAAAATCCACGGCCCGCTGTTGGCAAAGAAATGATATGTTCTTGAGTTGAGTAAGTCAACATGACATATGGCATATGTTCCTCGCCCAATTCAATCCGGGCTCATATCCCATAGGCTTCTATGTCTTGTATCATAGCAATTTGCTTTTGCCGCCGCATTTGCGATGTACTCATGGCCTCAAGATTGACGACCGCCGATTTTTGATTGTTTAGTTCCACCTGACACATTCATATAACCTCCGCGGAACGACATCTATTGAAAGCATGGTGGTGTACCGACTTGCATCTAAGTTGGCAATTTCTTTTAGTCTCTTTCGGAAGCTTTATATTCTCACGGGTATTTTTGAATTCACGATTTTTGTTTAAATCACATCCTCCTGAAGGCCTCTAATTCAAATTGAGATAGCCTGTTCTAAAAGATACGATGATGGTGGTGTTAATAGAAAAGGATAAGGTTCACTATGTAAGGTCAATTTGTCTATATATTAGTTAATTCGACGATCTTAATATATCGTAGAAATTGAAATTAGATGTGTCTACTTAATGGCACAATATATGGGAAGTGAAAGATTAAATATTAAATTACTAATAAATGAATGCAACGAATTTATTCTAAGTATACTCAATTCACTAGTTTTATAGATATAAATTTGTATTGTACTCACCTTGGACGGCCTCTTTTTTTTATGCTTGATGATCCTTCACTACGCCTTTGTTCCATATTGGAATCATAGGATGCTTGAATTCTGCAAATTGTATTTAAACATTTAGTTATGAATGTTTTATATACTAATGGGTTTTAAAGCATTGGAATTCATAATTTGTACCTGGAAGGATTGTTATCCGTATGCATAGAAATATGTGGTTCCCTCGATTCTATAGTAGCGCCCTTCAATTTCTTTCGGGCTTGATATTCTCGACTATATTTTCGACGATTAAGAATTTTGCTTATTTCATTGTCGGGAAGCCCTTGTAAATTAGCCACGGATAGCCTGTTAAAGATATGATGGGAAATTAGTAAGAGAAGTATTTTTGGTAATGTGAGTATAATTAATAACTTATAGTCTGTAATATGTACCGTACTATATATGTACTTTAAATATCATGCATAGTAGACGTTCATATAACATAACAGATGAGCATCAATCAACCATTAGTAATAAATGCCTCTTCTTCGGTCCTCCATAACAAAGATAGCTACGTTATTATTTTTTTGGCTTAGTTTTAAGATAATGAGTGATATGCAAATAAAACACCAGAAGAACCTTAATTGCGACGGCTATTAAATGGTACTAACCTTGGGCGACCTCTTTTTTTTGGTGCCAGTTGATTTTGGACATGTTCATTTGCAACATCGTGACTTTGTAATGTTTGAATGCTATTAATGATCATCAAAACAATCATATGATATTAGATCAATTTACTGCATTGTTGCATGAGTACGAAACACTGTAATGGTTAACATACCTGAGGCGCTTAGTCGCCATGTTCATTGATTGACGGTACTTCCAATCTGTTGATTGACAGCACTTCCAATCTTAATTTTATCCAAGCAAATTTTACTCTGTTATTGATAAATTTTAATTGGTTGGTATGTACGTATGTATAAGGCTAAGGATGGGAAAACCAATCGAATGTTTGCTAAAACATACGCCAATTCCTATATTGGTGTCGGATTTTTATCAACAACACCATCAGAAATTAGGATATGAATTGGTAAAACATTCTCACAACCTTCGATAAGAGTACAACGCACACTTTTCGACACCGCGTAGCCAAGGCTAACAGCGGCATCAAGTGAGAGCTATACTCGACAACGAAGGCTTAAAAGTAACCTTTTGTAGTAACCCTTTGTTTGCTAGGCTGCTAAAATCTATATGGAATAGGGTATGCTTCTATATGATAATAATTAATGTATATAGAATACAACTACTTAAATAGCATAAGCAAAATTGAATTAATTAAACTGTTTGAGAACGTCGATTAATGTAAATAGAACAGGCGTCTAGTTAAATATTTTGGTGTTATATTAGTCTAGAGATATCGTATGGAAGAGGAGAGTCTCATTGTTTAATTTGAATAGAAATCATGTATATGCTAGAATTCAATCGAGACCAAATGATATTTTGAGAGTGCAAGTACACAGACAAAATTAATTTGGAGTAGCTTCCTTTTTTTTATGAAGTAATGTGCGTAGATGTCATTTGAAATATGGGTTGTGGTCTTACAATGATGCGTGATATTAGGATGGAAGCGTATAACATCCTGATCAATCTGTAGTCAAAACGAGGCAATATTTAAGGCTTCTCGGTGACAAAGCAAGTTAATATGCTCCATTGACCCTATCTAACGTTCAAGACTTAACATTATAAAGGTAGGTTCATGGTTAAACATAACAAAATATATATTAGGTTCAAGTATCAACAACCTAAAGTCGGATATGCTAACCTACTCTACATCGGTTTTTTTTGTTTAAACTTCAATGGAATTGAAGTTCACAATGCCCTCTCTCGTTGTGGTTTAAAGGGTCTAGCATTGAAATCATTCAGCACTTCTTGACTATTATGTAGTCCAAGTAATTGCAATTGCCTTAATAATTGCAATTGTTCCGTTGAGTTTAATTTAGACTTCCAATTTGTAGCTCCCTCATCACATCCGGACCCAGCACTCCTTATGGTGCAAAACGGAATTTTAGTAAGATCATTCACTAATTCCTCTGCAACGAACTTTTAAAAGATAGAGATGCCCCAGCATATCATGCTGCTTAGATCCTAAGCTCGTTGACATAAAAATTATGTAGTCCCCTAGTCCAAATTTTGTGGTGCACGTTCAATGCTTAGGCTAGGAACGTTAATAGTAAGTAACACTATCACGGAATTTCTGTTTGACCATGAATCTCTAAGAAAACTGGCCAACGTTTTTCTAAGCTTTTTTCTACAAATGGCAAGGGGGCTTCAAGAATGAATACAACTAGGAATTTGAGGTGAATGGAAAGCTTTAATTAAATGCAAAGTCATACATACCTGACTTTGCATAGATGACCAAATGGACCAAATGAACTCCCTAGCCTTGCAGAATCGGCATAGCCTACTTTAATGCTCTTAAAACTAGATGCTCCAATCCTTCCAGAAACTATGAAACTATGAATGTATGGCTGAATTGTTTCTGGCGACAGCAAATCAGCTCGATTTGGCTAACATTGGGCCACATTTGCAGATTCACAAATTGAGTTTCAAACCCATTAAATGAAAAATGCATAGCGGCTTCTCACCTCAGAAAAATTGATTTCGCTAAAGATTCAAACACGCCCTCATGTTTTGGGCGGTTAGACAGAAGCAATTCTAGATTCAAGACTTTAAAAAGTTAACAATCGAAGCCAAAATAAGTTCTCAATAGCACAACTTACCGGAGGGTTTTTTTGCAGGGATCCTAGCCGAGGAAGAAATTCTGCAAACACAACAAATAAAAATTATTGCCAATTTAATTTCCATAGACAAATTCGTGCCTGGGACAACAACTTACTCGCGTTTTCTTCCAGCTCAGGCCGCACTCTTATTGCTAGCCAAGGCACAGGTTCTGCAAGAAGCATAACAAATAAAAAATATTGCCAATTTATTTTCCATAGACAAATATCTACCTGGGACAACAAATAAAGATGGTTGTCAATTTATTCCCCACAAATGCATTCATGCCTCTCAGAAAAACAGCTTTTTTTTTCCCCGAAGAACAGGAAGAGGACGCTTTCACTTTGAAGCGGCGATTCTGGCCGAGATTGACCCAGTGAGGGTCAGATTCATAGATTTAGTTCTTCAGATAATTCTTTCCATGATTTATGCTTTCAAACATCACCAAACCGCAAACTTTTGGCCCTTTTCATTCTATTATAGTCACAGAGAGTTGCACATTCTTCACTGGTTTTTCTTGATCACTATAATTCTTTTCTTTTCTGGTCTTGCGATCTAAAATTTCAGTTTAATATCCACAATCCATCAATTAGGGCTCAGTTGCATAAATTCAAAAAGGCAGTTCTACCCATCACTAGCAGAATGAAATTCAGAATGATTCAACCCAACTGCCTTTTCACATTTCACGGTAGGAAACGGATCCATTTTTGGATCTTAGGTCTTTGCAAACTGCGAATTGACACTATATAATATAATCGATTAGATTCTCGTTCATTTTCAGGCATGAATGTGAGAACCGTGGAAGGATGCATAAATTTCTGCCCTTTATCACATCGTCACTTCCATAGCCGATCTAGGCTATTACTCAAATATTCACTTTCCCTCTTCTGTTTTTGTCAATTCCTTCCATTGAAAGGCGAAATTTAAGCCAGACTTTCTTACAGCCTAACGATAACTAAAGCACAAATTCAACATAATTCGCTTCAAGTCCAGCCATTTTGCAAATGAGTTTGTGATTAAAGCATTATGCTTGTTAGAAAGCCTTCTGTTCTATCAATCCCAGACTTGTGTGTACTTACCCCTTTTCTCAAATGGGTCTTCGAAACATTCCGTTTCTTTGCTTATCTATGAAGTGCACAGTACAGAAAAACCAGTTTCCAAGTGGTCATAGTCATACGTATCACTCCAGTTTTTGCTGTGGGGCTTAAATCTCTGTTCCGGTCAATCACCCAACTAGCTCAATTCAACTAGCTCTATTATGGAGTGATTTCAAAGCCCGGGCTACCATTTTAACATGAAATGCCATTTCCTAAGCATAAGCCTATCTGGACTGTGCTTCTAATTTAGAGCTGCAGTGCAGCTATGGTAAGGAGCTTAATATTTTTTCTGTGCTTTGGCTCGTTGGTGAGGACCCTGCTGTGATTGATTGCGGGTTCTGCAGAGCATGGCCGAGGCCCAACTCAAGCATGGCGAGTTTTGGGAAGAAATTTTCGACCTGAGGCCTTAAGAAACCGAATATTGGACCTGGATCCGTCCAAGGAGCTCTCTTTGCTGCATATCTTAAATGCACAAGCAAAATAGATTCTCAACAGCAGAACTTACTGGGGTTTTTCCCAGGAGTCTCTAGTTTTGTGTTGCAAGGCGGTACAGGGATTCTGTAAGCACCCAGCAAATAAACCCGTTTGATAATTTGGTGTGGCAAACATATGTGCCGAAATTAGAGTTGCAGAGGAGCTCACAGATCCTGACGCAACTTTGCAGAATGGGCAGTATCTGAATTGGATAGATTGATGTGAATTCAGCCGCGCAGAAGCCTGCTAGGCCCTGTTAAACCTTTCAAATGGACGAACAAAATTCTTCTAAGGGAGTAGAACGAGTGCCGCAATTTCTTCAGAAATGGATTCATAGCCGCTGTGTGCTTCTGAGCCTGGAGCCTTTAAACTACTTGGAAACTATTGCAAAGGGAAACCTTAATTTTCAATTAATTCTCGTTTGTTCGAAAGCAAATTTCATATCTGTTACTATATGCGGAGTAAATTATGGCGCTACAGACACCAACTTACCCGGTTTTTTATTAGATCTGGCTGCACTTTGTTGATAGTTTTGTGCAAAATCTCTGCAACAACAAATAGAGCCAATTATCAATCTACTTCGTAGAAACAGACAGCCCTGGGTGGGATAGGCAGCATACCTATAACCACAGGGGCGACGGGGAAGGAGGGCGGTGGAGTATTTCGATAGCATAACTCATCGGAGGTTTTTTTGCAGAGACTACAGGGCTTCTGTAACTGGCACAGCAAAAGGTTAACAATTTAGCTTGCATAAATCAATTTATGAGCAAAGTGACCTACCCAGAGAGTGCGGTAGCGCGAGCAGATAGATGATGGTTCCGCTCAGGGGAGGCAAGCGAGTACAGGTGAGTAGGCAGATGAAGCAGCGGCTATAAGTAAGGCATTTTAGTAGGAAAAAGTAGGCGGGTGATGCTTATGAGGTGCACAAAAAACACGTATAGTTCTAATTTGAGGCTTTGTGCTGCCGGAAAGTTGGATATTTATAATTCCAAAAAGGCAGCTAGTAATTTTATATATAGGAAGATATATATATATATATATATATATATATATATATATATATATATATATATATATATATATATATATATATATATATATATATATATATATATATATATATACAAGTTTTTTACTTTAAAATGGGTCTATGAACTATGGTTTCTGAAATCGGGGGAACAAAATCCAAGATTAAGAGTGGTAAATGGTAGCATGCATCCGGTCAAAGTCATGAAGTTTTTAAGCTAAACCCTTTGCTTTATTCGAGGTGTCTTTGGCTCAAATTAAATTGCATCTCCTCTAACAATGAGCATAGATATTTGGTAAGCGGTCTACATGCATCCACACCGTCATTGATAAACAAACTCGATAAATATTTTGTTCCCCTTATGAACTTCATTTATTGTCTTATTCTTGATCGTATCAATTTTATTGAGGCAAATTCAACAATCGTGCCCAAATGTACAAACAAAAGCTTGTCCTTGACTCTGGGTCACTTTCGATGATAGACATTTACGTATAGTTATACACTATTTGTAGTTGGAAGGTGCATTTTGTACTATAAATGTGTCCATGAACTATCGAACATCCGGGGAATAAAATCCTCTACCTATATTAACATGCGTTGTAAGGCCCCGAATATCATGCCTTACAATTTTGACAATGCTCTAATCCTTGCTTTATGATTACTCTACCAGCTTGGGTCTTCTCAACCAATTCCTTTCATAGGAAGAATGTTGTTTATAAAAGAATAGAAGTTCGCAGACCTGAAATGGCAAGCATTAATATAGCCATTCTTCCTTTCAAGGATGCCAATCTTTGTATTTTCTGTCATAAAGATGAGCCTTGGAAATCACCAAGCATGTGGTAGATATTTGACGATGAACTAGACATGTCACTTGTTTTGCACTATTGACCGCTTGGGCCTCATCAAGAACCATATCATTGCCTTGCCACGTCCTGTCTCTTCAACAAAAAGAGGCAAGCACATTTTAACATTTACAACCCTAAACCAAAAATAAAGAAGGCAAGCACCATGGAAGTGCCCCGGCCACCAATGCCGGGATTAATGCAACACCAAGTTGTCCTTCTTTGAAACCATAACCTGCGGTTAATTGTATTCCATGCTTCAATCCATTTTTAATCCATTGGAACATGCCATTCAAGAAGTATGAGTTGTCTAGGGGCAAACAAGGCCTCTTGCATCTGTAAAGACTCTCAATTATTTGCATAAAGCCAAGAATTAGATGAGACTAAATTAGGACAATGAACATGATGAAAAGAAAGAATTTGCTAGTGCACAATAGACTAGAAACACAACAAAATATACAAAAGCGGTTGAAAGCGCTAATCTACAATTTTTAGGCAAAGAAGATCAAAGGAGAAACGCATGAGAAAAATTTTGTGGCCAGCGCTTATAGAATAACACTATAAGTCTAATATACATATCAAATGCTATTAAAGCGAAGCCACATATGACCCAGTGAGTTTTAATACTTGTAGAGCTTAATAACTGGAGAAATGGAAAAACTTGTAGCTTCAAACAAGCCCGGTGATTGCCATGAGCGGGATCAGCGCCTACAAAGCAAAGCGGTCTTAGCCTATGGCTATATGATCAGAAAAGCCTCTTACTACACTAGGCAGCCCCTTATAAAGATAAAAGCTAGAAAATCTGTTATTGCCAATGCATTCGCCAATATATATGGCGGTACAATTGCTAAATAGCTACTATTATTGTCAATCGTAACACATGTACAATTGCTAAATAAAGCTCTTTATTATTGCCAATCTGTATGGCAAGCACAATTGCACAAGCTCATCATGATGTTTTATTTTATCAAATGCAACTTCGAGGTGTTAGCATCCAATAACGTCCATTCGGTCGTTTCTAAGCTAATTCGTTCCTTTGTCAGTGGGATATAGGTTAAATTACATGCACATGTTGTAAACTACAAAATTAAATGCATAAAAATCTGAGGAGCTTGCCTTGCAAAAGCACAACTTGGTTCCATGCACTATACTAATTGCAGCATATGCTCAGTTTGAGTTCAATCTAAAATAATAGACTTTCATAACCATCATTTTTTTCATTGCTTTCCACGGATCTCGGTTTGATACCATGGCGGGAAGTCGCTAGCATTGAAGGTATTGGAAGTTTATTCAAATGAGGTCAAGGTCACATTGCCCTTGGAATTAAAAGGTGCATCCTTTGCAAATAAATTCTCAAATCCAATGCCTCATCACATGCCATGCGATTGCATCACCGCAGGATGAGTCACTCTCTACAAGTGATCCAAACATGATGATTCACTCTCTGAGGTTGGCATGCAACTTGGTGACATTCTGCCGGATTCTAGATGTGAACAATAGAAAGTAGTCATCTTTAGTCACACAACAAAGCATGATTCCTCTAGGTTCTCCAAGATTCTATGAATATTCCCCTAGATTTCCCAAGATTCTATGAAGATTCTCTTAGACTCTCTAAGATTCCATCAAGATTTCCCTAGATTCTCAAAAATTTCAGAAAGATTCTCCTATATTCTCAAAGATTCTCTTAAGATTCTCTTAGTTCCTCCTAGATTTTCAAAGCAAGCTATGTGCCTTTGAAGGCGATTAAGCAAAGGGAAGCTTCCTAGAATGTCCACTCATAAATGCCTTAACACCTCACTACTTTTTTTATTATGAGGGTGCCACCTCACCTCCTTTAAAAAAAAAAAAAATTTAATATTAGAAAGTTAATGGCTAGGATTTATGCTCACTTTTTGATCTAACGGTTAAGATCTGCTACACCAAATATTGCTGCCATCTCACCATGTTCCAATACTTTGAGGTGCGTCTGCCGCATGGACCGTCGATTTCAGATCTGGGCGACTCTGCGGCGACACCTCAAAGTACTAGAACATGGTGGGTGCTTATATAATTGTGTATATATAAAGTTTTTGTACTATCAATGGGATAAAACAATAGAAAATTTACAAAATGCCCCTATATCTTGCCAAAATTACCAAAATACCCTTAGAAATGTTGAGTTTGACTAAAATGATAATAACTTCTTTGTGGCCAGATCAAACATAAAAGCGATTTTCACAAATAGAAATAATAGTGAGATATGTCCAAAGGGCGGTAGAATCATCTAAAAGCGGGGTTGGAATCTTCAAGTTATGGTGCTTTAAATATGGATTTCAAAACAACTCAAAAAGTATAACTTGTGAATTTCAACCCATATTTACAATTGAATCCAGTGAAGTTTGCAACAACACTTTCGGGCAAATTGTATCTCTTTAATAATACCATATGTTCAAATCAATGTTGCCTCGGTAGCTTTAATAATAGCATATGTTCAAATCAAAATATGTTGCACTGCTACATGCGAAGTTATTGAATGCATGTTCACATCGTCCATCAAAGTCAATATCGAAATTAAAAAAGATACCCGACAATGTCTTTGCAATCAAAGCTGTATGCGAGGCGTCAAGACTGCGGTGCAAGCATCAAAATTTGAAACTTAGAAAATAAGTGGAAGAAATATTCTTGCATAAAAGTAAAGGCGTGACCCGACCTTTTTGGCGAAGGCATTTCATTTGGACAAGCTTACTCATAGGCCCATATAATCTTGCGATATGAACAACCTCGCTTGCAATCATTCGAAATAAGTACCACAAAGAATAGGAAATGCATGTGTTGAGAAGAGCCACATAAGTGTTGGCTTGTTTTTGCATAGGGCTGGTATGTTTTCTGGCTCATTAGCCTTTTATTGACAAATACTAATGCGATCACGTCCAAAGACATCTGTAGAATCTAGGACCCAAGTACTACTAATTCTTTCCTAATAGGACAACCTTAAGTTGATTTTAATCTCATACTGACACAAAGGACTATTGCAGACATACGATTCAATTCTACGATTGAATTCTACGATCGAATTTCGACCATAAATAAACATGAACTGTCATTTGTCAACCAAATCCACTAGTTAGAATCATGGAATGTAAGGAACTTATTATTTGCAATTTTAACAGTGCCACATTTGCGTGTACAAACCATGGATGTCACCTATGCAACATCAATCAACTATTATGTTTCTTCTCAGTAATTTTCAAAGAGACAACATCAGCCACATTTGCGTTTATTTGCAGAGGCACATTGCCATGACCAACTTTATGAAATGGTATGGGTGCAAAGCAACATTAGGTGTGATGCTTAACATGTACAATAACTATTGGATGCGAAAAGACACAACTTCAGATACCCTATTTATTATGGAAAGTGATAGTAAAATGTTCTTGAGTTCCTATTAAAACCTCAGCCACATGGAAAGGATAGTGCCATCACTTTCTTGATCATCACGAGCAACCTACAATGGTACAAAACCTAGACTTTTGGCTATGGAGGTATCGCCCGGACCCGGTGGCTCCATTGCCCCTCTGACCAAATGGATAAGTGTTGAAAATGCGGCCGAAATGCAAAATCGTTAGCTATTGCCATAAGCGAAATAAACTATCAACAAGCTTATTTGCTTGCAAAATGAGAACTTGATTAATAGATTTAAGAAGGAAAGGATTTAGAGAAGTGGAAAAGAGACCACGTGTGACATCATAGATACTAGCGGTAATCCTAGAAATAGGGGAATCATAGCAAAGGTCGGTTGCACCAAAGCTGGATCAAGCATTATCATGAATGACCTTCAAGAGATCACGACATGAGCTATTTTTTATGTTGGTTCATACCTTCGACTACGCCATATCCGGATAGCGCAGTTCATCTCATTCATGGTTTGTGCAAAAAATGGGTAGCAAAATAAAGAGACAAAAGTAGCAATTGGTGAAAAATTGCATCACACCATAATTTATGGTGACATGAATATTGAATCACGGGGATCAGGGTCCGAGGCGTACCGCCATGTAACATTGAAATACTATGAAATTCGGATAAGGGGCCTTTCAAAGAAGCACAATACAACTCTAAAAAGAATTTGGACATTTTCTAGTCAGTTCAATTCTTGAAGCTTTATGTCAAGCTCTCTTATGAAGATAAAAGCTAGAAATCTGAAACAAATAACCACAACCCTCCTTTGCCTAAATGCAAAAAGGCAAGGCTACATCTTTGGCATGTCATTTCTCCTTGGAGATAGATTTGTACATGCGTCTTTGAAAGCTAACCGCGATTCGCATGCAAAGTGTGGCGACTTGGCGATTTCTGTTCTATATTTGATAACATCCACGGCTACAACTTGGTTCCATGCAATGTGTTAATTGAGCATATCCTCGGCATTTGTTCAATCAAGAGAATAGACCTTCATAAGCGCATCTTTTTGTTTTTCCACGGTTTCAATCGATACTATGGCGGGAAGTGCACTTGTGAATCATTATACAAAGTCCATAAGATATATGAGGCTTCACAAGCGATAATGAACATGGATATAAAGATATGATAAAGAGAAACATTCTACAAAACAATTTTGAACCAACGCAACTTCCGGAAAAATACATGGAAATAAGGCCTAGGTTTTCCACGGCCCTATCGGGATTGGGTTCTGTTCTTCAAAAATCCGTGTTAATATCGGGCTGAAATAGTATGCGGCACATTTAAGCGCTCTTGCCGCAAAAGCCACACTCTTGCAATGGCCGCAAAATGCAAAATACAAAAAGAAACTCACTCTTGAGTTACTTCTACCTTATAAATTAACTTGGAGTTTGGCGGCACTCTTGAAAGGTCCCTTGGGGTGGAAACTTCACCAAAGCCATGTCGGGAGCAATCAAATGGTTGCGAGTTTCACCTTTTCGTCAAAGATGCAATTTGCCTTCTCAAAACCTAAAATGACTTTTGCTCTGTAACAATAACATGCATTAGGATTATAATCATCATGACTGAATTCCAATATTTGCTCAAAAGCGCAATCGAAATATACAGCCGTCAATTTGGAACTCCCCAGCGCTTCAACCCTCCTTCAACAGCTTCATACTTGGTGCATTGTAACTTGATGTGAAAAATCAGTAATGCACCCTTGCTATAAGACACGAGTGAAAATGAGCCGGGGGCACAAAATGTACAAAACAACTTAAGTACAACAACATAATAGAACAAAAATGAGAGAAGAACTCAACTAAGCCAGCCATACTGCGCACCAAAGGTGCGGAAGCCAATCTTATGGCCGGCCATGGCGGGGTTAACTTCGAGGCGGTCGGATCTGAAAGCACGACCATGAAACCTCTGAGAAGACTTACGAGGCCGACCAAACCAAAGCGACTTAAGATGATAAGATGTCGATTCTCTTTGATAAGCTACATGGCGTAGGTCTCTGCTCGCCTTTGCTAGAAAGCGAAAATGGATTGAATGCCGGGTAGATAAGCGAGGAATAGGATAACCACCGGATATATTTTTGATTTTTTAGACATTAAACTCATATGCCCCGTCCATCCCTAATTAAAAGCAAATACTGCTTCTAGCACAAGCCCATCCTGTTAACCCGGAGGACATAAGCGAAGCCAAAGCTTCGTCGGTCACCATCGCCGAAGCACCAAGTTGAACCGACACATGGGAGCAATGGAAACAACTAGCGATAATAGACTAGCAAACACGGCCATGAGAAGCCTTAGCATTTTTTCAAAATTTTAAAGTTAAGGTGGACAATATTAAGCTCAGGTTAGTCACATCTGAAATTAAAAATGCATGTCCATGGGATATGCTAGGAAATCGCGATAGTAGCAATGCTACGTTGAAAACATATATAATAATTAAGCGAAAAAGGGGGAAGTTATCAGGCATTTTCTTTTGCCAACATTCCATTTGCAACAAAAAACAGTTTTGTAAAGTAAGGAAAAAACCTTAAAATTAGAGGTACGAGAAATGGACATAGCAAGATTGAGGAAGAGCAATAGAAATCTGGGGAAGATTTATATATTTGGGTGTAGAAATCAAGAGATTGATCCTTTTGTTGTAAATAAACTTGTATCAAGCGGTTGCAAAAAGCAGTTGGAGCAAACCTCTGTCAATGCATTGCCCATC
The DNA here is from genome assembly GCA_021234155.1 of Isoetes taiwanensis. Classification (NCBI taxonomy): domain Eukaryota; kingdom Viridiplantae; phylum Streptophyta; class Lycopodiopsida; order Isoetales; family Isoetaceae; genus Isoetes; species Isoetes taiwanensis. The sequence goes on from JAJEKV010000018.1 coordinate 13,603,190, forward strand.
AAGCTGCCACCCGGCCTTGATTTATTAGCGAAAAATACTAAGGCTAAGCATTTAAGGGAGTTATAGCGCAAAGGGAGTTGTTAGGTGTAACAATCCTACTTCTTTCTTTGCTCTTGGCACAAACATGGAACTTTCGGGTGAATGAGCGGGATCAAAATTATTCAAGACCTTCAACTCAAACATGCCAATACAATAACCCATCAATATACAACTACATAGGCAACATGGCGGACTAATGGACTGGATGGTTTAACCTAACTTACCATGTACATTCCATCATTAGGCATAGCGATTGCATATAACAAAGCGATCAACATAATAGAGATTATGGAACTTGCTTTATGATGCAAGTCTGCGGCAATTACCAAATCTTATTTGCAATACTTGATTATCACATGAAATGCACAAATCGCCACCTTGTAAGATAACCTATGATCTTAACATTTCTTTAAATATTTGGATTGACAACACAATTTTGAAGACAAACATCGCCATCTTCAGCGTGAGAAAATACATGGGGACGAGAAGCATTTTAAGGCGGAAATAGTTTTATAGAGCAAGAGTTTTAATAAGACAAATTCTGACCCGACTTTGTAATCTTACCAAATCGCACAACCTACCATCATTTGCACTAGCAACTTTGAAGATCACGGTGCGAGAAATTGTAGCGAAGTCATGCTCACCATTATTTAATTGTGCGAAAACATAATACACATCCATATTTCACGGTAGGCATAAACATATCTACATTAATAAAAGCTAGATTATAAGCGGAAACAAAAAACGGGACAATAGTTGAGATTGTCAAGCATAAAAAGGTGAAATTTCGAAGGTGACTCTTTACTAGTCCTTATTACGACCAATCTATAAAATGCGGCTTAAGAATCTGTTTAAAATAATGAGATCCCTTTCAACAAAAGAAAATTGCATGTCTTTAGGCGAGAGAGTTCCACTCATTTTCCATTTTGAACCTTGCGGAAGACATTTTAAAACTAAAGAGGAACTTGCCTCTGTGACCAGTACTCATATATACCACAAAAATCTTCTATTACAAATCTCGCGTGTTCAAGAAACTTGGTTGCCTCAACAAATACTTGACCTTGCCAAACCAGCTACTAAGAAAATTTAAGCTCGAAGCATTTATTCCCTAAGATGTAAAACAAAGATCGCAGGCCTTTCTATTTGCAACTTACCCAGGCATATGACCATAAATTTTGAATGTGCCGCGCTCCAAACGATAAAGCACAAAGGGAAACATTTGGTCGGAAAAGATTTGGGGATGCGCCTAAATCTTTGCCGGACCAGCCCCCTGTTTTGCGGTAGCACAACAATCTTGGGCTTGCCATTTTCTCTATCGGCATGACCAAATTTGGCAAATTTTGTGTATACGAAGCGATGTCCTTGATATAGATATCAAATCGGATCCCACCAAAGAGTGCAATGTTTTAAACAAAAGCGAGAAGCACCGGGGTCCCTTAGGATAGCTTATCGGCCGCCATAACGGAGTTTTAATTTACGTAAGAAAAATAGAAGGGTTCATCTCCTAAAGGAGCGTCTTTTCGGTTCAATTGACAACCAATCGAGTCCTTGCTTTTTAGGCTTTAGTGGCACTTTTAGCATTGCTCTTGCTTTTAAACTCAGCTTTGGCCTGATTGAAGGGCACATATCCACAAAAATTCCAAGCTGCTTGCATAGCTCCAAGCGGTAACTCCTTTCAAAAGCTCCACGATGCATCTGCAATAACAAAACACCACCGAAAATTCAGACGGGTTGCATAGTTCCCTACATGTTGAGAATCGGCTTGAAGGCTGGTTGATCTATCTAAAACTACACCTTTAGAGGCGGTAGGTGAAAGCCTTGACTAAAGGCGGAACAATATGCTTTCGGTTTAAGGTATCTCGGTTATTAAACAAAATCTATTCTGAATGGCAAAAAAATTTGATTTATATACAAATTCACAAAGCATCAAAGATGCTTAAACTTTGTGTTCTTTAACACGGATCTAAAAAGCGATGAGAATGAAAAAGCATAAATATCTTTGCTTAGTCAATTTTGTCTAGTGTTTCCTTTTTGCTAGTAAGAAATTTCCCCATGATTCTGAACTACACATTGTTATTAGGTTGGTAACTACACGAGATGGCGTAATAGAATGATTACCACTGAATATAGAGCATGGTTCAAATGGGCTTCGCCCATTTTGCAACATTAAGATGGTTTAACAATGCAAATTTCAACTTAACATTTAACTAATTGGTAAAGTAAATAGCACCTTCGGTGTAGCCATTCTCTTCTGAGGCGAAAATATTCTCCTGTAGCTAGATGCGGTTAAGTTGAGCTAACTCGAATAATGATAAAACTCGGCAGGAAATGAAGAAGGCGAGTGCCGACTTATTGCTTGCTAATAAAATACCTGTTTTGGTGAAAAGATTAAACACACCTTTTGTTGGAATCTGCAAAGCGCGCATTCGAGTAGAGGCGGGAGCGAGCAAACATAGAGATTTTTACAAGCATTCTGCGAGGGAAACCTGTTAGAATATGCGATTACCGATCTCCATGACACCCAAACTAGCGTTTCACTAAAATCTGCGTATGGCTGATTTAACAAAAAGCGATGCATGCGATTAGGGCTAAGCTACTCTACACAAAATGCATTTATTTGCCTCACAAAATTCGTCCACCTTGGGATGCTAATGGCTCGGTTCTCGGAGACACAGGAAATCCCAGCTCATTAGCTATGAACTTGGTGATGATCTTTGCATGGAAGCCAAATTTTGTCTATTAGTGAATCTGAGATAAATAAGAAGAAAGATAAAAATCGTACATCAATTTTTAGTAGCTGTTGTTGCCTTCAAGCTTTCTCTAAGCGAAATGAGGTGGCGACTTGCTCCAAACTACGCATCACTGATGACCATTTAAAAGGCATAAATGGCGGCTCCATATCTGAAACCACGGGTGATTGAAGACCTACACTAACATATTGCGGAGATGCAATGAGGCCTTCACATTTCTAACACAATGAAGAACCCTCTGAATGAAGAGCTCAAAAATCCGCTTCTTTTTTTCTTCCTTACTCTTAGGGAGGACCGGCTATGGCGGACCTCCGAATTTGTGGCTCGAAATAACACTCTAGCAAATAATCGCACAAAGGAAAGAGAGGCAAGCCAAGTGTTCCCCGTTCTCCTCCGCCAATTCACAATAATTAGCAATGCTAATTAAATGCCTTACCACACTTGCCATCACCATACGTCATAAAAATTGGCATCTTGATCCCCTTCCATTGTTGTAGCCCCTATTCCATGGCTCGGGATAGTCTTACCCTTGATTGGGGGATCAGGAGGTGTGATCGGAGGGGCGGGATCGGGAGGGCGTGTGATCGGGAGGGCGGGATCCCCGCTGATGCTTCTTGCGATTAAAGGTGGCTACTTGCGGTTTAGGCCATTTTGGCCGGATTTTTGCGTCTTGATAGCGGCGGCGCTGCCCTCTCTTCCTCCTTGGCATCAAACTAGAGCTCTTCTCAAGCCCATTCCGACCAACCTCGCACAAACCCGGCCCGATTCCGTGGAGGATCGTGGCATCATATGAAAACTTGGGTGATTTTCACTACAAGGGGCTTTTTTTCGATTCTTTGCTTGATAAGGGATCAGCCCTCGGGATCACACGCCCTCTGGGGATCCCGTCCTCCGGGATCACACCTCCGGGATCCCCCAATCAAGGGTAAGACTATCCTACGCCCTATTCCATAGGCAGACGTGGGCAACAACCTTGTCGACACTTAGACCACTCGAACCCTATTTAATTCCCTTATCAACGTAGACCTTTAGATATAATAAATGCCCCTAACCTAAATTCACAAGGCTTTATCTCATCCATCGATCTCACACACCTGCCAACCCAAGCAATGACACCTCAAGCTCCACCCACAATTGAATGACCTTTTCATTAACGACCAAGATCAAATCCCTAAATTCGATGGCCGAGATCAATAGCCCTAAATAAGGGGCCTTTGTATGAACGGCCAAGATCAAACCCCTAAATTCAAGGGCCTAGATCAAAAGCCCCAAATAAGGGGCCATTTATGGTGGCATTTAATATCATTGACTTTTTTATGGATGGCCTAGATCAAATCCCTAAATCCGATGGTCCAGATTAAAAGCCCCAAATTAGGGGGATGCTTGGGGTGTTACGAGGTGGCACCGTCTGGGCCGTCCATCTCAGAGATGGACGACCGAGATCAATCTCTACATCATGTTGGCAGGCACTCATATAATTGTATATATATAAGGATATATACAAACATAAGAACATATATATATCAGATATATATATATATATATATATATATATATATATATATATATATATATATATATATATATATATATATATATATATATATATATATATATATATATATATATATATATATATATATATCTTCCTATATATAAGATTACTAGCTGCCTTTTTGGAATTATAAATATCCAACTTTCCGGCACCAAATTAGAGTAAACTTTGGAGTATTTGTGTTTTTGAAATTATAGACTTTTTACGGCGTCACTTTCAGGCTCAAAGCACAAAGCGGGGGCTATGGCGGCTATGTTAGCTTTGGAAAAGCGAGGGTAAAATGAAGGTAGCGGCTCGTAACCGGCCTTGACTCCTAATTCAATCAGTTGCTTCAGATTCCTCTCGTCATATCTATACATCTTTGAGCCCCATAACTTGCAATCAAATTAGAACCTTAAGTAAAAAATGTGGATCTACCCACAAATCGTTGGCAGCGAGTACACAAGAGGGCACTCTTGGCGTCTTTCTTTCGGTTTTAAGTGGTTCTCTAGAGCACCAAAATCATGTGGATATTCGGATTCTTCTTGCCACATCCTTGGGTGTATAATAAATTTTGTCAAGATTTTTGGCAAAACTTCGGCAGCTTGTGAAATTTTTGGTTCATGGCTGAGATAAGACAATTAATGTTTCTTTTAGGACGGCCTCTCTGCGGGTCAAAGCGGGGGCGAGGGGCTATGGCGCTGTATTTGTTTGGCGGGTAATTAATTTAGAGTAGAATTTCAGTTTTTTACATTATAAATGGCATGAACGAATAGCAGATGGATTTTTTGGCGTTTAGATTCTTGGGATGTTCATGCTCGATTGCCACAGTAGAGCTTAGAGGTCGATGTGCAAAAGAAATATGCAACGAAATTGCACATCAAGGTGGGCCTTTTGTCAATCGGGATCTTTTACGCATGTTGATGATGAAGACATGGCTTAAAAATAAGGGCCACGGGAGCTTAATCCTTGGGTAGTAGTTTTTGAAGAAAAAGCGTGTCGGATCAGGACTTTTTTGTATGAAAAAGGAAGAAATCGGCTCGTAAGTTGTTTCCCAACCTCCTAATACTTTTGCAATGCCTTGGTTGTATTTTTTAATAAGCTCGAACTCTAGATCTTGACTCAGGATATCTTGATTTTACTTATTTTCCTTTCGCTCGATCTATTGTTGGATCTATTTGGGGCGTTACAAAACTTGCTTAGATTTTGTGGGAAAATATTGCCTCGAGAATTATACAAATACTCTACCTTTGTAAGTAGTAAAGGCAATGTACCCATACATTTTGCGGAGGCTAAGTTTGATTCATTCTATAGAATTCGCGAGGAGGGGCACATGGCTCACAAAGTAAACCCACTAAATTTTGTGCGGATGTAGTCTTACCTCTTATGCATTCAAATGAAAATTGGATACTGGTTTTAATGCCTCTGTAGATGTCAATTTAAAGTTCCTCACGGATGAAAGCTTTTGTACAGACAGCTAAGCTATTCAAAGCTCCTTTGGCGCCCAAGGCTTGCTCTATTCGGTCGGCTAAGGGAGCTTCCACCATTCGCGGGTTCATGGTTTTGAGAAAGAAGGTGCAGTAGAATCGAGGACTTTTTCAAAATATTGTGTTCTGCTTCTAGACCAGCTGTGAGAAATTGAACATAAGTACTGTTTTTTGTTCTGTTAGAGCATTTTTTTCCGTTTCAATCAAAGAACTTGAGATCTTTTTAAGCGTCGACCCATGGGAGTTGGATTTGTAAAGGCGAACCCACAAAGCAAATTATTCATTCATTAGTAGCTTGCAAGTCAAGAGGTTGCTTGCTTTGGTTTAAGCGGACAAAAAATGCAAAATTATTGCTTGAATCTGCAAAAACCAGGCTAGTTAGCGAGGGGTAATATGTCGATTCTTCATCGGGAGGCGAAATGGACATGCATTTCTGTCAAGCTTGCAAACCATGTGCGGGTGTTTCCAAAACTACGTTTTTAAAATATTCTGATTGTTCTTTGCACCGGACTTTAAGCGGTTATTTTGGGTTAATCGGTGGCAATTCACAAGTTATGTCTGACCACGATCTGTTTTGATTGTAATTTTTCATCCAATAACCTAAATCTTGTGAATTCTAAACATTGGGCTTTTGGCGGATTGGTTGTACAATCTTATTTGGGTAATCATTGTGAGAAATTATGCTACACTTATAGAATGGGTAATCTGTGTAGGAAATTATGGTACACTTATAGAATAATAAATAGCAGCAATATTGTGCCCAAGAATGCAATCATAGCAGGTGAATTTTGTTGAAGAAAGCAAATGTTGCGATTATTGTTATTGTAATAGCTTTCGGGATTACGTGATGCGGTTCATGGTTTACCTTTCACAATTTGAAGAAAATGCATTTGAAGAATAATGCATGCCGGTCGATTAAATTCACGGTAGATAAGGCATGAATGAAGCACAAATTGGCGGATGTGTGAGGGTGTTTTGCAACCGATTGGAAATTCTATTGGTTCATGATTTATTATCTCAAACCTAGAACCAAAATTCTATATGTCGAGAAAATACCTTTGGTTTAGAAGAGCTAAGGATTAGCTACAAGTTTATTCACAACATTTTTTTTCCCTAGCTTTAGCTGCGTGAAAAATACAAAATTAAGCAACAAGATGATATAGAATAGAAATTTGTCTGGGCAGTCAGACAACTAATTGGCCAATGCTTTTGACTAACAAAGAAAAAAAAAGCAAGCAAGAGATACCAGACAAAGCTTTTACCCGGTATATGTCTTAGTACATGAAGGAAAAGCTTCCTTTACACATCGCATACTTAGGTTCAGTACCTAAGAGTGCATAGAGCGCCGGCTCCGCCGGCGCCAAATTCTTGTATATATATATATATATATATATATATATATATATATATATATATATATATATATATATATATATATATATATATATATATATATATATATATATATATATATATATATATATATATATATATATATATATATATATATATATATATATCTCTTATATATATACAATTATTTTATGGGTTCTATGGGGGGGTGAGTGTGGGTAGAGATTAATCCGATCCGTCTAATTTTTGAGGTGGCGCTTAAATGGCCCTTGGATTTGATGGGGGGCATGCATGGGCCATGCATGGGGCATGCACCCCATCCATGGACCGTCGATCGGGCACGTGTGAAATCTTGGCCCTTGATTTTTTAAAGGGAAGGTGCAAGGAAGGTGTCTTAAAAGGTGCTTTTTTGGTGCGAGTCAATCTTAAGTTGGATCAAATGGGGAGGAGAAATCCTAACCATCAACTTTTTTATTAAATTGCAATTTCTTTATTAAAAAGAGGTGAGGTGGCACCCTTATTTAATAAAAGGTAATGAGGTGGCACCAACATTAATGGGTGGACTTTCTAGGAAGCTTCTTTTTTATAATCAGCTTCAAAGGCCGATAACTTGCAGTAGAGGGGTCGGATGAAGGTGGGGCCCACACTATTAAATTCCTCTCGTCGAGAACTTTCCAATGAGTGGTACTTTGGCATCGTTCCGTCGCAGTTGGAGCTAATGTGATCGAATACTAAGTTTCTTTTTGGAAACTTAGAATTTTACAGAATCTATGGGAATTTAAGAGACTCTAGGGGAATCTCCATAGGATTTTGGAGAATTTAAATGAACCTCAAGAGAATCTTTGGGAATCTATGATGGGAGAATCTACATAGAAACATGGGGAATCTAGAAGAATCTTGAGATGATCTTTAGGAGGCTAGGGGAACCCCAACAAAATTAGGGAATTTATGGGAATCTCAAGGAAATCATAGAGAATCTAGTAGAATCGAAGTGCATCTTCATAAAATCTTTGAGAATCCGTGTAAATCTGTAGAATCTATCTCTTATATATATACAATTATTTTATGGGTCCTATGGGGGGGTGAGTGTGGGTAGAGATTAATCCGATCCGTCTAATTTTTGAGGTGGCGCTTAAATGGCCCTTGGATTTGATGGGGGGCATGCATGGGCCATGCATGGGGCATGCACCCCATCCATGGACCGTCGATCGGGCACGTGTGAAATCTTGGCCCTTGATTTTTTAAAGGGAAGGTGCAAGGAAGGTGTCTTAAAAGGTGCTTTTTGGTGCAGTCAATCTTAACCGTTGGATCAAATGGGGGAGGAGAAATCCCAACCATTAACTTTTTTATTAAATTGCAATTTCTTTATTAAAAGAGGTGAGGTGGCACCCTTATTTAATAAAAAGGTAATGAGGTGGCACCAACATTAATGGGTGGACTTTCTAGGAAGTTTCTTTTTTTTATAATCGGCTTCAAAGCCGATAACTTGGTATGGGGGTGGGATGAAGGTGGGGCCCACACTATTGGATTCCTCGTCGAGAACTTTCCAATGAGTGGTACTTTGGCATCGTTAAAATTAGGAGTTGGAGCTAATGTGATCGAATACTAAGTTTCTTTTTGGAAACTTAGAATTTCTGAGAATCTATGGGAATTTAAGAGACTCTAGGGGAATCTCCATAGGATTTTGGAGAATTTAAATGAACCTCAAAGAGAATCTTTGGGAATCTATGATGGGAGAATCTACATAGAAACATGGGAATCTAGATGATTTTTGAGATGATCTTTGGGAGGCTAGGGGAACCCCAACAAAATTAGGGAATTTATGGGAATCTCAAAGGAAATCATAGAGAATCTAGTAGAATCGAAGTGCATCTTCATAAAATCTTTGAGAATCAGGGTGTAAATCTGTAGAATCTAATGGAATCTACATAGAATCTAAGGGAATCTACGTAGAATCTAAGAAAATTTAGGAGAATCCACATAGAATTTTGGAGACTCTAGGGTTTCTTGTGATAAGTTCAAAATTTAGAGGAATCTTTATAAAATCTTAAGAATTTAGGGGAAGCTTTGTGGAATCTTGGGAATCTTTCATTATTAAGTGTGTTTAGTAGGGGAATCTTGATAGAATCTAAGGGAATCCAACAGAATCTATATAGAATCTTGGAAAATTTGGGATAATCTTTGAGAATCTAGGAGAATCTTTAAGAGAACCTTAAGTAATCTATGGGATTAAGAGTATTTAGGGAATCTTCCTTAAATCTTTGAGAATCTAAGATACTTTTCTGAATCTTCAAGAATCTAAGCGAATCTTTATAGAATCTTCATTGAATGGCGAGAATCTAGCGAGAATCTAAGTGCATCTTCATAAAATCTTTCGAGAATCTAGGGGAATCTTGATGGAATCTTCAAGAATCTAGGGAATCTCTATAGAATCTACATAGAATTCTGGAAAATTTAGAGGATCCTTGTGATAACGTTTGAGATCTTGAGGAATCTTTGTAGAATCCTAAGAATCTAATGGAATCTTTTACACTAAGTGTATTTTCTAGGGGAATCTTGATAGAGCCTAAAGGAATCTAAGAGAATCTATATAGAATCTTGAGAAATCTAGAGAAAATCTTTGAGAATCTAGGGGAATCTTAAGAGAATCTTAAGTTTGGACTCAGAATTTGTGTACTCCCTTATAGTACACTCACTTGTATATATATATATATATATATATATATAGACTGGCCTAACCAACTCCTAATGACTTGACTAGACATCCAAATGACCCTTACGGATTATTGGACTTATCAGACCCCAAAAAATGGGGAAGCCTTAGAGACTAAATTAAGTCTTAATACTAATTCACACTTAAGTGCTTATCCAAGCTTAACACAGCCCATACCCATATATTTTTTAAGGATAACCTTAAGGATACTTTTAAGACCCTCAAATTTTCGCTATTATTACTCTAGAAAATGACATAACCATAGCCTAAATCTTGGAACAAATAGTACTGATCAAAAATTTGATGGAAAAGGGCCCGGCTTTGTGGTAGGTCCCTTTTTCTTTTTAACTCCTTTCACAAACGGCGACCTCCGGCCCGGCCTCGCCTCGGTTTGGGCCCACCCATGTGCCCTATCTCCCTCTCTCCTCTCTCTCTCTTCTCTCTCCTATCTCTTCCCTCTCTCCTTTCCCCTCTCTCCTCTCTCTTCCCTCATCTCCCTCTATCTCTCTCTCTCTCTTCTCTCTTCTCCCTTCTCTCCTTCTCTCTCCACCCATGTCTCTCTCCTATCTCTTCCCTCTCTTCTCTCTCCTCTCTCCTCTGTCTTCCCTCATCTCCCTTTCTCTTTCTCTCTTTTCTATTCCCTCTCCTCTCTCTTATTTGTCTCTCCTCTCTCCTTGCACTCTCTTTCCTCTCTCTTCCATCCTTATTCTCTCTCTTCCCTCTCCTCCCATGCTCCCTTCTCTCTCTCTCTCTCTCTCTCTCTCTCTCTATCTTTCTCTCTCCTCTCTATTTCTCTCCCTCTCTCTCTTCTTTCCCTCTTCCCTCTCTCTTCTCTCTCTTCTCTCTCCTCTGTGCTCTTCTCTCTCTCCCCTCCCTCTCCTCTCTTCTCTCTTTCTCCTCTCTCCTCTCTCTCTCCTCCCTCTCCTCTCTTCTCTCTCTCTCCTCTCTCCTCTCTCCTCTCCTCTCTCCTCTCTCTCTCTCTCTTCCCTATTTCTCACCTCTCTCTATCTTCTCTCTCCTCTCTCCTATCTCTCTCCTCTCTCTCCTATCTCTCCTCCTCTCCCTCTCTTCTCTCTCTCTCTCCTCTCCTCTCTCTCCTCTCTCTCTCCTATCTCTCTCTCTCTCTCTCTATTTCTCCCTCTCTCTATCTCCTATCTCTCTCCTCTCTCTATCTCCTATTTCTCTATCTCCTATTTCTCTTGTCTCTCTCTATTTCTCCTCTTCCCTCTCTTTTCTCTCTCTTCTCTCTCCTCCTCCTCTTCTCTCTCTCTCCTCCCTCTCCTCTCTTCTCTCTTCTCTCTCTCTCCTCTCTCCTCTCTCCTCTCTCTCTCTCTCCCCTCTCTCTCTCCTCTCTCCTCTCTCCTATCTCTCTCCTCTCTCCTCTCTCTCTTGTCTCCTCTCCTCTCTCCTCTCTCTCTCCCCTATCTCTCTCCTCTCTCCCTATTTCTCCCCTCTCTCTATCTCCTCTCTCCTCTCTCCTCTCCCTCTCTCTCCCTCTCTCTCTCCTATCTCTCTTCTGTCCTCTCTTCTCTCTCTCTCTCCTCTCTCCTCTCTCCTCTCTCTCCCTATCTCTCTCCTCTCTCTATTTCTCCCCTCTCTCTATCTCCTATCTCTCTCCTCTCTCCTTCTCCTCTCTCTCTATTTATCCCCTCTCTCTATCTTTCTCTCTTTTTTCTATTCCTCTCTCTCTCTTCTCCCTCCCCTCTCTTCTCTCTCCTCTTTCTCTCTCCTCTCTCTTCCCTCTCTCTTCCCTCTCTCCTCTGTCTCTTCTCTCTCCTCTCTCTGTCTCCTCTCTCTTCTTTCCCCTCTATCTCTTTTCTCTCTCTTCCCTATTTCTCTCTCTCTCTTCTCCCTTTTCTCTCATCTCTCTCTCTCTCTCTCCCCTCTCCCCTCTCTTCTCTCTCTTCCCTCACCTCTCTCTCTCCTCCTATCCTTCTCTCTCTCTCTCTCTCTCTCTATCTTTCTCTCCCTTTTCTATTCCTCTCTCTCTCTTCTCCCTCCCCTCTCTTCTCTCTCCTCTCTCTCTCCTCTCTCTTCCCTCTCTCCTCTGTCTCTTCTCTCTCCTCTCTCTCGCCTCTCTCTTGTTTTCCCTCTCTCTCTTTTCTCTCTCTTCCCTATTTCTCTCTCTCTCCCTCCCTCTCTCTTCTATTTTCTCCTCTCTCTCTCCTCTCTTCTCTCTCCTCTCCCTCTCTCTCTCTCTCCCATTTCTCCCCCCCTCTATCTTTCCCTCTTCTCTCTCTAGCTTCATTCTAGAACATTCTAGAAGGTTCTAGGAGCATCTCTTCTCTGTCTTCTCCCTTTTCTCTCATCTCTGTGTCTCTCTCTCCTCTCTCCTATCTCTTCCCTCACCTCTCTCTCTCCTCCTATCCTTCTCCTCTCTCTCTATTTATCCCCTCTCTCTATCTTTCTCTCTCTTTTCTATTCCTCTCTCTCTCTTCTCCCTCCCCTCTCTTCTCTCTCCTCTCTCTCTCTCCTCTCTCTTCTTTCCCCTCTATCTCTTTTCTCTCTCTTCCCTATTTCTCTCTCCTCTCTTCTCCCTTTTCTCTCATCTCTCTCTCTCTCTCTTCTCTTCTCTCTCTTTCCTCCTCTCTCTCCTCTATCCTCTCCTCTCTCTCTAAGCCCCTATCCATCTCCCTCTCTCTCTATCTTTCTCTCCTTTTCTATTCCCTCTCTCTCTCTTCTCCTTCCCCTCTCTTCTCTCTCCTCTCTCTCTCCTCTCTCTGTCTCTTCTCTCTCTCTCCTCTCTCTTGTTTTCCCTCTATCTCTTTTCTCTCTCTTCCCTATTTCTCTCTCTCCCTCCCTCCCTCCCTCTTCTATCTTCTCCCTCTCTCTCCTCTCTCTCCTCTCTCTCTCCCATTTCTCCCCCCCCTCTATCTTTCCCTCTTCTCTCTCTGGCTTTTTCTAGAACATTCTAGAAGGTTCTAGGAGCATCAAGGCTTTTAATTAACCAAAGGAATTTCCATCTCTGACCTTAACTAAGCATGAACTTCTTATTCTTTTCTCTCTCTCTCTTTTGGTCTAGTGGTAAGGGTGGGGGTTTCTCAATGTCGGGGGTTCAAGTCCTTGGTAAACCAAAAAATTTTGTCCTCTAAACTTGGGAGCTTTTGAGGAGGCCAAGGCCCCGGGGCGACCCTCGGCTCCCCTTCTCTATCCTCCACCGTCTCTCTTCTTTCCTCTCTTCCTTTCTATATATATATATACTAGAAGCTTTATCTCCACCTCCTCTTCTCGTCCCCTTTCTCCTCTCTCTCTGGACCAACCCGCCCTTCTTTTTTAGTATTTTTCTCAACCCGACCTCGGCCCTTCCTCTTCGATTGGGCCCCATTAGCACTTTTCTCCCCTTTCCTTTTCTATCATCTCTCTCTCCTCTCTCCTTTCTTTGCTCTCTCTCCCTTCTCTTTGTTTCTCTATTCTCTCTCCCTCTCTCTTCTCTCTCTCTTTCTCTCTCCTCTCGCTCCTCTCTCTTCTCTCTCCTCCCTTTCTTGTCCCTCCTCTCCCTTTGCATCTCTTCTCCCATCTTCTCTCTCCTCTCTTTCTTCTCTCTTCTCTCTTCTCTCTCTTTTCTCTTTCCCTCCTCTCTGCCATCTCTCTCTTCTCTCTCTCCTCTGTCTGCTCCCCTTCTCCTTTTCTCTCTATACTCTCTATTCTCTCTTCTCTCTCTTCTCTATCTCCTCCTCCTCTCTCTCTCCTCCCTCTCTCTCCTCTCTTCCCTCTCTCTTCTCTTCCCTTCTCTCTCTCTCCTTTCTCTTCTCTCTTTCCTCTCTCCTCTCTTCTTCTCTCTTCTCTGTTTTTCTCTCTCTTCTCTCTCTCCTCTCTTTCTTTCCTTTTTTCCTCTCTCTTCTCTCTCATCTCTTCCCTCTCTATCTCTCTCTCTCTCTCTCTCTCTCTCTCTCTCTTTCCTCATCTCTCTCTCTCTCCCTCTTCTCTCTATCTTCTCTCTCTCTCTCTCTCTCCTATCTCTCTCTCTCTCCCCCCTTTCTCTCTCCTCTCTCCTCTTCCTTTTTTCCTTCTCTCTCTTCTCCTTCTTCTCCTTTCTCTCTCTCCCTCTCTTCTCCCCTTCTCTCTCTCTTTTTTCCTTCTCTCTCTCTCCTCTCTCTCTATTTCTCCCCTCTCTCTCTATCTTTCTTTCTCTTCTCTATTCCTCTCTCTCTCTCATCTCCTCTTTCTCTTCTCTCTCCTCTCTCTCTCCTCTCTCTTCTCCCTCTCTCCTTTCTCTCTCTTCCTTCTTTCTAGAACATTATTCAGTTTCTAGGATCCAAGGCTTTTAATTACTACCATGGAATTCCATATAGCCTTAACAGTATGGACTTCCTATTTTACTCACACATGCCCCATAGTGGTTACATCTACTATGTCTACTACCAAGTTCTAAATCCACCATGCAACATAAAATTTTGGATAGTGGTTGGAACTATGCACACCCATCGCCCCATCACAGCTTACTATCAATTCCAAAGTATCATCTTTGGAATATTCTATGGGGAGCATTTGCAAGGTTTCAAGAAATTTTTTTATTTTTAGCATTTGCAGGGTTTCTAGAGCATAGGTGGTTGCCTTTTAGCATCTAGAACATCCTGGAACATTCTATTTTGAGTTTTTGCAAAGTTTTAGCAAACTTTTCTGTTTTTAGACTACCAGTACTTTCTATTTTAGTTTGAGATGCTTACCCTAGAGCATCTGAAACATTCTAGGACATTCTATTTGAGTTTTTACAAAGTTTAAACAAACTTTCTATTTTTAGACTAAAACTTTCTATTTTTGGATTGAGGTGTTTACCTTTGAACATCTGTAACATTCCATAACATTCTATTTTGAGCATTTGCAAAGTTTCAAAAAACTTTCTATTTTTGGATTCTAAGGTGTTTACCCATGAGCATCTGCAACATTCGAACATTCTATTTTGAGCATTTGGAAAGTTTTAAAAAACTTTTTATTTTAAAGACTGAAACTTTCTATTTTTAGGCTGAGGTGTTACTCACATCTATTGCACTCTATGGAGTCTTATTCACATACTACTCAAATTATTACCAACAAAGCATCATTTGAGTAACATACTCACACATGCCCATGAGGCCACATCTATTCTAAATTCTATGTCAATTCTAAAGTATCACCCATGTAGGAAACTTACACACACCATCATATCCATCACACTTACTACCAATTCCAAAGTATCACCTCGGAATATTCTATTTTGGGCATTTGCAAGGTTTCAAGAAACTTTTTCTACTTTTTTAATTTGAGGTGCTTCTAGAGCATAGGTGGTTGCCCTATAGCATTTGGAACACTCTAGAACATTCTATTTTGAGTTTTTGCAAAGTTTTTAGCAAACTTTTTTTTTTAGACTACCATATTTTTCTATTTTTAGTTTGAGATGCTTACCTTAGAGCATGCGAAACATTCTAGGACATTCTATTTGAGTTTTTCATTTAGCAAACTAAAACTTTCTAGAACATTCTATTTACCTTTGAGCAACCATTCGAACATTCTATTTTGAGCATTTGCAAAGTTTCAAAAAACTTTCTATTTTTGGATTGAGGTGTTTACCCATGAGCATCTGCAACATTCCATAACATTCTATTTTGAGCATTTGCAAAGTTTAAAAAACTTTCTATTTTTAGACTGAAACTTTCTATTTTTAGACTGAGGTGCTTACCCATGAACATTCACAAACATTCTATTTTTGAGCATTTGCAACGTTTCAATTTTCTATTTTTGCTTACTAGAGCACCGGAATTTCACAACATTTTGAGCATTTTAAAGTTTCAAAAACTTTCTATTTTTGAAACATTTCTATTTTTAGGCTGAGGTGCTTACCATGAGCACACGGAACATTCATAACATTCTATTTTGAGCATTTGCAAAGTTTCAAAAAACTTTCTATTTTTATTTTTAAACTTTCTATTTTTAGATTGAGGTGCTTACCCATGAGCACCTGGAACATTCCACAACATTCTATTTTGAGCATTTGCAAAGTTTCAAAAAACTTCTATTTTTAGACTGAAACTTTCTATTTTTAGACTGAGGTGCTTACTCATGAGCATCTGGAACATTCTAGGACATTCCAAGAGATTCTAGAACATTCTAGAACATCCTAGAGTATCCTTGAATTAATTAGGTCCCAGCCTTAACTAAGCATGGACTTCTTATTATTTCAAGAAAAGGCTGGTTGGTCTAGTGGTAAGGGTGGGGGTTTGGGGGCAATGTCCGGGTTTCAAGTCAGTGGTAAACCAAAAATTTTGTCCACCAAACTTTGGGAGCTTTGAGGAGGCCAGGCCCCGCGGACATTCAAGAGATCAAAGAACGTGGCCTCCTCATCCGTCGATGGGCGTGGATCTGGAGTGGAACTCACTCACTCACTCACTCAATTATTTCTATTTTCTTATTATCTTATTATATTATACTAGAAAGAGGCGGCAATGCCCGGGCCCTTTCTCTTGCTCCTTTCCTCGGCTTTTGACCACCAAACTTGGGGAGCTTTTGGGAGGCCATGTGTTATCTCCATCTCTCCTTTCTCTATTCTCTCTTTTCTCTCTCCTATCTCTTCCCTCTCTTCTCTCTCCTCTCTCTTCCCTCATCTCTCTCTCCCCTCTCCCAGTGTCTCTGTTCTCTCTCCTCTCTCTTCTTTCTCTCTGTCCTCTCTCCTCTCTTTCTCTCCCTCTCTCTTCTCTTCTCTTTCTTCTTTCTCCCCCCCCTCTTCTCTCTCTCTCCTCTCTCTCTCTCTCTCCCTCTCCTCTTCTCTTCTCTCTCTCTCTCTCCCTCCCTCTCTTTTCTCTCTCTTCTCTCTCTCTCTCTCTCTCTCTCCCTCTCTCTCTTCTCTCTCCTCTCTCTCTCTTCTCTTTTCTCTCTTCTCTCTCCTCTCTCTTCCCTCTTCTCTCTCCTATCTCTTCTCTCTCTTCTCCCTTTTCTCTCCTCTCTCCTCTTTTTCTTTCTCCTCTCTCTCTCATCTCTCTTCTTTCATATCCTCTTCCTCTCTTCTCTCTCTCTTCTCTCTCTCTCTCTCTCTTCTCTCTCTCCTCTTTCTCCTCTTCTATTCTCTCCTCTCTCTTCTCTCCTCCTCTCCTCTCTCTCTCTTCTTCTCTCTCTCTCCCTTTCTCTCTTCTCTCTCTCTCTCTCTCCTCCTCTCTCCTCTCTCTCTCTCTCTCTCCTCTCTATCTCTCTCTCTCTCTCTCTCCCCTCTCCTCTCTCTCCTTCTCTCTCCTCTCTCTCCTCTCCTCTCTTCTCTCTCTCTCTCTCTTCTCTCTCTCTCTCTCTCTCTCTCCTCTCTCTCCTCTCTCTCTCTCTCCTCTCCTCTCTCTTCTTTCCCTCTCTCTCTCTCTCTCTCTCTCCTCTCTTCTCTCTCTCTCCTCTCTCCTCTCTCTTCTCTCTCTCTCTCTCTCTCCTCCTTTCTCTCTCTCTCCTCTCTCCTCTCTCCTCTCTCTCTCTCTCTCTCCTCTCTCTCCTCTTCCTCTCTCTCTCATCCTCTCTCTCTCTCCTCTCTCCTATCTTCTCTCTCTCTCTCTCTCTCCTCTCTCTCTCTCTCTCTCTCTCTATCTCTCTCTTCTCTCTTCTCTCTCTCCTCTCTCTTCTCCCTCTCTCTCTCTCCTCTCTCTTCCTCTCTTCTCTCTCCTCCTCTCTCTCTCTCTCTCTCTTTCCTCTCTCTTCTCTCTCTCTCCTTTCTCTCTTCTCTCTCCTCCCTTTCCTCTCTTCTCTTCTCTCTCCTCCCTTTCCTTTTCTCCTCTCTTTTCTCTCTCTTCTCTCCTCCTCTCCTCTCTCTCCTTTCTCTATCCTCTCTCCCTTCTCTCTCCTTCTCTCTCTCTATCTATCTATCTATCTATCTATCTCTCTATCTCTCCCTCTCTCTCTCTTCTCTCCTCCTCTCTCTTTCTCTAGTCTCTCTCTCTCTCCTCTCTCTCTTCTCCCTCTCTCCCTCCTCCTCTCTCTCTCCTCTCTTCTTTCCCCTCTCTCTCTTCCTCTCTCTCTCTCTCTCTCTCTCCTCTCTCTCCTCTCTCTCTCTCTCTTTTCCCTCCCCATGTCTCTTCTCCCTCTCTCTTCTCTCTATTCTCTCTCCTCTCTGCTGTCCTCTCTCCCTCCTCCCTATCTCTCTCCTCCATTACCAGCAAAGTATAATTCATGAGTAGCATACTCACACATGCCCATGAATATTCTATTTTGAGCATTTGCAAGATTTCAAGAAACTTTCTACTTTTCTGGGGTGCTTCTAGTGTTTGCCCTATTGTTTGAGTTTTTACAAAGTTTAAAGAAAACTTTTTATTTTTAAGCGAAACTTTCTATTCTTAGACTGAGGTGCTTACCCTTGAGCATCTGGAATATTTAACAACATTCTATTTTGAGCATTTGAAAGTTTCAAAAACTTTCTATTTTTTGGATTTGAGGGTGCTTACCCATGAGCATCTGTAATATTCCACCACATTCTATTTTGAGCATTTGCAAAGTTTAAAAACTTTCTATTTTTATACTGAAACTTTCTATTTTTAGACTGAGGTGCTTACCCATGAGCATCTGGAACATTCCACCACATTCTATTTTGAGCATTTGCAAAAAAAAAACTTTCTATTTTTTTCTATTTTTTTGAGGTGCTTACCCATGAGCATCACGGAACATTCCACCACATTCTATTTTTAGCATTTGCAAAGTTTCAAAAAGCTTTCTATTTTTAATTTGAAACTTTCTATTTTTAGGTGGGGGTGCTTACCCATGAGCATCACGGAACATTCCACCACATTCTATTTTGAGCATTTTCAAAGATTCAAAAAGCTTTCTATTTTTAATTTCTCTTTCTATTTTTTCTTTGGGGTGCTTACCCATGAGCACCGGAACATTCCCAACATTATATCAACATCGCAACATTCTATAACATTCTATTTTGAGCATTTGCAAAGTTTTAAAAACTTTCTATTCTTTTCTGAAACTTTCTATTTTTAGGCGAGGTGCTTACCCATGAGCATCTGGGCATTTCGAACATTCTATTTTGAGCATTTGCAAAGTTTAAAAAAACTTTCTATTTTTAGACTGAAACTTTCTATTTTTAGACTGAGGTGCTTATCCATGAGTGCACTGGAACATTCCACAATATTCTATTTTGAGCATTTGCAAAGTTTCAAAAAACTTCTATTTTTAGACATTCTAGAAGATTCTAGAAGATTCTAGAAGATTCTAAGACATTCTAGAAGATTCTAGGACATTCTACTTCTCTTTCATTCTAGAGATTCTAGAAGAGCCATCTAAACATCCATGGATTATTTGGCCCTCACCCTTAACTATATATGAACTCCCATTTTTCAAGACAACCAATGCTTGGTCTAGTGGTAAGGGTCTCCTTTGAGAGCAATGTCAGGGGTTCAAGTCCATTCTAAAAAAAAAAAAATTTTGTCCACCAAACTTGGGAGCTTCTGAGAGGCCAAGGCCTTCTTTCTCCGGATCAAGCTTTCTCTCGCATCCTTCTCCGTCTCTCCTCTTGACCTCTCTCTCACCCACTCACTCACTCACTCACTCCTCTCTCTCTCCTCTCCTATTTCTTTATAATATAAGACTAGAAAGGGGCCTGCCTGGCCCCTGCCGCCCTCTCTCTCTCTTCTCTCTTTCTCTCTCCGGCCCTCCTCCGGCCTTCTCCTCTCTTTGGGCCCACCTCTGTGCCCTCTCCTCTCTCTTCTCTCTCCTTCTCTCTCCTCTCTCCTCTCTCTTCCCTCATCTCCCTTTCTCTCTCTCTTTTTCTCTTCCTCTCTCTATCTCCTCTCCCTCTTCTCTCTCTTCTCTCTCCTCTCTCTTCTTTCTCCTCCTCTCTCCTCTCTTCTCTCTCTCTCCTCTCTCTCTCTCTCTCTCTCTCTCCTCTCCTCTCTTCTCTTCTCTTTCTTTGTCCTCTCCTCTCTCTCCTCTCTCTCTTCTCTCTCCTCTCTCTCTCCTCTCTCTCTCTCTCTCTCTCTCTTCTCCCTCTCTCTCTCTCCCTCTTGTCTCTATTCTCTCCTCTCTCTTCTTTGTCTCTCCTCTCTCCTTGTTCTCTCTCTCCTCTCTCTT
The DNA here is from genome assembly GCA_021234155.1 of Isoetes taiwanensis. Taxonomy (NCBI): domain Eukaryota; kingdom Viridiplantae; phylum Streptophyta; class Lycopodiopsida; order Isoetales; family Isoetaceae; genus Isoetes; species Isoetes taiwanensis. The sequence continues at coordinate 13,623,080 of JAJEKV010000018.1, forward strand.
CCATCCTTCTTCTCTCTCTTCTCCCTCTCTCTCTCTCTCTCTCCCTTCTCTCTCTCTCTATCTCTCTTCTCCTCTCTCTCTATTTCTCTCTCTCTTTCTCTCTCTCTCTCTTTCTCCCTCTTCCCTCTCTCTTCTCTCTCCTTTCTCTCCTCTCTCACTCATCTCTCTCTCTTTCTCCCTCTCTCCCCTCTTTCTTCCCTCTTCCCTTTCTCTCTCTCTCTCTCCTCTCTCTTCCCTCTTCCCTCTTCCCTCCCTCTTCTCTCTCTCTCTCCTTTCTCCCTCTCCTCCCTCTCCTCCCTCTCCTCCCTCTCTCCTCTCCCTCTCTCTCTCTCTCTCCTCTCTCCTCTCTCTCTCTCTCTTTTTCTCTTCTCTCTCTCTGTTCTCCTCTCCTCTCTCTTCTTCTCTATCTCTCTCCTCTCTCTCCTCTCCTAGTTTCTCTCCTCTCTCTCTTCTCTCTCTCTCTCCCTCTTTCTCTCTTTTCTATTTCTCTCTCTCATCTCTCTTCTTTCTTTCCCCCCTCTCTCCTCTCTCTTCCCTCTTTCTTCTCTCTCTTCTCTCTCCTCCCTCCTCTCTTTCTCTCTCCTCTCTCTTTGTCTTTTATCTATCTCTCTCTCTCTCTCCTCTCCCTCTGTCTCTATTTTCTCTCTCCTCTCTCTTATTTGTCTCTCTCTCTCCTTCTCTCTCTCCTCTCTCTTCCATCCTTCTTCTCTCCTCTCTCTCCTCCCATCCCCCTCTTCTCTCTCTCTCTCTATCTTTCTCTCTCTCCTCTCTTTCTCTCTCTTCTTCTCTCTTCTTTCCCTCTTCCCTCTCTCTTCTCTCTCATCTCTCTCTCATCTCTCTTCTTTCCCTCTCTCTTCTCTCTCTTCCTCTTCCTTTCTCTCTCCCTCTCCTCCCTCTTCCCTCTTTCTCCCTCTTCCCTCTTCCCTCCCTCTCCTCTCTTCCTCTCTCTCCCCTCCCTCTTCCATTTCTTCCTTTCTCTCTTTCTCTCTCCTCTCTCTTCCCTCCCTCTCCTCTCTTCTCTTCTCTCTCCTCTCTCTCCTCTCTCTCTCTCCTCCTCTCCTCTCTTCTCCTCTCTCTCCTCCTTTTCTCCTCTCTCCCTATCTCTCTCCTCTCTCTCTATTTCTCCCCTCTCTATCTCCTCTCTCTCCTCTCTCTATCTCCTTTTTCTCTATCTCCTATTTTTCTCTCCTCTCTCTCTATTTTCCCCCTCTCTCTCTTTCTCTCTCTCTTTCTAGCCCCTCTCGAGGAACATTCTCCTCCTCTCTCCTCTTCTCTCTCCTCTCTCCTCTCCTCCTTCTCTCTCTCTATCTCTCTATTTTTCTATCTCTCTCTCTCTATTTCTCCCCCTCTCTCTCTACCTTTCTCTCTCTTTTCTATTTCCTCCTCTCCCTCTTCTCCCTCCTCTTCTTCTCTCTCCCTCTCCTCTCTCTCTCTCTCTCTCTTCTCTCTCTAGCTTCATTCTAGAACATTCTAGAACATTCTAGGATCATCAAGGCTTTTAATTAAACCAAGGAATTTCCATTGCTCACCCTTAACTAAGCATGGACTTCCTATTTTTTCAAAAAGACTGGTTGGTCTAGTGGTAAGGGTGGGGGGGTTTTGGGGGCAATGTCCGGGGTTCAAGTGGGTAAACCAAAAAATTTTGTCCACCAAACTTGGGAGCTTTTGAGGAGCCAAGGCTTTCTCGATCGGATCAACCCCTCGGTGCCTCCTCCTTTCCGTCGATCATTCTGGACTTACTCACTCACTTTCTACTTTCTCTCCTCTTTTCTTTTTATTATATTAGACTTCTCTCCTCTCTCTTCTCTCTTCTCTCTCTCTCCTCTCTCTCTTCTCTCATTCCTAGTTCCTCTTCCTTTCCTCATTTTCCTTTTGGGCCTACTTCTCTCCTTTCTCTATTCTCTCTTTTCTCTCTCCTATCTCTTCCCTCTCTTCTCTCCTCTCTCTTCCCTCTTCTCTCTCTCTTTCTCTCTCTCTTCTCTCTCTCTCCTTCCCCTCTCTTGGTGTCTCTGTTCTCTCTCCTTTCTCTTCTTTCTCTGTCCTCTCTCCTCTCTTTCTCCCTCCTCTGTCTTCTCTTCTCTTTGCTCTTTCCCCCCCCCCTCTCTCTCTCTCTCTCTCTCTCTCTCTCTCTCTCTCTCTCTCTCTCTCTCTCTCTCTCTCTTCTCTCTCTCTCTTCTTCTCCTCTCCTCTCTCTCTCTCTCTCCTCTCTTCTCTCTCCTCTCTCTTCTCTCCTCTCTCTTCTTTCCTCTCTTTCTCTCTCCTCTCTCTCTTCTCTTTTCTCTCTCTCTCTCCTCTCCTCTTCTCTCTCCTCTCTCTTATCTCTCTTCTCTCCTTTTCTCTCCTCTCTCTTTTTTTTCTTTCTCCTCTCTCTCTTCTCTATTCTCTCTCTTTTCTCCAATATATATCTTTCCCTCTTCTCTCTCTTCTCCCTCTCTTCTCTCTCTCCTCTCTCCTCTTCCCTCTCTCTCCTCTCTCTTCTCTCTCCTCCTCTCTCTTCTCTCTCTCCTCTCTCTCTTCTCTTCTCTCTTCCTCTCCTCTCTCTTCCTCTCTCTCCTCTCTCCTCTCTCTCTCCTCTCTCTCTCTCTCTCCTCTCTCCCTCTCTCTCTCTCTCTCTCTCTCTCTCTCTCTCTCTTCTGTCTCTCTCCTTTCTCTCTCCTCCTCTCCTCTTCTCTCTCTCTCTCTTCTTTCCCTCTCTCTCTCTCTCCTCTCTCTTCTCTCTCCCTCTTCTCTCTCCTCTTCTCTTCTCTCTCTCTCCTCCCTCTCTTCTCTTCTCTCTCTCTCCTCTCTCCTCTCTCTCCTCCCTCTCCTCTCTCTTCTCTCTCTCTCCTCTTTCCTCTCTCCTCTCTCTATCTCTCTCTCTCTCTCTCTTTCTCCCTCTCTCTATCTCTCTCTATCTCCTCTCTCTCTTCTCTCTCCTCTCTCTTCTTTCCCCTCTCTCTCTCTCGTCTCTCTTCTCTCTCTCTCCTCTCTCTCTCTCTTCCCTCTCTCTTTCTCTCTCTCTCTTTCTCTCTTCTCTCTCCTCCTTTCCTCTCTTCTCTCTCCTCCCTTTCCTTTCTCCTCTCTTTTCTCTCTCTTCTCTCTCCTCCCTCTCTCTCATCTCTCTCCTTTCTCTCTCCTCTTCTTCTCCTATCTATCTATCTATCTCTCTCTCTATTCTCTCCTCTCTCTCTTCTCTCTATCTCTCTCTCTCTATTTCCTCCCCAGTCTCTCTCTCATCTCTCTTCTCCCTTCTCCTCTCTCTCCTGTCTCTTCTTTCCCCTCTCTCTCTTTCAGCTCTCCTCTCTCTCTCTTTTCTCTCCTCTCTCCTCTCTCTTCTTTTCCCTCCCCCATGTCTCTTCTCCCTCTCTCTTCTCTCTATTCTCTCTCCTCTCTGTTGTCCTCTCTCTCTCCTCCCTATCTCTCTCCTCCCTCCCTCTATTCCATTACCAACAAAATATAATTCATGATAGCATACTCACACATGCCCATGAATATTCTATTTTGAGCATTTTGCAAATTTCAAGAAACTTTCTACTTTTAGGTAGACTTGCTTCCTAGTGGTTTGCCCTATTGTTTGAGTTTTACAAAGTTTAAGAAAACTTTTTATTTTTTCTCTCCTGAAACTTTCTATTCTTCTTTGGGTGCTTACCCTTGAGCATCTGGAATATTTAACAACATTCTATTTTGAGCATTTGAAAAGTTTCAAAAAACTTTCTATTTTTGGACTGAGGTGCTTACCCATGAGCATCTGTAATATTCCACCACATTCTATTTTGAGCATTTGCAAAGTTTAAAAAAACTTTCTATTTTTATACCGAAACTTTCTATTTTTTAGATTGAGGTGCTTACCCATGAGCATCTGGAACATTCCACCACATTCTATTTTGAGCATTTGCAAAGTTTCAAAAAACTTTCTATTTTTTGACTGAGGTGCTTACCCATGAGCATCTGGAACATTCCACCACATTCTATTTTTAGCATTTGCAAAGTTTCAAAAAGCTTTCTATTTTTAGACTGAAACTTTCTATTTTGAGGTGCTTACCCATGAGCATCATCCGGAAGATTCCACCACATTCTATTTTGAGCATTTTCAAAGCTTAAAAAGCTTTCTATTTTTTATTTGAAACTTTCTATTTTTAGGTGCTTTCTATTTGAGGCACTGGACGATTTCCACAACATTATATCAACATACGCAACATTCTATAACATTCTATTTTGAGCATTTGCAAGTTTTTTAAAAACTTTCTATTTTCCTTGAAACTTTCTATTTTTTAGGCGGGGTTATCCACCCATGAGCATCTGACATTCCGAACATTCTATTTTTGAGCATTTGCAAAGTTTCAAAAAACTTCTATTTTTAGACATTCTAGAAGAAGATTCTAGAAGATTCTAGAAGATTCTAAGACATTCTAGAAGATTCTAGGACATTCTAGTTTCTAGAAGCCTTCTAGAACATCTAGATTCTAAACATCCATGGATTATTTGGCCCACCCCCTTAACTATATATGAACTTCCATTTTTCAAGAAACCAATGCTTGGTACAGTGGTAAGGGTGGGGGGTTTCAAGGGGCAATGTCCGGGGTTCAAGTCGTGGTAAACCAAAAAATTTTGTCCACCAAACTTGGGGCTTTTGAGAGGCCAAGGCCCGCGGGGTGACCCGAGATCAAAACCGTTATAGCGTCCATCCGTCGATGGGCGTGACATACTCACTCACCCACCCACTCAACTCACTCACTCACTCAACTTCACTCACTCCGGTTATTTATTTCTTTATAATATTAGACTAGATAGAATATGGGATAATTATAGACTTTATTAGCAAGGTAGACTTTTTATTGCTTAAAGGTTAACCCGAGGTGCACGATTTCGTGCAATTCTACAATATAGACTTTTTATTAGCAAAAGGTTAACCCGGGTGCACGATTTCGTGCAATTCTACCTATCCACGTGTGCACCACATGTATCTAACATGCCTGCCATGTCATACCTTTTTCATAACATTTTTTCCCCTCTCCTTCACCGTGGTTTTGCAAAATTATTCGATGCATCACCAATGACCACATGTAAGGGCAAATCGTGTTCTTTGTGACCTTTTGGGGGGGCGGGTTACCGGGGGATTATTGGGGATTATTCTGCAGAAGATAGCAGTTTCATACGCATCAACAACAAATATAGCCAATACTGCTTACTCTTCTAAAACTGGAGTTGATCATTCAAATGCAGAAGAAATAGAAAAGGTACATCAGAAACAGGATAGGATATAATTCATAGCAACGCCTTACAAAAATCTAAAGTGGCTTTGTCTGTCTTGGCTGCAGCAGTAGCTGCTTGCCCTCTCAATCTTCCAGTTCTTCTAGCAGCAATAAGACCAACTTTCTGTCAGGGGAGCATCACGCCTAACTGTACTTGCATGACCAATATGTTGGTGATTACCACCTCCATGAGGATGCTCACTGGATTCATTGCCACACCACGCACCTTGGGCCATGAGTTGCGCTTTTACCTTATATTTATGATAAGCATTACCTGCCTTTAACATGGGCTTCTCTGTTCTTCCACCACCAGCAACTTGTCCAACCATGGCTCTGCAACCACTAGGGACAACCTTCTTGGCGCCAGAAGGAAGCTTGATGCTGCAAAACATAAATTATCAAACTGGTATGACTAAAAATATAAACAGTATACTTTTTCATGAAACAAAAGAGTATCTAGAGGAAAAGAACCTCTGATATTTCTAGATATAAGAGAATAGTGACTACTGTTACTTTATTGCATATGAGCGGAAGTAATTCATGCATCTACTGTTAGTATTTTTGTACTATGAACAAGAATAATTTACGACAGACTACTAGAGTTGCAGCTTTGCAAAAGCAAAAATAATCTACGCAGCAAGTAACTATTGTTACAGGCTTACAGAAAGTATACAGCAGTTATTTTAACCTACCACATAATACAATTATCGACACAACCTAAATAAAGTGCTAAAATAAATATGCAGAGATATAACATACCGTGAAGTGTTGTTATCAGGATTATGGCTAACAACAATGGCATAATCTCCAGAGGCCCTAGCAAAGGATCCTCGGTCACCAACTCTCTGTTCCACATTACAAACAACAGCTCCCTCGGGAACAGACCTTAAAGGCAGAACATTTCCAATGGCCAAAGCTGCCTTCTTACCACAGTATACAAATTGTCCCGAATACATACCTTCAGCTGCAACAAACAGTTCTTTTTGGTGTTTGAATCTGAAAGGGTGCCTGAAGGTGACTTTACATAGCGGTGCTCCTCTGCCGGAATCATGGATAACCTCTGAAACTACACCCTTTATGTAACCATTTCGCTCTGCATAGTCGAGAGGCGGAAACGGGCAGGGGCCCTTCCGGCGATGGGTATGAGATTTGAACACAGATCCTCGACCCTTACGCTGGGCTCGGATCACTCTTCCCATTCTTGCAGATCGTTCGGCAGCCCCCACGCAAGCAATGCAAACGGGCTTAGGGGTTAATGTTATTAGGGTTAGGTCGTTCTTTTTTTTCAGGATATGGTTTCCGGGGATCCCGGGGTAAAAATACCGTCCTCGGTATCACCCTCGACGGAACACGTTCGAGCCCCTCCGTTTCACCGTACTGGCGCGCGTGAGGGGCCTTGCATATCTCGATCCGTCGCTTCGCGCCACATCGAGGCCGTCCGTGGTGTTCCGCCTCCGGTATCACCATAAAAACGCAGCGGTGATCGTAGATTCGGAATCACCAACGCGTGATCCGGCCTCGGGATCCCCATGCCGTGTGGCGATAAGCTGCGCCCCAATATCAGCGTGGTGAATCCCTCCTCGGGATCCCGAATCCGGCGGGTGTGATCCCCTCCTCAGGGATCACCATCGCTCACGGTAGATATCGGCGCTTGGAGATATCGCCCAGGTTATCGGCCTCAGGGATCACCACCATGGCGAAATCGGGGCGGGAATATCTTTGCCCTCGGGGATCCCGCGAGGACTTTTAGGGAAAAGCGTCCTGCAGGATCCTGCTGCGTATTTGAGACCTGGACCATCCGCAATCGAAATAGCTGGTTTGAATTAATGCGGCGGTAAACACGGTGATGTAAATCGCCATCCACTCATGGTGTTACCGGGAGGTGGGAAAGCGCCGATTATTAAATACCCGGCCCACGATAAGGGGTAATCATACGCGTTCGTGGTGGGGATTGGGAGGAAGGGGAACGCGATGGCGATGGCTATGTCAGAACTTCGTGCGCAAAGCGATTGCCCTTCCGTCGTCTACGAGTGGAAAGGGCCGGTCTACCCGAATCCACCGGCGTTGTCATTTCTTGTTCCATCGGCAACTATTTAAAGATAAGAATCGCCATAGCGCCATCGACATATGCATTTTTTTATGCGTATTAAAAGCTTATTTTAACCCGTTATGTTATTTTCTGAGATGGTGGAGAATTCGATCAACCTCGAAATCACTACCTAAATCTCGTCGATTAACGAAGCTGGAATGGGGAATAGAAAGCTTCGGCAAATTGCCATTTGCTTCAAAGATATATTTGGGGATTGAATCGACCAAGAGGTTCAATCCCGAACAAACAAGAGATTAAAGGCTGAACAAGAGCTAAAGGAGCTTAAGCCACGAAGGTTAACCTATTTGCGCGGGCAGGGGTTCGGTCGATGGTCAATGGAAGAAATGTAGATGTGAAACAAAATGCCCAAAATGCGAGATGAGGATGAGGGGCAGAAAAGTAATGTTGAATGCTTCAAGCGTGAATCAAGTGAGGCCGGCAACTCAAGATTTTTGAAGGATTACGAGGTATGATCATTTCGATCCGAAAATGCGCGTTGCCAGAGGGGGTGGCTAGCGACAAAACCTCTGACAAGAAGGTGGGGCGGAGAATCCACGGGTTCGGGGGTGCATGAGTTATGGAAAACTTTCGGGGTTCTAGATCGCCAAGGGGGAATTCAGAAGAATAAAGGGTGAGGTGGGGTTAGAGATTATGGGAAGATTAGGATTGAGAGATCTCTTGATCCAGGCTTCAAATTCAGCCACAATCGACGAGGAGAAAACTTGAGGAGGGAACAGGGCGGCCGGGCGTATGGCGGGATGACCAAACAGCCCTCGGCCTTCTTGATGACCGCGGCCGAAGGTTTATAAACGCAAGTCGCGGAGAAAGGAGGCCCGAGAACTTGATTCTGCGAGGGGCGGATAAGGGAGATCAAAGGCAAGGATTAGAAGCCCGGCATGGCAATTTGGAAGATAAAGTTTGTTTGGTGATTTGAATACGAGCGGCCAATTGGGCCGATGATGATGTGAGTCGCGGGGGTAGAGGCTGCGGCGACCGCGTGAATTTAGTTCCCCCTCTCCCAAAACCCCAAATTGAGCCCCGCTTCGGCGGGGAGTACCCCAAGGAAAGCGGACTTTTGTTCGGGCAGGAGGGGATGCAAATCAGGATGGCTCCAAACCCAGTTGTGCATGAAGAATCGGGAGGATAAGCTTGCAGCTGCCGGATGAATTGGCTCCCCAGGCCACAGAGCAAGATAAAAATGTGGTATTTGTATGTCTTTGGACCCCTACTTCTTTGAAGCTCTAATATCATATGGAGAGGGATCGGAAGGGAGCTTTGGCGGTTTAAATTTTCGAAATTATCCAATTGTGGTCTAAAGTCCTCTGTTGAAGGTGGGCAGCAAATCATCGATGTTGAATTCCCATCTCTACGAGGCGAGAGGCCCTCAAGTTCTCCACTATTCGAGGTGCCCTCGGTTGTGAGGATTACGGATCGTCTTATTGCTTAGGAACTTATTTCTTTGTAAGTATGTTGTCCTTGTTTTTATTTCTTGCATGGTAAGCTAAATTCAGCGGCTCGGGGTTCTTGCACACTCAATTCCGGCCCAAATTTTGTCACCATATCCTCCGCACCTACTGCTTTTGAAATTACCGTTCCTAAATGGTTGAAACGGTACGTGTCTTTGCCTCTGGCGATTTGTGAAGCTAATTCGAGTCCCCGTTTGGTAAGGTGCATTGGAAAATCCGGTATACGCAGTTCTACTACATCGGTTAGCATAGGAGTAATTTGGGATTGGAACTCAATTCTTTATTGCATTGCTAGTTATAGTTTTAAACTTATTGCAGCTAGTGTTTCGTTGGCCATTGGAACTGTTCATTTTGATAGCTGATCCTTTGGCATGCGGGAAATTTGAAGAAGCCTTGCCCTTGCATCTTGCATTTTGATTCCTATATGAACCCTTCCATGCTTCGGTCGAGGGTTCATCACTTTAATGAGTGTGCCTTTTGCGGTTTCAATCTATTCAATCTATGTTTTCAATCTTTGTATTCTAATGACTTGACTTGGGGTTCTTAAGTGATGTATTCATGAGGTGGAAGCATGAGGCATCGGCATTGCATAATGCACCTTGTATTTCGATGGAAGCTCCACACCAACACAACAACGGGGACTGTGGCATCTATGTTATTGGTTATGTTGAAATTCATCGGAGAGATGTCTGGCAAAGGAGAATGATGTGAGTGATAATAGTCTTGTTTTTTGTTTAGTGATATTATTATGGATTCTCCACTTACAATCTGACTCTAGATGGTGAATAGCAGGGACTGGTTTGCCAAAGAAGACATGGACAATTTGAGGGCTGGCTTTAAGTTGATCTTTGCAGTTAAGTGACTGTGTCCTTCTGGAAAATCAACTTTCTACTTGCCCAAAAGGTAGCCATTTTTCGGGTGGTGACCGGTTGATCTTTGAATGGTCCCTTTGATTTGAATGGTTCATTATGCAGAACATGTAAATTGTCCCTATGTTTGAAATTGTAATTAATTGAGTGGTAATTTGCTTCCCTTTGCCTTCTCTCCTTGCGTACTCTCACAGGTTTTCAATTTGGATCCCCTTTGTTAGTCATTGCAAAACAATGAAACCATTCAATCCTTTCACAACCATTGAAGCAGGCTCTGATTTGAACCCCGGGATCCCCAAATTTGAAGACCTCGGGATCCCGGTTAGCGGAGGAGAGAATTTTAAAATAAAACTTGACCGACCTTGAATTAAAAAAGATTGTGATCCACGAGGGCGGCATAGCGCGCATGGTGATCGAGGGGGATCACCATGCGCGTGATCACGTCGTTCCGGCTTCATGGGCCGGGACGAATTTGAAAACCCGACCGACGCCCAGATTAAAAAAAAATCAAAGATTTTACATGCGGGATCGGGGCGGGATGCGCCCGCATGGTCGGAGATCACCATGCGAGGCGATCGTCCCTCAGCTTCCTTGACGGGGCACGGTGAAAACCCGACGCCGACCTTGGATAAAAAATAATAATAAAGATTACGAAAGTCCACTTTCGAGGTGAGGGTGATCACCGGGTCGAGGGATCACCATGCGGCGATTCGCCCCCATCGCGGCGGGGCCGAATTTGAAACCCGACCGACCTTGGATAAAAACAAATAACAAAGATTCGCGCGGGGTGATCGGAGGATGGCATCACCCATGGTGATCCCGGGGATCACCATTCGATGCGAGTCCTCGGATACTTCGCGGGGCCGGGGCAAATAAAACCGATTCCGCCCTTGGATTAAAAAAGATTCACGTCCGCCCGGGGTGATCGGGAGGATGGCGGGGATGTCGTCATGGTGATCGGGGCGGGGATCACCATGTAAAGCGTCTTGGATTCTCGGGATCCCCGGCTTCGCGGGCGGGGCGAATTTGGAAACCCGACCTTCGACCTTGGATAAAAAAAATAAAAAAAGATTTCCGTCGGTGATCGAAGAGCGGTGATAGCATGTGGTGAGGGGCGGGGATCACCATGGAAATCTTGAGTCCTCTCGGGATCCCCGGCTTCCTTGAGGCGGGGCAAATTTGAAAACCCAACCTTGGACCCCATTTATTGGCCGACGGTATATGATTCTCGAGAGATCCAGGATGGACACTTTACCATTACATTACATTACATTTTAAACATTACATTTAGTGATATGCATTGAAAGATTGAAATACAAGTTAAAACTCATGTTTTCACCCCCCAAGAGCCAGGAATCGTGGCGACTTGCATGAAGCCTCCATCTCAACTTCCTTCCAACTCTTCCTTGCTTTCTTCACCTTATGTTTTTCCAAGTTCTATCACATGCTTGAGCCTTGGCAAGCTAGTACCCGCGATTCACCTTCAAAGGTAAAGCTTCGGTGGAGACTTGATATATTAGTGCTGCGTGCGGCTATGTCATCCATCTTCTCGAGTCTAAAGTCGAGGCTTCCTCATGAGAGAATCAGTTGCAACTAAAATGTTAGGATCTTTTCGAGCCCTAGACATCACTCTAGCAATTCACCGCCTCCAAGGAGGCTGAGTCTTCTTCAAGTCCCACTTTTTGCCTTGTTTGCAAGGGGAGACTCTTCTCCTGGGCATACTACCTCAAGCACCTCCGGATCCTGGTCTCCACAACTCTCTTGCCGCGCGGCTTCCGTATGGCTTGGTGGTCCATGCCCCCACCTATTGTCCCATATTGGAAACCCAACACATAAAGAGATCTTGATCCTGTAATTGCCAAGCATTTGCATAACTTTTACGATGCTTATATAGATTACCCTTGGCTCCCCGGGGCAATCACAACATGCCCAATTCTTGTGTGCTCGGCAACAAAATATGGGCCCCTTTGTCCGCTTCGCTTTTTCACTTGATCTCGCCCTCCTCGAAGTTGGTAAATGTGACTTGTTGGCGTGCAATGTTTGGCCTTTGTAATTTAAGCACTCTACTATTTGTTCTGTGAGGGTGTTTACTACAAATCCATGTGTTCCTTCATAGACCTAGAACATAGCTATATATCAATCATTTGCAAGGTAAATTAGACTAGGTAGTGGTATATAAATGTTGTTACCTCATGTAACCGTGTGTGTCTCCACATTGTTAGTGAGAATGTAGAGCAACGATCCAATTCTCACGCCTCGAAGTGCCGCGTTCTTTGTGAAGCGTTCGGTGGTATCTGGCCCCGGGGCGTATCTTTGTCTTGCACCACAAATCCTGCATTACCGCCATCTCGTGGCGTATGCATGCAGGCGTGTAATAGCGGTAGCTCCCTAGGGGGCAACTTGCAAGGTGTGTGCATTTAATTATGTGCACATTTACCCATGTGCACATATTCCAAGTGTACACATTTTCCCATGTGGACACTTTATGCCACTAATAAAGGCAAGTGGGCCACACCAGTTATCCCACATGCTAAAAGGGGTAATTAGAAACCTAGCCCTAACCCTTGTCTATTTAGGTAAAGGAAACCCTAACTTGCTATTTTCGTTTTATGCCATTTTAGGGCTCTGTTTTACTTGCTCGGGGAGTCAAACCCGCCTCGGACTCTGTCTGCGAGCAATCTAGCTCATTAGTTTCCCTTTCTAGCTTCACCTTCTAGCGGTTCAGCGAGGATGGTGAGGAGTTGAGGAAAGCGAGGGAGGGGGCGAGCCAAGGATTAGGTATTTTGTCAATTTAATAGCCTAAACCATCTTCTAGTCATGAATCATTAGGTTTAGCCTATTAAATTGCCCATACTGACCATCTAGATCTCTAGATACCAAGCTCTAACTAAAGAACCTAACTCTATGATATAGATTAGATCTTGTTCTTTAGTTCTTATGTGATGTGTATGATGATGTATCTCTGTGTGAACTCATTGTATTGGGAAGGGGGTAGAGACCCTAAAAGCACGGTAGTTGATGCTCCTAGCTAGCCTCTTTAGCACTGCTTGTAAATTCATTTTGTGTACAAGAGCCGCGCCCTAGTTGTGGGTGAAGGGCGGTGGTGATAAAGAGGTTAGGTGTTCGACCCTTGAGCGATCCCCCGGTGTGTAAAGTCTGCGGGGATCGCGTGGACTAGGTCTAATGGCTTGCCAGCGAGTGTGGGCAAAGCATGGGCTGCGACACCCGTGGGTGATGCGTCACTCTCCATTGGGTTCAAGTCGAATAAGGCGGTGGCCCTCTAGTCACCTTAGTCGGCATGTAGATCTCTGCGGAGGGGTGATCTCTACTTGCCCCCATCGGGCTGGGAGATGTAACCCGGGAATAGCCCCTTTGGCTATGCATCTGGCGGGCTTCTGGTCAGTCCCAACACTCTTCAACCTACTGCGCAAAGTGTGCGGGGAGAGGCGGATGGAGTGGACTACCACGAGCCATGTTCTTATGCGGCCAAATCCATTGCCATGGTGCATGCGCAATGACCTCACGGAGACCCAAGCTTGTAGGTCCATCCCATTATGCGAGCCTTGGGTAGGATTCTATGTGATGTGATCTTTGTCTATCTGATCTTTGAACCATCTATGGTCATGATGGATATATGGGGCATGAACCATCCTGACTAGGTGATGGTAGGGTAAATGACCCCTTCATTCTTCCCCACTGGAACTCTTCAAGGTTCGATGATGCATTGGAAGGCCCTATATTAGCATGGAGCTGGTATGGGGATGAACTCTGTTTGTATCACGGTGAGTGCAAAGTATATGAGTAGGGGCGTCACCGGTGGTATCGAGCAATGTTCTTGGAGACCAAGAGCAAAAGCAGCCATGCTCGATAGTACTAACTTGATAGGATCCTCAAACCTCAAAAAGTGGGAAAAATTTTTCTCATTTTTGTAGTATATGCTAAGCTAGTAGCGAGTTAAGCGAATTGGAACATAAAAAGACTAAAAGCGATTGAGCCAAATCTTTCTAAGGCAAGAAAGTCTCACCCGTCGGCGCCCGAGCAAAAACCAAGACTCGAGGTTTTGCCACGAGCAGCGTCTGAACGATAGACCATAAACACCTTAATACTTGATGAATTTTAAAAAGGTAAGGCATGCTAGGTCGAGTTTTAAGATAAAAATTAGTTAGATTTGTATATTAGACCCAAGAAATTATGCGAAGCGGATAGAAGCGAGAGATACAAGAAGAGGGCGAGCGAGCGAGCGAGGAGACCAAGGTTCAAGAAGCGTGAGAAAGGCTGGTTCAAAATTTTGAAAGCATAGCGGCATGCGGTACCGCATAAAAAGGGTAACCATAATGAAGAAAGATATGCACTTGGCGGTCATATCAAAGGAGAGCCTTATTAATTTTGTAAATGAAAAAATTTTTGTTTTAATACAAAGTGTTTTGAGTAGATTATGTGTATAAATGTACTTAACTAAGTTGAATTAGCAAGTAATGGCTTTTGTTTCAGTCAAATTGGACATTTTTTAGAGCAAGTAGTGAGGATGTCTCACACGTCGCACCGGGAGCAAAACCAAGACTCTAGGTCTTGACACGGGTGCATCGTGTGAGACCTTCAGACCTAAACTAGTCTAAACTAGACCAAAACACCTCCAAATCGACCAAGTAAGGATTCAATCTTGCCTATCTCGATGAGACTAGCATGATTTGACCCTTAGATCACCCAGATTGGACAAGTTTTGACCAAGATAGGCCAAATGTCTCTACGTCGCGCCGGAAGCAAAACCAAGACTCTAGGTTTTGACACGGGCGCATCATGTGAGACATCAAATGAACCTCCATAGCGTGAGCTCTGAGCTCCAAATGCTGAAATTTGTTGCAATAGGACCGTTAGGCAGTCTAGAATCCATTTTATGACCTCAAATTAGGCTAGAAATATCAAGCCCCAGCTCAAAATGACCAAAATTGCTCAAACCCTTGAATTTTTTTTTTCAAAGCGTGGTTTGTTTGTAAAATAAAGCATATCCCATTAGTACCTGTAAGTATTGCTCTCATTTCGAAGCTGATGTCTCACTCCTAGATAAAGTGCTCAAGAACACCCCTTTGTCATAGTCATCTAGACCTCGGCATAGCAACCCAAATTCAATTTGTTCCTACATCACCTCTGCTCATGCCAAAGGCATAAACCTTGACCTAATTACGTGTCCTTCTAATAGAGTTTGACTTATATAGCGCCACATTGACACTCCCTATTGCCGGGGATACCTAGAAAGGAGCTAGACTCTAGAGCTTTAAAGTCCTCCATGCATGGAGATTGGATCCCCAAACCAACTTTGCTAGGACCGTAGGTATGCCTCAAACATCATGAAGGCTTTGCAAAACAAACCTCATTTCATGCCATACCACCGTCCTAATGTCCATAGACTTGTAGATTATAGATATGTCTCTCTAGTAATCTTTGCTCAAAGCCATCTTGTTTGCTTATAGAGCCCGAGAATGTTGTAGGAGAGCCCTTCAAGTAGACCCTTAGACTTTAGAATATCTGAGCATCGCTTTCGAAATCTGGGGGCAAAGCCAAAGAAGAGCTAGAGCGCCCTTCTTCTTGAAGACATCGAGGACCCGGCCGATCTACAAGAGGATAAAGGAGAAGAGAGGCCACGAAAAGGCAGGACCCAAAAGAGGAAGCACAACGACAAACACCTCAGCAGACAAAGCGACAAGCGAGGGTAGAACAATCATCAATCTTCATCAAATGGGAAGAATATTTGGTAACCAAGCGGCATCAAGAATATTTCTAGATGTCAACCTCGGCTACCCGCGTCCGCGAACTCACATCGGAAAAGAGGATCACCGGCGCCTTCACCAACTCGGCGCACATGAGTTTCAAATGGAAGAGCGCCAGAGGCTGCAAAATCTGGAGTGCGGGAAGGCGTTAGACGCCGATGCCCGTTAGCATCCGCGAGCTAAGGCTAGAGAGCATAATCTTCGTCGAGAAGAGAAGTCATGGCGACGCGGGGCGTATAAGCAGGGAGAAGACCACCCGCGACCTTGCGGCCCGGCGGCTCAAGCGAATGTCATGAAAGCGTCAACAAAGAGAGCAACCAAGCTAAGGCAACCACAAAGCACCTAGGGCTGACCCGGGGCCGAGCTCCGGCTGCACCCTGAGGAGAACTTTCATCGGTTCAAAAGTAGGAGACCATGAGGGGGGAGGAGACCCATATCGGGGAAGGAACATCTCCGACTTGAAGGCCCTATCTCGGCATTAGGGGCAAGATCAAGGAGGAAAATATTACCTTTCGAACAAAATTACGGACCGAAACACCTAGAAACCAAAGGAAGGGCGACTTTACTACGTCCGGCCAAGGAGTGCGAGACTTCGAATGGATAGGACCCAAAGGGGCGGAGGAAAGCGACCTGGCCGGCGGTACAAATCACGCAAAGGCGACCCGGAAGGAGCCATGCTAGGTGCAATGGAGATGACCACACTTCGAGGCACAAAAGAGGCACCTCGGAATGAAGCAAAGCCCAAAACAGCGGGAGTCCGCTTTCGGAAATTCAACCTGCGGATGAATGACAATGCACGCCTACAAACCCGATCTCGAGCTTCGAAGACATTCAAAAATGCCCAACTACAACAGCCGGATGATCCTACTCAAGCGATCAATAGCCACCGCACATCGGCAATCTTGCAACATTGACACCGCATGTAGGGGCGTTGGCGGTCACCGCATTCCTTATGATGGACATACACATTAAGGAGGAGCATCTTTTTCAAGGGATCACATCGGCGAAAACTCTTCACAACTTGGGGTGGCGAGCTCGGATCGGACATGAAGCTCAACAATAGTAGCGACATCTCAAAGGAATCCGGAGCCAACGAGCGAAGAAGATGCGGCAAAACCGAATAATCAAAGCGATAGGAGGAGGAAACCCTAAAGGAGTATAAACATTTAAGTAGATCTTACGTAGTTGTTTTGGAAAAAGTGGATGAATTAAAATCCCAATGTAAATGCGTATATGTTTATGTATATCTCGAGGCGTTCACATATATAGTGGAGAAACATGAGTTTAGAGTCATGTTTTGCAGTTTTAACACTTAGATCAAGGCAGCTCCTTCGCCGACTACCAAATGAGGAAGCAACTATAGCCCAAGATCAAAATGGAAGAGCAAAAATGAGGGAAAGCGACCAGGAGACCAAGCAAACCTTCAACTCAAACACCGGGGAAGTGCCCTCAAGTAGAAGGCGGCTTGTCCACCCAATGTCGAGAACAAGAGACAACACCGGTCATGTCAAGATCATCGGCCGCACGGGACATCGTCGAGGGGCACAACACCACCTCTTGTGGCGGCAACGCTTGACAAACTTATGACTTGAGTGGCCTCAACAATAGAAGGAGGAATGACTCGAGATCAGCGAGCCAACTAAGAAGGCAACATCTCGGCGACCATAATTCCACCTTGTGGTAATATAGGGTGATCGCTATGACAGCGTATTAGATGGAGATACACTACGAAAGGCATCGCGATGAGAAGATGTGCCTTCAACAACTAGGTGATGGCCCCGTCGGGTACCCCTACTAGTAATTAGAAGAGAAGAAGCCGTCATTATCTCGGGCATGTGGCGCATCAAATGCCAAGGTAGAAGCATTCGACACTGTAACGACAAAGGATAACCAAGCTGAAGCACCGGCAAAAAAAAAAAAAGAAAAGAAAAGAGTTCAAGATAATAGGGCGGCTATTCAGCGACAAAGTATATCTAAGACAAGTACTTTTTTTCAACTCAAAGGGTCAAGGCTGCTTGTGATACAAGGATCCATCATCCGGGCAACATAGCCGGCATGGAGGAGAGCCATGATGCTTTACTTGCCGGAGAGATTTGTGGCGGCTCCCGAGAACATATCTGACACTTTCGCCCAGGTATATATCTGAGGACTTTCCCCTCCCCATGGCAACCATCTGCGCCATGGCGAGGGGCCCTCCGTCTAACTTTCGGGCCATCCATGGAAAAGATGCTTTCAGTGAAGGAGAACCGAGGAGGGTCATTATTTGCGCCTTCAATGGGGCTCCTATGTCGTGAGCGTGAATACAAAGGTTAACATACAACATATTCACATCATAAATACCACCCACGAAGGCGGTACATCCATCCAACTGATGATGAGAGAAGATACATCATACTAGAAAAACACCCAAACCCATGGTTCTACCCGACTTTCGGACTCGGTGAGGATCGTGGCGGCTAGGTCTCAAGAGATCGGCCGGTAGAATCTTGGCATGGCGTTGGCTGGCATAGAACATTGGCTAGGGTTGTCCACTCCATCAGCCCTCCACTGTGCACACTTTGCGGATGATTCGAATCATGCTATGGCATCACTATAGCCTTCGAGAGGCAGAACTCAAGGTATCACCCTTTGAGCCTACTCCGGGGTTCATGAAATACTGGTCAGATGGCTTGGTGGGGAAGTGTCCCCTTCGGGATCCACGGTGGGTCCATGGGTGAGCTAGAGAATCGTGCCGCGCTCGGCGACCCCATCGTACCCGACTTACTCCTAAATCTCATAGAAAAGTACCGGGTGCCCCATACGGGTCACACCTCGTGCCAGGGAGTGTCAGGACCCATACAGGCCCCCTCATTGACCGGAGGCTATTAGGCCTAGCCCTTTGTAGGAGTCGGGGGCCTTTTTTGTTCGTGCAAGACCCCACCCCACTTCACCCGCTGCGTCCTTTCTGCGGTGCTAAGCAATCCCATAGCATCCATGACTGGGGTGGTCTCTTGTCCTGAGGCACTAATTGGGAATTAAAGGGCTACTAGGAGCATACTAAAAGCATAAGGCCTGAGAGGTCTCTACCCCCTCTAATCCCCCTGCTTCTGAGAGGCTAATAGAGAAACTATCATAGATTCATCCATCATACATTATCAAAGCATAATCCATAATGAAATATAATCCCATCTATTAAAAGAAGGGTTAGTCTAACAAAAGTTAATGGAGAGAGGACTAAGCGAGGCGGCTATCCTACAAATCTCAAGCTTGGCTACCCACTTGCAGGAGTTTAGACTTGATCCATTATCATGGGGGTGCTTCCATCTTGAGAGACTTGGGTGTTTTAGCAACTTGGGCACTTTCGGCTTGACAACTTGGCTTCATTTTGCTCCTCCTCTGGCTCGATTTTGGGGTCAAATGGGACAAAGGTTCAATGTTGATGCCCTAAGTTAGCATCCCCATGCTGTGTCGAGTTTGGCCAAGTGGCCTTCCTAATCCATCCATTATCCTAATTAATCCATTTAGAGATTAATTCCTTAATTATAGGTAATTAACCTTTAATAATTAATTTAGCATAGCTAAGATTAATCCCTTTTAGGTTAACCCCTAGGTTAAAATACCCCATGGTGGCATTATCTTTCTTGGGTGGATGTGTCAGTATATTTATCCATTATATCGCGTATAAATACTTGGAGCGATCACATTCTCCCCTCCTTAGAAATAATGTTGTCCTCAGCATTAGGGGTTAGTTAAACCATAAAAGAAACTATACATAAAGAAGGGAGATAATTCCTTATTTGCAAGGGTAATAATATCAAAGTTTAAACATATAATAGTTTAAGCACCAAGGTGCATTTTCACATACTTATCATAACAAGGTTTAAGGACCAAAGTCCAGATATGAAAGATTATAGTGACAAAAGATAACACATCTGGACAAGATAAAGCTGGAGAAATTCGGACCATCGGCAACCCTCTATACATGGGCGGAGGTCGTCTTGCTCTTTGGCATGCACATGTGAATACATCGAGTATATATAGATAATATAAATAGGTTATGGTTGAAGGGACCACCCTAGAAGAATAAAGGGAAAAATTTATGTACAAGGAACCCTATCATGCCTATGGTTACTTAATTCATTCTTGGCGTAAAGGAATAGCCAAGTTCCCATTATAGCCGGGGATGAGCAGCGGCCTATCAACTACATGCTTTCAAGCAATTCGGTCATGCCCACATTGACAATACACCCCGTCTAGAGAACGAAAGTGATCTCATCGCCAGTAACTATTATGCGCGCGATGCATCTACCCTCTACGCATGATTCTCGGCGAATCAAGCCTTCAAGCTTACGCCCGGTCTTGGGGGGTTGATAGCAAATCGTTGATGAATCTTGACCGAGATTGGCGCATGAAGTCGGGATAGTGCTTCTCAAGATCAATCTTCATCACCCCGTAGCATCCTCAGCGGCAAAGTGTTTCCATAACCAAGTATTGCAACATTTGAGTCCTTACGGTACGTTTTTATATGCTCGATCAAAAGAGCTTGGGGCACTATATCTAAATGCTCTTGTCATTTCAAGTAGGGCAGGTGTATCAAGATCTCCCTGGATGCGGGGTGTGTTGTTTGAAGACTCACGTGAAGACCTTGTGAATCTTCAAGCGGGGTGGCAAATCAAGTTATATGCATGTTCTCCAACCGCGTTCAATGATGTTGAGCGGCCCAAATATCGGGTGCCGGCTTTTTGCAATTACAAATCTTAAGCGGCTTGTTTAACCTTAATCTTAAGCCAGCCGACTCACCTACGAAAGACGTGGGGTTCGGTGCTTATCGCAACACTCTTTGACATTTGCGTCGCGTGGTAGGTAACCCGCGAACTTCTTCAACCAAGATTGCATTTCCAAGGTTAGAAATGGGATTATGCCGTATTAATGCAGGTAAGACATTGATAACCATAATTTATCATGAAGGGAGACATTCTAAAGACTCTGTTTCATCTTTGTTGTAGGCAAATTCAACCAAATAAATATAGTGGCCCATTGTGATTGCTTACTCACACATAACCGTAGCATATCCTCTATAATGCGATTGAAGATATGCGCTCTGTCGACCATCAGTGCGAGGATGATATGCCGTACTCATAGCAAGCTTGGTTTGAATGGTGGCAAAATCTTTTTCGAATGCACTTACGAACATGGGATCCACGTGGGATACAATAACTTCGTGGCATTCCATGCAATCTAAAGATCTCCTTTTGTAGCTTGACAAGCGGTATCATTTGTATCCGAAGTGCGACATGGCAAGAAATGAGCCATTTTCGATAATTTATCGACCACTACCATTAATGCATCATATCCACGAATCGTGGAAGACCCTAATGAAATCCATGGTTATCACTTCCCATTTGGCATTGGGCACATCTAGGGGTTGCAACTCTCCACGAAATCCTTAGTTGCTCGGCCTTGGTTTGTTGCCGGACGACAATAGCCTTAATATACTGGCAATGTCCTTCTTCATAGAAGGCCAAAAAATAAGCTGGAAGCCCGGATCTTGGTAGGGTCTTCATAAAACTGCATGTCGGCTATAAATTTGTTGTGTATCATGGAGAATAAGCTACGCACTCCGAGAAGTCCGGTACACACAACTGTCTTTGTGATATAACAATTTGCCCTCTTTCTTATACAACTCTGGATCGTGGCCAAGGTGCGCTCTAGCTATTTTCGAACTCGGGTAGTGTAGAGTAGCGTTACAATGGAGTTGTTACCAAAGGGATGGCATGACCGCGCATCCGCAACCACATTGTTTTTCGGGCTTATACATAATCTCAAAATCATACTCCTCGAGAAACTCCATCCATCTCCTTTGGATGGAGGTTGAGATTGGCTAGGTTGATGAATACGGAGACTTTCGATGATCGTAATCAAGCTGAAATCTTCTACCAAGAAGGTAGTGTCTCCATATCTTTTGCCTTGGACGGACGACCAACAACTCGATCATGGGTAGAGGATATCATTTGTTGATCTCATTCATTTTTCTTTGAATCACGGGCAATAACCCTCCTCTGCATTAGGACTCCCGTGCTTAATCTTCTTGGCATCGGTTGCTACTAGTTTATCCTTTTTGGGGGGTCGGGCAATGTGAGGGGGTAGTGCGGGACGTTAAAGCATCCTTAAGCGAAAACTACGGACTTTGGCTTTCCAATGCTCAATCAATCCTTCACTTTCGTGGCTTTGTAAGATTTAGGTAGAGGTTTTGCAATCTTTGCAAAATCCTTAACAAACTTACGGTAATACCCTGCCAATATTTCTTTGAGTGCATGCTTAATTCAGATACGCTAAAATGACATGTCCCAAATAGTCCACCCTTGAATTGGCAAAGTTGCATAGAGAACTTGGCAATTTGGCGTCTTGCGTTTTTTTGTAGGGCCAAGTGAAGATGAGCTGCATGCTCCTCCAAAGGTCTTACTATAGATGAGAATGTCATCAAAATAACAACAAATCATCAAAGTATTTGTGGAAGACATCATTCATTAACACGCGCGCACGCACGCACGCACTGCACGCATATATACTGCAAAATTTGGGGCGTGTATATGGATTAATCCAAAGGCATAGAGGTAAACTCATGAAATGCACACAGCCATCCCGAGGTCGCAGCGGAGACTTACTTATGGATGTCCTCCTCTTTGAATTCTGGTTGGTGATATCCGAGGCGTAAAGTCAATCTTTGGGAAGTGATACTTGGCGCTTGCAAAGCTGGTCCATAAGATGCAAAGTGCGCTTCTAGGCAAAGCATGGCGATTCTTGATGGGTATGTGTTTATTGGTAATCAATACACACATCCTCAAGGAGCCATCCCTTCAATGGCTATGCAAAAAGGATAGGGCCAACTCCTTCCTCTTCTCTCCCCTTCTCCTCCTCTCCCTCTCTCCCTCGCCTTCCCTCCTCTCCTCTCCCCTCTCCTCCCGTCTCCCTCCTTTCCTGCTTCTCTTCCCTCTCTCTCCTCTCTCTCTCTTCCTCCTTCTCTCTCTCTCTCTCCTCCTCGCTTCCCCATTTCCTCCCCCTCTCTCATTTCCTCTTCTCTCTCCCCATCTTTTTCTCTCTCTCCCTCTCTCTTCCTTTTCCCTTCTCTCTTCCCTTTCCTCTCTCTCTCTCTCTCTCCCTCTCTCATCTCTTCCTCTCTCTTCTTTCCCTCTCTCTCTCTCTCCCGCTCCTCTTCTTTCCTTGCCTCTCCTCCTCCCTCTCTCTCCCTCGCCTCCTCTCTATTCCTCCTCCCTCTCTCTCTCTCTCCTCTCTCCTTCCCCTAAACTTTCTATTTTTAGATTGAGGTGCTTACCTTGAACGCCTCAGAATATCTCCGTAAAATTTATTTTTTGAGTATTTGCAAAGTTTCCAAAAACTTTCTATTTTTGGATTGAGGTGTTTACTCATGAGCATCTCGTAACATTCCGTAACATTCTATTTTGAGTATTTGTTAAGTCTTAAAAAACTTTCTATTTTTAGACTAAACTTTCATTTTTAGATCGAGGGTGCTACCATGAGCACTCAAAGTATTGTTCATGAGTAACATACTCATACATGCCCATGAGCTAAAGTATGTCAATTTTAAAGTATCACCTTATGTGAAGCTTACACACACCCATCATACCCACTGCTGGGGCTTACTACCAATTCTAAAGTATCACCTCCAAGAATATTCTATTTTGATATTTGTGTTTCAAGAAACTTCTATTTTTAGATCGAGAAGCTTCTAGAGCATGTGTGGTTGCCCTATAGCATTTGGAACATTCTAGAACATTCTATTTTGAGTTTTAGCAAACTTTTAGTTTTAGACCACTGCATTTCTATCTTTAGACTGGAGGTGCTCTGAGACAGGCATGCCCCATAGCACTCTTGGGAACATTCCAGAACATCTCATTTTGAGCCTTGTTAAACCTTTAGCTTCCTTTAGACTACCGTACTTCTATTTTTAGACTGAGATGCTTACCCTAGAGCATCCAAACATCTCTAGGACATTCTATTTCTGAGTTTTACAAAAGTTTTCCAGCGAAACTTTCTCCATTTTTGACTGAAACCTTCTATTTTTAGAGACTGAGGTGCCATCACTTTGAGCATCTACAAATATTCCGTAAGATTCTATTTTGAGCATTTGCAAAGTTTCAAAAAAAATTCTATTTTTTAGATTGAGGTGTTTACCCATGAGCATCTCGCAACATTCCGAACATTCTATTTTGAGCATTTGCAAAGTCTTAAAAACTTTTTATTTTTAGGACTGAAATTTTCTATTTTTAGACTCCAGGTGCTTACCCATGAGCACAAACATTCCACAATATTCTATTTTGAGTATTTTGCAAAGTTTCAAAAAACTTTCTATTTTAGACCGAGGTGCTTACCCATGAGCACACCGGAACATCAGAACATTCTATTTTGAGCATTTGCAAAGTTTCAAAAACTTCTATTTTTTGGACTGAAAACATTTTCTATTTTTAGATTTTAGACCTGAGGTGCTTTACCCATGAGCACAACATTCTAACGTTCTAGAACATTCTAGAACATTCTATTTTGAGCATCTGCAAAGTTTCAAAAAAACTTCTATTTTTATACTGAAACTTTCTATTTTTAGGCTGAGGTGCTTACTCATGAGCATCTGAAACATTCTAGGACATTCCAAAAGATTCTAGAACATTCTAGAACATCCTAGAGTATCCTTGAATTAATTAGGCCCCAGCCTTTGTCAATTTTAAAGTATCACCCATGTGAAGCTTACACACACCCATCATACCCATCACAGTTACTACCAATTCCAAAGTATCACCTCCAGAATATTCTACTTTGAGCATTTGCAAGTTTCAAGAACCTTTCTATTTTTAGACTGAGGTGCTTCTAGAGCATAGGTGGTTGCCCTATAGCATTTGGAACATTCTAGAACATTCTATTTTGAGTTTTTGCAAAGTTTTAGCAAACTTTTTTGTTTTTAGACTACCGTACTTTCTATTTTTAGACTGACATGCTTACCCTAGAGCATCTGAAACATTCTAGGACATTCTATTTGAGGTTTTACAAAGTTTAAGCAAACTTTCTATTTTTAGACTGAAACTTTCTATTTTTAGACTGAGGTGCTTACCTTTGAGCATCTGCAACATTCCAGAACATTCTATTTTGAGCATTTGCAAAGTTTCAAAAAACTTTCTATTTTTGGATTGAGGTGTTTACCCATGAGCATCTGCAACATTCCAGAATATTCTATTTTGAGCGTTTGCAAAGTCTTAAAAAACTTTCTATTTTTAGACTGAAACTTTTTATTTTCAGACTGAGGTGCTTACCCATGAGCATTTGGAACATTACACCACATTCTATTTTGAGCATTTTCAAAGTTTCAAAAAGCTTTCTATTTTTAGACTGAAACTTCCTATTTTTAGACTGAGGTGCTTACCCATGAGCACCTGGAACATTCCACCACATTCTATTTTAAGCATTTTCAAAGTTTCAAAAAGCTTTCTATTTTTAGACTGAAACTTTCTATTTTTAGACTGAGGTGCTTACCCATGAGCACCTGGAACATTCCACAACATTCTATCAACATCTGCAACATTCTATAACATTCTATTTTGAGCATTTGCAAAGTTTTTAAAAACTTTCTATTCTTAGACCGAAACTTTCTATTTTTAGACTGAGGTGCTTACCCATGAGCACCTGGAACATTCCAGAACATTCTATTTTGAGCATTTGCAAAGTTTCAAAAAAACTTCTATTCTTGGACTGAAACTTTCTATTTTTAGACTGAGGTGCTTACCCATGATTACCTGGAACATTCTAGAACATTCTATTTTGAGCATCTGCAAAGTTTCAAAAAAACTTCTATTTTTAGACTGAGACTTTCTATTTTTAGGCTGAGGTGCTTACTCATGAGCATCTGGAACATTCTAGGACATTCCAAAAGATTCTAGAACATTCTAGAACATCCTAGAGTATCCTTGAATTAATTAGGTCCCAGCCTTAACTAAGCATGGAGTTCCTATTCTTTCAAGAAAAGACTGGTTGGTCTAGTGGTAAGGGTGGGGGGTTTGGGGGGCAATATCCAGGGTTCGAGTCCGTGGTAAACCAAAAAAATTTTGTCCACCAAACTTGGGAGCTTTTGAGAGGCCAAGGCCCACGGACGGCCGAGATCAAGCCACGTGGCGCATCCTCCACCGTCGGATGGGCGTGGAAATACAGACAGACTCACTCACTCAATTACATACGGACGCTATTTTCTTATTATATTAGATATATATATATATATATATATATATATATATATATATATATATATATATATATATATATATATATATATATATATATATATATATATAAACTTGCCAAAGCCTTAACCAAAGACTTGGCTTTCTAAACCATGGGCTTTAGAAATTATCAGTTCTCAGCCATAAGACTGAGATAGCCTTGGAGATCCAGCATTTATTCCTGTTTAGACATATGTCCATACTACTTAGACTAGCCATTTCCATACTCAGTCCTATGCTTAAATATGCCGCAGAGTTACTTGATTTATCCTGTAAACCATTCGATCTAAAAATTTCCTTTTCTAAAACCCAATAAACATGCAAGACACCCTTTTCTTTTCCTTACTCTCTACTGAGATTTCTGATCCCATATTCATGATGCAGTCATTTAAACAACTGAGATTTCAGATCCTATATTCATGATGCAATCACTTAAACAGATATACAGGTTCCTTACTTCCTCCTTATGTATTTGCTTCCAACAAGAAAACATCATATTAATAAAAACATATTGCATACTCACCGTACGATACAATATATGCTTCAAATACCGTCCCGTGTTATTGCCTTTCTATGGCTTTTTATTCTGTATTCAGAGCAGAATTTACATAGTTCTCGTATCATGCATTTTTCATTTCAAATAAACCATCTGTAAACTATAATGTCTGTTGATCTATAATATCTGTTACTTATCCAAGCACACTTGCATTTTCTCATATTGCTTATGAATTTTGCATGTCTGACTATTCAACAACAGAAATGGAAAAAAAGGCACTGCGTTTCAAATGATATGACTTCCAGAAATTAGGCATGGTCTAAAAGAGAAATTATGTCAAGGTAGACTTACTGCGCGCAACCAAATGCCTTGTTTATTGTGCTCATGATTTTATGAGCGCAATTTAAGCATGAAAAAAGAATTGAAATAGGTACCTCTGTTTTGCAAACTGTAAAATGCTACATTCTAACAGAATATCAGAAATATATGTTCAGCCTCCAATAAAAAGCTAAGATTGTACTCCAACATGTGGCAAATCTTCCATCCAGCATACAGCTAGCTTGTACTCTTCATGTAAAATACGCGTCCAAACATCCAAAATACAAAGAAATTGGAGATGCAAGACCGGTTACCTGTAACCAAACAGACCAACATTAGCAAAGAAATGGTAATGAGGCAAGGGTTAACAGGTAAGCAGTGGTCTTGGCATGGCTCATCGCCCTTCACCAACCATAATTCAATTTAAAACAGTTACTATGATCAATTTACATGTCTACGTATACTACAAAGTAGTAAATACCAACCATAACCAGTTCAAGGAATGCAAGATCCCTCCATTTCTGTAAATACACCAGTATTTGATGTCCCCATGCTTTTTCAGAAACTGTGTATCCAATCTATTATTAGTCCACTTAACAGGCTGCCTACGCCCTCCTCTTTTTATGTCATAAGCTATTTTAGATCATGCTAATTACCAGTTATGAGTCAATAACAGCAAATAGGAACTACACATTTCTGCCCATTAATGGGGTAGAAGTACCAGCCGTCCTCAGTGGCATGCATGCCTATTCCCCTTATTTCTGCCAGTACTTAAATATGGCTTTCAAAACAAAAATTTATTACATATTTGACAAACTGAAGTATGTACCACTTATCTGCCATGGTCTGGCTGCAAAAGCCACACCACTATTGTGTGCACACAGTGTGCAAATCCTCCACCAAGTCCATAAAAGATATGTTTAGCTGTTATCAATACTTCATACAATATTATTACATCCCTTTTTAACTATGCATGCAATCATGCCATGCACTAGATTATACTACATGTCTGCCATGAGCAGAGTAAAATAAAGCACGAATTTCTACATAAATTAAGACTGGTCTGTCTATGCCCTTCACGTTTGGGAGGAATTTCCTTCTAGCCCTTTGGGTACAAATTATTGAAAGCAAAAAGCAATGTAAGAAGAACCTGGTTGAGTCGAAGCTCCACTTCTTCCTCAAAATTGTCAGCATCCAGTGGAACCACGTCCACAGCTTTTATAGCAGCAGCACTATTGGTGCCATCTTCGTTTGCATTATCTCCATTACAGTTCTTGAAGATAAGCTTCTAATTCACGCCTCCTTGTTGAGTGCAGCATCCTTATTGTTCTAATCCACTCCAAGAGATCCTGTCAATTTTGCTCACCCTTTGCCATCTGTAGCAAGAACAAGGGCGCTTCTCAAACTCCATATTTCTGCCCCAATGCATTTACATTGCCAGCCGGATTTATATTGGTCCATGTCCCTTTGATCAGCTTCAGTAGCACGCGCCTTGTTTTCTTGTTCTTTGTCATGTTTTCAAAGTGTATTGCTCAATAGTAATCTTTAACTCTTTCTTGAATAGTATCATACTGAACGGATGGTCTGGAATATGATTAAGTCCTTTACTAAACATGTTTCTTAGTCCTGTATGATGCACTATAGTAATATCTGTGGTTCTAATGTGTCCTATGTCATGATCTATAAATCTTGTCAACGTGGGGTTCCCACATGGACACTTCATACTTTCACTTGTGGCGAATACTATTTTAGGTCTGTAAAACATGGCTTTTAAATTGCTAACGTACTTCCAGCCAAATGTAGAGTCTTCATACATTTGCAATCCATTATTTCCAAAGTATTTGAGAAGTACTTGTTTAAATACTATGGCAAACTTGATTCTGCTGACCATCTTAGAGAAGAACAAGAAATGAACATACTTTTTATTTTTGTTTTCTTTTTTACTAGTGAGAACCCAGTCACCATCCTCATCCAATGTTAGAATTCTCCTGATCTGTGAGAGAAAAAATGTAGTAGTCTGGTCATGATCGCATGGATCAGAAAAGTAATGCCAAGTAAAGGCATTTGAGCATGCGTGTATTCATGATATGATACCCCCCTTATTAATAAGGAAACTTTTAATGAATGACGGAAACATTTTATTTATAATTATAAGCTTGTATTAAAGCAAAACTTGATAAGCAATAAACTTTTAAAGAAAGACAGAAACATTTTATTTATAATATTGCATTCCAGCCAAACTTGATAAATTGTAATGTCAAAACTTATTTTACCAAGTTGAAGGTGACGGGTGATGTTGAAAACTTCTTCTTGACCGCCAGATCACCTGCTTTGTTGACTGATCCATCATCTGTGATGCTGTTGTCATCCAAATTGATAATGCTGGCACAATAGTTTTCTGGAGTTTTGACAGATATGGGGTCTGGCCTCTTATACAGTTTGGGTGGCATAATTATAGAACCATCCGGGCTGTCAGGTTCACTATTCCTCTTTCTGCCACTATTGTTACAGTTGTCGTTACTGCTGCTAGTAATATTGCTGTTGTAGTCTTGCTGCTTGCTCATCAGAAACTTCATAGGTTTAACTGTTTTCTCCAATATGTCAGTCAATTTGGTTCCTCCAAATTCAGCACTCAGATCCATGTTGGGGTTATCCGCGAACTTTATGGTCATCTTGATCAGTGTATCCCTGACTTTGAGGTACCCTAGGAGGGCTACAATAGCATTTTTGAAAGGTTTAGTAGATAAAACTGATGAAAAGAAAGCTTAACCCGACAGAATAGCGCGTGGTCGCCATGCTTTTTCCAGATTGTTCATTAGATACCAGATAGCATGATCCAGCCAAATAATTGTGTCATGGCATTCTCCGCTGTCCTTAGCAGCCTTGTCACATTTGCATTTGATGAAAGGACAGAAAGTTCTCCACATCTTTTTAATGTAAAATTCATGCCTCCTTTCCTCAATTCTGGCTTGATGTGCTTTCTGTCCAATAAAGACTTGTTTGCTGTTGCTGCATTCCAATCCTAGACAATTTGCAAAGAAAAGGTAGTGTAACTTCCAGTTTGTCTACACTTCAATAAAGTTATCAGCCATTGTTATAAGCCTCATTGATCTCACTGTCATTGATAGATGCTAGACTTTTCCAGGCCTCCACACTTATTGGTGCTAAAACACCAAGATTCTTGCTTTTCCAAAGGGCTTGTTTGTATTGACTTCCATGTGCTTCAACCTCTCTAGGTGTCATAATGGGGAACCTTCCACAGTTGAAAAAGTTAAGCATATTAATCGGAAGCCTTTCCTCCTCAACTTCTTCCCTTGGGACTGGATTATTCTCCTGGTGGTTCCAAATGTCGCTCTTTGCTCATCACTAAGCATATTGATGTTAAACAGACACGCTTAGACAAATTGGCATTTTGTACTACCCTGTTTTGTGTAGCAGGATTCATTCTGGTCTTTTTGGAAGCAGATGTAGCCGGAAAGTGAATTTCACTCCATTGGCCCTTTCTAAGGCAAAGGAGACATTTGATAAAGATCCGTAAATTGGTCGCTTCCCTTTCGAGTTAAATTGTATCATGGACAGCCCATCAGATAATGAAATTGATAAGGTCTTTGCAAACTTCAAAGATTGTATTCAGCCTTCATAAAGCTTGATACCAAAGGATGAAACCGTACATCCCCAAGTGTGTAATGACGTAATTGCTAACTTCATTGATTCCAATCTCTTTGTGATAATGTGTCGATGTAATTCCATGTCGAGAATGCATGCGATGACCGCTTTGTACAAACTGATTAGGTGCCGGGCTTGGTATACGCCCATATCCAATGCTGATCGGGTTGTTGATACCATCGTATGGGATTGTTGGCTCCTCCATACCGATGTTAAGTTCGCTTTGAGAGAAAAAACATTTGCTTCCTAAAAAAAAGAAAGGTGCTTAGTTCTTTTCTAAAGAGTAGAATAGTTAGAATGTAAATCCTTTCTACCATCATAATGAAACCTAAACTCAGAACATGTGTAAGAATGAATGTTTATTAACCGAAATGGTAAGAATATGATTTAAACTTCACACTGGTTAAACCAGTATCCCGAAATCACAGAATATATATAGAGCCTAAACCTAAACCTTGTCCAAAGGACTAAGCCTAAGTTTAGACATCCAAAACCAGTCCAGGAAACCTGTGACATGGCCGGATTTATCGGTTCTTGTTTATATACAAAGAGAACCTTAAATCATACTCCTACCATTCCCAAGTAATAGGGTATATTTCCAGACCATAAATATATGTTATGTAGTGGATATTTCCAGTTTTATTACATATCATAGGCCTTTTTTCTTTACAGACCTTTAAAACATGTGAATCTTATTTACTTTGTTTGCTCATAAGAGACTTTTTTATTCTACCCTGATTACTTAAGCAATATCGGATCATTATATGGAAGATATTTACCTCAAATGTCCTTAAGGGTTTAGTTAATGCCCCGCCCATCATATCTTAGACTATGTTTTCATATTAGTATCAAACTTTCCTCTCAACCTCTTATTTAAGTTCCGCTATATATGATTCCAGTTTTTAAGATATATTATTCCCATGTTTTATCTATTATTTTCCATCTCCACTAGCTAGAGTAAAATAAAAACCTAATAAAGAGACAAAGAAGGTCGATGCAAGACTGCATCGTTATTCGTAAGCGAACTAGAACAAAGAACTTAAAGCCATATGTCTTAGATATTTCAGAACTTTAGAATCTTATCATATCGGGCCGTTTCTTCATGCTCTCAAGCAGAAATATCTCAAAAACTATAAGTTTTCAGTATTTCGTGACTTCAAGAGCTCAAAATATACCTAAATACTAAACTATTAGGCTATATAGTAAAGAGTAGATGTCGCCACTCCATTCCACTATTACACTTGGCAAAGAATAGGCCTTAGGAAAGTAATACGACCAACATCTTATAGATGAGTCTCATTTGCGTAAAAGTAAGATCATTTTTGCGTACAAAAACAAAATCAAAGAAGGCTTTGTTGCTCGGTTTGCATTCTTCGTGTGCTCCCTTTGCTTATGCTCAAAAACATGAGGAAAAAAGAGTATGTAGATGAAACACCTGCACTCCGCAGCAAACATCCAACCTGTTAGCCAAAGAGGGTAAAGCTGAATTTGCTAGCGGTGTAAGCAAAGGTATTTCATGGCTCATCGCCTTTCAACATATTCTCAAAACTTAGAATAACAAAACAATAATAGGTATAATGTATAAGACCGATTTCCTTCTTTGTTGCCTCTCATATACCGTGTTATCCACCTCTCGCAGCTTTTCCCGATTATAAGCTTTCTTTGAAGCAAAATACATTCCCCTCAAGTATTTTTCAAACTTGAGTGGGAAACAAACATACCAATCTACTTTACTTTAAAATATTTGTGTGTTCCTAACTTACTCCCTTCCCAATTTAGTTAATGCATGATGCGTAAAAACCGATTCAAAGTTTCGTGAAACCCGTTAAGAGGGACTTCTCCATCAAAGGAATCGCCAACTTGACTTGCAAAAAGTTGTTATCACTTGTAACTCTAGGAAACGCCTCGATCAAGTGTGGTAGCCACCATTTTGCCCTTCTTCGTGGTCAGATCCCCAAAGCTCAAGACCGCAGCCTCTTATTACTTAATGCTTTTTTCTTGGCATATATATCAATACCCAGCTTTTATCGCCATTTCCTCCAGCCCCGATTTTTCATTGTTGCCCATCATTTCTTCCTATGAAACTACAATCCACCCCTCGCTTCATTTAACATTTCAAATATCCAACTTCGTTGGCTTTTGTTGACGTACCCTTTTCGGGTCTCGGCATCTGTCGCTATTGCTAAGGGAAGAACCACAATATGTAATGGCGCCTTCGAAATCTTTTTCAACTGCTCTCTCTGTTACTGATAATTTACTAAAGTCTAGAGAAGGCGGACCTCCCATAATATTGCTTATAAGTATGCAGAAGATATGTAAACAAGCAACGCACCGGGTTAATTCCCCGGCCCAAAATAGAGTAGTCATTGTTTTATGCTTCAAAGCAAGTGTACCGTTGAATTTGTAGAGAGCATAATTGCCAAATCGGCTATTGCAGAGTACCTTTGATTCTTTGATCTTTGTAAGATGCCGCAGTCCCTTGACGGCGGCGTAATCCATCTCCACCACCACTGCCTGTTTCGTGTATAGCTCTGAAATCCTAGAAACCCTAGTATACGTTTATGCAGGTATACGTCTCTTTCCCTTAACGTGCTCGTA
Organism: Isoetes taiwanensis; assembly: GCA_021234155.1. Taxonomy (NCBI): domain Eukaryota; kingdom Viridiplantae; phylum Streptophyta; class Lycopodiopsida; order Isoetales; family Isoetaceae; genus Isoetes; species Isoetes taiwanensis. Next base: position 13,655,837 of record JAJEKV010000018.1, read on the forward strand.
TTAGTATTACATGTTCACCGAAAGCCATTCTGGTTATGTTAGGTAGGTTTTAAATTTTTACATATCCTTTGTTGATTTTAATGTCCTATCATACGTAGGGGATTTGGCTAAAGTATAGACTCAATCATATGCTATTAGGGGTCATAATTCCCCACTGCCGTGTTCATTACCTTTATCCATGGATCATTTCCCTTAAATCATTCCTAAATAGAACTTCATATGAGATAGTCTAAAAAATTTTAAAACTTTAAACATATGGCCCATGGCTCCTATATATGGAGGCATGCTTTCTCAAATATATTTGGAGCTATGCCTTTTTTCAAACATTCATGCTTTAAAACTATGGGTAGATTCCAGTCCAGGTCAAAGATTTATGTTCTTTTTCTATCTGTTTTCCCAAAAGAATATGTCCCCTTATCTTACTCCACCTCTCGTTAAGGTCACTTGAACCTAACAAGGTTATTTGTAACATTTTCAAATCTAATTCCCTATTGTATCCCTAGGATCCGCAACTTTACAATGTTCAATCAAGGATAAATGATCGCATAGCTTTTTAGCCAACCTCTTGGATATATATATATGTATATGTATATATATATATGAATTTTACCTACCTCCTCCCGGGAGGAAAGGTAGGTCCCCATTTATGGAATACAGGGAGGTGAGGGGTCCCTATATTCCATAGGGACCGACCTCACCACCTGATTGTCAACATTATCTTAACTATAAGTTCATTTAGATGTAATTACCCTTTATTTCTTAGAATTTAAGATATCCCATACCTTAGTTTTCGTAGCTCTCTGATCATCGTGCTGATGTCATACCGCAGTCCTGGAAAATCATTGTTCCTCAATGCTTTGTATAAGGTATACCAGACATCTTTAGCTTTGAAGCCTTTTCCAATGAATGCCAATACCAGGTTATGCGTGTCTTCACCGCCATAATTGGGTTCATGCGGCACGCATATGTATGGAAGAACTTGCGAGATTAATACATTGCATGCCATGATATATGGCTCGCAACTATTGGCATGCACAAATTTTGTCATTGTAAAGGGAAGTTTGTCACGCTTTATCATATCTCAGATGTACAAGAAGTTCCATGCTCCAAGTTTAAGATCTCAATGGCCATGTTAAGGAAGTTTACTTTTTCTTCCACCGCCGAACTCCAATCCCGGTTGCCCAATATTCAGCCATCTTTGATCTTAAGGATGCTTAGGTCATAAATGCACCGGTCATTTTAACAGAATACTCCCAATGTTGAGATATTCCCCGATGAAGAAACTATTTATCCCAATCAGGTCATCCATATACCGAAAACGTTGTTTGAAAGAGCTAGCCTCAAGGAATTTTCCTTGTTTACAAAGTTTAATGATAAAGTTCAGCTCAAAGAAGGCTAAATAAAGATTACACCAGAAGGACCGCATGGAAAGCCCATGGGTATGCCTCCTCGACCTGCCTCCATATACCTGCCTCCCATTTTTAGAAGCAACATTTTATCAGCCAGTTATTTATGTTACAGAACTTAGATAAACTTAGCATGGTCCATTTCTTGCTTTTGGGATTTATACTTTTCCAGGATACTATAAACTCGCCACTTGGATTATAGGAGTACCACATATTATTTCTTTTATTCACTTTCCTTTGACTGATCCAGGCCATTTTACATATCTCTTCAATGATCAGGCACAATCCGTTATCCCCTTCAATGGGTATATTTTCGTAGCATTTGGCTATATCACATACAAATAGATCATAAATTTTGTTGGGGAGGTTCACTGCAAGATCATATATGGAGTTAATGACCCAGGAGGCTTTAACTTCATAATGCCCTGCTATGTTGACTTCAGAACAGATTTCTTTGCAAATTCTTGGCCATAGTTCAAGTATGCTGTTGAGTCCAGCTGCCACAAGTGATGCCAAGTTAGAGAAAATGCTATTATGTGCGTTAGTGATCCACCTATACTCTTTCTTGTGGGCTTTGTATATGCCAAGTAGATATGGCAGCTCCTTGCTGTTGCCATTGAATTCTCCTGTGAGGCTGATGATGTCCCGTTCTATTTGTGTGACAATTTCTTGCTCACCAAACCTGGTTTTTTCAAAATCTTCACTTTCCAGCCTTAAATATGCTTCTGCTCTAATATGCATGGGGCATATAAATGCGGGGTTGTTAGCAGCTTTATCAACCCCCGCAATGTAAAAATTATCTTTAAGCCATTCCATGTTCTTAATCACATCATCATCCTCAATGAGAAACTTAATCTTGCAATCTCTATTTTTATTGACTGCCTCAGTGGCTAGAATCTCGTGCCATAAGAATCTCTCGGCGCCTTGCATTTATTAACTTTTTCAAGATTCCGCCTTTGTTAGAGAAAATCCTGTAATCAAGAACCGCTCAATAGTAATCTTTAACTCTTTCTTGAATAGTATCATACCGAATCGGATGGTCCGGAATATGATTAAGTCCTTTACTAAACATGTTTCTTAGTCCCGTATGATGCACTATAGTAATATCTCGTGGTTCTAATGTGTCCTATGTCATGATCTATAAATCTTGTCAACGTGGGTTCCCACATGGACACTTCATACTTTCACTTGTGGCTAATACTATTTTAGGTCTGTAAAACATGGCTTTTAAATTGCTAACGCATTTCCAAATAAATGTAGAGTCTTCATACATTTGCAATCCATTATTTCCAAAGTATTTGAGAAGTACTTGTTTAAATACTATGGCAAACTTGATTCTCACGACCATCTTAGAGAAGAACAAGAAATGAACATACTTTTTATTTTTGTTTTCTTTTTTACTAGTGAGAACCCAAATACCATCCTCATCCAATGTTAGAATTCTCCCCCCGACCGGAGAGAAAAAATGTAGTAGTCCGGGTCATGATCGCATGGATCGTAAAAGTAATGCCAAGTAAAGGCATTTGAGCATGCGTATTCATGATATGATACCCCCCTTATTAATAAGGAAACTTTTAATGAATGACGGAAACATTTTATTTATAATTATAAGCTTGTATTAAAGCAAAACTTGATAAGCAATAAACTTTTAAAGAAAGACAGAAACATTTTATTTATAATATTGCATTCCAGCCAAACTTGATAAATTGTAATGTCAAAACTTATTTTACCAAGTTGAAGGTGACGGGTGATGTTGAAAACTTCTTCTTGACCGCCAGATCACCTGCTTTGTTGACTGATCCATCATCTGTGATGCTGTTGTCATCCAAATTGATAATGCTGGCACAATAGTTTTCTGGAGTTTTGACAGATATGGGGTCTGGCCTCTTATACGCTTTGGTGGTATAATTATAGAACCATCCGGCCGCCGTTCACTATTCCTCTTTTCGCCACTATTGTTACAGCTTGTCGCTATCACGCTAGTAATATTGTCAATTGTAGTCTTGCCGCTTGCTCATCGAAACTTCATAGGTTTAACTGCTTTTCTCCAATATGTCACCAATTTGGTTCCTCCAAATTCAAAGACTCGATCCATGTTGGGGTTATCCGCGAACTTTATGGTCATCTTGATCGTGTATCCCCGACTTTGAGGTACCCTAGAGGGCTACAATAGCATTTTTGAAAGGTTTAGTAGATAAAACTGATGAAAAGAAAGCGAACCTGACAGGAATAGCGTGGTCAGGCCATGCTTTTTCCAGATTGTTCATTAGATACCAGATAGCATGATCCAGCCAAATAATTGTGTCATGGCATTCTCCGCTGTCCTTAGCAGCCTTGTCACATTTGCATTTGATGAAAGGACAGAAAGTTCTCCACATCTTTTTAATGTAAAATTCATGCCTCCTTTCCTCAATTCTGGCTTGATGTGCTTTCTGTCCAATAAAGACTTGTTTGCTGTTGCTGCATTCCAATCCTAGACAATTTGCAGCAAAGGTAGTGTAACTTCCGCTTTGTCTACACTTCAATAAAGTTATCGGCCGCTGTTATAAGCCTCATTGATCTCACTGTCATTGATAGATGCTAGACTTTTCCAGGCCTCCACACTTATTGGTGCTAAAACACCAAGATTCTTGCTTTTCCAAAGGGCTTGTTTGTATTGACTTCCATGTGCTTCAACCTCTCTAGGTGTCATAATGGGGAACCTTCCACGCTTGAAAAAAGTTAAGCATATTAATCGGAAGCCTTTCCTCCTCAACTTCTTCCCTTGGGACTGGATTATTCTCCTGGTGGTTCCAAATGTCGCTTTTTGCTCATCACTAAGCATATTGATGTTAAAACGTATAGCTAGACAAATTGGCATTTTGTACTACCCCCGCTTTTGTGTAGCAGGATTCATTCTCGGTCTTTTGGAAGCGTATGTAGCCGGAAAGTGAATTTCACTCCATTGGCCCTTTCTAAGGCAAAGTGAGACATTTGATAAAGATCCGTGAAATTGGTCGCTTCCCCTTTCAAAGGAGTTAAATTGTATCATGGACAGCCCATCAGATAATCGAATTGATAAGGTCTTTGCAAACTTCAAAGATTGTATTCAGCCTTCATAAAGCTTGATACCAAAAGGATGTGAAACCGTGACATCCCCAAGTGTGTAATGACAGAATTGCTAACTTCATTGATTCCAATCTCTTGTGATAATGTGTCGATGTAATTCCATGTCGAGAATGCATGCGATGACCGCTTGTACAAACTCGATTAGGTGTCGGGCTTGGTATACGCCCATATCCAATGCTGATCGGTTGTTGATACCAATCAGTATGGGATTGTTGGCTCCCTCCATACCGATGTTAAGTTCGTTTCGAGAAAAACATTTGCTTCCTAAAAAGAAAAGGTGCTTAGTTCTTTTCTAAAGAGTAGAATAGTTAGAATGTAAATCCTTTCTACCATCATAATGAAACCTAAACTCAGAAACATGTGTAAGAATGAATGTTTATTAACCGAAATGGTAAGAATATGATTTAAACTTCACAATCGTTTAAACCAAGATCCCTAAATCACGTAATATATATAGAGCCTAAACCTAAACCTTGTCCAAAGGACTAAGCCTAAGTTTAGACATCCAAAACCAGTCCAGGAAACCCGTGACATGGCCGGATTTATCGGTTCTTGTTTATATACAAAGAGAACCTTAAATCATACTCCTACCATTCCCAAGTAATAGGGTATATTTCCGCACCATAAATATATGTTATGTAGTGGATATTTCCAGTTTTATTACATATCATAGGCCTTTTTTCTTTACAGACCTTTAAAACATGTGAATCTTATTTACTTTGTTTGCTCATAAGAGACTTTTTTATTCTACCCTGATTACTTAAGCAATATCGGATCATTATATGGAAGATATTTACCTCAAATGTCCTTAAGGGTTTAGTTAATGCCTGCCCGATCATATCTTAGACTATGTTTTCATATTAGTATCAAACTTTCCTCTCAACCTCTTATTTAAGTTCTCGCTATATATGATTCCAGTTTTTTAAGATATATTATTCCCATGTTTTATCTATTATTTTCCATCTCCACTAGCTAGAGTAAACAGAAAAACTGAATAAAGAGACAAAGAAGGTCAGATGCAAGACTGTACTGTTATTCAGAAGCAGAACTAGAACAGCAACTTAAAGCCATATGTCTTAGATATTTCAGAACTTTAGAATCTTATCATATCGGGCCGTTTCTTCATGCTCTCAAGCGTAAATATCTCAAAACTATAAGTTTTCAAAGATTCGTGACTTCAAGAGCTCAAAATATACCTAAATACTAAACTATTAGGCTATATAGTAAAGAGTAGATGTCGCCACTCCATTCCACTATTACACTTGCAAAAAATAGGCCTTAGGAAAGTAATACGACCGAACATCTTATAGATGAGTCTCATTTGCGTAAAAGTAAGATCATTTTTATGTACAAAACAAAATCAAAGAAGGCTTTGTTGCTCGGGCTTTGCATTCTTCAAGCAGTGCTCCCTTTGCTTATGCTCAAAAACATGAGGAAAAAAGAGTATGTAGATGAAACACCTGCTACCCTGCAAAGAAACATCCAACTGTTAGCCAAAGAGGGTAAAGCTGAATTTGCTAGCGGTGTAAGTGGTATTTCATGGCTCATCGCCCTTCAACATATTCTCAAACTTAGAATAACAAAACAATAATAGGTATAATGTATAAGACCGATTTCCTTCTTTGTTGCCTCTCATATACCAAAGTTATCCACCTCTGCAGCCTTTCCGATTATAAGCTTTCTTTGAAGCAAAATACATTCCTGTTATTTTTCAAACTTGAGTGGGAAACAAACATACCAATCTACTTTTTACTTTAAAATATTTGTGTGTTCCTAACTTACTCCCTTCCCAATTTAGTTAATGCATGATGCGTAAAAACCGATTCAAAGTTTCGTGAAAACCCGTTAAGAGGGACTTCTCCATCAAAGGAATCGCCAACTTGACTTGCAAAGAAGTTGTTATCACTTGTAACTCTAGGAAACGTCCCGATCAAGTGTGGTAGCCACCATTTTGCCCTTCGTGGTCAGATCCCGAAAGCTCAAGACTGCAGCCTCTTATTACTTAATGCTTTTTCTTGGCATATATATCAATACCAGCTTTTTATCGCCATTTCCTCCGCCCCGATTTTTTCATTGTTGCTCCATCATTTCTTCCTATGAAACTACAATCCACCCCTCGCTTCATTTAACATTTCGAAATATCCAACTTGGCTTTTTGTTGACGTAATCTTCTCGGGTCTCGCCATGTCGCTATTGCTAAGGGAAGAACCACAATATGTAATGGCGCCTTTCGTAAATCTTTTTCAACTGCTCTCTTCATTCGATAATTTACTAAAGTCTAGAGAAGGCGGACCTCCCATAATATTGCTTATAAGTATGCGTAAGATATGTAAACAAGCAACGCATCGGGTTAATTCCCTCGGCGCCAAAATAGAGTAGTCATTGCTTTATGCTTCAAAGCAAGTGTACCGCTTGAATTTGTAGAGAGCATAATTGCCAAATCGGCTATTGCGCAGTACCTTTGATTCTTTGATCTTTGTAAGATGCCGCAGCCCCTTGACGGCGGCGTAATCCATCTCCACCACCACTTTGCCTGCTTCGTATAGCTCAAAATCCTAGAAACCCTAGTATACGCTTATGCGGTGTATACGCCTCTTTTCCCTTAACGTGCTCATTATTAGTATTACATGTTCACCGAAAGCCATTCGTTATGTTAGGTAGGTTTTAAATTTTTACATATCCTTTGTTGATTTTAATGTCCTATCATAATGAGGGGATTTGGCTAAAGTATAGACTCAATCATATGCTATTAGGGGTCATAATTCCCCACCGTTTCATTACCTTTATCCATGGATCATTTCCCTTAAATCATTCCTAAATAGAACTTCATATGAGATAGTCTAAAAATTTTAAAACTTTAAACATATGGCCCATGGCTCCTATATATGGAGGCATGCTTTTCTCAAATATATTTGAGCTATGCCTTTTTTCAAACATTCATGCTTTAAAACTATGGGTAGATTCCAGTCCAGGTCAAAGATTTATGTTCTTTTTCTATCTGTTTTCCCAAAAGAATATGTCCCCTTATCTTACTCCACCTCTCGTTAAGGTCACTTGAACCTAACAAGGTTATTTGTAACATTTTCAAATCTAATTCCCTATTGTATCCCTAGGATCCGCAACTTTACAATGTTCAATCAAGGATAAATGATCGTACAGTTTAACAAGCCAACCTCTTGGATATATATATATGTATATGTATATATATATATGAATTTTACCTACCTCCTCCCGGGAGGAAAGGTAGGTCCCCATTTATGGAATACAGGGAGGTGAGGGGTCCCTATATTCCATAGGGACCGACCTCACCACCTGATTGTCAACATTATCTTAACTATAAGTTCATTTAGATGTAATTACCCTTTATTTCTTAGAATTTAAGATATCCCATACCTTAGTTTTCGTAGCTCTCTGATCATCGTGCTGATGTCATACCGCAGTCCTGGAAAATCATTGTTCCTCAATGCTTTGTATAAGGTATACCAGACATCTTTAGCTTTGAAGCCTTTTCCAATGAATGCCAATACCAGGTTATGCAGGTCTTCAGCTGCCATAATTGGGTTACTGTGCACGTACATGTATGGAAGAACTTGCGAGATTAATACATTGCATGCCATGATATATGGCCTGCAACTATTGGCATGCACAAATTTTGCTGCTGTAAAGGGAAGTTTGTCACGTTTATCATATCTGTATGTACAGTAAGTTCCATGCTCCAAGTTTAAGATCTCAATGGCCATGTTAAGGAAGTTTACTTTTCTTCCATCACTTTGAACTCAATCCTGTGTTGCCCAATATTCAGTTTCATCTTTGATCTTAAGGATGCTTAGGTCATAAATGCACTGGTCATTTTAACAGAATACTCCCAATGTTGAGATATTCCCTGATGAAGAAACTATTTATCCCAATCAGGTCATCCATATACCTGGAACAGTGTTTGAAAGAGCTAGCCTCAAGGAATTTTCCTTGTTTACAAAGTTTAATGATAAAGTTCAGCTCAAAGAAGGCTAAATAAAGATTACACCAGGAAAGGACCTATGCATGGAAAGCCCATGGGTATGCCTCTCGACTGCCTCCATATCATCTCTCCCCATTTTTAGAAGCAACATTTTATCGCCCGCTTATTTATGTTACTGTAACTTAGATAAACTTAGCATGGTCCATTTCTTGCTTTTGGGATTTATACTTTTCCGTGATACTATAAACTTCGCCACTTGGATTATAGGAGTACCACATATTATTTCTTTTATTCACTTTCCTTTGACTGATCCGGGCCATTTTACATATCTCTTCAATGATCGGCACAATCCGCTATCCCCTTCAATGGGTATATTTTTTTAGAGCATTTGGCTATATCACATACAAATAGATCATAAATTTTGTTTGGGGAGGTTCACCGCAAGATCATATATGGAGTTAATGACCCAGAGGCTTTAACTTCATAATGCCCTGCTATGTTGACTTCAGAACAGATTTCTTTGCAAATTCTTGGCCATAGTTCAAGTATGCTGTTGAGTCCAGCTGCCACAAGTGATGCCAAGTTAGAGAAAATGCTATTATGTGCGTTAGTGATCCACCTATACTCTTTCTTGTGGGCTTTGTATATGCCAAGTAGGTATGGCAGCTCCTTGCTGTTGCCATTGAATTCTCCTGTGAGGCTGATGATGTCCCTTTCTATTTGTATGACAATTTCTTGCTCACCAAACCTGGTTTTTTCAAAATCTTCACTTTCCAAAATTAAATATGCTTCTGCTCTAATATGCATGGGGCATATAAATGCGGGGTTGTTAGCAGCTTTATCAACCCCCGCAATGTAAAAATTATCTTTAAGCCATTCCATGTTCTTAATCACATCATCATCCTCAATGAGAAACTTATTCTTGTAATCTCTATTTTTATTGACTGTCTCAGTGGCTAGAATCTCAGAAGCCATAAGAATCTCTGCCTTGCATTTATTAACTTTTTCAAGATCCGCCTTTGTTAGAGAAAATCAGTAATCAAGAACTGCTCAATAGTAATCTTTAACTCTTTCTTGAATAGTATCATACTGAACGGATGGTCTGGAATATGATTAAGTCCTTTACTAAACATGTTTCTTAGTCCTGTATGATGCACTATAGTAATATCTGTGGTTCTAATGTGTCCTATGTCATGATCTATAAATCTTGTCAACGTGGGGTTCCCACATGGACACTTCATACTTTCACTTGTGGCTAATACTATTTTAGGTCTGTAAAACATGGCTTTTAAATTGCTAACGTACTTCCAGCCAAATGTAGAGTCTTCATACATTTGCAATCCATTATTTCCAAAGTATTTGAGAAGTACTTGTTTAAATACTATGGCAAACTTGATTCTGCTGACCATCTTAGAGAAGAACAAGAAATGAACATACTTTTTATTTTTGGTTTCTTTTTTACTAGTGAGAACCCAAATACCATCCTCATCCAATGTTAGAATTCTCCTGATCCGAGAGAAAAAAATGTAGTAGTCTGGTCATGATCGCATGGATCAGAAAAGTAATGCCAAGTAAAGGCATTTGAGCATGCGTGTATTCATGATATGATACCCCCCTTATTAATAAGGAAACTTTTAATGAATGACGGAAACATTTTATTTATAATTATAAGCTTGTATTAAAGCAAAACTTGATAAGCAATAAACTTTTAAAGAAAGACAGAAACATTTTATTTATAATATTGCATTCCAGCCAAACTTGATAAATTGTAATGTCAAAACTTATTTTACCAAGTTGAAGGTGACGGGTGATGTTGAAAACTTCTTCTTGACCGCCAGATCACCTGCTTTGTTGACTGATCCATCATCCGTGATGCTTTTTGTCATCAAATTGATAATCTTTGGCACAATAGTTTTCTCGAGTTTTGACGGATATGGGTCCGGCCTCTTATACAGTTTGGGTGGCATAATTATAGAACCATCCGGGCTGTCAGGTTCACTATTCCTCTTTCTGCCACTATTGTTACAGTTGTCGTTACTGCTGCTAGTAATATTGCTGTTGTAGTCTTGCTGCTTGCTCATCAGAAACTTCATAGGTTTAACTGTTTTCTCCAATATGTCAGTCAATTTGGTTCCTCCAAATTCAGCACTCAGATCCATGTTGGGGTTATCCGCGAACTTTATGGTCATCTTGATCAGTGTATCCCTGACTTTGAGGTACCCTAGGAGGGCTACAATAGCATTTTTGAAAGGTTTAGTAGATAAAACTGATGAAAAGAAAGCGAACCTGACAGGAATAGCGTGGTCAGGCCATGCTTTTTCCAGATTGTTCATTAGATACCAGATAGCATGATCCAGCCAAATAATTGTGTCATGGCATTCTCCGCTGTCCTTAGCAGCCTTGTCACATTTGCATTTGATGAAAGGACAGAAAGTTCTCCACATCTTTTTAATGTAAAATTCATGCCTCCTTTCCTCAATTCTGGCTTGATGTGCTTTCTGTCCAATAAAGACTTGTTTGCTGTTGCTGCATTCCAATCCTAGACAATTTGCAGCAAAAGGTAGTGTAACTTCCAGTTTGTCTACACTTCGAATAAAGTTATCAGCGTTGTTATAAGCCTCATTGATCTCACTGTCATTGATAGATGCTAGACTTTTCCAGGCCTCCACACTTATTGGTGCTAAAACACCAAGATTCTTGCTTTTCCAAAGGGCTTGTTTGTATTGACTTCCATGTGCTTCAACCTCTCTAGGTGTCATAATGGGGAACCTTCCACAGTTGAAAAAGTTAAGCATATTAATCGGAAGCCTTTCCTCCTCAACTTCTTCCCTTGGGACTGGATTATTCTCCTGGGTGGTTCCAAATGCTGCTCTTTGCTCATCACTAAGCATATTGATGTTAAACAGACAGTTAGACAAATTGGCATTTTGTACTACCCTGTTTTGTGCAGCAGGATTCATTCTGGTCTTTTTGGAAGCAGATGTAGCCGGGAAAGTGAATTTCACTCCATTGGCCCTTTCTAAGGCAGTGAGACATTTGATAAAGATCCGTAAATTGGCTGCTTCCCTTTCAGTGGAGTTAAATTGTATCATGGACAGCCCTGTATACTGAATTGATAAGGTCTTTGCAAACTTCAGCATTGTATTCAGCCTTCATAAAAAGCTTGATACCGATGACGAAACCGCACATCCCCAAGTGTGTAATGACGAATTGCTAACTTCATTGATTCCAATCTCTCTTGTGATAATGTGTCGATGTAATTCCATGTCGAGAATGCATCGATGACTGCTTGTTTATCTGACTGATTAGGTGTCTTTGGGCTTGGTATACGTCCATATCCAATGCTGATCAGTTGTTGATACCACTGTATGGGATTGTTGGCTCCCTCCATACCGATGTTAAGTTCGTTTCGGAGAAAAACATTTGCTTCCTAAAAAAGAAAGGTGCTTAGTTCTTTTCTAAAGAGTAGAATAGTTAGAATGTAAATCCTTTCTACCATCATAATGAAACCTAAACTCTGTAAACATGTGTAAGAATGAATGTTTATTAACTGGGAAATGGTAAGAATATGATTTAAACTTCACAATTGGTTAAACCAAAGATCCCGAAATCCACGAATATATATAGAGCCTAAACCTAAACCTTGTCCAAAAGGACTAAGCCTAAGTTTAGACATCCAAAAAAACGAAATCCAGAAACCTTTGTGACATGGCCGGATTTATCGGTTCTTGTTTATATACAAAGAGAACCTTAAATCATACTCCTACCATTCCCAAGTAATAGGGTATATTTCCAGACCATAAATATATGTTATGTAGTGGATATTTCCAGTTTTATTACATATCATAGGCCTTTTTTCTTTACAGACCTTTAAAACATGTGAATCTTATTTACTTTGTTTGCTCATAAGAGACTTTTTATTCTACCCCTCGATTACTTAAGCAATATCGGATCATTATATGGAAGATATTTACCTCAAATGTCCTTAAGGGTTTAGTTAATGCCTGCCCGATCATATCTTAGACTATGTTTTCATATTAGTATCAAACTTTCCTCTCAACCTCTTATTTAAGTTCTATATGTATTCCAGTTTTTTAAGATATATTATTCCCATGTTTTATCTATTATTTTCCATCTCCACTAGCTAGAGTAAACAGAAAAACTGAATAAAGAGACAAAGAAGGTCAGATGCAAGACTGTACTGTTATTCAGAAGCAGAACTAGAACAGCAACTTAAAGCCATATGTCTTAGATATTTCGTGAACTTTAGAATCTTATCATATCGATCGTTTTCTTCATGCTCTCAAGCAGAAATATCTCAAAAACTATAAGTTTTCAGTATTCAGGACTTCAAGAGCTCAAAATATACGAAATACTAAACTATTAGGCTATATAGTAAAGAGTAGATGTCGTCACTCCATTCCACTATTACACTTGCAGCAATAGGCCTTAGGAAAGTAATACGACCTGAACATCTTATAGATGAGTCTCATTTGCAGAAAAGTAAGATCATTTTTGCGTGCCAAAACAAAAAATCAAGAAGGCTTTGTTGCTCGGTTTGCATTCTTCGTGTGCTCCCTTTGCTTATGCTCAAAACATGAGGAAAAAAAAAGAGTATGTAGATGAAACACGGTTACTGCAGCAAAACATCCAACTGTTAGCCAAAGAGGGTAAAGCTGAATTTGCTAGCAGGTAAGCAAAGGTATTTCATGGCTCATCGCCCTTCAACATATTCTGAAACTTAGAATAACAAAACAATAATAGGTATAATGTATAAGACCGATTTCCTTCTTTGTTGCCTCTGTTATACCAGGTTATCCACCTCTGCAGCTTTCCAATTATAAGCTTTCTTTGAAGCAAAATACATTCCTGTTATTTTTCAAACTTGAGTGGGAAACAAACATACCAATCTACTTTACTTTAAAATATTTGTGTGTTCCTAACTTACTCCCTTCCCAATTTAGTTAATGCATGATGCAGAAAAACTGATTCAAAGTTTCAGGAAACCTGGTTAAGAGGGACTTCTCCATCAAAGGAATCGCCAACTTGACTTGCAGTGAAGTTGTTATCACTTGTAACTCTAGGAAACGTCTGATCAAGTGTGGTAGCCACCATTTTGCCCTTCGTGGTCAGATCCTGAAAGCTCAAGGCTGCCGGGGCCTCTTATTACTTAATGCTTTTTTCTTGGCATATATATCAATACCAGCTTTTACTGCCATTTCCTCGATTCCGATTTTTTCATTCTTTGCTCCATCATTTCTTCCTATGAAACTACAATCCACCCACAGCTTCATTTAACATTTCGAATATCCAACCCGTTTGCTTCTTGTTGATGACCATACGGTCTCGTCATCTTTGCTATTACTAAGGGAAGAACCACAATATGTAATGGCGCCTTCAGAAATCTTTTCAAGCTGCTCTCTACATTCTTGATAATTTACTAAAGTCTAGAAGGCGGACCTCCCATAATATTGCTTATAAGTATCTGAAGATATGTAAACAAACAGCGTCTTAGGGTTAATTCACGGCCAAAATAGAGTAGCTATTGTTTTATGCTTCAAAGCAAGTGTACCGTTGAATTTGTAGAGAGCATAATTGCCAAATCGGCTATTGCGCAGTACCTTTGATTCTTTGATCTTTGTAAGATGCCGCAGTCCCTTGGCGGCCGTAATCCATCTCCACCACCCTTTGCTGTTTTTAGTGTATATAGCTCAAAATCCTAGAAACCCTAGTATCGTTTATGCGGTATCGTCTCTTTCCCTTAACGTGCTTTTATTAGTATTACATGTTCACCGAAAGCCATTACGGTTATGTTAGGTAGGTTTTAAATTTTTACATATCCTTTGTTGATTTTAATGTCCTATCATCGTGGGGATTTGGCTAAAGTATAGACTCAATCATATGCTATTAGGGTCATAATTCCCCCACCTGCCGTGTTCATTACCTTTATCCATGGATCATTTCCCTTAAATCATTCCTAAATAGAACTTCATATGAGATAGTCTAAAAATTTTAAAACTTTAAACATATGGCCCATGGCTCCTATATATATGGAGGCATGCTTTCTCAAATATATTTGGAGCTATGCCTTTTTCAAACATTCATGCTTTAAAACTATGGGTAGATTCCAGTCCAGGTCAAAGATTTATGTTCTTTTTCTATCTGTTTTCCCAAAAGAATATGTCCCCTTATCTTACTCCACCTCTCGTTAAGGTCACTTGAACCTAACAAGGTTATTTGTAACATTTTCAAATCTAATTCCCTATTGTATCCCTAGGATCCGCAACTTTACAATGTTCAATCAAGGATAAATGATCGTACAGTTTAACAAGCCAACCTCTTGGATATATATATATATGTATATGTATATATATATATGAATTTTACCTACCTCCTCCCGGGAGGAAAGGTAGGTCCCCATTTATGGAATACAGGGAGGTGAGGGGTCCCTATATTCCATAGGGACCCACCTCACCACCGATTGTCAACATTATCTTAACTATAAGTTCATTTAGATGTAATTACCCTTTATTTCTTAGAATTTAAGATATCCCATACCTTAGTTTTTAGTAGCTCTCGATCATCGATGCTGATGTCATACATGATCTGGAAAATCATTGTTCCTCAATGCTTTGTATAAGGTATACGGACATCTTTAGCTTTGAAGCCTTTTCAATGAATGCCAATACCGGGTTATCACGGGTCTTGACCGCCATAATTGGAGTTCTTGTGCTGCGATACATGTATGGAAGAACTTGCGAGATTAATACATTGCATGCCATGATATATGGCACGCAACTATTAACATGCACAAATTTTGCTTCTTTGTAAAGGGGAAGTTTGTCACGTTTATCATATCTGTATGTACGGTAAGTTCCATGCTCAAGTTTAAGATCTCAATGGCCATGTTAAGGAAGTTTACTTTTCTTCCAATTCTTTGAACTCAATCCCGAAGTTGCCCAATATTCAGTTTCATCTTTGATCTTAAGGATGCTTAGGTCATAAATGCCTTTGGTCATTTTTTAGCGGAATACTCCCAATGTTGAGATATTCCCGATGAAGAAACTATTTATCCCAATCGGGTCATCCATATACACAGGCACCGTGTTTGAAAGAGCTAGCCTCAAGGAATTTTCCTTGTTTACAAAGTTTAATGATAAAGTTCAGCTCAAAGAAGGCTAAATAAAAGATTACACGGGGAAAGGTGCGCATGGAAAGCCCATGGGTATGCCTCGACTGTCTCCATATCTTGTCTCCCATTTTTAGGAAGCAACATTTTATCGGCCCGATTATTTATGTTCTGAGAACTTAGATAAACTTAGCATGGTCCATTTCTTGCTTTTGGGATTTATACTTTTCGAGGATACTATAAACTCGCCACTTGGATTATAGGAGTACCACATATTATTTCTTTTATTCACTTTCCTTTGGTGATCCGGGCCATTTTACATATCTCTTCAATGATCGGGCTGTCAATTTATCCCCTTCAATGGGTATATTTTAAGTAGCATTTGGCTATATCACATACAAATAGATCATAAATTTTGTTGGGGAGGTTCACCGCAAAGATCATATATGGAGTTAATGACCGGAGGCTTTAACTTCATAATGCCACTATGTTGACTTGAGCATTTCTTTGCAAATTCTTGGCCATAGTTCAAGTATCTTTGTTGAGTCCAAAATGCCACAAGTGATGCCAAGTTAGAAAAATGCTATTATGTGCGTTAGTGATCCACCTATACTCTTTCTTGTGGGCTTTGTATATGCCAAGTAGGTATGGCAGCTCCTTGCTGTTGCCATTGAATTCTCCTGTGAGGCTGATGATGTCCCTTTCTATTTGTATGACAATTTCTTGCTCACCAAACACGGTTTTCAAAATCTTCACTTTCCATTAAAATATGCTTACGCTCTAATATGCATGGGGCATATAAATGCGGGGTTGTTAGCAGCTTTATCAACCCCCGCAATGTAAAAATTATCTTTAAGCCATTCCATGTTCTTAATCACATCATCATCCTCAATGAGAAACTTATTCTTGTAATCTCTATTTTTATTGACTGTCTCAGTGGCTAGAATCTCAGAAGCCATAAGAATCTACGCCTTGCATTTATTAACTTTTTCAATGTCATCTTTGTTAGAAAAATCATTATGTCTGAAGAACTGCTCAATAGTAATCTTTAACTCTTTCTTGAATAGTATCATCTTGAGCGGATGGTCTGCGGAATATGATTAAGTCCTTTACTAAACATGTTTCTTAGTCACGTATGATGCACTATAGTAATATCTGTGGTTCTAATGTGTCCTATGTCATGATCTATAAATCTTGTCAACGTGGGGTTCCCACATGGACACTTCATACTTTCACTTGTGGCGAATACTATTTTAGGTCTGTAAAACATGGCTTTTAAATTGCTAACGTACTTCCAGCCAAATGTAGAGTCTTCATACATTTGCAATCCATTATTTCAAAGTATTTGAGAAGTACTTGTTTAAATACTATGGCAAACTTGATTCTCTTGACCATCTTAGAGAAGAACAAGAAATGAACATACTTTTTATTTTTGTTTTTCTTTTTACTAGTGAGAACCAGTCACCATCCTCATCCAATGTTAGAATTCTCCTGATCTGTGAGAGAAAAAATGTAGTAGTCTGGTCATGATCGCATGGATCAGAAAAGTAATGCCAAGTAAAGGCATTTGAGCATGCGTGTATTCATGATATGATACCCCCTTATTAATAAGGAAACTTTTTAATGAATGACTAAAACATTTTATTTATAATTATAAGCTTGTATTAAAGCAAAACTTGATAAGCAATAAACTTTTAAAGAAAAACAAACATTTTATTTATAATATTGCATTCCAGGTAAACTTGATAAATTGTAATGTCAAAACTTATTTTACCAAGTTGAAGGTGTGGTGATGTTGAAAACTTCTTCTTGACCGCCGGATCCACACCTTTGTTGGTGATCCATCATCTGTGATCTTTGTTGTCATCAAATTGATAATCTTTGGCACAATAGTTTTACGGAGTTTTGACGGATATGGGGTCCGGCCTCTTATACGGTTTGGGTGGCATAATTATAGAAACCATCCGGGTGTCGGGTTCACTATTCCTCTTTACGCCACTATTGTTACGGTTATCGCGTTCTGGCGCTAGTAATATTCTTTGTTGTAGTCTTCTTTGCTTGCTCATCGAAACTTCATAGGTTTAACTGTTTTTCTCAATATGTCGATCAATTTGGTTCCTCCAAATTCAGCACTTTCGAATCCATGTTGGGGTTATCCAGCGAACTTTATGGTCATCTTGATCGGTGTATCCACGACTTTGAGGTACCCTAGGAGGGCTACAATAGCATTTTTGAAAGGTTTAGTAGATAAAGCGATGAAAAGAAAACAACCCGACAGAATAAGCGTGGTCGGGCCATGCTTTTTCAGTTGTTCATTAGATACCGGATAGCATGATCCGGTAAATAATTGTGTCATGGCATTCTCCGGCTGTCCTTAGCGACCTTGTCACATTGCATTTGATGAAAGGACGAAGAAGTTCTCCACATCTTTTTAATGTAAAATTCATGCCTCCTTTCCTCAATTACGGCTTGATGTGCTTTACGTCCAATAAAGACTTGTTTCTTTGTTCTTTGCATTCCAATCCTAGACAATTTGCGACAAAAGGTAGTGTAACTTCGGTTTGTCTACACTTGAATAAAGTTATCGGCGTTGTTATAAGCCTCATTGATCTCACTTTGTCATTGATAGATGCTAGACTTTTCGGGCCTCCACACTTATTGGTGCTAAAACACCAAGATTCTTGCTTTTCCAAAGGGCTTGTTTGTATTGACTTCCATGTGCTTCAACCTCTCTAGGTGTCATAATGGGGAACCTTCCACAGTTGAAAAAGTTAAGCATATTAATCGGAAGCCTTTCCTCCTCAACTTCTTCCCTTGGGACTTGGATTATTCTCACAGGTGGTTCCAAATGCTGCTCTTTGCTCATCACTAAGCATATTGATGTTAAATGACGCAGTTAGACAAATTGGCATTTTGTACTACCACTGTTTTGTGTAGCGAGATTCATTACGGTCTTTTGGAAGCCGATGTAGCGGAAAGTGAATTTCACTCCATTGGCCCTTTCTAAAGGCGGTGAGACATTTGATAAAGATCCGTAAATTGGTCGCTTCCCTTTCGGTGGAGTTAAATTGTATCATGGATGACCCTCTTGTATCTTGAATTGATAAGGTCTTTGCAAACTTCACGATTGTATTCAGCCTTCATAAAGCTTGATACCAGTGACAGGAAACCAGACATCCCCAAGTGTGTAATGACAGAATTGCTAACTTCATTGATTCCAATCTCTCTTGTGATAATGTGTCGATGTAATTCCATGTCGAGAATGCATCACGATATTTGTTTGTACAGCCTGATTAGGTGCTGGGCTTGGTATACGTCCATATCCAATGCTGATCAGTTGTTGATACCACTGTATGGGATTGTTGGCTCCCTCCATACCGATGTTAAGTTCGTTTCGGAGAAAAACATTTGCTTCCTAAAAAAGAAAGGTGCTTAGTTCTTTTCTAAAGAGTAGAATAGTTAGAATGTAAATCCTTTCTACCATCATAATGAAACCTAAACTCTGTAAACATGTGTAAGAATGAATGTTTATTAACTGGGAAATGGTAAGAATATGATTTAAACTTCACACTGGTTAAACCAGTATCCCGAAATCACAGAATATATATAGAGCCTAAACCTAAACCTTGTCCAAAGGACTAAGCCTAAGTTTAGACATCCAAAACCAGTCCGAAACCTGTGACATGGCCGGATTTATCGGTTCTTGTTTATATACAAAGAGAACCTTAAATCATACTCCTACCATTCCCAAGTAATAGGGTATATTTCGGACCATAAATATATGTTATGTAGTGGATATTTCCAGTTTTATTACATATCATAGGCCTTTTTTCTTTACAGACCTTTAAAACATGTGAATCTTATTTACTTTGTTTGCTCATAAGAGACTTTTTTATTCTACCCTGATTACTTAAGCAATATCGGATCATTATATGGAAGATATTTACCTCAAATGTCCTTAAGGGTTTAGTTAATGCACCTTTGGAGATCATATCTTAGACTATGTTTTCATATTAGTATCAAACTTTCCTCTCAACCTCTTATTTAAGTTACGCTATATCATATTCAGTTTTTTAAGATATATTATTCCCATGTTTTATCTATTATTTTCCATCTCCACTAGCTAGAGTAAAAGAAAAACCTTGAATAAAGAGACAAAAAGAAGGTCGGATGCAAGGCTGTCTTTTATTATTCGAAGCGAACTAGAACAAACAACTTAAAGCCATATGTCTTAGATATTTCAGAACTTTAGAATCTTATCATATCGATCGTTTCTTCATGCTCTCAAGCGAAAATATCTCAAAAACTATAAGTTTTCAGTATTCAGGACTTCAAGAGCTCAAAATATACGAAATACTAAACTATTAGGCTATATAGTAAAGAGTAGATGTCGTCACTCCATTCCACTATTACACTTGCAGCAATAGGCCTTAGGAAAGTAATACGACCTGAACATCTTATAGATGAGTCTCATTTCTTGAAAAAGTAAGATCATTTTTATGCGTGCCAAAACAAAATCAAAAGAAGGCTTTGTTGCTTTCGGTTTGCATTCTTGGTGTGCTCCCTTTGCTTATGCTCAAAAACATGAGGAAAAAAAAAGTATGTAGATGAAACACCGGTTACACCGCAAAAAAACATCCAAGCTGATAGCCAAAGAGGGTAAAAGTTGAATTTGCTAGCGGGTAAGCAAAAGGTATTTCATGGCTCATCGCCCTTCAACATATTCTGAAACTTAGAATAACAAAACAATAATAGGTATAATGTATAAGACCGATTTCCTTCTTTGTTGCCTCTGTTATACCAGGTTATCCACCTCTGCAGCTTTCCGATTATAAGCTTTCTTTGAAGCAAAATACATTCCTGTTATTTTTCAAACTTGAGTGGGAAACAAACATACCAATCTACTTTACTTTAAAATATTTGTGTGTTCCTAACTTACTCCCTTCCCAATTTAGTTAATGCATGATCTTGAAAAAAGCGATTCAAAGTTTGAAACACAGTTAAGAGGGACTTCTCCATCAAAGGAATCGCCAACTTGACTTGCAGTGAAGTTGTTATCACTTGTAACTCTAGGAAACGTCTGATCAAGTGTGGTAGCCACCATTTTGCCCTTCGTGGTCAGATCCTGAAAGCTCAAGACTGCAGGCCTCTTATTACTTAATGCTTTTTTCTTGGCATATATATCAATACCGCTTTTCTTGCCATTTCCTCCGTTCGATTTTTCATTGCTGCTCCATCATTTCTTCCTATGAAACTACAATCCACCCCTGCTTCATTTAACATTTCCAGAATATCCAACTTCGTTGGCTTCTTGTTGACAGACCCTTCTGGTCTCGTCATGCTGCTATTGCTAAGGGAAGAACCACAATATGTAATGGCGCCTTCAGAAATCTTTTCAACTGCTCTCTCTGTTACTGATAATTTACTAAAGTCTAGAGAAGGCGGACCTCCCATAATATTGCTTATAAGTATCACGAGAAGATATGTAAACAAGCAACGTCTGGGGTTAATTCTGGCGCCAAAATAGAGTAAATTTGCTGTTTTATGCTTCAAAGCAAGTGTACCGTTGAATTTGTAGAGAGCATAATTGCCAAATCGGCTATTCGAGTACCTTTGATTCTTTGATCTTTGTAAGATGCCAAGTCCCCTTGGCGGTAATCCATCTCCACCACCACCACTTTTTTTAGGTGTATGGCTCACTGAAATCCTAGAAACCCTAGTATACGTTTATGCGGTATCGTCTCTTTTCCCATAACGTGCTCGTATTAGTATTACATGTTCACCGAAAGCCATTCTGGTTATGTTAGGTAGGTTTTAAATTTTTACATATCCTTTGTTGATTTTAATGTCCTATCATACGTAGGGGATTTGGCTAAAGTATAGACTCAATCATATGCTATTAGGGGTCATAATTCCCCACTGCCGTGTTCATTACCTTTATCCATGGATCATTTCCCTTAAATCATTCCTAAATAGAACTTCATATGAGATAGTCTAAAAAATTTTAAAACTTTAAACATATGGCCCATGGCTCCTATATATGGAGGCATGCTTTCTCAAATATATTTGGAGCTATGCCTTTTTTCAAACATTCATGCTTTAAAACTATGGGTAGATTCCAGTCCAGGTCAAAGATTTATGTTCTTTTTCTATCTGTTTTCCCAAAAGAATATGTCCCCTTATCTTACTCCACCTCTCGTTAAGGTCACTTGAACCTAACAAGGTTATTTGTAACATTTTCAAATCTAATTCCCTATTGTATCCCTAGGATCCGCAACTTTACAATGTTCAATCAAGGATAAATGATCGTACAGTTTAACAAGCCAACCTCTTGGATATATATATATATGTATATGTATATATATATATGAATTTTACCTACCTCCTCCCGGGAGGAAAGGTAGGTCCCCATTTATGGAATACTGAGGGGAGGTGAGGGGTCCCTATATTCCATAGGGACCGACCTCCTCACCACACGATTGTCAACATTATCTTAACTATAAGTTCATTTAGATGTAATTACCCTTTATTTCTTAGAATTTAAGATATCCCATACCTTAGTTTTTCAGTAGCTCTCGATCATCGTCTTTGATGTCATACATGATCTGGAAAATCATTGTTCCTCAATGCTTTGTATAAGGTATACCGGACATCTTTAGCTTTGAAGCCTTTTCAATGAATGCCAATACCGGGTTATGCGGGTCTTGGTTTTGCCATAATTGGGTTCTTCGGCAACGATACATGTATGGAAGAACTTGCGAGATTAATACATTGCATGCCATGATATATGGCCTGCAACTATTAACATGCACAAATTTTGCTTCTTTGTAAAGGGAAGTTTGTCACGTTTATCATATCTGTATGTCTGATGGTTCCATGCTCCAAGTTTAAGATCTCAATGGCCATGTTAAGGAAGTTTACTTTTCTTCCACTTTGAACTCCAATCCCGAAGTTGCCCAATATTCGGTTTCATCTTTGATCTTAAGGATGCTTAGGTCATAAATGCACTGGTCATTTTAACAGGGAATACTCCCAATGTTGAGATATTCCCCGATGAAGAAACTATTTATCCCAATCAGGTCATCCATATACACGGAGCGTGTTTGAAAGAGCTAGCCTCAAGGAATTTTCCTTGTTTACAAAGTTTAATGATAAAGTTCAGCTCAAAGAAGGCTAAATAAAGATTACACCAGGGAAGGACTGCATGGAAAGCCCATGGGTATGCCTCGACTGTCTCCATATCTTCTCCCATTTTTAGGAAGCAACATTTTATCGGCCGATTATTTATGTTCTGAACTTAGATAAACTTAGCATGGTCCATTTCTTGCTTTTGGGATTTATACTTTTCCAGGGATACTATAAACTTCGCCACTTGGATTATAGGAGTACCACATATTATTTCTTTTATTCACTTTCCTTTGGTGATCAGGCCATTTTACATATCTCTTCAATGATCGGGCACAATCCGTTATCCCCTTCAATGGGTATATTTTTTACGTAGCATTTGGCTATATCACATACAAATAGATCATAAATTTTGTTGGGGAGGTTCAACGCAAGATCATATATGGAGTTAATGACCGGGGAGGCTTTAACTTCATAATGCCACCATATGTTGACTTGAGCAGTTTCTTTGCAAATTCTTGGCCATAGTTCAAGTATCTTTGTTGAGTCCAAACCACAAGTGATGCCAAGTTAGAGAAAATGCTATTATGTATGTTAGTGATCCACCTATACTCTTTCTTGTGGGCTTTGTATATGCCAAGTAGGTATGGCAGCTCCTTCTTTGTTGCCATTGAATTCTCTGTGAGGCTGATGATGTCCCTTTCTATTTGTATGACAATTTCTTGCTCACCAAACTGGTTTTTCAAAATCTTCACTTTCCAACCTTAAATATGTTACGCTCTAATATGCATGGGGCATATAAATCTTGGGGTTGTTAGCGACTTTATCAACCCCCGCAATGTAAAAATTATCTTTAAGCCATTCCATGTTCTTAATCACATCATCATCCTCAATGAGAAACTTATTCTTGTAATCTCTATTTTTATTGACTGTCTCAGTGGCTAGAATCTCAGAAGCCATAAGAATCTCTGCCTTGCATTTATTAACTTTTTCAAGATTATCATCTTTGTTAGAGAAAAATCATTGTAATCTGAAGAAGCGCTCAATAGTAATCTTTAACTCTTTCTTGAATAGTATCATCATCTTGAGCGGATGGTCTGGAATATGATTAAGTCCTTTACTAAACATGTTTCTTAGTCCTGTATGATGCACTATAGTAATATCTGTGGTTCTAATGTGTCCTATGTCATGATCTATAAATCTTGTCAACGTGGGGTTCCCACATGGACACTTCATACTTTCACTTGTGGCGAATACTATTTTAGGTCTGTAAAACATGGCTTTTAAATTGCTAACGTACTTCCAGCCAAATGTAGAGTCTTCATACATTTGCAATCCATTATTTCCAAAGTATTTGAGAAGTACTTGTTTAAATACTATGGCAAACTTGATTCTGCTGACCATCTTAGAGAAGAACAAGAAATGAACATACTTTTTATTTTTGTTTTCTTTTTACTAGTGAGAACCCAAATCCACCATCCTCATCCAATGTTAGAATTCTCCTGATCTGTGAGAGAAAAAATGTAGTAGTCTGGTCATGATCGCATGGATCAGAAAAGTAATGCCAAGTAAAGGCATTTGAGCATGCGTGTATTCATGATATGATACCCCCCTTATTAATAAGGAAACTTTTAATGAATGACTGAAACATTTTATTTATAATTATAAGCTTGTATTAAAGCAAAACTTGATAAGCAATAAACTTTTAAAGAAAGACAGAAACATTTTATTTATAATATTGCATTCCAGTCAAACTTGATAAATTGTAATGTCAAAACTTATTTTACCAAGTTGAAGGTGACGGGTGATGTTGAAAACTTCTTCTTGACCGCCCGGATCACCGCATTTGTTGGTGATCCATCATCGTGATCTTTGTTGTCATCAAATTGATAATCTTGGCACAATAGTTTTACGGAGTTTTGACGG
Organism: Isoetes taiwanensis; assembly: GCA_021234155.1. Taxonomy (NCBI): domain Eukaryota; kingdom Viridiplantae; phylum Streptophyta; class Lycopodiopsida; order Isoetales; family Isoetaceae; genus Isoetes; species Isoetes taiwanensis. Next base: position 13,680,489 of record JAJEKV010000018.1, read on the forward strand.
ATATGGGTCTGGCCTCTTATACGGTTTGGGTGGCATAATTATAGAACCATCCGGGCTGTCGTTCACTATTCCTCTTTACGCCACTATTGTTACGGTTTGTTCGTTCTTCGCCGCTAGTAATATTCTTTGTTGTAGTCTTCTTTGCTTGCTCATCAGAAACTTCATAGGTTTAACTGTTTTCTCCAATATGTCAGTCAATTTGGTTCCTCCAAATTCAGCACTCAGATCCATGTTGGGGTTATCCATGAACTTTATGGTCATCTTGATCGGTGTATCCTCGACTTTGAGGTACCCTAGGAGGGCTACAATAGCATTTTTGAAAGGTTTAGTAGATAAAACTGATGAAAAGAAAGAGAACCTGACAGGAATAGCGTGGTCAGGCCATGCTTTTTCCAGATTGTTCATTAGATACCAGATAGCATGATCCAGCCAAATAATTGTGTCATGGCATTCTCCATTTGTCCTTAGCGGCCTTGTCACATTGCATTTGATGAAAGGACGAAAGTTCTCCACATCTTTTTAATGTAAAATTCATGCCTCCTTTCCTCAATTAAAGCGATGTGCTTTACGTCCAATAAAGACTTGTTTCTTTGTTCTTTGCATTCCAATCCTAGACAATTTGCAGCAAAAGGTAGTGTAACTTCCAGTTTGTCTACACTTCGAATAAAGTTATCAGCGTTGTTATAAGCCTCATTGATCTCACTGTCATTGATAGATGCTAGACTTTTCCAGGCCTCCACACTTATTGGTGCTAAAACACCAAGATTCTTGCTTTTCCAAAGGGCTTGTTTGTATTGACTTCCATGTGCTTCAACCTCTCTAGGTGTCATAATGGGGAACCTTCCACAGTTGAAAAAGTTAAGCATATTAATCGGAAGCCTTTCCTCCTCAACTTCTTCCCTTGGGACTGGATTATTCTCCTGGGTGGTTCCAAATGCTGCTCTTTGCTCATCACTAAGCATATTGATGTTAAACAGACAGTTAGACAAATTGGCATTTTGTACTACCCTGTTTTGTGTAGCAGGATTCATTCTGGTCTTTTTGGAAGCAGATGTAGCCGGGAAAGTGAATTTCACTCCATTGGCCCTTTCTAAGGCAGTGAGACATTTGATAAAGATCCGTAAATTGGCTGCTTCCCTTTCAGTGGAGTTAAATTGTATCATGGACAGCCTACTGTATACTGAATTGATAAGGTCTTTGCAAACTTCAGCATTGTATTCAGCCTTCATAAAGCTTGATACCAGTGACAGGAAACCAGACATCCCCAAGTGTGTAATGACAGAATTGCTAACTTCATTGATTCCAATCTCTCTTGTGATAATGTGTCGATGTAATTCCATGTCGAGAATGCATGCGATATTTGTTTATACTGACTGATTAGGTCTTTGGGCTTGGTATACGTCCATATCCAATGCTGATCAGTTGTTGATACCACTGTATGGGATTGTTGGCTCCCTCCATACCGATGTTAAGTTCGTTTCGGAGAAAAACATTTGCTTCCTAAAAAAGAAAGGTGCTTAGTTCTTTTCTAAAGAGTAGAATAGTTAGAATGTAAATCCTTTCTACCATCATAATGAAACCTAAACTCTGTAAACATGTGTAAGAATGAATGTTTATTAACTGGGAAATGGTAAGAATATGATTTAAACTTCACACTGGTTAAACCAGTATCCCGAAATCACAGAATATATATAGAGCCTAAACCTAAACCTTGTCCAAAGGACTAAGCCTAAGTTTAGACATCCAAAACCAGTCCAGGAAACCTGTGACATGGCCGGATTTATCGGTTCTTGTTTATATACAAAGAGAACCTTAAATCATACTCCTACCATTCCCAAGTAATAGGGTATATTTCCAGACCATAAATATATGTTATGTAGTGGATATTTCCGGTTTATTACATATCATAGGCCTTTTTTCTTTACAGACCTTTAAAACATGTGAATCTTATTTACTTTGTTTGCTCATAAGAGACTTTTTTATTCTACCCTGATTACTTAAGCAATATCGGATCATTATATGGAAGATATTTACCTCAAATGTCCTTAAGGGTTTAGTTAATGCCTGCCCGATCATATCTTAGACTATGTTTTCATATTAGTATCAAACTTTCCTCTCAACCTCTTATTTAAGTTACGCTATATCGTATTCCGGTTTTTTAAGATATATTATTCCCATGTTTTATCTATTATTTTCCATCTCCACTAGCTAGAGTAAAATGAAAAAACCCAATAAAGAGACAAAGAAGGTCGGATGCAAGGCTGTCTTGTTATTCGTATGAGAACTAGAACGAAGAACTTAAAGCCATATGTCTTAGATATTTGAACTTTAGAATCTTATCATATCGGTCGTTTCTTCATGCTCTCAAGCGAAAATATCTCAAAAACTATAAGTTTTCGATATTCGGGACTTCAAGAGCTCAAAATATACGAAATACTAAACTATTAGGCTATATAGTAAAGAGTAGATGTCGTCACTCCATTCCACTATTACACTTGCAGCAATAGGCCTTAGGAAAGTAATACGACCTGAACATCTTATAGATGAGTCTCATTTCTGAGAAAAAAGTAAGATCATTTTTTAGTGCCAAAACAAAATCAAAGAAGGCTTTGTTTGCTTTCGGTTTGCATTCTTCGATGTGCTCCCTTTGCTTATGCTCAAAAACATGAGGAAAAAAAAGAGTATGTAGATGAAACACCGGGTTACACGCAGCAAACATCCAACTGTTAGCCAAAGAGGGTAAAAGTTGAATTTGCTAGCGGGTAAGCAAAGGTATTTCATGGCTCATCGCCCTTCAACATATTCTGAAACTTAGAATAACAAAACAATAATAGGTATAATGTATAAGACCGATTTCCTTCTTTGTTGCCTCTGTTATACCGGGTTATCCACCTCTGCTGACTTTCCGATTATAAGCTTTCTTTGAAGCAAAATACATTCTGTTATTTTTCAAACTTGAGTGGGAAACAAACATACCAATCTACTTTACTTTAAAATATTTGTGTGTTCCTAACTTACTCCCTTCCCAATTTAGTTAATGCATGATCTTGAAAAAAGCGATTCAAAGTTTGAAACACGGTTAAGAGGGACTTCTCCATCAAAGGAATCGCCAACTTGACTTGCGGTGAAGTTGTTATCACTTGTAACTCTAGGAAGCGTCGATCAAGTGTGGTAGCCACCATTTTGCCCTTCGTGGTCGGATCACGAAAGCTCAAGACTGCAGGGCCTCTTATTACTTAATGCTTTTTCTTGGCATATATATCAATACCAGCTTTTCTTGCCCATTTCCTCCAGATTCCGATTTTTTTTCATTCTTTGCTCCATCATTTCTTCCTATGAAACTACAATCCACCCTGCTTCATTTAACATTTCCGAATATCCAACCGTTGGCTTCTTGTTAACGACCCTTACGGTCTCGTCATGTTTGCTATTGCTAAGGGAAGAACCACAATATGTAATGGCGCCTTCAGAAATCTTTTCAACTGCTCTCTCTGTTACTGATAATTTACTAAAGTCTAGAGAAGGCGGACCTCCCATAATATTGCTTATAAGTATGCAGAAGATATGTAAACAAGCAACGTACCGGGTTAATTCCTGGCGCCAAAATAGAGTAGCTGCTGTTTTATGCTTCAAAGCAAGTGTACCGTTGAATTTGTAGAGAGCATAATTGCCAAATCGGCTATTGCAGAGTACCTTTGATTCTTTGATCTTTGTAAGATGCCGAGTCCTTGGCCCGGGCGTAATCCATCTCCACCACCACTTGCTTTTGTTTTAGGTGTATAGCTCTGAAATCCTAGAAACCCTAGTATACGTTTATGCAGGTATACGTCTCTTTCCCTTAACGTGCTCGTATTAGTATTACATGTTCACCGAAAGCCATTCTGGTTATGTTAGGTAGGTTTTAAATTTTTACATATCCTTTGTTGATTTTAATGTCCTATCATACGTAGGGGATTTGGCTAAAGTATAGACTCAATCATATGCTATTAGGGGTCATAATTCCCCACTGCCGTGTTCATTACCTTTATCCATGGATCATTTCCCTTAAATCATTCCTAAATAGAACTTCATATGAGATAGTCTAAAAAATTTTAAAACTTTAAACATATGGCCCATGGCTCCTATATATGGAGGCATGCTTTCTCAAATATATTTGGAGCTATGCCTTTTTTCAAACATTCATGCTTTAAAACTATGGGTAGATTCCAGTCCAGGTCAAAGATTTATGTTCTTTTTCTATCTGTTTTCCCAAAAGAATATGTCCCCTTATCTTACTCCACCTCTCGTTAAGGTCACTTGAACCTAACAAGGTTATTTGTAACATTTTCAAATCTAATTCCCTATTGTATCCCTAGGATCCGCAACTTTACAATGTTCAATCAAGGATAAATGATCGTACAGTTTAACAAGCCAACCTCTTGGATATATATATATGTATATGTATATATATATATATATATATATATATATATATATATATATATATATATATATATATATATATATATATATATATATATATATATATATATATATATATATATATATATATATATAGCCAGTATGTCCAAAACTCCCAGAGCCTTCGAACTTATCAGTCTCGAGGTCAGGCCTCGAGGAACCCTGGAGAACCATTATTGGGTACAGACATTACTATGGTAGAAGACAAGAAGACTTCTAGAATCATTTTAAACAAGATATGTTAAACCAGATCACAGACTGGGAACGACCAATACCATGGTATTGACCTTCATTACTATCAATAGAATGCACGTCTACTTCAATAGATAAAAGCTTTTGGAGTGAGATTTAAGCTATTCTATAGTAACTATACTTGATTTATGATCATATTCAGAATAGTCATATAGCAGCCACATGTGAATAAAGAAAGTTCAAAATTTCAGATTCTATTTAACTGTCATATGAGGAGACCAAACTGTCATGTTATACAATACCCCCTAGCAAGGTGAATAATGTCTAATAAATGCTAACGACAAGTAGACTTCCCTTTAATGTCAGCTTGAAGCAGTTAGTTGGCTCAAGAATGAGCATTAACTGAATAGAGTATAAGAAAGCTTTCTCCTACGTAGGAGCAGATCCAAGCCTCAGATCTTTGGATTTGTATATTTGCATCCATGTGTTTCTGCATGCTCAGAAAGATCACATTTAGAACTTGAACCCCAAATGTGATAGTTAATAAACATTTTGTACTTATCTGTGTAAAACCCGTCATTTGTAGAAGCATTCAGTTTAGTTTCATGCTTCTTTTCTCACCATATCTCCTATGAATCAGAAATAAAGGAGGTGGAGTTCCGGTTACCTGCACCCAACATCAAAAATAAGCGTCAGAACGGTTATCATGAAGAGGATAGCAGGTAAGCTGGAGAACACCACGGTTCATCACCCTTCACCTTGTTCTGTTTGAAATAAAGCTTAATTGAAGAAAATATATAACTCAGATAACTTTCAACATGTACAGCTACCAGGGCAAGCATTTTCAGCAAGTTTTGAGATAAAGCTTGCTTGCATGATGCACAAGGCAAATACAAAATCTGATGCATCCAATGTATTGAGTGAAACTCAGTTTTGGGTGCCAACACATGAAGTTAAGTTCATAATAAATCTGGTTCAGCTGCCATGCAATGTGAGCCATCGGAGTTCCATATTTTTTAGGGGAGACAGAGATTTGATGCATGAAATTAGTGCAATATTCTATAATAATAGATCAAAGCTTATCAGATATATTTAGAAAGATAAAGCAGTAATGGGAAGATTTATGCTGACAAGCTGTTCCAACATGCTCGGTCATAACAATCCACAAATGGCAGCATCTCATGATTGAAAGCATGGCCTTGGAGGCATTTACCTGCACTTAAAGCTTAGATGTGATCCTCACATCACAGGTTTTAAGCAGTAGACCTTAGATTTAGAATGGCACAAATAAACCGTGTGTTGAAATAACTTACCGTAAATTTTGACAGTCAAATCAGACGTAATGTCTTAGATCTCTGTCTCTAAGCAAGTGATACTACAACAGCACAACACATATAGATAGGCTGACCTTTTTGAAGCACATCATTTTATATTTGTATCATTTGTTGTGTCTGCATTTTCATAGCTTCACAGACTAGGATATTTCTGTTGTCCAGGCCCATTGAGGTCCAAGCGCATGAGAATGGAAATTAGACATGTCTGCAATGTCTACTGTGATGGAAACCAGCAATCTAAATGATGGAGCTTAGCTCATGTACGAGTGCAATATTGACACAGCATCTTGGAAGTAATGGAACAGCATAATTGAAGACTTGTACAACAGATTGAATGACCGGATCTACACCGAGGATCTACCACGAAGAAATCAACGAAGAAATGGTGCTTGCATAATCGTGAACTTTCCACAATGAATAAAGCTGGAACAGGAAGATGTTTGTGGCAAAATGACGGAGAAAAATAGCTATCTTCTGATTCAAATCTAATAGACCATGCCCAAGTAAGCTCTTGAAAGAGAATCATGGCTAGGTCTGTGGAGCACAGAAATGACGGCGCCAAAGAAGAAAACCCTAGAAAACTATTTAGGTCACAAATATTTGCCTTCCCATGTGATAACCACCCCGTGATTAGCCAAGAGAAGTATGCACATGATGTTTAAGCTTTACGAAGACATACCTCTAGTTGTCTTTGGAAATGACAATGATCCATTTCTATGCTCGTAATGTTAGAACCAAAAGGTGTGCATGCAAATAATAAAGTAAATACCAACAAGTGGCATACATGCAAACAAAAGGGCTAAGCCATTTATACATAATAAAAAATGTTAAGCAAAAGCATCCCTTACGTAAATGCTAAGTAAAAGATAAAAGAATCCCCTACGTAGATGCTAAAATTTCACAAAGTGGGTCCTGTCATGAGCAATCATGCTATAGACCCTAGTTGTCAAAGTCCATAGAAATAAAAGCTTGTTTAGGCATTTTGCTATAGAAGCGTAGTGCTCATGCTATAGAACCATATATGTCAAGCTCCATAGAAACAAAGCTTGTTTAGGCATTTTGCTAGAGAAACATGGTGCCATTTTACTAGAGGAGCTTAGTGCTATTTTTTATAACAATGCCCCTAAGAAACAAAGGTATTATAGAGATGTAAGAGATGGGCTTTCCACGTACCAAATTGTCTTTTCATGGCATGCATCTTGGTGAACTTCCACATGACACTACAAATCTTTGGCACCAATTCTGTAACAAAAGCTTACTGCATGGTATGTACTACTGTGCACATTTAGCTGATCCTTGCAAGTTTAGCAAAAGAAGAAACAACCAGTGAACATTGAATATATATTTATATTTATAGATATATATAAAAATTGGCCCTACCTCCTACCGGAAGGCAGAGCAGAGCCCCTATAAAAGGAGTATGGGAGGGTCCCTATACTCCATAGAGACCCCCCTGCCAACTGCCTTAAGATGATTCATAATGTATTAAAAGCATAAAATTTATTGAGGAACATACCAGTGGACAATGATACCAAACCTGGTCACGTATCCCTTATTTTCAAAACTTTGTTGTCAAAAGCCTGACATAATAAGATGCTCCAGCTGTATAAAAGTTTCTCAATTACAATTGTTTGGGACAAACCCAACTGCATTAATGAACAATAAGTGAATGGCTAGAAAGCCATAAAGTATCATAGTCAGCCAAGGGCTAATTTGAAGGATCACATGCGCAGCAGGCAAGTGACGTAAATAAAATTTGGAACACCATGTAAGCTGGTTCCATGGCTGGTAAATATTATGTAATCATCTTTCTAGTATAACACGCCTAAGCATTCGATCATGCTCAAGATTACCCTGCAAAAGTACAGCATAGACAACCAACTATGATGCAGGGGGTTACCTAAAATTTTCCATTGTTCAATCCAATCAGTCAAAACTTTCTGGCAATGGATCCATACATATATCGCGTAAGAGAACAAGAGAATAATTATACAAGTGGTTCTCCGGATCCAGCACCAGTTAAACCAGTACACTGAAGTCACAGAATATATAGCCAGTATGTCCAAAACTCCCAGAGCCTTCGAACTTATCAGTCTCGAGGTCAGGCCTCGAGGAACCCTGGAGAACCATTATTGGGTACAGACATTACTATGGTAGAAGACAAGAAGACTTCTAGAATCATTTTAAACAAGATATGTTAAACCAGATCACAGACTGGGAACGACCAATACCATGGTATTGACCTTCATTACTATCAATAGAATGCACGTCTACTTCAATAGATAAAAGCTTTTGGAGTGAGATTTAAGCTATTCTATAGTAACTATACTTGATTTATGATCATATTCAGAATAGTCATATAGCAGCCACATGTGAATAAAGAAAGTTCAAAATTTCAGATTCTATTCAACTGTCATATGAGGAGACCAAACTGTCATGTTATACAATACCCCCTAACAAGGTGAATAATGTCTAATAAATGCTAACGACAAGTAGACTTCCCTTTAACGTCAGCTTGAAGCAGTTAGTGGGCTCAAGAATGAGCATTAACTGAATAGAGTATAAGAAAGCTTTCTCCTACGCAGGAGGAGCAGATCCAAGCCTCAAATCTTTGGATTTGTATATTTGCATCCATGTGTTTCTGCATGCTCAGAAAGATCACATTTAGAAGTTGAATGTGATAGTTAATAAACATTTTGTACTTATCTGTGTAAAACCCGTCATTTGTAGAAGCATTCAGTTTACTTTCATGCTTCTTTTCTCACCATATCTCCTATGAATCAGAAATAAAGGAGGTGGAGTTCCGGTTACCTGCATCCAACATCAAAAATAAGCGTCAGAACGGTTATCATGAAGAGGATAGCAGGTAAGCTGGAGAACACCACGGTTCATCACCCTTCACCTTGTTCTGTTTGAAATAAAGCTTAATTAAAGAACATATATAACTCAGATAACTTTCAACATGTACAGCTACAAGGGCAAGCATTTTCAGCAAGTTTTGAGATAAAGCTTGCTTGCATGATGCACAAGGCAGATACAAAATCTGATGGATCCAATGTATTGAGTGAAACTCAGTTTTGGGTGCCAACACATGAAGTTAAGTTCATAATAAATCTGGTTCAGCTGCCATGCAATGTGAGCCATAAAGTTCCATATTTTTAGGAGACAGAGATTTGATGCATGAGATTAGTGCAATATTCTATAATAATAGATCAGATATATTTAGAAAGATAAAGCAGTAATGGGAAGATTTATGCTGACAAGCTGTTCCAACATGCTCGGTCATAACAATCCACAAATGGCAGCATCTCATGATTGAAAGCATGGCCTTGGAGGCATTTACCTGCACTTAAAGCTTAGATGTGATCCTCACATCACAGGTTTTAAGCAGTAGACCTTAGATTTAGAATGGCACAAATAAACCGTGTGTTGAAATAACTTACCGTAAATTTTGACAGTCAAATCAGACGTAATGTCTTAGATCTCTGTCTCTAAGCAAGTGATACTACAACAGCCCAACAAATATAGATAGGCTGACCTTTTTGAAGCACGTCGTTTTATAGTTGTATCATTGTTGTGTCTGCATCTCCATAGCTTCACAGACTAGGATATTTCTGTTGTACAGGCCCATTGAGGTCCAAGCGCATGAGAATGGAAATTAGACATGTCTGCAATGTCTACTGTGATGGAAACCAGCAATCTAAGTGATGGAGCTTAGCTCATGTATGAGTGCAACATTGACACAGCATCTTGGAAGTAATGGAACAGCATAATTGATGACTTGTATAACAGATTGAATGACCGGATTTACAACGAGGATCTACAACGAAGAAATCAACGAAGAAATGGTGCTTGCATAATCGTGAACTTTCCACAATGAATAAAGCTGGAACAGGAAGATGTTTGTGGCAAAATGACGGAGAAAAATAGCTATCTTCTGATTCAAATATGCCCAAGTAAGCTCTTGAAAGAGAATCATGGCTAGGTCTGTGGAGCACAGAAATGACGGCGCTCAAGAAGAAAACCCTAGAAAAACTATTTAGGTCACAAATATTTGCCTTCCCATGTGATAACCACCCCCGTGATTAGCCAAGAGAAGTATGCACATGATGTTTAAGCTTTACGAAGACATACCTCTAGTTGTCTTTGGAAATGACAATGATCCATTTCTATGCTCGTAATGTTAGAACCAAAAGGTGTGCATGCAAATAATAAAGTAAATACCAACAAGTGGCATACATGCAAACAAAAGGGCTAAGCCATTTATACATAATAAAAAATGTTAAGCAAAAGCATCCCTTACGTAAATGCTAAGTAAAAGATAAAAGAATCCCCTACGTAGATGCTAAAATTTCACAAAGTGGGTCCTGTCATGAGCAATCATGCTATAGACCCTAGTTGTCAAAGTCCATAGAAATAAAAGCTTGTTTAGGCATTTTGCTATAGAAGCGTAGTGCTCATGCTATAGAACCATATATGTCAAGCTCCATAGAAACAAAGCTTGTTTAGGCATTTTGCTAGAGAAACATGGTGCCATTTTACTAGAGGAGCTTAGTGCTATTTTTTATAACAATGCCCCTAAGAAACAAAGGTATTATAGAGATGTAAGAGATGGGCTTTCCACGTACCAAATTGTCTTTTCATGGCATGCATCTTGGTGAACTTCCACATGACACTACAAATCTTTGGCACCAATTCTGTAACAAAAGCTTACTGCATGGTATGTACTACTGTGCACATTTAGCTGATCCTTGCAAGTTTAGCAAAAGAAGAAACAACCAGTGAACATTGAATTTAATACGTCCTACGGTGCATGTTCCTACGGAGCAAGTTCCAATTTTAGCATGTTTAGAAGGTTCTATGTTCTAGAACCCCCACCCAAAAACCAGAATGCTTATTCTCATCTGGATAGCTTCTTTATATACTGAAAAAGAGGCTATTTTTTGCATCTATGCATGTGGGATATATGTGCAAACCCTAAATTCTAGAACCATCCTAGATATTCTAGAATTATTAGGGTTGGAGGTAACCTTAACAAAAAAAAAGCACACTTATATTCCTGAATGGAAGTGTGGAAAGTTGGTTAAGGGGTTCCCCCCAAACCCCCCTTGTGGGGGTGAAGGGGTCAGGGGTTCAATTCCCTCTAACGCAAAAAAATTTTGGGTAAAAGTTGGGAGATCCCCAAACAAATGGACGGTCGAGATGGGCCACCAGAGGGCCGCCAGGAAGCTTCTAGAAGCCACCAGATCCAACGGACGAGATTGCAAGGGAGCAAACCGACGGCCAAGATCTGAGGGGGGTGAATATAAAGAAGCTTCCGGAAGCCACTCCTAATAATTATATATATATACGGATATATATATAGACTAGCCAAAACCAAAACCAAAGCCTAGTTTAGCCATCCAAAAAGCCCTGGGTAAACCAAAAGCTGATGGACTTATCAGTCCTTTTGGTTTTAGATAAAACCAAAAGGGAACCTTGGAAACCAAATAAGTTTGAAGATTTGTATACCTACTAATTATGATGAGTATGAATTTTAAACCCAAACGTGGATATGGACCAAGGGAAACTATTTATTCACTGATGTCAACTATAATATTAAGGAAGAACAATCAAAATATTCCAGCAATGCAAAACATTGAGTAGAAGACAGAAAGTGTTAAGGAGTACAAGTCAGAAGATGCATAATAATAAAGGATCTATCAGATCAACCAGAAATGCAATATTACCAGCAATATACTACCCATAACTCAACTATAGTAGAAAATGTAATATATTGATATGACAAAAAATGTTGGTAGCAATATGATAACTAAAGGCAAAAAGATAATTCAGTTCAAGTGTATATTACAGCCGTGATGGTTTAGCTTCCAAATATTTCCAAAGGTACAGAAAAACCATACCACAAAAGGTGATTATAATAAGCAGATTTGTAGAAGAAAGATCAGCTGAATAATTCCAAACCGTATAATTCTTGCAAATACCAACCATACAAGAGATATGGGAAAAGGAAGTTCGGTTACCTGTAGCACAAATAGCAATAGTTAGCCTTATGAGGGTAAAAACTGCTAGTGCTAACAGGTAAGCAATGAACTATCCTTGGCTTATCGCCCGTCACCCACAAATTAAAATACATAATGCATAGAACATAAACCATAAAACATAAAACATAAAACATAGCTGAAAATACAAATTTACAGTTGGTAGCAAACTAGGAGAATAGGTCACAGTAGAACCTGTCATAAATCAGAGTGTTAAATGCCAAAGTTAGATCCCTAAGTAACGGCTTTCATATTGGGAGCAAAGGTTGTTATTAGATGTGGGCCAATATAATTTTTAGACCATGCAGGCATGCGAAGTAGTAGCAAGAAGCTATCATAATGGAGATGGCAGAAAATCTAATAAAGTAATGTTAGTGGTGCGACCAGAAGCAAACTATCAGTTATAAATTATCAGTCCTATGAGCGGGTTGTGAATTTTGGATAGACAAGTAATATATGTCTGAGTGATATTGCAGATCATGCCCATGTTACAGCAACAGATTAGCCAACCACTTACAAAGGTAAAGAGCGAGAAATTAGCTTGAATATAGAATAAGCAAGTGAAGTAATATTATAGTAAACACCTAAACCTATACCAATCTAGTGGAAAGTATGTGTTAGGCCACATTACTGGACATCAGTAATTAGTAATAGACAGCCATACATCCATAACAGCATAATTGCATCATAACAGGTAAGACCAATCTGACTCCAAGTTAACCCAGCGAGATTATTAATCAGAAGTTCATAATCAAAGAAAATTGTTATCCTACAATATCCACCATATGCTAGTTATGATATACCAGTGGATCACACTATATTAGTACAAATTAAATAAGGCAGATGCGCTAATCATTACGAGAATTAAATAGGAGATCAGTGGAGAAGAAAATAATCAAGTCAAATCCTACCATTGAACTTGCATAAATAACACACCAACATAAGATAACCATACTCAGATCAGGGCACTGAAAATGTGGAATCAAGCATAGAGCAATTTACATGAGATAGCAATCAAAACATATTGAAGCAAAATGGGCCATAATACTACCATACAGATCCGAATTATGTGCCTATATTCTTCATTTAAGGGAACTGAAAAAATTAATCAAACCTGATTGGGCTGCAGCTCATCATCAGATTTTTCTTCATCAGATATATCCTCTATAGACAGGGGCACATGGATAATATTGGAAGGCTCATGGATGGTGTTGGAAGGCTCAGCATTTTTGCCAGCATTGCTGCAGCTTTGAATCCCAGATGCCATGAATTTCTTGATGTTACTGTCTCCACTCTCCCTACTGGGATCAATCCCATTAATCCTGCATAATTCCAGCAATTGTGCCTTGGTAGGCTGCACACTGGGATGCTCAATCCCTCTTCTCCTAAGAATTTCTATAAGCTTATGTCTGGTGTGCCCTTTGTTTTGGGCGCCCTCTGGGCGTCCAGCCATGCTAATGCGAAAAAATGCAGGTGTTCAAACACTCAACATGCCTTATATGGTCGGCCAGCAGGTTAAGCCACGACCTATTTTTTTTCTTTAGAAATCCATGTTTCCGATCTCCTTCAACATTTTTGCAAATGCGGCTACATGCACCGTCCATGTAATTCGCTTATAATATCACATTATTTGGTCGTAACCAACCTTAGGGATAAAATACATATTTATTTTGCACTCAATAGGTGTAGATGCAATAATAAACACCATAAATGGCATCAAGTCAAAGTTATGGGAAAGTGAGCTTTTCACTTGTTCCCATTAAACGCCATAAGGTATGTCATAAGCCAATACATATGAAAAATAATTAAGAGTGTCATACCTTATTGATGTAGTGCATGCACGTTTTCATAAGCATCATTATATCATTCCAAACTTCATTGTATCATTTTGCATGTTAATAGATAACCATGACAACCTTGGATTAAATCAAGGTCTCAAATATATTTGGACCACTTTCCTTTACTCCAATAAAGTATGAAACCATTGTAACCTTGGCCAAATTGAACCTAGGGCCAAATAGATCTTAAACATATTATGCAACCAAAGTTTTAGTCTCTCATATTTTGTAAGATTATGGAAAAAGCCTATGCTTAGGCAGTGGCAACCGGCAACTGGCAACTAGCATAAGGAGCTTCCCACCCATATCAGAAGTGGAGCTGGGGAGCTTCCCACTATTCTAGGCTATGAAAGTACAGCCCTGAGACAGCCAATTTATATATATATGTATATATACAAGAAAATTAATACGTCCTACGGCGCATTGTTCCAATTTTAGCATGTTCCTACGTGCAAGTTCTTATAAAAGAATCTCTTGAAAATACTCTAAATTATATATATATGTATATATGTATATAGAAACCTACCTCCAACCGCAGGTAGAACGGTCTATGTGTTAACAATCAACATAATTATTCTGTGCTAGGTAGCGCAAGGTACCTAGCTTATGCTGCTAGGACCCTGTTCTACCTGTATTTTGCCCAGATGATAGTGAGGCACAACCACATATTTAGTATAGCCTTGTGAGGACCTCTTCAGTAAAGATCCTTCACTATGAATTTTTGTATGTGCATGCCTTATGTTTTAGGCAGCAACAAAATATGATACAATGTCTGGCTTCCATGTTTGAAGCGGCAGATCATACAATCCAGGATTAAAGTAGTATCCAGGAATCCTTGAACTTAAAAATCCAAAACTCACCAATGTAGTATGGTTTGGAATCATTTTTTAGATTCTCAGACAGATGAACTCTTGTTAGTTCAAAGAGTGACTAGCAAAATAACATCAAGCATAATTCACAGATTATAAGTAAATATTTCTATGGAAACTACTTAAAGTCTCAAATTCCACCCCCTTAATGAGAGCCAAGCTATTGACCCTAAACCAAGCGAGCAAGAATTGAGGACTATAAGTTATATTAAATTAGTGTGTCTGTAGAAATGTTATTGTAAAGAAGCAAAGCGTTAGTATTAGTATTACCAGGGGGGCTGGGTTATCTGTCCTAGAACAGAAAAACAGAAGTTTCAGTATATATACTAGCTATTTACTAGGATCTAATCTAGCAAACACTATTACTCCAAACACTAGCACCTCGCTAGAGCTTGAGAAGGTCTGTCCTGGCGTTACCTAGGCCCATCCCACAAATCCTGGTACTATTTTAATTTTAGTTGTTTTAAACTAGAACATAACAACTAACCATTAAGGCTACCTAGTAGAGGACTGATTTCTCAAGCCCCAAAACCATGTATTCTTAATGAAAAGTAGTTGCAAAATACCCGCAATTCAAAGTACTGGTGCTATATAGTCTTACTTGTCATAAAATTAATCTAACCACTTAACACTTAAAGTCACACGGTAGAAGACTGATTTCTCAAGTCCCAAAACCACGCTTCCTCAATGCAAAGTAGTAGCGACAAAGTTTTAAGAAGTATCATAAAACTAAGCAATTAAAATGCAAAGTAGAATACTTAATGAATTAATTGTGTATACCAAAAACAATAATCTGTAAAGTGTAGACGCACAAAGATTACGCTATTAAATTGTTCTTGGTTATTCCATAGACTTCCATGTTAACTCGCAACCATGCTAGCAAAAAGAAGAGACAATTGGAGGAGAGACCGCACTGCAGCCCAATCATGCAAACGTTAGCAGTAATCCCGGTAACGATGCAAGGGCCAAAAGGTACATTGGGTCTCTCAGTTTATCACGGATCACCAATTGTATCCTTTTGCCCTGAGCAAACATTAACAGGAAAGATAAACAGAATCATAGTTTGTGATTTTTCACAATATAAAATCTAAAATGTCATAATCTGTCAAAATCATAGAGACAAAATCAGTTTAATAGCCTTTCGTTTAGTATAATTTATTTATCACAAGCATGTGAGGGCTATTTTCAGATTTGTGATAACCCCAAACAAGTATTTTCCGTATATGGAAACAAGCAACATAAAAGATGCCATATAAGCAAGAAATCAGAAATATCATGGATGAAAAGGCCAAGTTAAAACTTTAACTATAGTAATAATGGCCATGCCTTTGTGTTTTCTCATACAAATGTAGCATAAAAAATCTCTTGGACACATGTAGCAACAATAATGACAATGGCAAACTAAGTTTGGTCATAAGCAAGTTCCAATGAATCAACCAAGTGGACATCTTGCAACAATCCTTATAGCTAGACGTATCTAGCTAACAATAGGCTGATTATCTACGTTATAGTATTTCTACAATGCACAATCTAACCCGATTGATGTGGTTGCTTATTTTTGCAAAATTGCCATCGATTTTAGCAGTTGATGTCTATACACCATTCAAATTTCCTTTCCCCGGATATGTAATAGGAAGGTTGCTAGCATAATAAACAACCTTTCCAAAGATATCCCGATGATCTTAAACATAATCCCTTCAAAGATTTTGGCATCTCTAGCAAGATCAAGGACTTATTGAAAACAATCAATTTAGATATTCTTGCAATATAGAAATACCTCAACTTGATATTGTCATGTAGCGTAGATGGCATAGATTCCATTTTTATAGTATAGATCATGCAAGCCAACGCCATACCGCCATGGTGTGACAAAGATCACAATATAAAGGTGAATCTTAATGAAGTCAAAGATATTATAAGGTCGCGAATCGCACTTATGGCATCGTCAATCCTCAGAATACGCTTAGGTTTTAAGCATTTGGAAATCAAATGACATCTTAAGTATATGATGCCTTGCCATATAATCTCGCAACACAAGGATTCACCATGCCGGATCAAGCGAAAAAGGCATATTTACTTCTAAATAAAAGGAAAAAAAAACCATTCGTCAAGAATTTTACCAAATTTCATGTTTTGTCTCGCCAACAAATCGCCAAATGGCGCGCAGTAAGCATAAAAGGCACCTTGGTGTAGCCAAATGCATCTCTGCTAGCGATGTAGCCAACCACAATCGGGCCATTTGAGCGCCGAATGGCTGTCCACAAGCCCCTCGAATAATCATATTGAAAAAGGTCATATTTTTGCCTTACATATTTCTATGAACACCTTTTTATGATATTAGACCATGTCCCAATATTAAATCAAGGCCACGACCTATTTTTTTTTTTTTAGAAATCCATGTTTCCGATCTCCTTCAACATTTTTGCAAATGCGGCTACATGCACCGTCCATGTAATTCGCTTATAATATCACATTATTTGCCCGTAACCAACCTTAGGGATAAAATACATATTTATTTTGCACTCAATAGGTGTAGATGCAATAATAAACACCATAAATGGCATCAAGTCAAAGTTATGGGAAAGTGAGCTTTTCACTTGTTCCCATTAAACGCCATAAGGTATGTCATAAGCCAATACATATGAAATAATTAAGAGTGTCATACCTTATTGATGTAGTGCATGCACGTTTTCATAAGCATCATTATATCATTCCAAACTTCATTGTATCATTTTGCATGTTAATAGATAACCATGACAACCTTGGATTAAATCAAGGTCTCAAATATATTTGGACCACTTTCCTTTACTCCAATAAAGTATGAAACCATTGTAACCTTGGCCAAATTGAACCTAGGGCCAAATAGATCTTAAACATATTATGCAACCAAAGTTTTAGTCTCTCATATTTTGTAAGATTATGGAAAAGCCTATGCTTAGGGGCAAAGGGCAAAAGGTAGAACCGGCAACTAGCATAAGGAGCTTCCCACCCATATAGAAGTGGAGCCGGGGAGCTTCCCCACTATTCTAGGCTATGAAAGTACAGCCCTGAGACAGCCAATTTATATATATATGTATATATACAAGAAAATTAATACGTCCTACGGCGCATTGTTCCAATTTTAGCATGTTCCTACGTGCAAGTTCTTATAAAAGAATCTCTTGAAAATACTCTAAATTATATATATATGTATATATGTATATAGAAACCTACCTCCAACCGCAGGTAGAACGGTCTATGTGTTAACAATCAACATAATTATTAAGGTGCTAGGTAGGCATAAGGTACCTAAATTATGCCGCTAGGACCCCTTTTTTACCCCAGCATTTTGCCCAGATGATAGTGAGGCACAACCACATATTTAGTATAGCCTTGTGAGGACCTCTTCAGTAAAGATCCTTCACTATGAATTTTTGTATGTGCATGCCTTATGTTTTAGGCAGCAACAAAATATGATACAATGTCTGGCTTCCATGTTTGAAGCGGCAGATCATACAATCTAGGATTAAAGTAGTATCCAGGAATCCTTGAAATAAAAAATCCAAAACTCACCAATGTAGCATTCGATACAACGTCTGGCTTCCATGTTTGAAGCGGCAGATCATACAATCCAGGATTAAAGTAGTATCCAGGAATCCTTGAACTTAAAAATCCAAAACTCACCAATGTAGTATGGTTTGGAATCATTTTTTAGATTCTGTAACAGATGAACTCTTGTTAGTTCAAAGAGTGACTAGCAAAATAACATCAAGCATAATTCACAGATTATAAGTAAATATTTCTATGGAAACTACTTAAAGTCTCAAATTCCACCCCCTTAATGAGAGCCAAGCTATTGACCCTAAACCAAGCGAGCAAGAATTGAGGACTATAAGTTATATTAAATTAGTGTGTCTGTAGAAATGTTATTGTAAAGAAGCAAAGCGTTAGTATTAGTATTACCGGTGGGGTATCGGTTATCCTCCTAGAAAACGAAAAAACGAAGTTTCGATGTATATATACTAGCTATTTACTAGGATCTAATCTAGCAAACACTATTACTCCAAACACTAGCACCTCGCTAGAGCTTGAGAAGGTCTGTCCTGGCGTTACCCAGGCCCATCCCACAAATCCTGGTACTATTTTAATTTTAGTTGTTTTAAACTAGAACATAACAACTAACCATTAAGGCTACCTAGTAGAGGACTGATTTCTCAAGCCCCAAAACCATGTATTCTTAATGAAAAGTAGTTGCAAAATACCCCCAAATTCAAAGTAATCTTGGGTGCTATATAGTCTTACTTGTCATAAAATTAATCTAACCACTTAACACTTAAAGTCACACGGTAGAAGACTGATTTCTCAAGTCCCAAAACCACGCTTCCTCAATGCAAAGTAGTAGCGACAAAGTTTTAAGAAGTATCATAAAACTAAGCAATTAAAATGCAAAGTAGAATACTTAATGAATTAATTGTGTATACCAAAAACAATAATGTGTTTCTGTAGACGCATGATTTTTCCGCATTTACAATTGTTCTTGGTTATTCCATAGACTTCCATGTTAATTTGCAACCATGCTAAAAAGAAGAGACAATTGGAGGAGAGACCCGTACTGCTGGCCCAATCATGCAAGCGTTAGCGGTAATCCGTGCTTGATGCAAGGGCCAAAAGGTACATTGGGTCTCTCGTTTATCGACATCACCAATTGTATCCTTTTGCCCGAAAGCAAACATTAACTTTGGAAAGATAAAATTAGAATCATAGTTTGTGATTTTTCACAATATAAAATCTAAAATGTCATAATGTCAAAATCATAGAGACAAAATCCCGGTTTAATAGCCTTTATAAGTTTAGTATAATTTATTTATCACAAGCATGTGAGGGCTATTTTTCATTTGTGATAACCCCAAACAAGTATTTTCCTTTATATGGAAACAAGCAACATAAAAGATGCCATATAAGCAAGAAATCAGAAATATCATGGATGAAAAGGCCAAGTTAAAACTTTAACTATAGTAATAATGGCCATGCCTTTGTGTTTTCTCATACAAATGTAGCATAAAAAATCTTTGGACACATGTAGCAACAATAATGACAATGGCAAACTAAGTTTGGTCATAAGCAAGTTCCAATGAATCAACCAAGTGGACATCTTGTACATCATATATAGCTAGACGTATCTAGCTAACAATAGGCTTTATTATCTACGTTATAGTATTTCTACAATGCACAATCTAACCTCGATTGATGTGGTTGCTTATTTTTCTTTTCCCATCGATTTTAGATGGTGATGTCTATACACCATTCGAAATTTCCTTTCCCCGATATGTAATAGGAAGGTTGCTAGCATAATAAACAGCCTTTCCAAAGATATCCCTCGATGATCTTAAACATAATCCCTTGACAAAGATTTTGGCATCTCTAGCAAGATCAAGGACTTATTGAAAACAATCAATTTAGATATTCTTGCAATATAGAAATACCTCAACTTGATATTGTCATGTAGCGTAGATGGCATAGATTTCATTTTTATAGTATAGATCATGCAAGCCCGCCATACAGGCCATGGTGTGACAAAGATCACAATATAAAGGTGAATCTTAATGAAGTTGAGATATTATAAACCCAAATCGCACTTATGGCATCGCCAACTCACTTAATTACGCTTAGGTTTTAAGCATTTGGAAATCAAATGACATCTTAAGTATATGATGCCTTGCCATATAATCAAAAGGCAACAAGGAAGGATCAAATTAGTCTTGCGGATCAAGCGAAAGGCATATTTACTTCTAAATAAGCGAAAAAGAAAAACCATTCGTCAAGATTTTACCAAATTTCATGTTTTGTCTGTGTGGAAATGCCAAATGGCTGCCTCAAAGCATAAAAGGCACCTTTGTGTAGCCGAATGCATCCGCTAACATGCTTAGTAGCCAACCATATCGGCCATTTGAGCTCCGTGATATCTTATCTCCACAAGCCTCAATAATCATATTGAAAAGGTCATATTTTTTTACTTACATATTTCTATGAACACCTTTTATGATATTAGACCATGTCCCAATATTAAATCAAGGCCACGACCTATTTTTTTTTTTTAGAAATCCATGTTTCCGATCTCCTTCAACATTTTTTTACAAATGCGGCTACATGCACCGTCCATGTAATTCGCTTATAATATCACATTATTTGCCCGTAACCAACCTTAGGGATAAAATACATATTTATTTTGCACTCAATAGGTGTAGATGCAATAATAAACACCATAAATGGCATCAAGTCAAAGTTATGGGAAAGTGAGCTTTTCACTTGTTCCCATTAAACGCCATAAGGTATGTCATAAGCCAATACATATGAAAAATAATTAAGAGTGTCATACCTTATTGATGTAGTGCATGCACGTTTTCATAAGCATCATTATATCATTCCAAACTTCATTGTATCATTTTGCATGTTAATAGATAACCATGACAACCTTGGATTAAATCAAGGTCTCAAATATATTTGGACCACTTTCCTTTACTCCAATAAAGTATGAAACCATTGTAACCTTGGCCAAATTGAACCTAGGGCCAAATAGATCTTAAACATATTATGCAACCAAAGTTTTAGTCTCTCATATTTTGTAAGATTATGGAAAAAGCCTATGCTTAGGCATAATGTCTAAACCCAAGAATATTGCAACTAGCATAAGGAGCTTCCCACCCATATGAAGTGGAGCAATAACTGGGGAGCTTCCCACTATTCTAGGCTATGAAAGTACTGGATTAAAGATGCAAATTTATATATATATGTATATATATAGAAGAAAATTAATACGCCCTACTTACCAGCATTGTTCCAATTTTAGCATGTTCCTACGTGCAAGTTCTTATAAAAGAATCTCTTGAAAATACTCTAAATTATATATATATGTATATATGTATATAGAAACCTACCTCCAACCGCAGGTAGAACGGTCTATGTGTTAACAATCAACATAATTATTGCCTTTAGGTAGCGCAAGGTACCTAGCTTATGTCGTCGAGGAGGACCTCGTTTCTACGTATTTTGCCCATGATGATAGTGAGGCACAACCACATATTTAGTATAGCCTTGTGAGGACCTCTTCAAAAAAGATCCTTCACTATGAATTTTTGTATGTGCATGCCTTATGTTTTAGGCAAAAGACAAAATATGATACAATGTCCGGGCTTCCATGTTTGAAGATGATCATACAATCTAGGATTAAAGTAGTATCCAGGAATCCTTGAATTAAAAATCCAAAACTCACCAATGTAGCATTCGATACAAACGTCCCCGGCTTCCATGTTTGAAGCGGATCATACAATCGAGGTTAAAGTAGTATCCAGAATCCTTGAACTTAAAAATCCAAAACTCACCAATGTAGTATGGTTTGGAATCATTTTTAGATTCTCAGAACATGATGAACTCTTGTTAGTTCAAAGAGTGACTAGCAAAATAACATCAAGCATAATTCACGATTATAAGTAAATATTTCTATGGAAACTACTTAAAGTCTCAAATTCCACCCCTTAATGAGAGCCAAGCTATTGACCCTAAACCAAGCGAGCAAGAATTGAGGACTATAAGTTATATTAAATTAGTGTGTTTAAAGAAATGTTATTGTAAAGAAGCAAAGCGTTTAGTATTAGTATTACCAGATGGGTGGTTATCTGTCCTAGAAACTGAAAAAACGAAGTTTCAAAGATATATACTAGCTATTTTTTTTCTTACTAGGATCTAATCTAGCAAACACTATTACTCCAAACACTAGCACCTCGCTAGAGCCAGAAGGTCCAACTCGAATACCGGGCCCATCCCACAAATCCTCGTACTATTTTTTAATTTTAGTTGTTTTAAACTAGAACATAACAACTAACCATTAAGGCTACCTAGTAGAGGACTGATTTCTCAAGCCCCAAAACCATGTATTCTTAATGAAAAGTAGTTGCAAAATACACGAAATTCAAAGTAATTGGTGCTATATAGTCTTACTTGTCATAAAATTAATCTAACCACTTAACACTTAAAGTCACACTTTTAGAAGACATTTTCTCAAGTCCCAAAACCACGCTTCCTCAATGCAAAGTAGTAGCGACAAAGTTTTAAGAAGTATCATAAAACTAAGCAATTAAAATGCAAAGTAGAATACTTAATGAATTAATTGTGTATACCAAAAACAATAATCTGTAAAGTGTAGACGTCAGTTACAATTGTTCTTGGTTATTCCATAGACTTCCATGTTAACTTAGATGCTAGCAAAAAAGAAGAGACAATTGGAGGAGAGACCCGTGTACTTGCAACCAATCATGCAAACGTTAGCATGGCTTTAAATCCCGGTAACGATGCAAGGGCCAAAAGGTACATTGGGTCTCTCAGTTTATCACTGATCACCAATTGTATCCTTTTGCCCTGAGCAAACATTAACAGGAAAGATAAACAGAATCATAGTTTGTGATTTTTCACAATATAAAATCTAAAATGTCATAATCACAAAATCATAGAGACAAAATCAAAACTTAATAGCCTTTAGTTTTAGTATAATTTATTTATCACAAGCATGTGAGGGCTATTTTCATATTTGTGATAACCCCAAACAAGTATTTTCCAGATATATGGAAACAAGCAACATAAAAGATGCCATATAAGCAAGAAATCAGAAATATCATGGATGAAAAGGCCAAGTTAAAACTTTAACTATAGTAATAATGGCCATGCCTTTGTGTTTTCTCATACAAATGTAGCATAAAAAATCTCTTGGACACATGTAGCAACAATAATGACAATGGCAAACTAAGTTTGGTCATAAGCAAGTTCCAATGAATCAACCAAGTGGACATCTTGTAACAGTCATATAGCTAGGCGTGATCTAGCTAACAATAGGTGATTATCTACGTTATAGTATTTCTACAATGCACAATCTAACCTGATTGATGTGGTTGCTTATTTTTGCAGCTGCCATCGATTTTAGCAGTGATGTCTATACACCATTCCGAAATTTCCTTTCCCCAGATATGTAATAGGAAGGTTGCTAGCATAATAAAATGACCTTTCCAAAGATATCCCCGATGATCTTAAACATAATCCCTTCAAAATTTTGGCATCTCTAGCAAGATCAAGGACTTATTGAAAACAATCAATTTAGATATTCTTGCAATATAGAAATACCTCAACTTGATATTGTCATGTAGCGTAGATGGCATAGATTCCATTTTTCTGAATGGATAGTATAGATCATGCAAGCCAACGCCATACATAAAGATGGTGTGTGACAAAGATCACAATATAAAAGGTGAATCTTAATGAAGTCAAGATATTATAAGGCTCAAGAATCGCACTTATGGCATCGTCAATCCTCCCTATACGCTTAGGTTTTAAGCATTTGGAAATCAAATGACATCTTAAGTATATGATGCCTTGCCATATAATCTCGGCAACAAGGATTCAGCCATGCCGGATCAAGCGAAAGGCATATTTACTTCTAAATAAGCGAAAGCAAAAAAACCATTCGTCAGAAACCCTTATATCAGAAAGTATCTGGGTCTGTTAAATGAAGATACCAACAGCATACCTTTATACGATATGAAACACCTGATCATAAAGGATGAAACTTTATACTGGGAAGGTGGTATACAGGGCAGGAAAATTGATTTCCTCAATATGACCATAGAGGTTCTAATGCCGCAGTTTGGAATCTATATGACTAGGAGATATGATAAAAGAACAAAATTACCTTTTACGGTCTCTAGATTTGTCCACGCCTCCAGCTGCCGACCGTATTTGATGGCTTGCAACATTATAATTTCACAAATTCAACCATTTCTCTATGTACACAGTAACCCAACTAATGCTGCTATAGACATTCTTGGACTCATGGAGGTTTTCATAAATAAGGGCTTTACAAAAAAAGATGTTTGGTACAAGGTCAGCAGGGCTTTGCATAAACAAAATTTTCCTGGATTACGCTATGACTTCAGTGTCTTCTTGGCTGAAATGCACAAGCACAGATATCATTTTCTGGATTGAAGTTCTAGTTGGCAGGAGGGTCCCTCTCATAGGGGCCCTCCAGCCCTTATGAGTTCACTTAAAAGGGAGCCTCCTGCCTTCCGGTAGGAGGTAGGAATATATATATATGAGGCCTTTGGCTTTGCTTAAACTAGTATCATGCTAATCTTTGGATCTGGTGTGACCCGAGCAAATTTTGCACCATGGCTGGGCTCTGAGTTTCCTAAAGCTAAATTTCTGGTCCTAAAAATGATAATGCGCATATCTACTGGCTATGGTTATGACTTTGGGAACCAGAATTCACTACTTGTTGCCAGGACCTATTCCTTTGGCTCTGGTCCTTTGCTGTGGTTTATCCAGATTTCTTGACCTGCAAAATGAATGGTTTTTTCAAGCTGGAGTTATGTCATACAAAACTGGACTACAAAAGGTAGATTTTTTGCTTACGTAATGGAATTAATTTTATGGCAAGCTTGTCCCCATGGCTAAAAGATCCCATTCCTACCTGAATGATTTAAGATAAGGTTTCTTTAATTTCTTTAACCTCCTTATTTTCTTTAATTTCCTTTATTTCTTTAATTCCCTTTATTTCTTTAACTTCTTTAATTTCCTTCTATGGTTTTTATGAACCCAAGTCGGTACTTTATTTTAAGATTATGGCAAGTGGTATTTCCTAAATATGTCCTATTTTCTAGAAGGTTTTGTATCATGTTGCTTGCTAAGGGCATATTAGTTCTGATGTATGTTTTACTTAAATCTACAGAGTGCAGGCTATGCAACAAAGGGAAACTTGCTTTTGGCAAAAGCTATCTAATCCTTTTAGCACTAAGGGTAAGGTCAACCACCTCACTTACTGGTAAACATAACATGTAATGCACACGGAATCTTATAAGGCAGACATGAGCACTGGACAATCTAGTTACTAACGTATG
Source organism: Isoetes taiwanensis (assembly GCA_021234155.1). Lineage (NCBI taxonomy): Eukaryota > Viridiplantae > Streptophyta > Lycopodiopsida > Isoetales > Isoetaceae > Isoetes > Isoetes taiwanensis. Next base: position 13,706,140 of record JAJEKV010000018.1, read on the forward strand.
AAGAAGGTGTACCCTATATCTAGTACCAAACCATTATCCACTGTTGGAACACCTTTTAATCCTCTGGACTTATATAGAACTGCCTTTGGATGCATATCCTCGCGAATTGTAGTATACTACCTCTTAACTTTGGACTTTATGATCTTTTTCACCCGGAATGAACTGGATATGGTATATGATAGTCTACTGGCCATATAACACTTTGTAAACCTTATGTATTGTACAACAGTAACCCTTGATGGACATATGGTAGCAAATACCAATTTGAATGACTAACCTTGCAGCAACAATTTAATGTGCTCTCTATGGTGGAACTTCATGGGGTTTAATATAATATACACATTATTATGTGCACATTTTTTCCTAGTACTGCTTTAAGTTAACCTAAAAACATACGAAATGGAGAATTGCGAAACCCTAAGGCCCGATGGCGATTTCCGTCTGCAGTTCACTGTGGTTTAACGGATCCCTAACCGTTTCTGCTGGGATACAATGGCGATGTACAAGCAACAGCTGGAACTCGGCTTTTTTAACAGAAATTATTTTCGCAGATGGCTTTTCCAGGTAAACATGACGGATTCTTATTTTCTATTCTCTGCAATTGCTTATGTAGCCGGTTAATACGCTCCTTATGCTGTTAAGATCATAGATGATTGCTTTGGTTACTCTAATCCGTTACCTTAATCCGTTTCCCTGGCCTATTTAAGGCACTAAAATGACTTACAGTGCTCTATGGGAGAATGAGCAAGGCTGGACGCCCGGAGGGCGCTCCTAACAAAGGCCTTACCAGATCTAAGCTGATTGAAGTGCTCAGAAGAAGGGGAATTGAGCACCCCAGTGTGCAGCCCACAAAGGCACAATTATTGGAACTCTGTAGGGCTAATGGGATTGATCCTGGCAGAGAGAAAAGTGATAGCAGCATTACAAAATTCATGGGTGGATTACAGAATTGTAGCAACATCAACAAGGATTCTGGACCAAACAACATCACACTAGTGCCCCTATCAGATGAAGAGTCTGAGGATGACATCTTCTAGAATCGAAATACAACAAAATCAGGTTTAATTCATTAATGTGTTTCTTGGATGCTTGCTGATTTTACCAGATTTTTCCAGTTATTACCAGATATTTCCAGATCTTTCCTTATAATTCTCTCCACTTTGCTCTAGCAAATCTAGTTTAATGTATGACTTGTGGCAATACTAATAGGCTTGTTTGATCATTCTAGGCTCCCCGATATGCATAGTTGGAATATCCTCTCTTAGGATCTAGTTTTAACATGTTCCTAAACTAATTGTACACCTAATACTCTAGATCCGATTTCAAGAAATTGGTTATTCTAAATTTGAGATTCTCGTGCGGTGGCCTTGGATCTCAGAACTTTGAATAGATCAAGACATTGACATAGTTCTTTAAGTTTAATCGAGATTATTGTCACTTACTCCTCAAAGCATAATTAATGCATTATCATATTCACTTCATTCTCCATCCCTTGCTGCTACATACTTAGTATAAGTTTGGAACCTGGTCTCTTAGATTTTTTACATACGCATGCATCCCTTTATTTTGCAAATATCATTTAATCTGCTCCTTGGGAGCATTTGTTTATTTTTTGTTTACTATTGTTTAGGCAGGCTGTGTACCATTAGAGGAAATTGTCAATTACCATTGTTAAAATTATCCTTTACCACTGTTAAATTATCCATCACTACTGTCAGATTAAGCAAACTACTGTACTGCCGCTGTGGTAAGAATTTATGGTATCTGCATCTTATACTAACCCATGTATAGTTTAAGCTAATCGAATGAATTACATGTTAAAGATCTCTCATGTTCTAAATAATTATTTGCCTTTTGGTTAACATTTTGGGTAAAGGGCTGAAAATGCCAAGAGGGTTTATTGCTTACCTGCTAGTCAATTTCAGAATTACCCAGTAGGCTAATCTCTGATCTGTTTGACTGCAGGTAACCAAACCTTCTTCTCCCATGCTTTTGGATGGTTTGTCTATTGCACAATGTTGCTGTTCTGAAGACTTGTTTAAATATTCCCCAGCTACAAAATAATCTGTTATTTCTACTTCTATATGTATTTGGTATGAATTTTCTGAGCCTATTAGCTCCTTTTAGGCAAAAAAAAGTAAGTGCACTTTAGACAATATTTGTTATTAGTTTCGCCATTTAATGGCATATGAATGAATGAATTTGTTTTATACTTAATTGTCCTCTTTAGTACTCTACTTTGCTGATTTTCTTTGCTGATCTACTCTGATTTACATCTGCAATAAGTTATATAGGCATTGTGTCTAGATTACTTAGCGAATCCTAGCTGTTCTGATACAATTATATGTGAACAGAATTGTTGTGGCCTTATCTCCTTAATTATGGCAGTTTTTGGCAAGCAATACTCTATAGTTTGGAGGTTTCCAAGATCCCCTTCTTGGTTTATTTAAATCAAAAGGACTGATAAGTCCAGTAGTCTTAGGGCTTGCTCTAGGCTTCTTGGATAGCTAAGCTAGACTTTGGTTTAGGTTCAGCTAGTCTATATATATATATATATATATATAGCTATCTATGCAGTGATCTTTCCAGATCAGAGCTTATCAGACCCATTTAATCATGGGAAGCCATTAGGAACCATATCATGAAGTAAAAAATAAAAAGTCACAATAAACTTAGGGGTGTTAGCAGCAAGACCAGCTAGCAGCTTAGAGAGATAACAGTGGCATATTTTTGGGATTCAGGTTTAGCTTTTCCTCAGGGGAAGACATTATGAACCATACAATGATGTAGAAACAGTAGAGTCATATTAGTTTTAGGGGTGCAAACAGCCAGTCCTGCTAGCAACCTAAAGAGATATCTGAGCATGTGTTTAAGGTTCAGACTTAGCTTTTAATCTTTCATAACCTTTTAGTACTTTGTACTTATAGAGTTTAGTAATGCAGCAGTGAAATATGAACTAGAATTTAGTATTAAGGTGTGATTCGAACAGAGGGGATAGGTACATTTTCTGGCTGTTATACATGATGCAGGACTATTAGTTTTGCATAATACCTTGTGCACTCAAGATGAACCTTCAGGACATACTCCGAGAATGTTAAATGACAATTTTTTTTAAAAAAGACCTTGAAGAAATAACAACAGCAAATGGGTGTATTTGACCATAGGTAAGCCTACTTAAACTATTTAAAGAACAATGATATTGTAGACTGTTGCATGCATTTCTACATATAGCAGCAGTACTTCAAGACCATGGTATGCATTATTGTGCATGTCTAATGTGCATCAAACCATCATTTTATCATGCTGCTTTGATGAGTAGTGCAGCAAAGTGCCTATATTTATTTAAAGCATTTTTCTTTCAGCCACATTTTATGCTGTGCAATCATACTCAAAAAACAGCAAACTAGAGTCATGCCTCATACAAGATAATATAAAATATACTTCCAAATTAAAGTACTGAGTTTTTTGTGCAACACAGAAAATATGCTAGAATACTTATAGTTTATGCTGTAAAAAGTATGGCAGAATACTTATCCCCTCAAGGATTTTACTTAGCCTTGTGCTGTCTCAAAAATAGGGGAGATAGAGATGCATACCATATGGCGTAAACAAAAATGTTTTAGGGGAAAACATCAGTCAACAAAACCACGTAACAGTTCATATCAGCAGCTACTTCCTTGTAAAACTTGACAGCTGAAACAAATAAACATAGATGGGAAAAGGAACCCCGGTTACCTGCACCCAAACATGACCACAGTTAGCTTTAATCAAGGTAACAGGGTAAGGGGCGACAGGTAAGCTATAGGGATCCTTGGCTTATCGCCCTTTGCCCACTAGCATATTAGTTTTAGCTAAGCAAAGAATGGATTAAACAATAAACAAGAAATATCAACAGCAACTAAATTATTCCTAGTATAACCATGCAAGGGGACCTGATTTAGTGGCAGATCCTCCTCATCCGATTCTTGGTCTTGCATGAACATGCATTTAGGTGTATCATCAGCCAGCTCCACGATATCTTCATTTGTATTTTTGTTTCTTCCATAGTTACCCACTTGCAGCTGTGTTTGTTGCAGACCATTGCTATGTGTCCTTTTGTTTACCTCAATCTGCAGTTCAGAGTTGAGGCCAGCCTTGGTAATCATATCCATCAAGGTATTCTTTGGTATATCTTTAGTTGGAGTGCCATCAGCCCTTCCATGCTCATTGAGCAGTGCAGCCTTGGTAAGGACTTTGATAATGTCATTTCTGGTAGCGCTGCAATTAGGGGCGCCCTTAGTTCTGCCCATGCTTTCTACTTTCCAGAAACACTCCAGACAACCTTCACAAAAACGATAATCAGCTAAAACTCCAGCTCTACCGGAGAAAATGAAGTCTGCTTCCCCTTTGTCAGCTGCTGAAATATGGAGTTTCTGTTGCAAATGCTCGTTAGGCTTGGAGCAAGCACAATTTGTTCTAAAATAGGGATGTATAGAATCAGCGCTGTCATCAATGTTTAGCCTGAGAAATTCCTCCAGAATATTCTCCTCTTCCTTATTTAACTCTAGCTGGATCATTCTGGCGCATGCAAAGCTGAGAAAAGAGCATATAAGAATGAAGGAAGGAAATACCAGTTTATGCAACGGACCATTGCTGATTTGAAATGATTTGAAGTTACACTGGAAAAATCCAGGCGCTGGTCATTCTAAGCATGTAGCCGTCTGCTCCAAATCGTCCTCTGTATCTATTTTAATCAGATCTTTTTACATAAGCGCCGTCGACCGTATTCTGGCGCTTGCGTGAAACCTAAAACCAGCACCATAGGTTTTGCTCGAGCTTCTTTGCACGCCGGTGCTCAGCAGGCAATAAATGCAATATACCCTAGGAAACCTTATTTTTGTACCATACTATATGTGGTCAACTATTAGGGCCTTCTTAGGCCTTGCAGTCCTTAATGTTGGTGGGTGAACGTATTATGACTAGAGGGTGTTAGCTTAGCTAGATCCCCCTCTTAGTAGAGTAAGCCTATCAAGGTTATACTGTTAAGTATACGACAATTCTAAGTTCATGTGCCAAATATCCACATCTTCCATCTTAAGTTGTAAGGCCCATAAAGTCTTGACAGACCTAATGATGCATATTGGTAATTTAGTCAAGTTGGTCAATAATCTCTATGGTGATCTAAAGTCTACAAGAGGACGACTCTAAAAGATGTCAAATTTGTTCGTGAGAACAAATTGTCAAATGTTTTTTTTGAAATTGGAACTCTGTCGGTCAGTCATAACACTATATTAGCAGAAAAATGTATGTATTCAGAATGTTAACATTATCATAGTAACCCATAGGTGTGGACATAGGCTTAATTCCTTTATGTCAGACCAGGGCCTCAAGCACAAGAGGGTGTGGACTTAAGCATACAAGAGGGTGATTACCCTTATGCCGGACAAGGGCCTCAAGAACAACTAGTGAGGCTGCAAATTTATGTAGCCGACAAGGGTGTGTTATGCAAGTCAGGGGACAGTGAATATATATGTATATGTATATAGATATATATAAAAATTTGGCCTACCTCCTACCGGAAGGCAGGGTGGTCCCATGTTAGTCAGTATAAGGGCTGAGAGGGTCCCTATACTGCTATAGGGGCCCTCCCTGCCAACTAAGTTTTAAAGAAAAGCAAAGTACAATAAATACCTGTAAGTTAGCAGCTGAGCTGTCATATCTTTGATGTCAAATAGGAGTCCAGGATAGTGGTCTGTTTTAAGTGTCCGCATGACAGTATTCCAAACATCTTGGTGGAAGAAGCCTTTGAGAATAAAGACTTGTATAAGCTCCCTAATGTCTTGTGCAGCTTTCACCGGATTGCTATGAACATATAAATAAGGCATAATCTGTGATAAAATTACATTGCAGGCCTGATGATAAGGTCTGCAGCTTGAAGCATCAATGAACCTAGCTGCAGCAAAGGGCAATTTGAGCCTTTTATCATATCTGTAAGTTTCAAAAGTACCATGCTCCGGATTGATGACTTCAATGGTCATGTTCAGAAAATTAACCTTTCTTCCCTTGAATTTGAGTAGTCCATCAAAACCCCAGTATTCTGTTTCATCTTTGACCTTCAACACTTTTAGGTCATATAACTGCAATAAATCTGTTGTCATCACTTGGTTTTCCAGTCCAAGATGTTTCCGTATGTACCTGCTGTTAATTCCTAACAAGTCATCCATGTATCTATGCATATTGTTGAAAGTAAGAGCAATTTCTCTCTGGTTTGTTTTAAGTAGATTCAAGATGAAGGTGAGTTCAAACCATGATAAATACAGGTTGCACCAACCTGGGCTACATGCAAAACCCATAGCAATTCCTCTAATTTGTTTCCAGATAGAGTTGCCCATCTGCAGAAAGCAATTGTTAAGCAACCATGCATTCAATTCCGTAAACATCTGTTGATCCATTAGCATCCATTGGTTGCTGGAAGGTTTAGTATGTGACCATTTCACTTCAGCTTCACATTTATATCCAGTTTTGTACCACATGTTAAAGTTTTTATTCAACTGCTTTTGACTGTACCATGCAAGCTGAAATACCTTTTGCATGGTGGAGCAAATTCCTGAATCTCCATCAATGGGTATGTTTTCGTAGCATTTGGTAATGTCTGCTACGAAAACTTCGTGTATGTTGCTTGGAAGATTGCAAGCTATATCATATATCGATCCAATAACCCAGGAGGCCTTGACCTTTTCTTTATGAAAGAAATTATACCTAGCACATTTTTCTTGACAAATTCTTGGCCAGATTTCTAGGATACAATTAAGACCAGCTGCTATGATTTTGGCTGGAAGAGAAAAAATAGTCTCATGGGCATTTGTGATCCATCGGTATTCTTTTTTATGGGCCTTGTAGATGCCCAGAAGATAAGGCAGGATGCTCGTATTGGGTGGCCAGAACCCAATAAAGATCTGTATTTCTTGGGCGATTTTGAACTTTAGATCATCACTGTTCATATCAATCTTGCTAAAATCAGAGCTTTCTAGTCTTTTATAAGCTTCTTCTCTGATATGTGCTGGACATATAAAAGAAGGATTGTTGCTAGCTTTGTCAATGCCAGCAACATAAATGTTCTCATTGAGCCATATAACATTCCTGTGTACAGCATCATCCATGATCATAAATTTCTTGCATTCCTGATTATCCTTGATGTATTCTCTGGCTAATTTTACGGTTTCATTAAGAAGGTAGCTTTTGATATCTTGGACTCTTGCTGCAGGTGTATCCCTAATAGTGAAATGATGAACTAAGAAAAATTGTTCTATAGACTTACTCATCTCTTTCACGAACATTTCCATAGTGAATGGATAGTCTGGAATATGATTCAGCCCAATTTTCAGCCAATTTCTCAAGGCTGTACAATGTACAATGCTCAACTTGGTTGTTCTGATATGCCCTATACTGGGATCTACAAACCTGCTCAGACTAGGATTGGTACAAGGGCATTTCAGAGTGGTGTCTTCTGCAAAGACAAGTCTTGGTTTGTACAGCAAGCTTTTCAAGTTTTTTAGATATCTCCAGCCAAACTTAGTGCTTTCCATCATTTCAGCACCCACAACTGGTAGCATACTTTCAAGGACTTCTCTAAATGTCTTATCAAATCTGATGCCATCCATGGCTTTGGAGAAGAATGAGAAATGCACATACTTTACACTTTGTGACTCCTTGATTGTCATGAGGCGCCATCTGCCTTCTTCATTTTTATTGAGTATTCTCCACTTATTTACCCCCTCATTCTGTAGTGAGTACAAATGTACCATTGTTAAAGAATATGTTAGGGTTTTATCCCTCTACCCATAGAATGGGCCATACATTTTGGGAAAATCCCATATGGAATACATAAACTACAAATGCTGGTATATAGCAAAGAAGATTGCAAAAAGGCAGATTTAAGCATGCAAACATTAATGAAACCAAGTAATATTATACAAAAGTATAAAAGTAGAAATGACTGTAAAATGAGACCAGTAAATAGTAAGAAATGGAAAGTGTAATAAGTACCTATGTTAATAGATGATCTTGCTTCCTTGGATTTCAGGATTTCGTGCGAAGCCGCTGGGGTTGCTCTTATTAACTGAATTTTCAGCATTAGAGTTGTTGCTAGTCTGCCCATCCAAAATGACAACACTGCTGCTGCTGGGAGTGTTTGCAGGTATGGGTTTCTTGTAGACCGAAGGTGGAAGTATTATATCAGAGTGCTCATCCTCTATGATGACTTGTTTTCTTTTGTTTGAAGAACTATCAGCGCGGCTAGTGGCAGATCTCCCTACCAGAAATTTCATTGGGCGTATGGTCTTTTCTAGCACATCCGTAAGCTTGGTGTTTCCAAATTCAAGGTTAAGGTCAGCAGATTGGTCCTCTGCATATCTGTCAGACATATCAATCAGCATTTTCCGCACTTTTAGGAAACCAATATAGGCTATAATGGCTGTTCGCATTGGTGGAGCTCTCAGAATAGAACAGAATAAGGCAAACCTTACTGTAGATGAATGAGCTGGCCAGATGGTGTCCAGGTGGTTCATAAGATACCAGAGTGCATGATCAATCCATTTGATGCCACCATCCAGGCAATCCTTCTTCCCTCTTGTGTATTTTTGGCAGTTGCATTTGATATATGGGCAGTGTGTCCTCCAGATTTTTTTAAGGTAAAATTCATTTCTTTTTTCTTCTATCTTGGCCATGTGATCCTTCTGGCCCATGATGAATCCATCTCCCTTGTTGCATTCTTTACCAAAGAAGCTAGTGCTGAAAGGCAGCTCAATTTCCAGTCTATCCACCCTTCGAATAAGATTATCAGCATCATTATAGGCTTGTTCAATCTCTGCAGGGGTAATGCCAGCAAGCTTAATCCAGGAATCAAGGCTAAGGGGTGCAATAATGCCAAGATTTTTGGATTTCCAGAGTGCTTGGTCATGCCTTTGGCCAAATGATTCCACAAGACGAGGGGAAAGTATAGGGTAGCAGCTACAATTAGTTAAATTAAGCTGCCTCAGTCTATATTCATCTGCATTATCAGCTATCTCAGGATTGGCAGTGCTAGAGATATTACTGCTGGTGGGACTGATGCCAAGTAAGGCATTTTTATCAGTTTCAGAAAGAGTGTTGATGTCAAAAAGACATGTGCTGAGGATATTGGCAGGGGTACTATTTGTTTGTGGTTTTATAACAGCTTTATTCAGTGGGGGGTTGGTAACCTTCACCCCATTGGCCTTTTCAAGAGCTGTCAGCCCTTTGATGTATTTCTGCACATTGGTAGAGTCAGCCATTGTGGCCTCATAAATGGCTTCAGGCAGGCGAGCATAGGAATCAGTGATGAGGGCAGTGCAGGCCAGAGGATCATAGCCGGTTTCATTAAACTTGGCTGCAATAGCTAGCATGTTATTGGTTCCCAAAAACATGATGGCAGAATGATCACCTTCTTTCAGATTGTTTTCGTGCAGAATGAAATGGTTGTGAATTTCAGACCTTTTATTGCATCCCAAGATGAGCTGCACAGCTTTATTAGGGGGGATTGCTCCAGTAGCAGCATAACCCATATCTTTAAGCTCTGGTATCCACCCAATATTTGGAGTACTCCTAACATCAGGTAGAATATGCTGCTGTGAGCCTTCATTGGTATAATCCTATATTTCAGTAAAGTGTCACTGAATTAGAAAATATGCCATGCTATTCAGAACATGTAAACAGATAGTCCCAAGTAACAAGATTGTGCCAAGTAAAAAGATTAATGTAGGCATTAAATAATGTATGGAGTAGGAAATGAGGGTCACAAACAGTTAGTTCCGTATGATGGTTCCTAAGACTCATGCCAGTTATACTAGCAATCCGAAGTCCAGGAATATATAGCTATCTATGCAGTGATCTTTCCAGATCAGAGCTTATCAGACCCATTTAATCATGGGAAGCCATTAGGAACCATATCATGAAGTAAAAAATAAAAAGTCACAATAAACTTAGGGGTGTTAGCAGCAAGACCAGCTAGCAGCTTAGAGAGATAACAGTGGCATATTTTTGGGATTCAGGTTTAGCTTTTCCTCAGGGGAAGACATTATGAACCATACAATGATGTAGAAACAGTAGAGTCATATTAGTTTTAGGGGTGCAAACAGCCAGTCCTGCTAGCAACCTAAAGAGATATCTGAGCATGTGTTTAAGGTTCAGACTTAGCTTTTAATCTTTCATAACCTTTTAGTACTTTGTACTTATAGAGTTTAGTAATGCAGCAGTGAAATATGAACTAGAATTTAGTATTAAGGTGTGATTCGAACAGAGGGGATAGGTACATTTTCTGGCTGTTATACATGATGCAGGACTATTAGTTTTGCATAATATCTTGTGCACTCAAGATGAACCTTCAGGACATACTCCGAGAATGTTAAATGACAATTTTTTTTAAAAAAGACCTTGAAGAAATAACAACAGCAAATGGGTGTATTTGACCATAGGTAAGCCTACTTAAACTATTTAAAGAACAATGATATTGTAGACTGTTGCATGCATTTCTACATATAGCAGCAGTACTTCAAGACCATGGTATGCATTATTGTGCATGTCTAATGTGCATCAAACCATCATTTTATCATGCTGCTTTGATGAGTAGTGCAGCAAAGTGCCTATATTTATTTAAAGCATTTTTCTTTCAGCCACATTTTATGCTGTGCAATCATACTCAAAAAACAGCAAACTAGAGTCATGCCTCATACAAGATAATATAAAATATACTTCCAAATTAAAGTACTGAGTTTTTTGTGCAACACAGAAAATATGCTAGCATACTTATAGTTTATGCTGTAAAAAGTATGGCAGAATACTTATCCCCTCAAGGATTTTACTTAGCCTTGTGCTGTCTCAAAAATAGGGGAGATAGAGATGCATACCATATGGCGTAAACAAAAATGTTTTAGGGAAAACATCGATCAACAAAACCACGCACTTGCAGTTCATATCGCTGACTACTTCCTTGTAAAACTTGGCAATTTGAAACAAATAAACATAGATGGGAAAAGGAACCCCTGTTACACTTTTAGAACACATGACCACAGTTAGCTTTAATCAAGGTAACAGGGTAAGGGGCGACAGGTAAGCTATAGGGATCCTTGGCTTATCGCCCTTTGCCCACTAGCATATTAGTTTTAGCTAAGCAAAGAATGGATTAAACAATAAACAAGAAATATCAACAGCAACTAAATTATTCCTAGTATAACCATGCAAGGGGACCTGATTTAGTGGCGGATCCTCCTCATCCGATTCTTGGTCTTGCATGAACATGCATTTAGGTGTATCATCAGCCACCTCCACGATATCTTCATTTGTATTTTTGTTTCTTCCATAGTTACCCACTTGCGGTTGTGTTTGTTGCGGACCATTGCTATGTGTCCTTTTGTTTACCTCAATCTGCGGTTCGAGTTGAGGCCAGCCTTGGTAATCATATCCATCAAGGTATTCTTTGGTATATCTTTAGTTGGAGTGCCATCACCCTTCCATGCTCATTGAGCGGTCTTGGCCTTGGTAAGGACTTTGACAATGTCATTTCTGGTAGCCAATTAGGGGCCCTTAGTTACGCCCATGCTTTCTACTTTCCGAAACACTCCAGGACAACCTTCACAAAAATCGATAATCAGCTAAAACTCAGTTCTCTGGGAGAAAATGAAGTCTGCTTCCTCTTTGTCATTTCTTTGAAATATGGAGTTTACATTGCAAATGCTTTCGTTAGGCTTGGAGCAAGCACAATTTGTTCTAAAATAGGGATGTATAGAATCAATATGTCATCAATGTTTAGCTGAGAAATTCCTCGAAATATTCTCCTCTTCCTTATTTAACTCTAGCTTTGGATCATTACGGCGCATGCAAAGTGAGAAAAGAGCATATAAGAATGAAGGAAGGAAATACCGGTTTATGCAACGGACCATTGCTGATTTGAAATGATTTGAAGTTACACTGGAAAAAATCCGGCTGGTCATTCTAAGCATGTAGCCGTCTGCTCCAAATCGTCCTCTGTATCTATTTTAATCGGATCTTTTTACATAAGCGCCGTCGACCAAATTATTACGGGCTTGCGTGAAACCTAAAACCAACACCATAGGTTTTGCTCGAGCTTCTTTGCACGCCGTGCTCAGCGTGGCAATAAATGCAATATACCCTAGGAAACCTTATTTTTGTACCATACTATATGTGGTCAACTATTAGGGCCTTCTTAGGCCTTGCAAGGTCCTTAATGTTGGTGGGTGAGCGTGTGACATGACTAGAGGGTGTTAGCTTAGCTAGATCCCCCTCTTAGTAGAGTAAGCCTATCAAGGTTATCTTTTATTAAGTATCGACAATTCTAAGTTCATGTGCCAAATATCCACATCTTCCATCTTAAGTTGTAAGGCCCATAAAGTCTTGACAGACCTAATGATGCATATTGGTAATTTAGTCAAGTTGGTCAATAATCTCTATGGTGATCTAAAGTCTACAAGAGGACGACTCTAAAAGATGTCAAATTTGTTCGTGAGAACAAATTGTCAAATGTTTTTTTTGAAATTGGAACTCTGTCGGTCAGTCATAACACTATATTAGCAGAAAAATGTATGTATTCAGAATGTTAACATTATCATAGTAACCCATAGGTGTGGACATAGGCTTAATTCCTTTATGTCAGACCAGGGCCTCAAGCACAAGAGGGTGTGGACTTAAGCATACAAGAGGGTGATTACCCTTATGCCGGACAAGGGCCTCAAGAACAACTAGTGAGGCTGCAAATTTATGTAGCCGACAAGGGTGTGTTATGCAAGTCAGGGGACAGTGAATATATATGTATATGTATATAGATATATATATATATGTCAAGTGTGTGCCCGAGGACATAGCTGATCTCGCATGTCCATAACCTCCTGCAGGTATGATCCCAGCACCCGTACGGATGCCGTGCTCAATGTCACATGTAGTGGCTGGCCAGCCCTGACCAACTCAGCATAGCACGTCCGGATTTGATCATATGCTGGGCAACTTTGAAGGGTATGAGATTCATCCTCAATGACTCCCATTTGGCAGCATTGACAAAGGCTGTCCTGGCGTGGCTCACCAATCCATCTGCCCGTCTCAATTCGAATATGATGTGCCCATGTGCGAATGGAGGCAATGAGTCTGCGCCTTTTCATGGGCAAGTGGGTACGCAAGTAGCATTGCGGGCCTCGTTCCAATATGGGATTTATGTGGCGCTGGTAGTGTGCTGTCTTGACCTGTTCAAGGGCACAAGCATCCCAAAGCTTGCTGATGAAGAAAGCGTCAAGATATTGCCTCAAGCTATGGCGATCTGCCTCTGTTTGCACATGTATGCACCTGTGCTCCTGCACATTCCATCTAGCCAACCATTGAGCTCTCTTTTCCCTCCAGCAGGCCTTGAGGCGCTGCGGCATTGCCATGATATAAGCTAGTTTAGGGAGATGAGCATCGTCCATATTGACCACCTTCTGAAAATAGACAATGTGGCGATCAAGGGCCGCCCTCTGAAGAGGCAAGAATCCTGTCTCTTGCAGTAGAATTTGGTATGGGACTGTGGACTTCACCCCTAGTGCTCGTATCAAGAAGGCTTTTTGCACCTGCTCCAAGTCATTCCAAGTAGGGAGAGATACTACTGGGCCCCATACTTCAACCCCGTATAAAAGGACAGGCTCCACTAAGACCTTGAACAAATGTGACTGATGGGCCCAATCATACAACTCCGCTGTATGACTATTGTTTTGCATTGCATATAGTGTCTTCCAGCCCGCCGTCACTCGTAGCCGTATGGATGTGCCCCAGTGCATAGTAGAAAGAAACTCCACTCCCAAATATTTGTATGTGGATGCTACTTCCACATTCTGCCCTCGGTAACTGAAGGAGGGGATCCTCAGCTGACGTGAAGATGATATGAAAACTACCTTAGCCTGTAGAGAAAAGTTGTAAGAAGATATGGAAAAAAACTTGGCTTAATTTTATGAGGAAGAAAAATGATTTCAAAGTCGATCAAAAAATCTGTCAGTTTTTTCTTACCGGAATGAGATACAAACAGATACAATGAACAAATCCTAGATTTTGAATTTGTCCCTAAAATATCTAAAAATGGTGTTTTACAAAGTCACATAAAAACAACAAGAAATTTTTTTGTATCTTGAGTTCTATAAGGTTTTTTTGCATGCTTTCAATTGGCACATGTTTTAATAGACCTAATATCATGTAGAAAAGATAAAATAGTAGTTTGAATCACGAAAAATGATGGCAAAAAGTTGCAAAAGTAATGAAAGATCAAATTTTCAAACTTGACAAGGAATTTTTGTTGATGTATCAATCAAATAATCATGATCAAGCAATGTGTTCATGCTATTCAAGCAATAAACACAGGTAATAAGTTTTGGAAAATAATTTATGAAGGATTTTAGATGGCTAAGGAATGCTCATATAGCTCATGGATCTTCAAGAAATCATGCACAACAGTACTTAAGGGTGCTTCCAAACTTCTGGGCCTTCAAATCTTAAAGAACGCTGATATCTTAGTTATAATACAAGTTTTGGTGGACCCATTGATTTAGAATATGTTTTTAGTATCCTTAGCATCATTAAAAGTTGGAGGTCAGATTTAGCAAGGTCCAAGCGGTAATAGAGAGCGAGAATTCGTGATTTAAGCCAAAGTACTGGAGTGTAGGGTTCGTGGGCTATTCTTCACGAAATTGATCAAGTATTTCCACTTTATTTTTCATGTATTCTACCGTATTTAAGTATTTAGACCTTTTTGGCAATGGTTCCAAAGAGTAAAAAAGAGCCAATAAATGTGGCCTTCCAAAATTCAATGGTTTTGACCATGGAAAGATAATTTGGTACAAGGCAATTTGGGTGGAGTTATATACCCAAAGGCTTTGACCATGGGGAATGAACTTATGGTAACTCTTGGAAAGCCCTTGAACTACAAAAGGCTACAAACGCAATTTTTGAGAGAGAGAGAGAGAGAGAGAGAGAGAGAGAGAGAGAGAGAGAGAGAGAGAGAGAGAGAGAGAGAGAGAGAGAGAGAGAGAGAGAGAGAGAGAGAGAGAGAGAGAGAGAGAGAGAGAGAGAGAGAGAGAGAGAGAGAGAGAGAGAGAGAGAGAGAGAGAGAGAGAGAGAGAGAGAGAGAGAGAGAGAGAGAGAGAGAGAGAGAGAGAGAGAGAGAGATGTATTTTTACGTCAGTGAGCACAAGCCAAAGATCCTTTAGGACATACGACGCTCCCTCTTCAAGGAGCACCACCCCCTACAAAGATACCAGAGAGAGAGAGAGAGAGAGAGAGAGAGAGAGAGAGAGAGAGAGATTTTTATCGTCCATTGAGACCAATCAGCCTATGGGACCCAGAAGGAGCGCATCAAACTTATTACTGTTCGGGTTAAAAATCCCCCGCCCGAAGGATTTTCGAGGGAAAAACCGTGGCTAAGAATGCTGTCAAACTGTACAAGTATACATCATCATGAAATAAATGCATATATACATGTCAAGTGTGTGCCCGAGGACATAGCTGATCTCACATGTCCATAACCTCCTGAAGGTATGATCCCAACACCCGTACGGAAGCCATGCTCAATGTCACATGAGTGGTGAGAATAGGCCTAATGGATATAAGAGACATGAGGATAAAAATGGCAAGAATCAAAAGGTAAAATTTCAAAAGCAAAGGCTACATGGGTATGGCAAAATAATAACGACAAATTTTTCAAAGAATCATATGTGGGAAATTGGTAAAATGGTCTAGGTCAAAATATCAAAAGGGTATGCACATGGCAAAATGATCAATATGAGATAGAAACTGAGTGTGGATGAGAAAATGAACAAATGGCTAGGGAGTTGGATAATATGATAAAGGTTCCAAGAATAATTGCATAGAATTGAATTGAATTGGATTGATTTTGTCATCCGCGGAGACCAATTGGCCTATGGGACTCAAATAAGGAATACATCAATCGTATTACTACTAGGATTAAAAAACCCCCGTCCCAGAGGGTTTTCGAGTGAAAAACCTTGGTAGTAATAGGTATATTGAGAGACTGTACAATGATATATGATAATGGTACATTATGATATATCTCAGTACATCGTCTGAGGACATAAATGAGTGTGGGCATCTATGATGTCCCGGATATAAGATCCTGGTGAGCCCACTGACATTATATCCAACAGTGCATGCAGTTGCTGGTTAGGCAGGATCAACTCAGTATAGCTGGCGCGAATATGACTGAATGCTTATGGCTTTCATCTTCAATAGCACCTTGTTGGCAACACAGACATAGTCTATCCTCCCGTGCCTCCTGAGCCCATCTGCCTGTCTCAATTCACAAGAGATGTGCATCTGTGTGAATAGAAGCTATCAGTCTGCACTTTTTTCAGTGGCAAATATGTATGGAAGTAGGTTGTGGATCAAGTGCAAGCGTGGAGTTGATCTGGACCTTATAGTGCATTGTCTTGACATGTTCAAGGGCACTAGTATCCCAAAGCTTGCTGAGGAAGCAAGCATCTAGGTATTGCCGCAGCTGATGGTGGTCCTCTTTAGTTTCAACTTGGATGCATCTATGCTCTTGTACGTCCCATCTGGAGAACCACTATGCTCGTCTCTCCTTCCAGCACGTTTTGAGATGCTGCAGACCCATGGCCACAGTATAAGCCAGATTGGGGAGATGTTCATTGCCCATACCAGCCACCTTATGGAAGTAAGTAATGTGGCAGTCAAGTGCGACTCGCTAAAGAGGCACGAAACTTGTCTCCTGCAGAAGGATCTGATATGGAATTATGGATTTCACCCCAAGCACCCGTGCCAAAATGGCCTTCTATATCTGCTCTAGTTTATTCCAAGTGGCAGGGGATATGACAGGAATCCAGACTTTGACCCCATATAAAAGAACGGGTTCCATCAAGGCCCTGAACAAGTGGGACAGATGGGGTTAGTTATACAACTCTGCTTTGTAGTTATTATTCTGCATCGCATAAAGTGCCTTCCAACCCGCGGTCACCCGTAATAGAATGGAAGTGCCCCAGTATGTGGTAGTGGAGAACTCTATGCCCAGGTACTTGTAAGTATGCGCCACCTACACATTTTGCCCATGATAAGTGAAGGAGTGAAGCCTTGGCTGACGCGAAGATGAGAAAAGCAAAACCTTAGTCTTGGCCAAATTGACCCTCATTCTAGTGGCCCGATAAAAACTATTCAGGACATATAGGTGCTGCTGCTTGGCATCCGGGGTGTGGGCTAGGAGGTCCACATCATCTGCATATATGAGCTGCCTAATTATCTGATGCACAAGCCGAGCTCCTTCACCCCCGCAGCAGCAAGCTACCCTTCCAATTAATCAATGAAAAGGCCAAACAATATTGGGGAGAGCGGGCATCCTTGGCGGACACCAATACTACTATTGACAGGATGTCCTGTCAGTGTCAGCCGGCTGGAACATGTCCCATAAAGTCTGTATACCACATTTTGAAAGTCTTCAGGGGCTCCCAACTGTCTTAGTATTTCCCACAACTTTTCTCTAGGCACATTGTCAAAGGCCTTTGCAAAGTCGACGAAACGGCAGTAGAAATCCTAGCGACGGTTCTTGCTAATCTCAACCAAGGTCCAGAGCGTAAATATGTGGTCAATGGTGGAGTGTCGGGGCCTGAATCCTGCTTGTGTGAGCGCTCTCACTTCTGTTTCCTCTGTCCATGTCATCAATTGTTGTTCAAGGATGCTGGTCATTTGTTTTGCAAAGAGTGAAATGATCATGATTGTCCTATAGTTGGCTGGGATGTGTGGTTCTCATGCCTTGTAGATGGGGACTACTCTACTAGTGGTCCACTATAGGGAAAATCCTTCTTGTAATGCCCTATTCAATATTACGGTCAGGATGGACACTATTGGTAGTCCCGCCCACTTGAGCAGCTCTGTCTGCATGCCATCCAAGTCTGTCGTCTTGCCATTGGCGAGATGCTACATTTGCCTATGTGATTTCCAAGGTCGGGCCCGTTTGGAGAGGTACCTCTAGCCGGACCCCAGGAGGATCATAGAGCTAGTGCAAGTATTGCACCCATTGGTCCAGACTGATATTTCTTGCAAGCTGCAGAGACTTGCTCAGCACCTTTCTCCAAAATGTTCTGGGATGCCTCTCCAGAAGGTTTTCCTCTGATGCATTGCATCAAATTATTGATTAAAGATTGTAGTTCCCGAGATCTTTCGGGGGCAGCTTCTAGCAAAGCATCCCTCCGCGGCCGTCATAAGCACTGTCACCAACTATTCAGTCTGTTGCTGTAGCGTGGGGAGCTGCAGAATTTTCACTAAGTCAGATATTAGCATCTGGGCATAAGTCATCGCGCAGTTGTAATCCAGCCGCAGCTGCGGCAATCGAGGGGTTGGATCACATGTGGTCCGAACAGACTGCTAATCCATTTGGAGAAAAAATAGTTGGTGATCTTAGTCAATCTCTTCATCTCTATTATTTGTGCCTACTCGGAGCTGGGCGATGAGGTGCAGATCTTGTTCAGCCACCAGCATGTAATCATACTGGAGTCGCCTCCCTGATTTTTCTGTCTGCATATGTAGCCGGCAAATAGAGGCCATTGTGCCAAACCATAACATATGACTAAATTGAAGCCGACCATATCGCGTGATTTGATGGGGGCCATCGTGCCCAAGCAGTCTCTCCAAGATGGAGCTGCAGGACGTCTTCTGGCAATGAAATCTTCGAGTAGCACAACTCCTCTTTTTTTTTTTTTTTTTTTTTTTTTTTGAGGGTAAGATTTTTATTTTTATTAATATAAAATTGGTACAAAGCCCTTATTCACCCAATTAGCGAAGAGCATAGTAAGATACACAGCCAGCCACTGCAGTACTCTATTGGAGGTCTCTCAACCTCTTCCTTGCTCATTAGTACTATGGGGGCCACTGCTTTTCCAATCTTCGAGTAGCACAACTCTGCCACCTGCTTGTACAGCTGTATGTCGTCATATAGATCGACATACGGATCCATCCGATCCACATCTGTGTTGTAGCGATAAAAGTTGATATGGAAAGTAGCATGTTGTAAGAGCGTAAAAGCATGAAAGGGTGTCTAGAAATGTATCCCTTTTGGTACATGTGGCTATATTACACAAATCACCCAAAGTACCCAAAAAGTACGTGCATAGCCAAAAAATATTCGAAATTTAGCTTAAATGCATATGCAAAGTACATAAAATAAAAAAGTGTATGTTTATACAAACAAAAAATAACCAAAATGTACGTGAAAAGTATCCATATTTGTACATCAATTCAGTACAATGTACGTACACCCTTTCATGCTTTTACCCAAGAAAGAAACTGTCACCACTGCGGTTCTGCACTAGGACCCAGAGGTAACGGTTGTGTCTGTCTGTCTTCTGCAATGAAATTGATGGTGCCAAGTTTGTGCAGTAGTAATAGGCGACACCTTCATGTCCCCGCTTGCTCGTGCACTCATTGAAGAATGAGTAGTGCTAATATCCTGGTAAGTCTAGTATCCAGTGCCCAACATGTTTCCAAATTTTCATAAGAAAGATGAGATCCATGTCTGCAACAATGGAGTTGAGACTATTTCCCTTATGACAAGGGACGCCCCTGCAATTCCAGGAGACCATGTGCAAGCACTATCCCTATTTGATGGTCGGGTTAGCAGTGGCAACAAGGGGGGCAGCATCAACGCGATGTGCAAGAGTAGTAGGAGTAGCAATAGCAGAAACAACAACAGCCCAAAGGGTGACAATATGTGTGGGTGCAGCGGTAGAAGCGGTAGGCATATGCTGAGCAGAAGTGGCTGCAACAGGAGCAGTAGTCTCACCATCAACTTCAACATTAGGTGCAACAGCAGCTTTAGGAGCCTGAGTAGCAGATGTGGTAGCAGCATCCCAAGGGATTTTAGCAGCTCTGTGCATCGCATCCCCAACATCAACATTGGGTGGCCTGAACATTCGCGCATTGCATTGGAACAAGAGCTAACTCCCTTCTATGTTGTTCCTGTTGTCGAGGGGCGAGGTCGTGATCGACATAAATCGGTTTCTTACCAGTGCATCAACAACTGTGAATTTGACAATGCATGGACGGTCTTGGTGCCAAACAACATGGCAGTTAGCCCGAGCAATGTGTATAGGGGCATGAAACCTCATATGTGACAGGCCCATTGTGTGTAGCCGCTCAATGAGGTGCTCCCCCTCCACTTCAAGGAGGCCTCGAATTACCACATTATGTCTCCTACAACTCTGTTCTTGTTGCTCACTAAGTCGCGAGGCAATATTCTCTGTCTTCGCACATGTTCTTAGTTGCTTGCTGGGGGCTGCTTGCTGATTGTGCTGAGCCCCCGGTTGCTGTCGGGGAGGGGTAGCATTGGCATGAGCTGGATCAGCCGTTGTAGCTTGCTGAGTGGCCTTCCCTCCCTGCAGTTCAGACCTGAGCTCTTGCTGGAGCCTGTCTTGCCTTGTCGGACCATGCATGCATTGCTGGATCTGCTCGTGAGCCTCTGCATGTAGGCCCTTGCCCTGCTGAGTGACCGCGACACGCAGCCCTTACCTCGTGATACTACTTGTTTGCCATATGCTCCAATCCCTGAAGTTTGGAGGCCATCTTCGCTTTCTTAGCCAAGAAGTGTCCTGCGCATTGTTGAGCTTGTCTTGGAGAGTCTGGAAGTTTGCATCTCGCTGGCTGCCTGTAAGGTCTTTTGGACTGTGGCTACCCTCTCTTCTACCTCTGTGTGGAGTAGCGACAGATTTGTCCGGGTCTCCCTCTCGAATTGTTCCCTACCTCAAGCTATGGTATCCATTCTGGCAGACAGGGTTTCCAGTGTGGTATTGAGATTTGCAAGCTGCGCTCTGTCTTGCTGCCTTTCAATGTCTGCTAGACGATGGCCATCCTTAAGCTGTTGAATGCGGATCTCCATGCTGGAAATGCTCTACTTTTTTGTGATGAGTTGCTTTTTGAGTAGTCTGGGTATGGAGGCCTGCACTTCTTCTGTCAAAGATGGAATCCGGATTGTGTTGCCTTCCACCATCGCTTGGATCTGCTTCTAGTGATAGAGAAATAACTAGAAGGTTTATATAAAATTCAAGGCTATGATATGTGGCAAGGGGCAAGATCAAATGTCAGTTGATGTATGGAAATAGAAAGGCAAAATGATGCTAAGTACTTGAGGTACCATAACAAGGGGTCTTCCAAACTCTAGTTCCATTAACTTCCAACTTCCACCAAGTATCTTCCAAGCTTCAAGCACCCAAAATCTTCTAGTGCATGATCTATCTTCAAGGCAAGTTCCCTTCCAAATTTGATTTCAATATCAATGTCCCCTATCAAGGTCTTCAATCTCAAATCTAAGAACTCAAATAGAAACAAAGGTTAGTATGTTGCCCAATGGGGGCAACTGGGAGTGCAAATGAGAAAATCAATTTTAGGTGAAGATACTACTATAATCCTATGGTTTCAAGAGGCATTTTCATGAGCTTTAATTGCATGTTTGAAGGAGCATATGAAAGAATACGAATTGTTGTAATGTTAGAAAGTTTTGGCACCTGTAAATATGCCTAAGCGAGCTAAGGATTTGCAGAAATTTGGCAACGATCGGGCCGCCACAAAGTTCAGGCATATTCGTAAAGTAGGCATGAAATGTGAAGGTCTACAACAATAAGTGATGATGACGAGTTTGAGTTTCCTCCTCTAGATGTTGTTGAAGAAAACATGGAGGAATGAGAAGAAGATGCCATCATGGATGAGAAGGTCATGGACATAAAAGAATAAATATAGTTCTATATATGAGAGACCGATTATGAGTTTCTGATTTTAGTATCCTCAAAACGTTCAGGTTATACATTTATAAGGGTCATTACACACCATTGGTTATGCTAGGTTAAATGTTAAATTTTTAGGATAATGACGTTCAAGAATTTGAACCATTAAATTAAACCCCCCGACCCCCCAGTTGTTTTTGCTGATATTCGCGCGGGCGTCCAATGGTTAGCAAGGAGCCCCAAATATATACGCCAATATATGTGTATCGTACATGTGTACAATGCATATCACAACCTTTGGATTAATTGTGTATTTGAAATCGACAGTTTACTAAAACTTACTAAAAAATAAGTTGCGTCTAATGATGGTTGGGATTGTCTAAAACAGACATCCAATGGTCCGAGCCTACCGATGGACATCCTGGGTGAAAGCATGCTACGGTGTACCACTTTTGGAACCCTCAAAAGTACCTACACTGGGTACTTTGAAAACTGGTACTTTCTGTTTTTTCTTCCCATTAAAATCAATCCAAAATTTTTGAATTGAAGGTCAATAACATGTCAATCTATAATAGTAGATGATAACAATACTATTAGAGACAAAGATGAATGAATCAACTCTCAAACTTATTGTTTATTGAGACATTTATGCAAGTTCCTAGTACCCAGTGTTGGGTACTCTTTTGGGTAGTTTTGCACTCCCTAAAAAGAACTTTATATGGTACACCCTAGCATGCTTTCACCCTCCTGCACGAATATCAGCAAAAACAACCATGGTTCATTTTCTTAATATGTTTGATGCCCCTTTCAATGGTTCGATGTGCTATATTAATATATTATTATTAATAAGCTACACAATCTGTACGGAATAAATATAAATGTTGTATGAAATATTGTGAATGTTGTATTGGGGGGTCGGGGGGGGGACCTGATAATAATAATAGAGCCCTAAATCTTAAATACTTCAAATTCAAGCATCAATAAATATGTATTAACTTGAATAATATGGGAATTGGAGTTGTTCGCGAATGTTTATTAAGATGGTTAGTCAAATTCTTTCTATGGTGTATTGAAGAATTACTTTTAATTTTCACGATCAGTCCAAAATCTTTCTATGGTGTATTGAAGAATTACTTTTAATTTTCACGATCAGTCCAAAACACCAAAGCCCCAACCTTAAACCCTAATTATATGACAACCTAAACCTTAAATCCCTAAACTTGTAAATTTGTAAATCCTAAACCCTATGGGTGGTTGATGTCAAGACATTAGTAGCAATGAATCGGGCGTGGAAGGTAGTCCAGCAGGTGATTACATTTGATTGGGAAGCTTGTCTCCAGGCATCTTCCCCCTTTCTGTGGTTGCCTTTGTATACTCATGGACAACTACACCCAGTGGTAGAATTTATGCATGCGCATTCCCAAGCGAGGTGGAGGAGAGCAGGTATTATTTCTATTGAACAGTGGTATTTTGGTATTGACATTGCTCCTTGGCAATGGTTTCAAGAGAAATATGGGTTGTTGGATAAAGATATCAGTATATGGGCTTATGTAGCAAGTGCTCTTCCTTTAATTAAGAAGGTTGGTGACAAGAGATGCTGGAACTTTGTTCAAGGTATTAAAGAAGGCAAGAAGCTAGTAAGTTCATGCTACAGATTGCTTACCTCCTCCAGTACTTTACCACCTTCTCGAAAATGGCACTTACAGACTTTGCCTTCTCAATGGCAATCCATCTGGAACCTTGTTTGGTCTAAATATAATCCTCCAAAGGTAAATGTTCTACTTTGGCAGGTGATTCATCGCTCTTTGAGAGTGAATGAGATGGTTCATCGCTTTAAGCCGGGAGTAAGCCCACTTTGCCCAATGTGTGAGCGGTGCATTGAAACATTGGAGCACTGTTTATAGTTGTGTGCAGAGCTGAGTAGTCTTAGGTCCTGGCTGCATTCTCTTTTTGGAGTATCTTTGGATAGTCAGCACTTTCTTTTGGGTATTTATCCAAATCAGTGGACTGTTCTAAAAGGATTGCATTTCACATGGCAAAGTCTTGGCTAATATGGAGTGTATGGAACAGGCGAAGAAAGGTCTTTTATGATAAGCATATTTCTTCTCAGGTGGTGCTTCAAGAAATTCGTAAGAAGTTGTATAATTGCTTTCAGATCTCCAATTGGCCTGCTCGTATTAAACTTCCAATATGGAGTGATCATCTAAAAGTGATTGATGCTTCATGGACATTTCTTACTTCTGGAAGTACTGTGTAATATTTTGAGTGTATAATATGAAGTAAAACACGTTCTTCAAAAAAAAAAAAAAATTAGTAGCAATGAATCATGACATGTAGTTTGTGAATTTTGTTGGGTGTTATTATCTTACATATGGATGTCTCTGGTTGCATTATCGTTTTTTGTCTGTTTGATGACGACACCTTCCACAGAATATGCTGCCTGCGAGGACCCAGGCCGCTAGTCTGCAGTCAACATGGGGTCAAATTGACCCCATGAAATAGGAGCACAATTTGCACCCCAAACCAAAATACAACTGGCCACCATGCAAACACAGTATGATAACATAAGCAAATGGCATTACTCTCTGAGAACAAAAACCTTTCTTACAGCAAACAAG
Organism: Isoetes taiwanensis; assembly: GCA_021234155.1. Classification (NCBI taxonomy): domain Eukaryota; kingdom Viridiplantae; phylum Streptophyta; class Lycopodiopsida; order Isoetales; family Isoetaceae; genus Isoetes; species Isoetes taiwanensis. Next base: position 13,730,516 of record JAJEKV010000018.1, read on the forward strand.
TGTCATATGTACATTGACACCATTGCCCCTTCCACAGACATGATGGCATGAAGCCAAAACATGAAGGGCAAGGATCTAATACAACACAAACACATGTACATGAACTCAAACTCATAACTTTCTCAGGATACAGACAACACATATGTACATTCAGAAGACACACCATCAGCAAGCCTCAGTTGCGCAGCTCCCCAGAGCGAGCCTGCCTTATCACATTATCTAACGCCCGGATCTCCTGTGACAAGAGCACCCTTGCAAGGCTCATAAGCGACCTCAGAGTATGAAGTTCAGACGTCGCAACTCCTAGCCACTCCCATGCAACAATGTTCATAGCACTGTCAATCGCCATGTAAAACATGCGCAGCTGACGTCTAAGAATACGCATTGAGGCCGCCATCCTATGCATTTCTGTCCCAATCTGAACTAGCTGGTTAACGAACTCCTCAGCACAGAATGTCTCCTCCAGTTCCGGTGGATAAACCCGAGCGTCAGGATGAGAGGCATCCATGCTGGAACTGATAAGTGACGGATCTATGTGCACCACACCGTCACCGGCACCATCCTGGGTGTTCGCATCAACCTCCATTTCTAACCTGCAACAACAAAACCAATACATAAAGGGAATTGTACAATCTTAGAGCAACTAACCGGCCTAGCCAACGGCCATGGTATGGTCTTCTGTGTAAACTGGAATGTAATCAGCATCGTGATCAGGTATCTAAACCTCTGGGCTAAACGTGGGATCATACAAGTCATGGAAGTTCTCATCAGCCTCATCAGCAGGGACAAAGTCATCCCAATGTCTACACCTGCCAGGTCCATTTCTCTCAACTGGCATATAGCCAGCTGACAGCCCATATAGAATTGTTCGGATATCTGAAGGCATACAACGAGCAGGGTTCAGGAGGATTCTCTAAGCAGCACGGACCCTGTGTTCATTCACATGGGCTGTGTTAGAAGGGATTATCCAGCTACTGGACAGGGTATACTTGCCGCTCCTGATCATTCTAGCCAAGGTAAAAGTGAGGCTTGGTGTGGCATGGCGACCATCATGATATGAAACGTAATATGCGGCCTTATTCAAGATGTTGCGATTGTCAAGAATACAGAGGCCCTTAGTGTCTCCAGCGCCCCAACGCAGATAAAGATCTTTGCCCTTCTGTATCATTGACTCGTTAACATTATGCAAAATGGCACAGGTAATGCACCTTACCAATATCCTTCATACAGTAGCCCACCATCCCCTCGAAGCAATGAAGCCTGGTGCTCTTCAATGCCTTGCACACCAGAACCACACCTGCTGACTTGGATGGCCAGTTGAAGTCTCTTTTGATGGCTTCATTCATGGCTTTGGGAGAATTGAAACGTGCTCTCAAGACACTTTGAACATGAAAATGATCTGTAGACGATCACCGCTCCAACGCAACAGCCCCTGCTATGCAGTTTCTGTCACAGAAAGAAGACAGAGCCTCATAGAAGCTCAGGGGAACATCCTGGCCTGACAGGCCTAATGTCACGGACACATCAATTGCACCCCAACTGAAGGACGAATTGGGCATGTCAGGGAGCTGTTGGGTCAGTCCAGAGCTACAGCTGCTGTCCATGGCACCAGCAGGGCGAGTTGGATTCCTCCGAGCACTAGCAGGCATCGAATTTACAGGCCCTACAGGGTTCATCTCTGCACTACCACACACGCCAGAAGCAACCGGACAAGCAGCCGGGATGGGGGCCTGGCTTGCCGCACCCCTCACCTTCCTAGCTGCCTTTCTTAAGGACATAACAGAAAAACACAACCTGAACAACAAAGAGCAAAGGACAGAAAAAGGCTAACCTGGTAGAAATCGCTGCCGATCCCAGCTACAAAATTCAAAGCAGTAGCAGCCGACCTGCTTCATGCCCATGCCGCCACCTGCAGGAGCCACAATTAGAAAGCCCATGGCAGCCCAGCATCTGCCCATGACCCACGAGCGTCCTTATCCACGATCCGACCTATGCCAATAAAAAAATACTGCTTCTTCCCCTGAATCTGTTGCCAGCATCAGCTTTCTACAGTTTGACATACGACTACAGCAGCAAACCATTCCAAATCTAGAGTTATGAAAATACGGTTTCTGATCGGCACCAGATTATAGAAAAACTTATTTTTGGTAAAGTCATGCTATTTTTCTACTTACATTCCCTTGTAACTTCATCTTGGTGCTTCATTAAAGAATGTATAACCATCCATGCTACACACAATCAGAATACTTGCTCTTAAATTTTAAAATTTACTAACTACACGAGAGATGTTGGCAATCATTTTCTTAACACAGTGGTGTTTTGTTTTCTTCATACCACCACTAATTTTTATAATACACAGCTGATTCTATCTCTATACTTCCAAAAATGTACTTTCTAGCCTTATTGAACATAACAAAAATGTAATTTCTAGCCTTATTGAACATAACAAAAATGTAATTTCTAGCCTTATTGAACATAGCAAAAATGTATTTTCCAGCCTTATGATTACCTTACGATCCTTGAAGATTGACCCCCTTTAAGATTGAAAACATTGCAGCCACAAACCACTCAAATTTTAACTCATAGATATTGTACTTATAAAACAGAATGGACTTCAAAGCCGAAAATATGACATACCTATAATAGATATAGATAAGTCAAAATATCTACATAAGCTATATTACAAATCTGAAAAAAAAAAAAAAATGACGGGCAACAAAGCTTCTAATAAGTCATGTCAAGGAAGTGTCTTTAGACAGAAAAAGAGGATCGATGGAACTATAATAATTTTAGATGGCAAAAATAACCCATGATGGTGAAAAAGCAAATTGGACATCATGAAACGTTCCAGAAATAATCTGGGGTGTGTGCACAAAGTATCAGAGTGAAGTTGCCCCCTTCTAAACATAGAGCAACCATTATTGAGTGATGTTTCTACCAAAGCATATATCACGCTTCTATGCCATAATAATACATCGGTTATGCCACTTCAAATATAATGGGCAAGGACTTGCTTTAAGGTAATCTTCCTCTAAAGAATAATTCTCTACGCAAATAAAGAGCCATATTAGAAAATTAGACCAAAGTAGCTCTTTTTCACCAGCACATTATTTGACGTGTTGAATTATTTAATATCATGTGTTGATTCAAACAATAGGCCCATAGCGAAGGACTAAATAATCAAAAATCTTAATGTTGGCATATGGTCATGTGGCACATGGCTTCACTAGGTGGCAACTATGAAGTCAATTCATCCCTGACATTTCGTTTCGAACTAGAGATCAATAAACACACCTTAAGGCTGAAGCTTCATTCACATGCTAGAAATCTATAAAGTCAACCAATATGTAGGCTTACATGGAATCATTCGTTAGCCACCATGTCGTCACGAAATAGAATCGTGAATCCTGGTAGTAACCGCACCAAAGAAAAGCTATGATAGTGCTTGAGTTTGCTCAGCAGAATGGTGGTCGGCTAAAAATGATTAAGAGAATATATACATGAGTTCATTATGCAATGGAAGCAAGCTAATCAATTACATTCCAAGCACACAAAGAGATGTTAAACTTGCATGTGTTAAGATGATAATACCAGAACTTTTGTGAAACCAAATGCTCAACAACCTTCTTCTCAAGCTACTTGTCTGGTTGCCTATTAGAACCTGCATTACAATCGGTTATAATACAAATCTTAAGAGAATCGAACCTTCAACCAAAGAAACTCTATGAAAAATATAACCAGCAACATATTGTATATTAGCTTGGCACTAGAAAATGGGCAAAAGTATGCTGGTGGGGTACAAAAGCAGGCGTCCGGACACATGCTGACAGCACTCATATAGCACCTCGTATGGCAGCTTGTTTAGGGTGTTACTGGTACTAGCACATGGTAATTAGGTAATCAATAGAAATATGTAACAGCTCCAATGAATGACAAGTGGAATACTATGATAGAATAGTAGGTGCAGGGTGCTGATCTAAGTGCTGGGGTCGCGTTTTTTTGTACCCCACCAGCATACTTTTGCCTAAATGCACTCCGATCATTTAAGATCATTAGACATGAGTACACCTTGCGAGAAACAATAGGACTTCACACAATAATATCATGCCATGTGCAGATTAAAACTTTGTGGCATAACAATGCCTCAGACAAAAATGTAGCACATGTCGGTCGACTCAATGACACAACGAAGCTCCTCTATGAAAAAATACCTTGCTTACATAATAGCTAATCTTGCATCCTTAGCTCAAACAAAGCATTCTGGAAATCTACAAAACTAAGAAGATCTGCAAGGACTGTATGAGACCAATCGTGTATTGCATCAATGAATCTTTGTTAGAATTATATTCATTGAGATTTTGTAAAGAGTATATGATAAAGAAACAACAGTAAAGAAGTAAGAATACAATGGCAAGCAATGATATTATAGTTCAACCAAGTTGTGTGGATGAAATTGCATGGCTGGAACTTTATTAAACTTTGATGAGTGTTTTACTATACCTAAAAGGGATCTAAAAATATCCCAAAGCAAAATTGGGGTCCAACAGCCAAACCCGTGATCCAGGAGGCAAGTAATATTGCCAAGCTATTGGCAAAATGCTTAAAGAGTGGTACAAAATCTGATGCAAATTAGGAGCGAAACTTCAATGCTGTGCAACCTAATGTCTGTGTCACTATGACAAATCCTAAGGTACATTGCAAGCTTAATTTGTCTTGCTAAGTTCAACCTACTGGGCAACATTTTTAATCTCTTCATGAGATTATCTTAAGACTAGAAGTTTTTTTTATCTTCTCTCTGTACACGATTTTTAGTTGATCAAGTCTTACTAGGAACGCGATAGCAACTGAAGGGTGGCCTATGATACATGCCTTCCCACGTAGATAAGTTGGTTTCTAACTCATTTTTTCGTGTGGATGGTGGCAAGTAAGAGGCACTTTTCCCTGGTCAAATTTGAAGGACAGGCTGAAGGTTTTTGTTGGGTAAAACATTAAGTAACCAGGTGTAGTGACATCCATGTTTTGTACTATTATTTGTAAACTGGTTATTTTAAAGAGGCAAGAAGGTAAATACAATCTGATCCTTTGCTTTTAGTACAAAAAAAAAAAGAGATCTGTGCAATATCCTATTGGATTATTTTGGTTTCTACTATCACGAATTCTATTACTTGAGTTCTTTGCATTTATGGTTGTATAATTACTTAACTACATTTGATGCATTTATTCTTTGATCTTTCTGAAATCTAGACATTGTTTGTGAATGTTGAATACCTAGGAGACTAGGGCAAAATGACATAAGTCTTAGACAAGGTTCTGCCATATTGATTTAATAGTCTGAGTCAAGATTAGACTTACATCAAGAAATCAATGCTTGTCCTAGTGGTAAGGATGGGGTTTTGGGGGCAAGGATCAGGGTTCGAAACCCCTCCACGACCAAGAAGTTTTGGGTTCAAAATCCACTGGCTACCATCGGGCAGGTGCAAGTCCCACCAAACATGCCTTCAAATAATAATAATAATAAAAAAAAAAAAAGATTAGATGGTAATCTATCCAACTATGCTTTGTATTTAGAACTTTGCAAGAGTATTTCTGTCATATCAAATCCACATGCATCAATAAATTCATAGTCTTTCGGTATCCCCTAGCAGCTACCCAACTTCTATGCTATGATTCAAACATGTTGGTTTGAGGGATATGTATGGCACTGGTTATATCTATTCCTACAAGTATATAACCTCCCCATCTGATGCCACCAAGGCAACCACAAAGCTAAGGACTTTATCTCCACTTGTAGGCTTTTCCAAACCACCAATCAACTTCCGCAATCTCAATAGTTTCTGCATTTCTCCATTTCCTACATGGTAGGCCTCATAAATGTATTTATTTATTTGGCGTTACAAGCACTGCTCGAAAATGGAATTGACATGAACGTAATTGGTAAGGAGACCCTGAACCACGAGACTACTGACATCTACTATGTTGTGTCAAATATAAAATTTGAGAAAACATATCTCATCCTTTTTTTATTCTGAGCCTTAGCTTTGAATCCACCTTCATAATCTAAAATAGTAAAATGTTAATAATAAATGCCCCTATAGACCGTGGAGGCAAATCATCCAGAAAATTAAAACAATACCTCCATTGATTATTCAGTAGTTCTAGTTTTTGAAGGAATTTATCTACACCCGTAGAATCCATTGTTTGAAGAGTCGAGATTTTCTCTTCAGAAATTATATTCCCAGTCACAAAGTCCGTTGCAAGGTCTTGATATGTTCCTCTGATTCCTTTTATAGTTGTTGGTGTTTTTGCGCTTTTAGTGTTCAAAATTGCCTTGGCCACATACATACCTTCTCTTGACTCTGCAACTCTGATGGGATGATTATGATTTCCTATGTGAAAGACCAATCTGGTGAAACTTGTATTGTCCGAAAAGCAATAGTAATTTTGCATATGCACGGGCTTATGCATTATGGTTGTTCCCTATAAAATATACAATTTAGTGAACCATTGATACATTGCAGTCGCTTGCACATTGTGTTGGAAAAAATCATTAAAACCTCTTTTCCCAATGCCTCCACTTTTTTTAAAGACTTGTTGGAGTTTTGAGAGACAGTGCAGACCTTATTTCGTACCTGTCATCAGTTGAGTGCTCCTTGTTGGTGGATACCTGTGGAAAATAATCTTCCACTTTGTGCTTGAATCCATCATTAACTCAATAACATTGGAGCTGTCTCTAGCCGTGTCGATCTGCCTCTGTTTGCACCTGTATGCACCTGTGCTCCTGCACATTCCATCTGGCAAGCCACTGAGCTCGCTTTTCCTTCCGACTGGCCTTGAGGCGTTGTGGCCCCATTGCGACGGCATAAGCTAGTCTAGGGAGACAAGCATAGTCCATCGTGAACACCTTCTGAAAGCAGGAATCTTGACAATTGCGGCATAGTATGATTCTGGTCAGTTAGTGACCTGAGTGGTCTTTCAAACCGAATTCTTGTTGTCTCGTTGGGACAGACTTATTTGGCAAAAGATTGCTGGTACTTTGCCATTTGTTGCTCTAGAGCCTATTGAAGGGTGCATGTGGATTTCTCACCACAAACATAGTCTCTTGAACACTGTATATAAGTTGTTTGTCAATGGTGAAAGGCCAATCTGATGAAACTTGTATTGTCTGGAAAGTAATAGTATATTTTGCATGTGCACTGACTTATGCATTATGGTTGTTCCCTATAAAATATACAATTTGGTGAACCATTGACACATTGTAGTCGCTTGCACATTGTGTTGGAAAACTTCATCAAAACCTCTTTTCCCAATGCCTCCACTTGTTTTAGACTTGTTGGAGTTTTGAGAGACAGTGCAGATCTTATTTCATACCTGTCATCAATTGAGTGCTCCTTGTTGGTGGATATCTGTGGAAAATAATTTTCCACTTTGTGCTTGAATCCATCCATTAACTCAACAACATTGGAGCTGTCTCTAGCTGTGTCGATCTGCCTCTGTTTGCACACGTATGCACCCGTGGTCCTGCACATTCCATCTAGCAAGCCACTGAGCTCGCTTTTCCTTCCGACTGGCCTTGAGGCATTGTGGCCCCATTGCGACGACATAAGCTAGTCTAGGGAGACAAGCATAGTCCATCGTGAACACCTTCTGAAAGCAGGAATCTTGACAATTGCAGCATAGTATGATTCTGGTCAGTTAGTCACCTGAGTGGTCTTTCGAACCGAATTCTTGTTGTCTCGTTGGGACAGACTTATTTGGCAAAAGGTTGCTGGTACTTTGCCATTTGTTGCTCTAGAGCCTATTGAAGGGTGCACGTGGATTTCTTACCAAAGTGTTCACAAACATAGTCTCTTGAACACTGTATATAAGTTGGTTGTCAATAGTTTCCACGGGTTAAGGTTTCAAACCTTAAACGAAAAAAGGAGGCTACGAAGAGGTAATCAAAGAGGTGCACAGACCAATACTTCCAGTCATATTCTTGAATCATGGATAATAAAGAGAATGGTGCTTCCCAACGGGAGACACGGAATGGGACCACCAAGATTATAATAAAATGGAGCTAGAGATTCTAACGTAACGGGAGTTGTTTCTTTTTCTTTAATCGCCTATCACCATTACTTTACTGGATCAAGAAAAGCGGCTAAGACGAGAGAGAACGCATTGCAAAGCAAGAAGCTCCTCGACATGGATTTCTCGGTCCATTGGGTTCATATGAAAAATGTAGGATGTCGTTTTCGGTCTTTTACTCATGCGGTGACTCCCAGGAAGAGAAGCTATATGATGAACTTTGATTACCACGAGATATCCATTGCTACCTTTTGTTCTCAAAACAGTGCCTTCTATCACTCTCAGAGTTGAAATCATGCTTTTTCTGGAGGGTCGAAACCATTTGGAATTTCTCTTCATTCCATCGACCACGATATTAAAATGGAGGTTCCTTTGGAAGTGTTTCATTTCCAAAATCCAGAATGACTGACAAGTCAGTTTTCCGAGACTCTTGGAAGGAGAAGCTATGTGACCTGCCAATGCTACAGCCAACCCTCCTTTTGCGTGGTTCGAAATGGTGCCCTTGATCCCGCTCCGCACGGTTGTTTCAATCCAAAGTTTTCCCGAGTCCCCTTTCTTGTTTAGAAGCATTTCCGGTTCATCACACACTTCTTCGAGGAGAACCAAATACAAATAATGGAACCCTGTGTCGCTTGGCTCATGTTAGAAAGAAGAAACTACTATGGGTGGTAGCTTGATGACCGAAGACCATTATTTGGTTATAGTACCATGCTTTAAAACCATTGACTTTGGGAAATAAGTCAATGATTCAATATATAGACCGAAGCGGCTCATTCTTCATGCTTGCAAAGCTCAAGCAAAGATGGGGCCAAGCCCATAAAGGAAAGCCGTTCATAGATAGAAAAACAGGAATGTAACGCTTCATCTACTGCTACTCGTTCCATTCATTGTGATGCTGCGGAATCTCGGTGATTCGGATTTTAAGACGCAGCAACACCTATGATGCAAGGTGCGGGGTCAGACATCCCCGTCCCGCCAATATATGTCGAGGTTATACGACGTTAGACCCGTCTTCTTCCGACGAGGTGGGGATTCGAGAGTGTCCCCCATTGTCTCCAGCCATGGCCGCATGTCATACGAGTAGCCCAGCCTTTCTTGGAGACAATGGGGCAGTCGTTACACCTCATTTCTCCTACAACTCCCGATCCACTTTACTCTCAGTTGGGTGTTTGGAAGCCTACCTGAAGAGTGATGAATGAAATGAGCACACACCATGTCATTCAGGTACGTGGGACCTGACCTTCCAAAGGACTTAAAATCCTTTCAACATAACATTCAGAGGAAGGTGGATCGTGCCTTCGCTCTGCTCTGGAGACCTAGCATTCTGTTTCAGTAGGCCAACCCCGACCGGCTCTCATCATTTGCCACACCTAATTCAATTCTAAGTCATGCATGACATGATCCATCTGGCTGTCATTCAAAGAAGGAGACGTGATAGCCTCTATCGTACGTATCGTATCGGAGGAGGGATTTGAACCCCCGCGCGCGAATTGTGATTCCGCTGTTCTAACCGACTAAACTATTCCGACCACTCACTGCACCAATTCCACCCCACCATCTGACAAGCAAGCGAACACATAAGCATAAGTAAGGTTTAATTAATTAATTCGTGTGCTGTGGAGAATCAGATATATGTAAAGGAAATACAATCGATTATCTACCCGGAAACAAAGAAAATCCCACGGACCTATAATGGTCATAAATATAGTTGATCCGGGTGACGTGACAAGGGCGTAATAATAAATGAATCCACTTTGAAGTTTACTTATTTCCCTGGCCAATATTCAGGATGTGTATGAAATCCCAGGCGGATCTAAAATCTCAATAGCGCCCTTGTCCAAAGCTTTAGATGACGCTTCATGGCCGAGACGCAAAAGCCATCTCACTAGAAAGTCATTCGAAACCTTATCGAAATACCGAGCTTGTTAAAAGAGCGATGGAGTTGATTACCCAAACCAGTTTTCGAAGCGAAAATAGATCTCTTTGCTACGAGATATCTGGTGCTACTGATCAGGAAATATTTCTTGAACTATGGTGCTGGGAAAGCTACCAAATTCTTGTTGTCTCGTTGGGACAGACTTATTTGGCAAAAGGTTGTTGGTACTTTGCCTTTTGTTGCTCCAGAGCATATTGAAGGGCATGTGGATTTCTCACCAAAGTGTTCACAAACATAGTCTAATGAACTCTATGTATAAGTTGCTTGTCAATGGTGATATCTTTGTTCAGCTCCCGCCTCCTAGTCGGAGATGCATATGGACTTGGGCTTGGGATAAAATACTTCATCCTAAGTGTTGCCCCCAAAGGGTAACATGCTAATTGTGTTCTATGCATTCAAGTTAGGTTAAGTCATTTCTGAAGACTAGGTCAACGTTTGGAAGAGCTTGGTAGTCAACATTGGTGTGAAGGTCAAAGGATGCTTACCTTCTAGGTCAACAAGTGCTCAAGCCAAAAGTTCACAAGAGGTATTTTATTTGGGATCAAATGCTTAGTTAAGAATATGCTATAGAAGAATCTGGGTTATGAAGTTTGGAAGACATCTTTTGAAGATTGGAAGTTAAGAGTTTGGAAGACCCCATGGTGTATAGTTTCTAATTTTGGCCTTTGCTTCACCCCACTACCTCCATTTTTGCACCTTTGGCTCAATAGTATTCTCTTGCCCATTGTTCATTCCTTTGCCATGCTCACTTTGCCATAATTGCCATCTTGCTCAATTTGCTTACCATTTCCTTCAAATGCCATCATCTTGTTTATTCAAAAAACCACTTAAGCATTTGTTTCAATGATATCATTCCCTTTTCTTCATTATTACTTTTATCTCCCTAATGGTCCCTCATAATTTCTTTTGCCTTCATTCCTATTCCATCATACTCTTAGTGGTATATTCTAAGCCTTGCCAAAAGATGCCCAAAAGATTCCCTATCCTTTGCACATGTGGAGAATCTTTCCTATGGTTGAAAAGATTGGACTATCTCTAAATATTCCATGGGCAAATACTTCGAAACCATTGGCCAAGCTCTTTAAATGATAAAATACAGCATATTCAAGGTATATTCTTCTGAAAATATGGAACCGTATCGCGAGAAACCTTCGAAAATACTGCTGAAGAACCCTAAAATTAGAAAACTAGCTCAAATCACGCCATCCCGCGCTCCATTCAACCTGACACCATCCTAATCTTAGATTCCGGAACCTAAGCAACCTGAAATCACTGGAATCGAAATTTGAAACTATATACAGGGGAAACACAACAACAGTTTCGAAGGCCCAGACGCACTCAAATCTGACATTGATCAATGCTAAGCATGACCTGAAAGATTCTTGAAGTCCCTGAGCATTCCTCGACTGGATTTGCAAAGATCTAGTTGATATTACCTTCAAAAATTATCTTATGACTTATGATGATTATTTTTCAGTATCTGGAACTTTGAAGCATCATTATCTATTGTTATTATGATGTACTTACCTTCAAATCAATATAAATTGACTGCCAAGTTGTCAAATCCATCTCTGATACATTTCTTAGTAATTCTTGACTCAAAATATTTTACAGAAAATCCCTGAGTGTTCCAAAGTACTATTGGCCTACTTGCCATCTATCCTTAGAGCAATTGTGAGCTAAAGGCTTTGAAAACATCAAAAAATACCACTTCTAGTTCAAGTTAAAAAAATTAGCATTCTGTTCTGATCATTTTTTGACTGTATTTTGCCAAATCCAGCCTCAAAAATACTTCTGCAGTTCCAAATCGAAGTTTGACTTCATGCCTCTCTTTCTCATCACCATTAGAGCACATGTGCTTTGGAAATTCCCAAAAATACGCTCAGCAACCCCAAATCTCATTTTCTGATCACTGTTTTCCATAGTTGACCTCTATTGACCAATTTTTGACCCCACTTTGAGATTGAATATCTTTCAAATTTATGGTCTGACTTGGTCAGAAACTTCATCACTGGGTTCCTACAACTTTTTTGAGCAAGTCTGAAGCGGTTGACTCAAGAAATCAATCCATTTTTTATCACCACAACTGTTTGAGTCAAGTCCCCATTTCCTAGAAATGGGAAAGGTATGAAATTTGAGGTTTTTTGAACCTCTCTCTAAATTTATCTTGCATAGACTGATCACCTTAAGTGATCTGGAGGTTCTAACCCCAATTTGGGTGTAAACTCAAGTTGGTTCCTTGTGGTTGACCTTTAAGCCAGGTTTAGGGTCAACATTTTGGAGGTTCTACCGAGATATTCCTGGATGTCAGAACTCATGGCTCCAAAACAGAAATTTCCAGCAGAGCAAGAACCATTAGAAGATGTTGATGCACCAGATCATTGCAGAGAAAGGCCATTGCCTTCAAGTTTCTCAACTAGCCTGCTTCAAAACATGCCATATCAATTTGAGTTGAATGTCGCTGTTCCCTTGCCTACTTTTGATTCCAGTATGAGTGCTAACAACTTTTTGAGAATATTTGAAGATTATTACAGGGATTATGGTTTCAAAAAAGGGTGCAAGCTTTCAGAGTTTGAAAAATGTTTCAAAGAAGAGAGTGAAGCTTGTGCTTGGTTAACTTATGAGAAGTTAATGGGTACCACCTCATGGGATGAGCTCGTCAAGAAGTTTTTGGATAGGTTTGGTAAGTTAGCTGCTCCAAAAGATTTGGTTAATGAGTTGCAAAGTTTTTCTATACATGCAGGAGAAAGTGTGAATCAGTACAAAGAAAGGTTTAGTACATTTATGAGCAGATGCCAAAGAGCACAAGTCACAATCCCAGCCCTCTTTTTAGTTACTGCTTTCATCAATGGTTTGGAAAGAAGACCAGATATCCAAAGGAAGTTGCTCAAGATCCAAGCTGCTGAAGGTTTTGATTCTATATACAAAGTTTTTGCCAAAACCACTGACCTGACTCAGATGCTCTCTACTTTACCTGACAAACATCATGTTTCCCATCATAATCATGACCCTTTTTACCCTGATGCTACTGATGCACAGTATGACCATCACTCTTCCATCCCAGTTTATGCCATACAGAAGGAAAAGAAGAAATCTAAAGAGGAGGAAGCTAATTTCCAGGTTGCAGAGGTTAAGCCAGACCTATCTAAATTTACTGAGGCTTTAGCAGAATTAACCAAACAATTGGTTGAACTCAAGGCTACAAGAAAAGATAGAACTTATCCTGAATGTATTCATTGCAATAGGAACTCTCATCCATCAGAAATTTGCTATTGGCAAGTGTGTCCTAAATGCAATAGGAAAGGTCACTTTGGAAAGGAATGTCCTATTTGTTCTTTTTGTAAAGAAATTGGCCATACTGACATCAAGTGTGCTGTTAAGGAATACTTTGCTAAGCAGGAAAAGGAAAAGAGACTAGAACCCAAACCTCCTGTGAGATTTGCTGAACCAAGTACTTGTATAAGGTTTATTCAGGCTACAGAAGTTCCCAAAGCTGAAGAAGTTATGGTAGTGCAAACTAGAAGCATGAATGAAGCAAATGTACATGCTGAATCAAGTAGACATCCCACTGCCAGGTCTTCACCACCTATAATAGAATCACTTGCTCAAATGATAGCTCCACTTCCACAGCAAAAATATGGTAAGAAAGACCAAGATCTTGATGAAGTTGATGTTTTGCTCAAAAACTCCAAAGTAAGTGTGGATCTCTTCACCTTGCTAAAGATTGCACCTAACAAACTGATGGTGAGCAATTGAATGCTTGTGTAAATTTCATTGATGCCACTAACCTTGTTCTAGCACAGAATGAAGAAGACCCTGGGGCATTTACATGTTCAGCTGCTTTAGGGGGTTATACCTTCTCAAATGTGTTACTTGATGGGGGATCCCCCCTAAACATCATGCCATATCACATTATGAAGAAGTGTGGTTTCGAGGTGGACAAGAAAGCTTCTATATTATTAAGATCTTTTTATAATGCTAAGATTACTCCTATTGGTGTGGTGACTAGTGCCTGTTAATACAGAAGGCATAACTGTAGCTGCTAACTTTATTGTAGTGGCTTTTGAAGATATAGGGGATGAATCTGACATCTATGATCTACTTTTAGGGAGGACATGGTTAGCCACTGTGGATGCTAGGCCAGTCTGGTCTCAAGGGAGATGTACCATTTCCATTGGCTCTCAAACTGCTACAATTTACAATCAAGATGGCTCCTATGGCTCCAAAGAAGAGGTAAACTTTATTAAGGAAATGCTGATTGAAGAACCTTTGGGATCTTACAGAATAAAAAATACAAGATCAAGAAAATATGAAATGGTTCCTCTTATTATGTAATGTGCATTCCCCAGCAGACAAGGACCATCAGGATTCTTATGGTTTGATATAGTTTGATGGAGTTATTTCTACAAAAATTAAATATTGCATCATCTGCTGCTATTTTGAAAGATTCTTCTCACAAACTCTTAGCTAAAGTAGGAAGAATCTTCCCCCAAGTCACATCTAATGTAACAGAATATAAGGCTTTGATTGCAGGTCTTCAGGAGGCCAAAGCTACGGATATTGCTAATATTCACATCTATGGTGACTCACAATTAATTTGTAGACAAGTTTCAGGAGATTACCAAACAAAAAATGCAGATATGGAGCTCTTAAAAAATCAAGTAATGGGAGTACTCTCGAGTTTTGCTTCATGGGAGATCACTCACATACCAAGAGAGAAAAATGTGGAAGCTGATGCTTTATGTAGAGAGACTCTCATGTCACATTTAACTGAGGGAGCTATTCTAGAGGAAGATCTTGATGCTAGTGAGGTAAAAGCACTTTGTCCCATTCTAACCATTAATGCATCAGAGGAAAGGGACACTGAAGAGATTACAATCACAAAAAATGGTAAGACTAGAACCCTGTTTGTTGGAGATTTGATTGAATATCAAAATAGGGAGAACATACAAATGTTTTTTGAAGAAAGGAAGGATGTATTTGCCTGGGATTATTCCGAGCTCACTGGTATTAAAGCTGAGGTATGCCAATTTGAAATTAAGATCAAAGAAGGTTGTAAACCTGTCTTTCAAAAATTGAGAAGAATTAATGCTTCATTGATGGGATTAATCAAAGATGAATTGGATAAGATGTTAGATGCAGGTGTACCATTGAAATTATTAATCCAGAATGGGTATCTTGCATTGTTCCTGTAGAGAAAAAAAGTGGTGCTTTAAGAATTTGCATTGACTATCGAGATCTCAACAAATCCACCATCAAGGATTGTTACCCTTTGCCTTTTTTAGAGGAGATATTATATACTGTAGCAGGTAAAGAGGTGTACTCATTTTTAGATGGATTCTCAGGATTCAATCAGATCAGCATTAAAGAGGAAGACCAGCCAAAGACTTCCTTCATCACTCCCTGGGGCACATATGCTATGAAAAAAATGCCCTTTGGTTTAATGAATGCCCCAGCTACCTTCCAAAGGGCAATGGATGTTATTTTCAAATCAATGTCTGCTGAAGAGTTCAGGGTGTACCTAGATGATCTTTGCCTAGGCTCTCATCCTACTAATCATGTGGACTTACTTGCAAAAATTTGTTCTCTATGCAGAAGTTCAGGAGTTAATCTAAATCCAAAGAAATGCATCTTTTTTGCATCAAAAGGACAACTCTTAGGACATGAAGTATCCAACCAAGGCATTCAATTTGCTCAAGACAAGATTGAAGCCCTCAAAAAGCTAGCACCTCCCAAGAATCTAAAGCAGGTTAAGAGTTTTATTGGTATGACAAGTTTTCTTAGGATGTATATTCCTAATTTTGCTCATATTTTGAGTCCCATTTCTAAGTTGATAAGGGTAGGCAAGTTTTCTAAGTTTGAAAGCAAGCATATACCTATCACATGGACTTCAGAATGCCAAGAGGCTTTTGACTTTCTCATTCTATCCATATGTGAAGCCACACTTTTGAAAAAACCAGATTTGAACATGCCATTTGAAGTTTATATCACTGTTACTAAAAAGGCCATAGGATTAGCCATTTTGCAGGATAAACACACCATAGTATTTGCAAGTAAACAATGGTCTGCCCTTGAAGAGAGATATACCAGAATAGAAAAGAGTGCTGCTGCACTCATGTTCCTTATCAATAGGCAAGGACACTTGCTTCTGAAAAGTCAAGTCCAAGTCTACATGAAGCAAAACCCAATGGGTTTATTATTTGGTAAGGCAACCAATAAGCCAAAAATCCAGAGATGGGCTTGTAAGTTGCAAAGTTATGATATGTAAAAGAGTTGCATTTGGTACGAAGTCCTAGCCTCTACTTGCCTTACATATTTTTTGACCATGAAGATGAGTTGGATACTACTGACACTTCACTTGCAGTAGCTCATGTAGAGGTAACTCAAAGAGATCAAGCTAAGGGAGGATGGCAACAACCTATTAGAGACTTTTTACAATATGGGATCATCTCTTCAAGCCTCACTCCAAGCCAAAAAAGGAGACTCAAGGACAAATGCAGACAATTCAAAATGATAGACAATGTCTTGTGCAAAGTCAACCGAGATGGAGTCTTGTGAGGTGTGTAGATGAAGATGAGTCTGCCCTAATTATCGGGGAAATGCATAAAGGTATTTGTGGAGGACATTTTGCTTTGATACTACAAAGAAAAAAAGATTCTCGTCCGGATACTACTTGGCACAATTGCTTTTAAAGATTGTTATGAGATTATAAAGACTTGCCATCAATGCCAAATTTTTAGCAAAAGAATTTTACTGCCAGCTGCCCTTAATCCTATCATATCTCTAGGGCCTTTTCAGATTTGGGGGCTAGATTATATTGGCCCCATTAATCCTTCTTCTGCAGGTCAACATCAACATATTATTGTAGCCACGCACTATTTTACCAAGTGGGGCGTAGCCATACCTTTGAGGCAAAGCTAATGCCTTCACAACTGCAAGGTTTTTACATGAATATGTTTGTTCTAGGTTTGGTATTCCTTTCCAGTTGCATTCTGATAGGGGTACACCTTTTGTTAATGAAGTCATTGCTAACCTCTTGGACATTTTGAAGGTCAAACATACCAAAAGCTCCTCATACTATCCTCAGGGTAATGGACAAGCTGAAGCCACTAACAAAGTGTTGAAAAATATTTTGCAGAAGACAGTTGAGGTCAACAAGAGGGATTGGCATGTCAAAATAGTGGATGCACTTTGGGCTTATAGAGTCACTATCAAAACAGCTACAAATCACACACCTTTCAATTTGGTTTATGGCATAGAGGCAGTTTTACTAGTGGAACTCGAATTGCCTTCTCTGAGATTGGCTCACAAATTATGTTTACCTTTCGAACATGCCTTGCAAGAAAGATTGGATGCTTTGCTGCACCTAGATGAATACAGAATGGAAGCTGAGAATACTAATTTGCTGAAAAAGGCTAAAGATCTGGCTACATTCAAAGCTGCACATAGAATACAGGGTACTTTTAGGAAGGGGGAGCTTGTCCTTAAGTGGAATAAGTCAAAAGAAGACTCGGCTGGCAAGTTTGATAATATTTGGGAAGGACCCTTTGTGGTGTTGGAATCTGCAGGCACCAACTCTTATTGGCTACAAGAGGTTGCCTCAGGAATGTTGTTACCAAATCCTATCAATATCCTGCATTTGAAAAGGTATTGGGACCATCATGCTTGCTTGTCCCTCTTTTTACACTAGAAAGTTCAAAGATCTATAGTAGGTTTATAATAGTTAGATCTATTTGACTTTTGAGCATATTACTTTGATAAGTTAATTTTATGTTTGTAGGTTGGGCTGATCTGATGACATTATAAGTGATCTCAAGAAGAAGAGTGATTACTAATGCTTTACCAAGTGCCATATGCAGGAGCATCCTTTTTTCCATCTTTATTCACCTGCCATACTGCTACCCATCTAGACTTCTTACTCTTGTTTTCATTCCATAAAAGCACTCTACAATTCAGCTTCACCACCATAGCAGAGCTGCAAGGATTTGAGACTAACTAGTTTGTGTGTTTCCATGACAGGTGCATCCTTTCTCCATTTTTATTCATCTGTCATAAGTGGTCCTGCTATCCATTTAAACTCCTTATTCTTGTTTTCATTCCCAAAAGAAAGCACTCTGCAATTCAGCTTCACCATCATAGCAGAGTTGCATTTTTAAAGGATCAAGGAGGCATACATTTTTTTGTTTTGGCGAGATCTCAACACTTGCACATTCACCTCACCCTCATACACTCCATCCCCATCACCACCCTATCATATTCACACTCATTCTCACCTTTTTTCACTCATCATATTCCACTCACATCCTCCCACCACCATATTCACCTTTATTCCATTAACACTTGCACATTACACCCTCTCTCTACCATGATTCTCACTTAGGCACCTTGGTACAAAGTTGAAGACCCTCTATGGATGAGGGGACCAGCCATTCTTTTGTTTTGGCGAGATGTGGCCCCCAAAGGGCAACATGCTAATTGTGTTCTATGCATTCAAGTTAGGTTAAGTCATTTCTGAAGACTAGGTCAACGTTTGGAAGAGCTTGGTAGTCAACATTGGTGTGAAGGTCAAAGGATGCTTAACTTCTAGGTCAACAAGTGCTCAAGCCAAAAGTTCACAAGAGGTATTTTATTTGGGATCAAATGCTTAGTTAAGAATATGCTCTAGAAGAATCTGGGTTATGAAGTTTGGAAGACATCTTTTGAAGATTGGAAGTTAAGAGTTTGGAAGACCCCATGGTGTATAGTTTCTAATTTTGGCCTTTGCTTCACCCCACTACCTCCATTTTTGCACCTTTGGCTTGTTCTCTTGCCCATTGTTCATTCCTTTGCCATGCTCACTTTGCCATAATTGCCATCTTGCTCAATTTCCTTACCATTTCCTTCAAATGCCATCATCTTGTCTATTCAAAAAACCACTTAAGCCTTTGTTTCAATGATATCATTCCCTTTTCTTCATTATTACTTTTATCCCCCTAATGGTCCCTCATAATTTCTTTTGCCTTCATTCCTATTCCATCATACTCTTAGTGGTATATTCTAAGCCTTGCCAAAAGATGCCCAAAAGATTCCCTATCCTTTGCACGTGTGGAGAATCTTTCCTATGGTTGAAAAGATTGGACTATCTCTAAATATTCCATGGGCAAATACTTCTAAACCATTGGCCAAGATCTTTAAATGATAAAATACAACATGAGGCATATTCTTCTGAAAAAACGGAACCGTATCGCGAGAAACCTTCGAAAATACTGCTGAAGAACCCTAAAATTAGAAAACTGGCTCGAATCACGCCATCCCGCGCTCCATTCAACCTGACACCATCCTAATCTTGGATTCCGGAACCTAAGCATCAATCTAAGCCTAAATTTATGACCTGAAATCACTGGAATCGAAATTTGAAACTATATACAGGGGAAACACAACAACAACAGTTTCGAAGGTCCAGACGCACTCAAATCCGACATTGATCAATGCTGAGCATGACCTGAAAGATTCTTGAAGTCTTTGAGCATTCCTCGACTGGATTTGCAAAGATCTAGTTGATATTACCTTCAAAAATTATCTTATGACTTATGATGATTATTTTTCAGTATCTGGAACTTTGAAGCATCATTATCTATTGTTATTATGATGTACTTACCTTCAAATCAATATAAATTGACTGCCAAGTTGTCAAATCCATCTCTGATACATTTCTTAGTAATTCTTGACTCAAAATATTTTACAGAAAATCCATGAGTGTTCCAAAGTACTATTGGCCTACTTGCCATCTATCCTTAGAGCAATTGTGAGAT
This sequence comes from Isoetes taiwanensis, assembly GCA_021234155.1. NCBI lineage: Eukaryota > Viridiplantae > Streptophyta > Lycopodiopsida > Isoetales > Isoetaceae > Isoetes > Isoetes taiwanensis. The sequence goes on from JAJEKV010000018.1 coordinate 13,750,307, forward strand.
AAAGGCTTTGAAAACATCAAAAAATACCACTTCTAGTTCAAGTTAAAAAAATTAGCATTCTGTTCTGATCATTTTTGATCAGATTTTGCCAAATCCAAAATCAAAAAATACTTCTGCAGTTCCAAATGGAAGTTTGACTTCATGCCTCTCTTTCTCATCACCATTAGAGCACATGTGCTTTGGAAATTCCCAAAAATACGCTCAGCAACCCCAAATCTCATTTTCTGATCACTGTTTTCTATAGTTGACCTCTATTGACCAATTTTTGACCCCACTTTGAGATTGAATATCTTTCAAATTTATGGTCTGACTTGGTTAGAAACTTCATCACTGGGTTCCTACAACTTTTTTGAGCAAGTCTGAAGCGGTTGACTCAAGAAATCAATCCATTTTTTATCACCACAACTGTTTGAGTCAAGGCCCCATTTCCTAGAAATGGGAAAGGTATGAAATTTGAGGTTTTTTGAACTTCTCTCTAAATTTATCTTGCATAGACTGATCACCTTAAGTGATCTGGAGGTTCTAACCCCAATTTGGGTGTAAACTCAAGTTGGTTCCTTGTGGTTGACTTTTAAGCCAGGTTTAGGGTCAACACTAAGGTGATTGTGCTTTGGTAGCAAATTCTTCATAGATGCCTTCTTGTCAATGAGCTTGTCCACATATTCGATCCTCGAGCATCAGCATCTTACCCATTGTCCAAGCAAAGGGATGAGACTATTGAGCACTGTTTCTTTTTGTGTGATCACCTCCTGCCGGTTTGGTCTTAGTTTCTTTTTCTTTTTCATGTGACACTACAAGTCAGCAAGTGCTCTTGGCTATTTATCTGGATACTTGGAATAAGCTGTAAAGCCAAGCCTTTCGCTTAGCGTCAGGATGCTTGTTGTGGTCCATCTGGAAGTGCATAAGGTTCCATCTATGTTTTTAAGGGCTTGGATATTCTTGCTGCTGCTGTCCTCCAAGACACTCGAGATAGAATTGCTAAGGCCTACCATTGCTCTTCTTTTGCTCCTGCCAAACAGCAATTAATCTTTCAGGTTTATTTGGGGGTATATAGGCTGACCGGAAGGCAGTTTTGACCAACTCCAAAGCAAGAAAATTCAAGTATAAGCAACCCTAGCCTTACCTCAAGAAATCCGACTAATGTAGTCGCCTCTTGCCTCAAAATGGAAGTCCACAAGACAAACGTGGGCATCTCTGCAAAAATGCCTAGAAATTTGGATATATCCACGACATGCACTACTCTTTAGTATATTGGTTTCAGGGCAAATATACTAAAGAGTAGTGTACTGTCCTGAATGCATATGTTTCGCGCGAATGTAGCCCAAAATAGTAACCCTATCAAACTATACATCTCAAACCATTGGAAAACTAAGGCCACTCAACTTTTCCAAATTATAGCCGTTCAATGCTGCCTCTTTTCAAGTGGATCTCCTTTGTATTATAAGTCGATTAAAGAAACACAAACACATTATAAATCCGATTTCTTTTATCCCGTGTTGATCTTATATCAATGTCAACATTTAGAAAATTGGTTTGAGTTTGTCGAGGAAGCGGAATCCATGAAACTGCATAAACATGGCTCTCTTTATAATATAAATTGATCTTAGGAGCAAAACCATGCCATGGGGACGTAAACCTCCATATAGATTGCCCCACGCACGCACACACGCACCCACGCACACACCCACGCGCGCGTGCGCACGCACGCACACACACTGCGCACGCACCCACGCACCCACGCACGTGCGCGCACACACACACACACACACACGAGGCAATTGCCCTCCATGCCAAAGTGGCATCCCTTTTCCCAAGCCATTGATCCAGGTTTGATAACACAAGGGATTAATAACTATGGACAAGAATATGGTAGTTGGATGGCCGAATGCTTCTGGCGTTGCCACCTATTATGTTTTTGTCTATAATTTGCCACTTGTCGATTCCTCCACAATTACCATATTGGGAAGCAAGGTAATTGAAATTTCATTTTGCAACAGAGGAAGACCTGTTGACATTATCGATACCTCCACAAGGAGCGAGGCAATTGATCCTTCATTTTGCAACAGAAGAAGACCCCTCCATTCCAAAATGGAGGCTCAATTGCCTTGCTCCCATAAATAATGGCCTTTATGGTTCTCTAAAATTTGACCTTGCTTGATTACTAGCAAGTCATGTATGCATCTTTTTTTTGCATATAACTATTGCAAGGTATGAGTGGAGAATGCCATCACACATCCAAGATTGGTTTCCTAGAGTTTAAATTTCAAACAAGAGACTCTACACCAAACCCCATCCTCTCATCTTCAAGTTCCAAGCTCCTAAGTGGCTGTAACCAGGTGATCGCAACTAGGTGACCGCATGTGCATCCCATTCAAAGATTACTGGATCATCTGCAGAATTTGGGACCGAACTATGAGGTTACTGCCATCATGCCTAGTAGTAAAACATGAAGCAAATACATTTTGATAACAAAATCTATATCATTTTAAAAATGTTAAGAGGAACATATTGACATGAGAAGGGAGAAGAGAAGGTTAACCTCCCCCTTGAGAGGGTTATGCAAAATAACCCTCAAGGCCGGCAGGCCGAAAGGGTGCTTTTGCATGACCCCTGTGGTTGCCCTCCCTTAGTCACGAGCCCGAACAGATTAACAGAGCTTTGTTTATTGCTAGATTGATCCAAAACTTCGTTCCATGAGTAAACTCTGTTTCTAGATGCCTTTCATGAATAAACTCTGTTTCTAGATGAATAAACCCTACCTTTCGTTACAGAATAAAAAAAGACGTCGTCACATTGAAGCAAGATAACGGAGCTTGGCTTGGGGCCATGGCTATAGCTGTGGCTAATTCTAATCTAAGCCAGTCCCTTACTCCGGCATGCCACATCGTCCTTTGGATCATCTATATGAATCCGAGCTCTGTTCCCTGATCCAAAGCCTGTTGCATGCCAGATTTGAGGAAACATTTTTGCATGCCAAATTTGAGCAAACAGATTTTCCAGACTTGAGCAAACAGATTTGCATGCCGGATTTGAGCAAGCAGATTTGCATGCCGGATTTGCATCCCAAAGAGAGGTGCAGATGATGATGGGCACAAAAAGCCATCGCAATAAAATATTTCGGCAGTTACGACATTTTCGGAGGATTATCACCATTAACCTCTAGAATATTCTTTAAAAATAGAATATTCAAGAGTATGGGATATAACCCTGCTTTGATCCTACGGTCAGCAGCGAAGCAGATTAAGTTAATCTGCAAGGGGTAGTGGTTAAGACACGTGAACAAGCAAAGAATATTATATTGCTTATGTTACAACGGCCATATAAACATCAATAATCACCTTCTCTCAAGGAATCAACATGTAGCATGCCTAAAAGTTCTTCGTCAGCTACAGCCCCCGACTGACTTGCTATATCCATAGCTTTTCTCCCACGTTTATCGATAAAGAAAGGGCTAGCTCCTCTACAAGCGTATGGAAATCGTTAATATCACTGAAGGAAGTAAACTGGGCAATCAAAGATATACCTACCTAGTCAACAGCAGTTTGGCACAGGAAATTTTGCCGTAAAGAATAGCATAGTGGAGGGGCGTCCGACCGTGTGCATCCTGTACGTCCAGTTTTGCCCCAAACTGAAGCAATAGTTCAACCATGACCAAATCGCCAGTTTTGCACGCATTATGCAACAAACTGCATCCATTTGAGTCCTCATCCTCTGGTAGAATTATGACAGAAGAGGGAGCCCTTGTATCTTGAATATGTTTTCTTAAACTTCCGGGTGCTGCTCCATATATTAGAGGTAATGTTCCCACTAGAGGACCACTCCAATTACTAGCCCTTGGTCTCAGCATTCCTTCGTTTACAGGAGTTGTATGATTTACCTCTGCAGAATCAGCATTTTCTCTCATTGCCTGTTCAAAACTTGTATTGACCTCGGCTCCTCCAGCAACCAATAGCTGAAGAGTTATGTGTTTGTCATTCCCTAAAACAGCATCCCAAATGCGACGTGCAACATGTGATCCAGCAGGGGAATCAAATATAATTTTGGCAACGAAACGTCTCTCCACATACTGCAGCCCATAAGGCAAAACCAAATAATTAAATCATATTTCCTGAAGGGAATCTCAGACTGACATTCAAGCTTCTCACATAAACATCCACACTAAGAAACACTTAGAAGCCATACTTTTATCTTTTTCAATATAAAAAGCTTTAATTATATCACTGTTTGTCGTCAAGCACATACACACAATGTGTCCAAAATGGCACGTGGGTAAAAGGAAAGTTACCACAGCCAAGTCTAGAATGTTCCAATTGAAACGCATGACCACTTGGAAAAATAGAGCACTAATGTATTGATTATGAGAAAACATAAATGCATAACTAGTAAGCAATGAAACGAACCTTTGCCTGAATGAACTTTTCCTTTAGAGGGTAAGGATCTTTTGCAGTGGGCTTCACGCCTCGACATTCGAGCCCAAGCCTAACATCAACAGCTAGATCTTTAACTTTTCACATATTTTATAATTATGTGCTAACCAAAACAAATGACATGATTAAGCAATAAACCTGTCGGACAGTATATTTTGAAGCATTCGACTTTCATATGCAGGGAGACCACCTTCCCACACTGAGTTTGATACTTTGTTTCCAATTGCTTGGAAATAACAAATTACAGATGGTTCCCAGACTTTTACATCGAGGGTCAGGGATCTTACCTGAACAATAGACAACCAAATTTTAGGGTCTCTAAAGTTTGTAACAATCAATCCAGTCACCTTTGATTAAGACCAAAACTTTTTCTTGCCATGTCTTTGCTGTTGGCTTTCCCCATTTAACATTTCTATTCCTTTGTCATTTTTTTGTCCCATCATTTTCCCTAACTATGTAAAGCACTCGTCTAGTTACCCATGGAGGCAACACTCTCACTTCGTAAGCATCTAAACAAATAAACACAGCAAATGCTTCCTCATAAAAAGGTGGTAAGTTTGCATAAATCTATGACCTAAAAGAACATAGTGTCGGAGCATAATTTAGATCCATAGAAGCCATGATTGGATGCATTTGAGTGCTGGGCAAAGAGTACTTTGTTGTTAAGCAGTGCAGTTGCAGTGTTTTATGGCTGGGACTATGGCATCAAGACACGTGAGGATACTAGAGCCAACAATATGCAGTGGTAGTTTGTAACTAGGTATTTTCTAAAAATGCATAATTTCAACAGGTCAGCAGCTCCGAATACTATTTTGGTGGACTTTACAGCTTCTGTACCATTGTAGATAAAGTTAATGCACCTTTGATATGTGTACACCGAGGTTACGATGTGCACCTGAGCACTCTATGCATATGAGAATACCCAAGTTTAATGATGCCCAGTCGGGACCAGGTGCGCCACAGTCGGCGCAAACTTCATTTCCAGAAACGCGTGTCAAAATGTGTAGAGGATTCTCTTCTTCTAGCCCTTTCATAATATGAAGCTCACTAGTATGCTCCTGCTGTGCACAAGACTTTGATGCCACACAATGGTTGTCTGATGCTGAATGGTCTGTGTTAAACGACGAAGGCAATGAACAGCTTTCACTAAAAGCATGCTGATGACCACTGTTCACAGGACTGCGTAAAGGCTTCTGAAGCTCCAACAACACCATTGTTAATCACTTCAATGATAAATAAACAAAATTTACAAAGAGAAAAAGTCAACAAAAGGTATTGCCTGCTGAGCCATCTGAGAATTCAAAAGAGAAGTGATCACTCCTGTAATTTTATCCATCCAGTCCATTCTGTCCACAGCATTTTCTGCCTGAAAGTGCATAAGCACATGAGCCATAACAAGAAAGACAGTAGACAAAACAGAAGTAGGTCCCTTATTTAATATTGTACGCGCAAGAATTAGCAACTAGAGACATATCAGTCTATTGCTGGAGATGTCTAAACGTGCTTGTGATAAAACAAGTACTCTAACTTTCTTGTCCTTCTGCTAGATTTCATCTTGTAACTTAGACTTTGCCATGGCATGATAGCCTTGAATCTGCGGGCATATGACTTTGTCTCTCAGGAGATCCGTGCAGCAGAAGATCCTGAGTTTGAAAATTTCTACACCAAAAATATTCTTTTGAACGAGGGTATTAGGTGTGGACGAAGCGGAAGCGAGAATGTCGGCTTGAGTAACGCAAATATTGGTGAGAATCCAATGCCCCCCGGAAAATCAAATCTGTTTGCCGTCGCGAGACGATTAGCTTTTGTTACTGAGTGTGAGAGAACATCGCAGTTTTCTTTGTATGAGAGAAGAAGATGAGCTAAAGTTTCTACAGAAATCTTTCTAAGCAAAAAAATTATTCTGATAGATCTTAACTATCAGAATTTTCAAGGACCATTAAATCAAAAAAGATCTAAGTATGGAAACTTGTCCAATCTGGAAAAGCTCTTAATCTAGTATTAGATAAGCTCTCAATCTAGTATTAGATTATCGGAAATACTAAACCGCAAAATCAATTTCAGACCTATCAAACTAGAGGAAGATTTTTCAGATTATCTCTAAGATCAACTTTATCTAGAGTCAGTTATTTAAAAAAGCCTAAAAAATCTCGTCCGAAAGATAGCCAAAGACCAATTTCCACATTTCGTCACTAAAAGCATGACTCTTACGCTGTCAGATCTGAGCACATTCAACCTCTTTTAGCACTACGATATCATGTTGAGATAATCAAAATGATCAGAAATACACCGGATTACTAAGTAACTGAGGTGACAGAAAACACAAGCAGATCAACAAAAAGATGGTGTCATGGGGTGAACATGTCACCTCGTTGTCAAGGTAGTTTCATGTTCCAACGTCTATAAGTTTTCCATTTTCCGTGCATTGCAACTATAAGACATGTGGTTATAGAGAATGCCAGAACAAGGACTAGGAATAGTGATTCCACCCAGGAACCATGATAGCAAAAACTAAATTCTGAGATGTATTAAAAGCATTTCTATAACCATCCCCATTAAAGGATGGTTAGAATTTCTTTGATAAAAAATTAATAATAGTAGTATATGGAAATAACACTCATAATAACAGAGGTTACTACTGATACTTTAAGCCCTAACTAATCACACGCAACATCTTTAACATCTCCCATACTTCCAGTAGGCAAATCGATTTGTGCATGCCATCATTGCGCAGTGGCCATGCTAACCATCTCTGTATGTTCCAATTTTATCAGATGTGCCGAATGACTTTAGTAGGCAAACGAATCTCTACCCCGCAATGGGATCCTTGTGCTGGATGAGGACAACCCAGCTATGCATGCACAGTAGAAGAAAGAATAATAACCTGATAGGCTACCTGTAAAGTATAGCTCTTTGATGGCGAGATAATCCGAAAACAAAATCTCAGATCTGTTTGCTCTGCATCCATCTTGATAGTAGAAGTCAACAGATTTACTGTGTTATGAGCAATGGTCTTCTCATCCTGTTAGCGGTCATAACATATAGTCAAGGACATTCCTGCTTAGAGACACAAGGAAATATGAACAATGCAGAGACAAACTGAATCAACATACCGTGGGTTTACCCCATTGTTTTCTATAGTAGTAGAGCATCCCTCGGGTATCCAGAACAAAAAACCTCCGTTTCCAGTCGCCGCGCAAGTTGGAAGAACGCTTTAAAAGATATCCTTGTTTAATTGTCTGGACCTGCTTCAGCTCATCATTTTTAAGTACAGAAGACTTCCAATGCTTGTTGCATGTCGTAATTTTGTCAGTCATCTAAGGGAAATAAATGTTTGTCTAATAAAATACAAGGACCATTAGTGTTGATAGAAGAAAAACCTTTATGAAGAGAATTGATGCAAAAATATGCGTACAAAAAGCAGCGTGCATAGGACTGTAGAAGAAACTGCTAAACTAGACATGAACATGGCATTCATGAGACATGCCATGTCACTACAATAGACATGTCAGCATGCTTCGCCATCGTAAGTATTTTCTAGGATCCCCCCCTGATGACAAGCATAGCTGAATTAAAACATAAACTGAAAAGGTGTTATCTCCTTGAGATTGAACAACAAGTACAACATTAACACTTATTGTCATAAGAGTGAATGCTACCCCTGATAATGCCATAGTGAATCCATCTGATAACTGATCCTTTGTAAAGCAGTAGGAAAGGATCAGAGTACCATTTTCCAAAGATTCTCAAACAAAACAGTTTTTTATATCAAGGTGCTTAATTTGAAGATGCATTTTGTAGCCTCTGGCATGCTGAGTCGCACCAGTATTATCACAATAGGCATATTCTGGCTTGATGGCAATCCTCATACAAGTGAGGCCAAAGTAATTCCTGAACTGTCATAGTTAAAGCCTTTGTCATAGTTAAAGCCTTTAACTCTGCTTCTGCAGTACTTATGCTATTAGTTTCTTGCTTCTTAGACTTTCAGCTTACTGGATTATTTCCAAGAAAAGAAGTATAGCCTGTAAGACACTTTCTTCTTTCAAGATCCAATTCCGATTCCGGATCTGGATCCAAATCCCAATCCCAAATCTGCATCGAGTAACATCTTGAAACCAGTAACTTCGATGTCAAACAGTCCTTCATGAGATGTACCTTTCAGATATTGCGGGACCTTTCTCGCAGCAGGCCATAGGATGTGCCATAAAACGTGATAAAACTCCTACTATAAAAAACAATATCTGGCTGAGTGTCCCCAAGATACAATAGAGCCCCACTTAACTGTTGACAAAGAGTAGACTCCATATTCTCATGATCAGACTCCAATGTTAATGTCTGACCTATCTCACATGGAATGGAATTGAAGATGGCTTGCATTGTTGCATTGTGTCAGGTACATACGTTCATTTGTCTGCCATGCCTCCAAACCAAGACAGAAATGCATAAGACCCAAATCAGTAACCTCAAAAGTGGCCTTGAGTGAAACTTCTGCAACATCCTGTCATAATGGTATCATCTACATATATAGTAGAATAATAGCAACTGTTTGACCTTCAAACTTAAAGTACAGATTAGGATCTGCCTGAAATCTATCAAACCCCAATCGTCTAAGATAAGAATTTATCTTATTGTTCCAACATCGAGGTGCCTTTCTAAAAGTCCATAAAGACTCTTTTTCCGATGACAAACATAGGTAGGTCTTTTTTCGATGACAAACATATGTAGGATGATCTTTGTGAAAGAGTCATGTGGTTGTTGCATAAATAAATATTTTTCTAAATCACCACTGAGAAAGGCACACTTAAAGTCCAACTGATAAACTGGCCAGGCATCGTTATAGTCAAAACGTCTTGTTGCTTGTAAACCTTAGCAACTAACCTTGCCTTATACCATTTGTATGATATTTTGTCCTAAAGATCCTATTATATTCTTGGCATAGCCAATTCCTCATCCATGGCCTGAACCCAATGACCATGTTTAGGTAACAGGATCCTTATGACTAAGTACTTTAGTCATCAAGGCATAATTTTGTTAGCCACATGCTATATGGCTAGGTCACCTTATTATGATGACTCAGCATATCACCCTGCCACATGTGGTGATGACATGCCCTATCTATAAAGGCCATGGTCACGTAGGGTTTTGGGTCACTTCTTCTTTTGCATGCGTAGACGCCTCCCTCCGTGTCTTTCTCTATTCCTTCAATTCACTTTTCAGTAATAGAGACTCTTCATGGTATCAGAGCCGGCTTGGAGGAAGGAGTGAGCACCGGATCTCTCCAAATTTTTTTTCCTGATTGATTAACTGGAGATTGATTAACTGGAGAGACGAGAGAGAGGAAAGGGGAGTCCGTCACCTTGAGCAGACCTTGCTGAGGCTTTTTGCATTAGAAGATTTCATAGGCGATTCTTGCTAGTTTTTGCAAGGATCATGAGAATTTGCAGGGATTGCAACCTCTGAGCAGGAATCATCAGATCTGAGTGCTTGGAGTCATCCTCTTGCTGCACTGGTTCAGGCACACAGTTATTTCCAGCACGAATTTGTTTTGAGCAATCACAATGGCAGCACGTAATGAACCCTGGAAATATTTCCAGCATCCAGTCCTTGATGCTGACAATTATTTTACATGGAGAGATGCCCTTCAAAACTCACCTTAATTTGAAGGATTTGGATGAAGTGTTGGATAAATCTTGGAATCCATTTACTGCTGCTGAAATAAAAAAAGATTTCCTTGCTCTCAATCATTTGAGAGCATGTGTCTGCACTGATTTCATGCGTGACATCAGGGATCAGACCACTTTTAGAGCAGCCTACACTATTCTTCATAATATATGTGTTAATCAAAGTGATGGAATGCAGCTTTCTCTTCAAGGCAACATGAATAATCTCAGGCTGCAAGATTTGTATCAATATGAGAGATTATATTCAAAAGTTGAAGGATCTTCAAGACAAATATCATGGAGCCGGTGGTACTCTTGATCAGACCAAACTCATCCTATATGCATTGAATGGCTTATCAAAAGACTATCAGCATATCAAGAATTTCTATTAGCTGCAGTAAAAAATTCAAGTCTCTTTCCATCAACTCCAGAGCAACTATTGGATGCTGAAATTGAGCAGAAGAAATTGATACAAGAAGCAGCAGCACACTATTCTAAAGCTAAGTATTCTTCTGCCTCCTCCGTTTCCTCTGCTCCGCATGATAAATCTTCACAAGTCAACAAGTCTTCTTCACAAGTTGATTCTAGCTCTCACAAAGATCCTCTCTCATGCTGGTATTATGGTCTCAAAGGTCATATGAAGCGCAATTGCAGGAAATTAAAGCGAGAATTTGCTCAATACTGCAAGAATCAACCGTCTCCTCATGCACCAGCAGAGGCACAGTCTCCTGCCAAAGAAGCCAAAGAAAACAACGCTCATGTATCTCATATAGATGTTGATGTTTTGGAGAAACAATTTCTCACTCTGGTTACAGAAAATCCAAGGAGATGACGTATGGCTCATTGACTCTGGCGCTACTAAACACCTTGCAGGTAATTCCAAACTTCTCCAAAATCTCAAGTCCTATGACAAGACCCTTGTAAGAGTGGCAGATGGACACATGGAAAATTCAGCAGCCAAAGGTGCTGTTGAAATTGAAACAGAGAACTGTCTTACTCTAAGGATTGAAGATGTTATCCTTGTTCCTGGCCTTCTCGTTAACTTGCTTAGTGTAAGTGAATTTGATAAAAAACTAGGGCTGTCAGTACTCTTTACAAGTACTCTTTACAGGAGGTCTAGTGCACATCATGCACAAGAATCCGCTAGCATATGTTGATCTTCAACAGCTCGGACCTGTTGCTCAAGGAATTCTCAACAGTGATGGTCTCTATATTCTTCAAAACAAATCTGTCACAAACAACACAGCAATATCTTGTACAGCAGCAGTTCAAACCACTCCAGCAGTTCAAACCACTCCAGAGACCCTATGGCATGAAAGGTATGGACATGCAGGTCTATTTGCTATCGTTTGTGCATCAAAATATCAAATAGTGAAAGGTCTACCAGTTCTCAAAGATAAGGATATTCATTGTGCTGCATGCAGGCTCGGCAAACAAACCCAAGCTCCATATCCTGATTATGCACAATATCGAGCAGACAAACCACTCCAATTGATACATACCGACATTCGTTACTTGCCAATTGAATCCCTAGGTGGCAGCAGGTATTTCATACTTTTTATTGATGACTTCAGTAGGTACACATGGATTTATCCAATCAAATTTAAGTCTGAAGCTTTCTCTATTTACCAAAATTTCAGTACACTAGTTGAGAATCAATTTTCCACAACTATTAAGGCATTACCGTCTGATAATGCCAAAGAATATCTCTCACATGAGTTTGATGAGTTTCTAAGAGCCAAAGGCGTCCACAGGGAATTAATAGTGCCATATGCTCATTCTCAAAATGGTGTAGCAGAACGCAAAAACAGATCCATTCTGGATCTCACACGGAGTATGCTAAAGTACAAACAGTTGCCACCAAAGTTTTGGGCAGAGGCTGCTGTTACTGCAGTTTACACTTCCAATAGGGCTCCCACTAAATCATTGAAACTTCAAACTCCATTTGAGGCTTTGTACGGACAAAACCCTGATGTCTCACACTTCAAAGTGTTTGGATGCCTAGGATATGCTACCTATCCTAGAGAAATTTTGCAAAAACATGGCAAGCTCAGTGTCAATCTCTCAAATGTATTTTTATAGGGTACACCACGAATATGAAAGCAGATTTCTCAAATGTATTTTTATAGGGTACACCACGAATATGAAAGCATGGCGATGCTATGACCCTGTTTCACAGAAAGTATTTGCTTCTCGGAGCATGGTATTCTGCTGACTTCTATCAGAATGGTCAAACAGACTATGATAAGGTAATATGCAACTTGCTTGACAATGAACAGTATGGTGAAACCTCATGTTCAGCATGCTTCTTTCCACCAGTAGCTCCTGCTGGCCCAATGGTCATGGTGCCTATGCCATCAAACAGTTCCCACTGAGATTCGTAGCCCTTATCATGCTTTTGAGCCATTGGAATATGCTGAACCTCTTCCATCTCCACCATCTACTACCCACACTCCAGACAACGTTGCTCATCCCGCACCACGAAGATCTGTACCGTTTGCATTGGATCGCACATCTGTACGGTTTGCATTGGATCAATGCAATTACGCCTTGATGGCAAAAGTTTTGCTTGATTCTGATCCAACAACATATGCTCAAGCTGCAAAGTATGATCACTGGCAAACAGCCATGCATGAAGAACTTTCCATGCTTCACAAACAGGGCACTTGGGAACTCGTTCCTAAACCAGCAGATCATAATATCATAGGGGCTATTAGAAGATTATCCACGTGTCTAGATGACTATACATGCTGACTATACATGCTGAGTCACCTGTTGCTGACGTGGCATGTCTATATAAGCCACAGTCATGCTTCATTCAGTTAGTTAGTCCTTTAGTCAGTGTGTTGGACGCTCTTGTATCTTCTTCATTCTTCAAGGAATACATTCTATTCAGAAGTCTTTTGGTTCATGGTATCAGAGCCGGATTTGAGGGATGAAGACAGTACATGGTTGATCGGCAGATTCTTGATCTAGAATTGTAGATCAAAGGTAAAACTTCGTGAAGGTGAAGTGGATTTGTTTAGTCTTTAAAATAAGCTAAACACTGATTGAATCGGATAAGCCTGGACTGGAATCTTGCAATTCTTGCAAGAACAGGTGCCGGAAGACAGTTTTGTCAAAAATCTTGACGTTCTCATTTGCATTGTGATATATTTCGAAATTTTGACGCTGATTTGTGCCGGTTCTAATAGTAGGAGTCGCCAACTGTCCAAATTTAACCTCTCTTCTAAGTTTAGCCGATTTTTTTTTGGCTTTCTTGTGGAAACGTAGCCTCTATTTTCAGAATTCCCTGGTCTTTCTCAATTCTTTTCCACATTCCCCTCGTCTCTTGTGCTCTTTTGTGCTTTCTCATGGCGGTTAGTCATGATCCTTGGAAATATTTTCAGCATCCAGTTCTTGATGATCATAATTACTTTACTTGGAGACAAGCTTTCAAGACAAATCTTAATCTCAAGGATTTGGGTGAAGTTCTTGACATTAAATGGGCTCCCAACACAGATGATGAAAAGAAGAAAGATTTCTATGCTCTCAATCATCTTAGGGCTTGTATTTGCACTGATTATCTTATGGATATTAAAGAGTTCTCTGATTTTTCAACAGCCTTTGAGTTTCTGCAAAAGAAGTGTGTTCTTAAAGGTGAAGGACAACAGCTTGTTATTCAGAGCAAGATGGATAATCTGAAGTTAGTAGATTGCTCCAGCATGCGAGACTATTTGAAGAAACTCAAGGCTTTACATGAAGAGTATATTAGTGCTGGAGGCGAGATGAAAGAGGTCAGGCTTATTCTTTATGCTTTGAAGGGGTTGTCTGATGAATACAAGCATACAGTCAAGTTTTACAAATTGCAGCCTGCGATCAAGATTGATTTTCATCATCTACAACAGCACTTATTAGATGAAGAGCAAGAAAATAAGAGATCCATTCAAACTGAAGCTGCTCATTATTCTCACACAAAAGTTCCTTCTTCTTCTATGCATTCCTCTACAGATGCTATGCTGCTTCTAAAACTACATCTGTGCCATCTCACAATTCTGCTAAGGAACCTTTCACTTGCTGGTATTGTGGTAAGAAAGGTCATATGAAACGTCAATGTAGGAAGTTACAACGAGAGTTTGCTCAATTTGCAAAAGAGCAATCCAAGGAACAGCCACTCAAGTCTTCTACTACTTCAATTCCAGAGATTAGTGCTAAGGTTTCTGAAATTTCTGTGGATGAGTTAGAAGCTCAATTTCTTGGTATTGCTGCAGAACATTTAGCAGAAGAAGAGGTCTGGTTAATAGATTCCGGGGCTACCAAACATCTAGCAGGCAAATCAAATGTATTTTCTACACTTCAAAGTTATGACTCTACTGTTGTGAAGATGGCAGATGGAAATTTTACTCGAGCACAAGGAAAAGGAACTTGTTGAATTAAAGTTTGATCCATCAATGACTTTCAAACTTAAAGATGTTCTTCTTGTACCTGGGTTGCTGGTTAATTTGCTTAGTGTTAGCCAGTTTGATAGACAATTGGGTTTATCAGTTAGTTCTTTTTGCTGGAGGATTGGTTCACATCTTGCAGAAAAATCCATTACACTTTATTGATGTAAATCTGCTTGGTCCTATCTCAAGAGTCTTCTCTTACTGCAAACTCTCTTCAAACTCCAGAATCTTTGTGGCATGAGAGGTATGGTCACGTTGGTATTTCTGCTTTGATTATAGCATCCAAATTAGATATGGTCAAAGGATTACCCTCTCTTAAGTTTCAAGACCTTCACTGTCATGCATGCAGATTGGGTAAGCAAGTACAGGCACCTTATCCCAAACAAGCTGCCTTTCGTGCTACTCAGCCTTTAGAGCTTATTCACACTGATATCTATTACATGCCTATTGAGTCATTGGCTGGGAGCAGGTACTTTATTGTGTTTGTGGATGACTTTAGTAGGTACACATGGGTCTATACTCTTAAGTTTAAATCTCAAGTTTTTTCTACATTCAAAACTTTCAGTGCTTTGGTTCAAAACCAGTTTTCTACCTCAATCAAGGCTCTCAGAACAGATAATGCAAAGGAATATTTGTCAGCCGAGTTTGAAACTTATCTCAAGGACAGGGGTATTCATAGAGAACTCATAGTGCCCTATGCACATTCGCAGAATGGAGTTGCGGAAAGGAAGCATCGAACTTTTTTGGATTTGGCAAGGAGTATGTTAAAACACAAGAATTTGTCTCCTGATTTTTGGGCAGAGGCAGTGTTCACTGCATGTTATCTTTCTAACAGAGCTCCAACAAAAGCTTTGAATTTAAAAACACCCTTTGAGGCCCTTTATGGAGTTAAGCCTGATATATCTCATCTTCGAGTATTTGGTTGTGTAGGATATGCTTCTTATCCTCGAGAAATACTTCAAAAGAAAGGGAAATTATCTGATAGGGCAGTTGTCATATTCATTGGCTACACTTCTAATATGAAGGCTTGGAGATGTTTTGACCCAGTTACCAAGAAGGTTTTTGCTTCTAGGAGTATGGAATTTGTGGAAGATGCTCAATACTCATTTGATTCTCAATCTGCTGCAGTTGATTATGACAAGGCAATTTTCAATCTCTTTGATGTTGAACCCTCTGTTTTACCAGTCTCAATATCTTCAAGTTCAGTTTCATCTATGCCTCCATCTGTATTTTCATTACCTACAAATGATGATCTTGTTGTTTCTCATGATTCCTCTACAGTCCTTCCTGCTGTCCATGCTCAGTCATCCTCTTTGTCTCCTCCTGTTGTTCATGATTCCTCATTTTCTTTGTCTCCTGTTTCTCACACCCATTCACTTTCTTCCAATCCTTATACTGATTTTGAGCCTCTGGATTTACAAGATCACTTACCGACTTCACCGTCATTGTCTCCTTTAACAATTTCTGAACTAAATCAAGTTGATGAACTGGAGTATTCAACTAAGTCTCTGCCAATTGTACCCAGACGATCTCGCCGACTTGCTGATCTGTCTTTGCATGCTGGTGATGTTTCTAATATGTGTAATTATGCTTTGATGGTTAAAGTTCTCAATGACAGTGATCCTATCTTCTATGATCAAGCAGCAAAAGTTGATCATTGGATTAGTGCAATGAACGAGGAATTAGATATGTTACATAAACAAGGGACTTGGGAGCTTGTGCCTAAACCTCCAGGCAAGAATATCATTGGGGCAAAGTGGGTATATCGCACCAAATATCGTTCAGATGGTACGATTTCTAGGCACAAAGCCAGACTTGTTGCTAAGGGATATACACAACAAGAAGGTTTTGACTATAATGATGTTTTTGCACCTGTGGTTCGGCTTGATACACTACGCGCTGTTCTTGCTTTAGCAGCACAAAATTCTTGGCCTGTTCATCAGCTAGATTTCAAATCAGCATTCTTAAATGGTGATTTAGAAGAGGAGTTGTACATGCAGCAACCTCCGGGTTTTGTGAATAAGGAGTACCCTGGTTATGTTTGTAAGCTGAAGAAAAGTTTGTATGGACTTAGACAAGCACCTAGATGCTGGAATCAGAAGATAAATGCTTATCTTATCAATATGGGATATCTTAGATCTCGAGCAGATCCTAGTCTTTATTTTAAGTTTCAAGACTCCAAAGTTTCTATCATTCTTCTTTATGTTGATGATACAATTATGACAGGTAGTGCATTCTCTCTTATTGAGCACACTAAGGCATCTATTGCAGCTGATTTTGAGGTTACAGGCCTCGGCCTTATGCACTATTGTTTAGGTCTTGAAGTATGGCAAACTTCTCAAGGTATCCATTTAACTCAACAAAAGTATGTCTCAGAAATTTTGGATAAATTCCATATGACGATTGCAAACCCAAGGCTTATTCCTTGGGATCCGTGTCGGTTGACTCTTCAATCGATGATGAAGATACTCGATGCTACTCTCTATAGACAGTTAGTTGGTGCATTGCTCTATCTCACCATTACACGCCCGGATATAACATATGCTTGTTGGAGTTCTTACCGGTTTATGACACATCCAAAGCAATCTCACTTGAAGGCAAATGGGCTGTGTGGTTCGTTATCTTAAAGGTACTCATAATGAGGGTCTTTTCTATGGCAAGGTTTGAGAACCCAAGCTTGTGGTCTATTCAGATTCTGATATGGCTTCAAATGATTTGGATTCCGTGAAATCTCTTACAGTGTTTTGTGTCTTTCTTTGGCAACAAATCATGTTAGTTGGGGTTCTAAAACTCAAAGTACTACTAGTAGTATTAGTACTACGTAAGCTGAAATAAAGCCTTAACAGATACTACTCAGGAATTAAAATGGTTGCTTCATCTTTATGAAGATCTTGGTGTATCAGTCAAACCTGCTCAACTCTATTGTGATAATAGTGGAGCTATTTCCCATGTTAAGGATTTCAAGATGCATTTACAGATCAAGCATTTGGATATTAAACTCTGTTTTATTCGGGAGCAGCTGCAAAATGGTTCTCTTACTCTTTCCTATTGCTCCACCAAAGCCCAGTTGGCTGATGGTTTCACTAAACCACATGGTTCTCTTACTCTTTCCTATTGCTCCACCAAAGCCCAGTTGGCTGATGGTTTCACTAAACCACTCTCAGGCAGATTGTTTAAACAAATGAAAGGTATTTTGGCGCTTCAGTCTTATGCATCTGAGGGGGGATAATATCTTTCAGGGGGGATGTTTGTTTTTTGTTGTTTTCTCAGCCATGTTAGTCATAGGGGGGATATTAGAAGATTATCCACGTGTCTAGATGACTATACATGCTGAGTCACCTGTTGCTGACGTGGCATGTCTATATAAGCCACAGTCATGCTTCATTCAGTTAGTTAGTCCTTTAGTCAGTGTGTTGGACGCTCTTGTATCTTCTTCATTCTTCAAGGAATATATTCTATTCAGAAGTCTTTTGGTTCAGTATTTGCTCCCGTTGTTCGATTGGACACAATGAGAGCAGTTCTTTCAATAGCATCTCACAAAGGCTGGCCAGTCTATCAAATGGACTTCAAATCTGCATTTCTTAATGGAGACTTAGCAGAGGAACTTTACATGGATGTGCGCAAGCTTAAAAAAAGCATTTATGGTCTGAAACAGGCACCACGCTGTTGGAACATGAAAATAAATGCCTTTCTCATTGACATGCAATACCAAAGATCCAGGGCGGCTCCTAGCTTATACTATAAGTTTCACCATGACTTGGTATCCATTATTTTGCTGTATGTGGATGACACCATCATGACAGGGGATGCAGCAGATCTCATTCAATCGACAAAAATCACTCTTACCTCCAGTTTTGAGGTCACTGATTAGGTCTCATGCATTACTGTCTTGGCATAGAAATCTTGTCTTGGCATAGAAATAGAAATCTTGTCTTGGCATAGAAATCTGGCAGACATCTGACGGCATTTTTCTGTCCCAACAAAAGTACATAGCAGAAATTGTTGTCAAATATCATATGACAGATTGTACAGCTTCTCCAAATCCTTTTGAGCCAGGTCATCAGCTCACATTGCAAACTGAGGAAGAAGATGTCGATGGTACATTGTATAGGCAGCTTGTTGGTGCCTTGCTTTACTTATCTACCACTCGCCCAGACATTGTGTATGCAGTGGGAGTCCTATCTAGGTTCATGGCACATCCTAAAGAAGCTCATTGGAAAGCAGCAAAGCGTGTTCTTCGCTATCTAAAAGAGACTGCTACACATGGCCTCAAATACACAAGAGTACTGAATCCCAAACTCACTTTATACTCTGATTCAGATATGGCTTCCACTGACATTGACTATAGAAAATGTCTAACAGGGTATGTCTCGTTTTTTGGAGGAAATCCAATCAGCTGGAAGTCACAAAAGCAAGACACCAACAGTATCAGCACCACTGAAGCAGAACTCAAAGCTCTCACGCTTACAGTTCAGGAAATGTTATGGGTGATCCATCTTTTTGAAGATCTGGGAATACTCACAATTCCTGCCACTATTTACTGTGATAATATTGGGGCTATTCATCATGCAAAAGACTATCAAATGCATCTCCAAATAAAGCATATGGATATCAAACTATGCTTTGTTAAAGAACAGTTACAAAATGGGCAGCTCAATATCTCTCTGCACAACAACAGACCAGAAAGCAGATGGCTTCACAAAAGCTCTGGCAGGACGACACTTTACTGCTATGAAGGAATTTTTGCATGTTGTACCTGCAGCTACTCCTAGGGGGGAAAGTAATCATTGAGGATTTATTTTTCTTCCAGTTTCCTTTTTTATTGTTTCTGCTATGCTGGTCATCAGGGGGATGTTAGCCACATGCTATATGGCTAGGTCACCTTATTATGATGACTCAGCATATCACCCTGCCACATGTGGTGATGACATGGCCTATCTATAAAGGCCATGGTCACGTAGGGTTTTGGGTCACTTCTTCTTTTGCATGCGTAGACGCCTCCCTCTGTGTCTTTCTCTATTCCTTCAATTCACTTTTCAGTAATAGAGGCTCTTCAAATTTCAAGTAGCATAATTCTTATTCTTTTCAGAATAATTAATTAGAGGCAAAGAGGAAGACCTACAAGGAGCAGAATTTGACATATTGGATTCAGATGATATAAGATTGTCTGGAGCAGCAGAGCTTATAGATGGTAAACAGGAGAAAACAGGAGACCATGGCAAGAATGCGATAAAGGTGAAGACAGTGGTGTATGATAATCCAATGGTTCATAAGCCTCAGAAGGATTAGGCTTTGACTCATTAGTAAGGTCCACTAGCATAGTGGCAGCTGATCACTAGTTGTAACTGAATTCCTGGAATACTTCAGAATATGTACTATCATCAAGATTACATACGACCTTGTCATACTCTAACATTTGGTTGAGAATTCAGAGGAATAAACAGCTTCTTTAACAAAATGAATGCTTCTAGATGCAAAAGTCTGTTGTTTGACTGGATCATAGCACCTCCATGTTTCATGTTAGTAGCATAGTCTATGTAAATAACTTTATTAGCTCAGAAAGTGAACAATTTTGGAAGACTTGGAAATAGACGAAAGTGCGCCATGTGCACAAATTATTTTATGAGAGAAAAACAAGGCAAAAAGTATGACGAGTAATGACTTATATAGTCATTACCGATGATGTGGCATGTGATAACATGGCATCATCTCAGCCACACAAGTATTATTTAGGGTTGAGTTAGAGTGAAGCTTTCTAACTCCAACACCCGTGCTGAAACTGAACTCTAACTAAGAATGGAGAACATGATTGAGTACTCATTGTTTGAGGGATTCAATACCCAACAAACTCTTCATCTGTCTGAATGGAGTACCAATAAGAGACTTTGTCACGCCATCCACGAGCTGTTTGGCTGTCTCATAGTACTGTAAGTCTAAGATGGACAGCTGCAATTGTTCTCGAACAAAGGATACTTTCAGATCTAAATGCTTAGTGTCTGGATGATACTTGTAGTCTTTTACCAAATCTATAGCACATGAATTGTCCACAAAGATCTTGGATGATGTAATAGGTTAGATTCTACTAAAATAGGTAGTACTTCTACTTCCACACCAACACACCATGCATTCTTTGGATCAGCAGTATTGTCACCTTTGTTTTCCCATGAATATCTTGGTATGGCAATTATGACATGTCTCTGCCTTATGATGATAGTGAAAATGGTATGGCAATTATAGGTAATTTGGAGCACATATCTTTGCCTTATGATGATACTGAAATCACTTCGTTATCTTCATCTGCCGTCCAAGATTCACTCCTTCTTGATGTTGAGAATGTTTTTGAGCACATAGTTGGAGCGAGTCACTTTGGTTTGTCTGCTACTATTGCTGATGATGAGCTGTTTCTTAGTCATGTTCCAGATCTTCCATTGGCCTTTGGAGCTTCAAATCTCAATGTTGCAGCTCATAGTGGCATATCTTCATCACTTCTTATGTTAGATTCACGAGCATCTAAGCATCTTATAGGAGATGAAGTCCTCTTGGTCAATTCCCATAATCGATCAATCAGTTCAAGTTACTGTCGGAAATGGCAACTCATGTCAGTCTCACAGCAACGGGGAATACAATCCAATGGGGGTGTTATTATTGAAGTTCCTAATGTCACTTATCTTCCTACTCTTCTCACAAATTTGTTTTGTGTTTCTCAATTCGATCTTCAAGGAATGACCGTTATATTTGGCAATAAGAACGTTTATGTCACCCTGAAAAGTCCTTTTGAATTTTAAACTTCTGCTCAACTTGGGATTTTTTTGACTGGTCATTTGAACAAGGCAGGCTTATATACTTTGGATGCACAGCCACTGTCATATGCTACTATTTTTATAGTCACTGATATGACTGCTTAGAACTTATGGCACGCACGATTTTCTCATATGGGTGGTCAAGCCATTGGAGAGTTGACACGGCTGGCTATGGTTGAAGGAATGCCAAATCTAGCACCCGAGTATATAGAATGCAAACATTGTCATCTTGCCAAGCAACCTCACTGATATGACTGCATAGAACTTATGGCACACGCTATTTTCTCATATGGGTGGTCAAGCCATTGGAGAGTTGACTCGGCTGGCTATAGTTGAAGGAATGCCAAATCTAGCACCCAAGTATATAGAATGCAAACATTGACATCTTGCCAAGCAACCTCAAGCACCACATGCGGATCACACACAAGATACGGCTGGAAAACGATTGAAAGTTATTCATTCTGATCTCTGTTATATGCGTGCCATATCATATGGAGGAGCAGCATAGTTTTTGTTTATTATAGATGATTTTTCAAGGTTCACTTGGATTTTTCTATTAAAAACAAAAAATCAGATACTCTCTTATTTCAAAGACCTCTCTATTTTTATTCAGCAGCATATGGACAGCAAAATTGAAGAGGCACTGAGTATGTAAATGGGGAATTTGATGCATTTTGTCAAGCTAATGGTATTCATAGGCAACTGATTGTGCCTTCTGCTACTCACAAAATGGAGTAGCTGAGAGGAAGCATAGGTCTCTACAGAATTTGGTTAGGTCTATGCTCACATATAAACATTTGAATCTTAAATCCTCAAATAAAAGGAGCTTCTTATTAATGTTTTGCTTTTCTCGTTGACCAAGAGAGACATATCCTTTGGATATCAATCTGCTTCCTGATATGCTTATGAAAATAAAATTTTCCAGGTTCACCTTGAAAAAGGAAAAAGTGATCGTTTAGCTTCCAGGAAGAGATCATCACTTTGATCTTTTGCAGGTTTAATCGCAACTCATTATGCATCTAAAGCCATGAAAGAGAATACCCCGAGGTGGTGAGAGCTCAGCCGTATCCTGCTAATCATATGTCCCAGCTTTATAGAGAGTGGGGAAAAGACGAAGAAAAAACATTTCTTATCTATGTTAGAAGATAAACATATAAAGAGACATCGTCTTCTACGTAACCCAGAGGTAAGGCACCCAACACCACTTTTAATTTTCTTCCTTGATTGTCAAGTCTTAGTCGGCATTTTCTTTTTGCCGTGGCTTTTTGTCAATGTTGGGAGGGATCAAACTGGCAAACCAGTTTTAAAGGGAATTGGTGAAAGAATTTCATATATAGATCTACCTTGAGAACCCCATTCGACATATAATCAACACACTACCTGTGAACTGACATGATAATGCTTCTGCAACAACCATTGAGCCATAGCATTTGCGGACTGGAACTCTCACATTTGCATTTGGCCTCCAAAGGGTATATCTGCATGGCTTCAATTTCATAAGTTTCTTGTAATGCCTCTATCAAATAACATCTGCTTTTTATCAAATTTGGCGAGCCTCTGAAATAACTAGAGATTTACAATTATTAAAGTCCATGGCCATGTCTGGTATTGGAATGACTAAAAATAGTTTCATGTGCACTGTATCAGCTTTGAATTACTAAGCATCTTCTTAAATTACAGACATGTAGCCGGAAGTTTAAGAAAATTTACATTGTATTTTTATATAGTATCTACCTTTTAGTGCCATATATAATCTCAAAGCAAAACCAATAAGTGTTGTACTTGCCTTCCCTCTAGATTGCATGACTGCTTCAATATATTTCTGTGAATTTCTTCCTAAAGCACGCAAGTCAATATTGGCAGATGGTCCTGAATCTGCTAAGGAGTTCTCGCTTTCACGTTCCATTTGTCTCCTAAATTCCTGCATCCTATCTGCAAGGGCTGCTTGCTCATAGTTGGCCCTCTCTCGTGACTGTTGTGCATAGGTCAGCACCTGAAATAATGTTCCCAAGCAATGCAACATGATAACAAATTTGTCCAAAAACATAAACGTCCATTTCCAATCTTCTATATAAATTGAAGCTGTAGACAAGCTAAGGATCTTAAATATGAAGCATATTAAGAAAATGGTCAGTCTAAAGGACGCAAATATATCGGATGAAATCATAGTGGTGCAGTGCATCAAGATTTGTCTAAATCATTTTCCTATGCTAGCAAAGGGAGTCTTTTAAAGATGGAATCATTTTGCACATGAGGCTTTCTCCAAGTCTTTATCTTTTGCAAAGGAAAGAACTGACATTCAAAAGATGAAGGTAATTTGTTAAAAAATTGAAAGCGACGAAACTGATGCACAAGACATGCAAAAAAGAGATAATTACAGAGCGAGGAAAGTCGTTCCAAATAAGTGACCTATTCTGAGAGAACAAAAGCATGGAAAGACGCCAGCTGATAACAGGGAACTTTAAAATCATATGATGATCTGACAGAAAGTGCCCAGACATCATATGATGAAAAGATGTTAACAGTGAAGTTTCTATGTGCTTTAACACCTATTCAAGGTGTCCTCGACTTGAGTGTCTAGGTGCTTGGTTGGTGCACCTGCTTTATCTACATAGAAATATTATATTAACGTCTATGAGAGACCGCTTGGGTCTGTGAGACTAAGCACTCATGTACAGTTAGGGGCGCATTGCAGCCTCCTAGATATGTGCATAAAAGTGAAAAAAGAAAAACTTGAAACATTGAAATTAAGAAACTTTTGTTCCTAGCCATTGGCCCAAATAAGTCATAACGTGTAACCTAACATTGTACCCCATGGTACATTTTGTATTACCTTTTACTTTTTTTCTCTATTTGCCACCGAACATGAGGGTGTGGCACATATGTATAATGAAGACATAATTGAACTGTATAATTTAATGCATAACTTTGATATAACTTTGATATATATAGTGCTTTGGATTAGTGTGCTTTGATTTTACTCAAACTTTTGTATTATTTTGCCATACAGGCCTTGAGGGCCTAATTGGCTCGATATATCATACCATATCATATTATATCATATATGTACCATCTTGTGAGTTAGCGTAATACACACTTTTTTCTCTATTTGTCGTCCAACATGAGGACGTGGCACATATATATGTACCATCTTGTGAGGTAGCATAATACACAAGTTTCTTGCTCCTCTTTCCTTGCTTGTTGCGTCTCCTTCTCGATCCATTGTGTTTCGCTGTTCAGACCACCTTCTCCATTCAACATTTGGTATCAGATCAGTGTTGCCATCCGGACGCTTCATTCTGTGCAGGAGAGGAAGTATTGAGAAGGCATTTCTGCTTTGTGGAGAACAGAGCAGATTTTAACCCTAACTTGTGTTTGAGCTTAGAGAGAAGCATCCCTTTGTTATGCTGAGTTGCATGCAGTAGTGTTAACCAAGCTCAATGCAGCCTTTGAGTGTAAAAATCTGAAAGATTTTTTGCAGCAGCTTGCAAATTATCTTGCATGTTGAAGATAGAGCAGGAGAGTGCAGATTTAGAGGTTTGAAATTTCTGTTTTCACAATGGACATCCGGGTGTTCAGGAGAGAGAAGTTCTTGCTTAAAGGTAAGAACTACTCCATTTGGAAAGAGAAGGTGACTTTGGCACCTGATCTTGCTGGAGTTTGGGATGTAGTAGCTGATGAAGACCAAAATGAAGATGACAAATGGGACGAGTTGAACAAAAAGGCCCTACTGCTCATCAAACTTGCAAACTTGATTCTATGCAAAGGCACATACTTGGAGTGAAAGGTGCTAGTGAAGCTTGGGGCAAATTTCAACAAATCTATTTGACAAATAATTATACAAGGAAGCAGTTGTTAAGAAATCAGCTTTAACAGTCTAAAGTTAAGGGAATGTAAAGATGTGAGTGACTTCATTGCAAAGATCACAGAAATTGCTGCACAATTGGCTTTTATCGGAGTTGAAGTTGAAAAGGACGAGCTGTTGAAAGCCATATATCAGGGAGCATCTGAATATGAGCATTTTCTTGATGCTACGGGAGAATGAGCCTAGCTTCGAAGAGCATAGACTCATATAGGAGGAAAAGCCGATTCCTTGTAAGTGATTGGATCTATGTTATCCAGAATTTTAGTCATCAAGGCATAATTGCAATACATTGACTTGGATGCAAGTTGCTGCTTAGCTTGTAACCTCTCGGATCGTCTAAGAACAGTAGAAGCAGCCCTTGCTGAAGATGGCAGAACTGATGGAGGGCTGATGGGAGCATGTAGTGTAGGCCAATCGAGATTGAAAACATCTTCCAAGCTATTATCTTGAAGGGCAGATGTATAGACATCATCAAGTGCAGCATCTTCAACGTTGGAGTGATCTTGAGTGTCGTCATCATCACTTGTAGTATCCTCATCTTCAGCACATATGCCTATGGGAGTGGCTGGTTGTGTGGCAGACTCATTAGAGAGGGTAATATGATCAAATAAATGCTGGACCATGTCAAGTTGAAAGGTCTCTTTAAAATCTGGCTTTCCATCATAATAGGATGCAGTTTCAACAAAATTGGCACTTCGTGATGCAAATACCTTCTTGGCCTTAGGTTCATACATCTGGCTCTTCATCATAATAGGATGGATGCACTTTCAACAAAATTGACACTTCGTGATACAAATACCTTCTTGATCTTAGGGTTATACATCTTCCACCCTTTTTGGCTGATAGGATATCCTATAAAGATGCATTTAATTGCTCTAGGATGCAATTTGCCTTACTTTTGAAGCTTTTCCTGTGGTATGGCAGATTATGCGAAACATCCAAAAACTTTTAGGTTGTCCACATTTGGCTTCCTGCCAGTGCATATGGAGTACCAGTTAGATTGGCCAAGGTAGGCACTCGATTAGCCAAGTAGGCTGCTGTGACTACGGCTTCTCCCCAAAAGGACACAGGCAGTTCTTCAGCATGGACCTTACAAAGTCTTGAAGAACTCTGTGAAGAGGCTATGCTCATCCTTGCTGTGAAGAAGCCAAAAAAAATTCCTTGCTGTGAGGAAAAAACCGTAATGTTTCAGCTTCTGTGTTGCAAATACTGCTCCAAATCATAGCGCCGGAGACGTGGTAATGCAGCAAGTATCGCTTTACAGGTATGTAGATGCGTCTCCAATACATGTGTTTACGTTCAGTCTGTCTCATATTCCCCATGGCATCACGTTTTGTTTTTCTTGAAACATTTACCCTTTTACTGTCGTATAATTGGTCTGGTAATCTTAGTTTTGTTCTAGTTTTATAATTGGCAGTCCGTTTCCTCTTGGACGCTGGCGCCTGGCGCCTATTTTCTAGGCGCTGACCTAATTTGCCACATGACCTAATTCCGGATTTGACCTAATTCCGGATTTCAACTATCCGATTGATGGATACTCCTTTGAAACCCTATTTAGCTGCTCCAGATTTGGAAAAGGCCAATTATAGCCCCTTTACTGGTCCAGAACTGACACTTTTCGGCAGGGGATTGGAGCACTTTGCAGAAAGTGATGGAATTTTTTGAGATGCAAATTATTGATCTCTCCATGAAGGCACGTAACTTTGATATGCTCCAGCAGACAGTAGCAAGCATGATTCCATGGATTGAGGCCCTGGAGAAGTCATGGAAACAAGAATCTAAGAATCTAACCAGGCCAAGCTGGATGAATTGGAAAACATTAAATCTGAAATTGCAGTAATAAGGAAGTTGCCTTCAATTGAAGGATTAAAACAGATTGAGTTGGAGCTCCACTCTCATCGAGAAGAAACTTCTAGATGGGTTGATATTGTCAAAAAGCCAGCAAAGGAGACAATCAATGCCACATTAGAGGAGGAAAGGAAAAGATCTTTGAAAACTTGTGACCAATACTTTAGGCATCTCTGATCATAAAATTGAAACTGCATGGTGTGTAAACAAAGGCAACCCAAAAGGACAGCCTTTAATTATTAAGTTTAAGACCTTGGAAGATAGATTGAATGCCCTCAAGAATAGGAGAAAACTTGCAACAGTTCCCAAAGTCTTCATGGATGAAGATCTCACTCCTATGCAGGTTGAGCATAAAAAGAGAATAAAAAGAGATGTCTGCAAGAGGTTGCAGAGGCTCGAAAAGACCCAACCAAATGGGTTGTCTATAGAGATGGCCGAGTCATCATCCGCGACAAGATCCACAAATAGGGACTAAGGGTCTATGAGACCATCAAATCCTTGGCTATGGCAGCATGGAACTGTAATGGGACCTTAAGATCAGATCCAGGTGGTCTTATGGACCTTGTTAAAGATAGAGATATTGTCTTTTTGTCAGAAACACATGAAACGACAGAAACAGGCCTCCCAGATGTGTCGGGTTACACTTGGGACTCCGTCTATAGAAGCAAGAAGAAAGGTAAACGGGGTCAGGAGGAGTAGCAGTCCTTTATAAATCAGAATTATCAGGAATCATTTCCATAGTGAAAAAGGATGAAGCAGCAAGGTTTTTGTGGGTCAAGATAAAAACTTCTCCAGGAGATTGCATATATATTGCTGCCTGCTATTTCCCCCTCAAAATTTTGATTATGCTGATGTGGATACCCAAGAAGGCGCCTCTCCATACATAGGCTTTATTTGATGATATCACTGAATTCTCTAAGCAAGGCAAAATCCTGCTCATGGGTGATTTTAATGCGAGAACAGCGGATCCCCAAGTTCAATTGGTGGATTTTGAAGGTGATCCTGTCATACTGCCATCCTTATCTCCTGCTGAAACTCATACTATGCGAAAGTCAGCTGATGGTAATGCGGAGATTTCTAGGTATGGGCACTTCCTTTTGGAATTTGGACAGATGCATGATCTTGTCATTTACAATGGGATGCAACAGTGGCCGGGTTCATCCAATTATACTTGTAATCCTCAAAGCGGCGGGCATAGTGTAGTAGATTATCTCATGGGGTCTCCAGCCTTGGCAAAAGAGATCGAGAAGTTTTCAGTTCCACCTCAACCACCCACTGGGGACCATTCTCCTCTCCTCTTTTGCCTCAAAATGTGTTTTGAGTTGGACACAAGCTTGCCCCAAGAACCACTTTACTTCCGTTTTGAGTTTGACCACTCTCTTTGATCTCATCTATAATCTTGAGCTTGATACACGATTGAGGGACATCCATATCTTTCATAATGTGGAAGAAAAGGCCACGTTGCTCACATCTGCTATACACCAAGCCTGCATAAACACTTTCCCACACAAGCTTTGCTCCTTCCGTAAACGACGTGCACAGATGCCTCAAAACACTTGGTATGACAAAGAATGCAAAAATCTTCACAAGCAGCTCAAGGAAGAATTAGCAGCCTGCTCTTCTACAGCTACTCCGACTAAGAAAGCATACAAAAAGCTGATCCGCATCAAAAAAAGAGAATATATAACGCAGGTGAGGTGAGGGAATACATGCTTAACATGCTGTACAGTAATAATTCTGCTAAATTTTGGCAGAAGCTTCATGCTAAGAAATCTGATTTGCCCCTAAAAGACCCAAAAGTGTGGACCACCTATGCTCGAACACTCCTAGATGTGGGAAAAGCAGACTTGCTTGACATTGGATTGCAGCCCCAGCCCCAATCCTCCTCTCTTTTCTCCACTTCTCTTATCCGAGAAGCTATAGGCAAATTGAACACTGGAAAAGCAAAAGATTGTGAGGATCTGCAGGCGGAATTTCTGATCCATGGAATGGATACCCTTGCGCCTATTGTGGCAGATTTATTCAATGAGATAATATGCTCAAGCTTTCCAAAAGCATGGACCATTAATATCATCAAGCCAATTTTTAAGGCTGGAGACCCAATGAATCCAAACAACTACCGCCTTATAATGATTGGACATGTCATGGCAAGATTATATGGATGTGCATTGGACTTGATTATCAGTGAACACGCGGAGATAAATCTCCTTAGAGCAAAGGGTCAGGCCAGTTTTAGGAGAAATTTCTCAACAATAGATCATATTTTAGGAGAAATTTCACAACAATAGATCATATTTTTACCTTGCGGTCTATCATTGAGGAAGCTAAAGCAAAGAAAACAAAAGTTTATTGCTGCTTTGTGGATTTCCGCAAAGCCTTTGATACGGTCCCTCGGAATCGCCTATTTCATAGACTCACTGAACTGGGATTGTCGCATCAAGTCATATGGGCCGTCTTGATGCTCTATGAAAATGTTTTGGGAAGAATTAAAGTGGCCGGGGGCTGGTCGGATGACATAAGGAGCACAATTGGGGTTAAACAGGGTTGTCCCTTATCCCCTACACTCTTTGGTGTGTACATTGACGAGCTGGAAAGCTTCATAGCAGCGCTTGGAGGTGCTGGATCTGCTTTAGCTGATGAATGCATATCCATCCTTCTATATGCGGATGATATGGTCCTTATATCCTCTTCTCCTGAAGGCCTTCAGCACCATTTAATGGCGCTTGAGAAATTTTGCGCTCAAAGAGAGCTTAAAGTGAACTTGGACAAAACAAAAGTGATGGTTTTCAACACATCACGTGCTTGCATGCATCGCAGCGCCTTCCTTTTCATGAATCAACAAGTGGAAGTGGTCTCTCATTATACTTACTTGGGGGTGCAATTTAAGGGTCCCCTCTTTAGCATGAAAGATGCAGCATATGACAGACTCACAAAGGGATATGCCTCGCTTGCTATGCTAGAGAAGAAATGTTTCAAAAGATTTTCAAGATGTCCCAGCAAAGCTTCATCTTTTCAATACCTTAGTTAGACCAGCTGCCCTATACGGAGCTTTGATGTGGGGAATGGACATGACAGCCAAAGAATGGGGTCATATAGAAAGACTGCAAATCTATTTTCTGTCCAAAATGGATTATGAGCAAAGCATCTGTGCCGCATCCAATCATATTGGCAGAATTTTCAGCCACTCCGCTTCAACTGGACGCAGCATTCCAGTTAGTCTCCTTTTTGCACAAAGTGCACCAACTCGGGTCCTCGCAGCAGGGACAACGCAGGCTTCCATGGATTGCTCTCAAGAGCTCCAAAGATTTGGCTGAAAGGGGAGTGCAGGAATGTTGGTACGCAAAAGCATCGCAATGGGCTGCCTCTTTAGGATTTGGCTTGGGAAACCTGCCTCCCTTTCAACATAACATGGCGGCAGCTAATACTGCGGTAAAACCTAGAGCAAAAAAGAGACTCGAAAGAGATAAGAATCAGCTCATACGGCACGATCTGGAAATTTTATACATATCAAAGACATGGTTAACTCCAAGTGATCTTCCTGCCAAGATGCAATTTTACAAAGATCACTTTCTTGAGTTCAATGAAGATGGGTTCATAGAGCGACCAGGATATTTGAATATTCACCTTGCACATAAAGTGAGACATGCTATCGGTCAGCTCAGGGTCAGGGTCTCATCTCATCAGCTTGAGATTGAAGCTGGTCGTGCTAGTAGACCGAAGGTGGAGCGCTCGAAGAGGATCTGCAGACTGTGTCACTTGAATGTAATTGAGTCTGAGGAACATTTCATCTTCACATGTCCTGTCTATTATGAAATACGGGGCAGATTCCATTGCCTATTTCGGGAACCTACCTCCCTCTCCAAACTGATCGCCTATGAGGACCAGAAATGTATAGCTCTTTTCCTTCACCAAATGACTGCGTATAGAAGAAATTTATTGAAGGAGCAAGCTGGGGAAAGAGTGGGACATGAAAACGATCCTACACAAAGGCTGATCACTGTCTTTCTCATTGGAGGTGATAATGATAATAAACGCTTATGAGTTTGAATACTCACCACTTGTTGTGGATAAGACATTTCAATAGCCGCAAGCATGATGAGTGTAATATCTTCTTCTAACTTGCCTCCTGCAGAAATGACTTCCTCCTTAAGAGTTCCTGAGTTTCTAAATGCATTTTCGATGGCGAGTTTCTCCATTTGCTGTTTGAAATGCTTCACTCTCCCTAATCCTTTAAGGCATATGTCTGCTCTAAATAATCCCAAGCTTCCTGAAAGGTAGTAAAACCAGCAAGCTACCTTCGAATATCGGGAATGCATAACATGAGTAAATGGTCAACAGCTGACTCATCTGGCAAAGCAACTTTAGCGTCAGTTGCAGTTGCAGGATTCCATCCGGGTTTCATAACAGCTTTGAGTTTCATCAGTCCAAGGTAAACCTTAAAGAAGGCTTTCCAACCTTGGAAATTGGTGCCATCTAGTTTAGGCTTAGGATCCAATTTCCATGGATCCAACATTGTGACTATAATCTGATAAAGTAGAAGAGTTAGAACCACATATGACAGAGAGATATGCAAATCTACTCAATCTAGATAAACTTCAAGACCCAACAATTTGATAATCCACAAATCCTTCAAATTCTTGGGGTTTGCAAGTCAACTAGTTGGTGCGTTGGTGCTGGTGATTGCGAACTGAAATAAAAACCCTTATCATGAGAACCCAAATGATTTCTCTCTCTGAATTTAACTTATTTGATATATTCTTACCAATCTGATCCTCTTAGAAGCAAGAAAGCCTTCTAATGTAGCCTCTGAATATCTGTATGGCAAATTCTTTTTGTTGCAGAACACATACATATATGAATTTATTAGGTATAGGTGATTCGGAATAAGCAGTGGGAACTGAGCCTATCTTCCCTTATCAATCCATTTTCGTTTTGCCAAAGTGGATCTCCTTCACATCAAGCCTAAACAACACTGACAATCCACCTCTTCACATCAAGCCTAACCAAAACCGACAATTCATCTCTTTGGCTTGATTCAACTCTTCCTATATCTACAGTGGACAAATCTATTTCTATCCAAACCAATCCCAAAGCCCGAACTGGATAAACTGCATCTTTATGAGTCCATTGTTTCTACTTGCTGGTGATTAGAGTTTGCTTGTAAGTAATTGTGGTTAAAGGATAGAGGATAGAGAACCTGTTAAAAGTTTATGTCATGGTTAGAGCCACTAGTTAAAATTTTGAGCAGTAGTATTGATATGAATATGGTAGCTCGGGGGTGTGATCTTGGACGTTAGTCTTGGTGGACTAACATAAGTGTCTAGTTTGGCAAAGGCAATCTATGATCTATATTTAACTATGATGCTAAAAAGGCTTGTAAAATAAAAAAGGGCTAAAGTCGCAGCACAGGTCTATAAATAATTGTAATTGTTGCAATTGTATTCACACCTTATAAATAGGCCCTCAGGCCAGGAAGGCAAAAAAATACATAGAAGTTTAACTAGACTTTGCCTTAGAAATATAGTTTAGTTTAGCGATCCTTCTATATCTTCTGCATATTCAAAAAGTTCAATTGTCTCTGTGCGATACTTCCACCAATCATCTAGGAAATTACTCAGCTTTGTTGGATGAATATCCAATAACTCTAAAAACGTATGGAAAACGTATGGACATGGATTCCATACTGCTGTAACTCTGAAAAGGTATGGACATGGATTCCATACTGTTGTCGCAGTGACTCATATATAGGACACTCTATAAAAGCATGTTGTTCTATCTCTCTGCCACTCCAATTCGGCAACAAGGACACCACCTAAGCTCCTTAGGTATTTTGTAAATCCTACCCACTTCAATTTCCAAATGATATGAGTTGAGTCGTGAGATGAGCGTTCTCCTTTTTAATCCGATTTTGGCATTTAGATAATCATGTTCAGTACAAATTAGCATGGGATTTACTTCCCTTCGATAGAAATCCATTTTGATAGAAATCCATTTTCACGCCTGGATTTTCCCATAGCTTATCTTGCGCTCTTTCTTGCGCTCTTTCCATCACTAATGAACGTATCCCATATTTGTGTCCGGAATAGCTTATATTGCAATTTCCCACTGCGCTAACCAAATCATAAACTGCCCGAACCACCCTCCTGGACTGGAAGACTGGAAGACGTTCAGGGGACAAGCTTTTTACCCCCAAGTAATAGTCAATGGTACCATATAGAGCTTCAACTTTCAACGACAACAACCTGATATGGTCTGTGTGCTTGGGGTATAGATAAAGCCTTGTAGAGGCTGGGCTCATGAAGGATCTGCCCTGTTGGTGTATTGGTTATCACTAGAGGTGCTAGTGCGTAACATTTGGTATCAGAGCCAAGGTTCAATTCCTCGTGACAACATTGGTGTGTTCCACATGCTTGAGGGCAAGCATCTCAAAGAAGGAGAGGAATTGATATGGTCTGTCTGCCTGGGGTATAGGATAAAGCCTTACAGAGGCGGCTGGGGCTCATGAAAGATCCGCCCTTTTGGTGTATTGGTTATCACTAGAGGTGATAGTGCGTAAATTGTTACGAATCGTCCTCAGTCTCTACAAATAACGTGAATTAAAAACTCTGGGAACAGGAACTTATTTGGCACTTCCCAATCTAAGAATCAGATAGAGCAACCGCTCTATCTTCTCTAGGCATCTGTCATTAATTTACAAATTATAGTGGAATTGATATGGTCTGTGTGCCTGGGGGTATGGGATAAAGCCTTATAGAGGCTGGGGCTCATGAAGGATCTGCACTTTTGGTGTATTGGTTATCACTAGAGGCGCTCGTGCGTAAATTGTTATGGGATAAAGCCTTATAGAGGCTGGGGCTCATGAAGGATGGGGCTCATGAAGGATCTGCCCTTTTGGTGTATTGGTTATCACTAGAGGCGCTCGTGCGTAAATTGTTATGAATCGTCCTCAGTCTCTGCAAATTCAACAAATTCAGATCAGTTAAAAACTCTCGGAACAGGAACTCTTAAAAACTCTCGGAACAGGAACTCTGGGAACAGGAACTTATCTGGCACTTCCCAATCTGAGAATCTGATAGAGCAACCGCTCTATCTTCTCTAGGCATCTGTCATTAATTTACAAATTATAGAATGGGAATTTGGCTTAAGCTTTGATATTGGGATCTTGGCTTTAATTCAGGAACAACGATGGTTTCTCCCGATAAACTCACTAGGAAATTCAACACATCTGGAATATAGGAATAACTTTGAAGTGGCTTTGTATCGTAAAAGGATTAATCTATAGTGTCCCCACCTAGAAGCCATGTTCTCCCTTCCCCCTCCCCCCTCCCCACCTAGAATCGTAATAAATATCTTAAAATATTCCATTTACTATCTATCTATCTTATATCATTGGGCTACTTTGGAATAGCTTTGCCTCTGTGTTCATCCTATAAGTCCTCTGAGCCACACCCCCGAGCTTGTGCCTTAACAATTCCTTCCCTTCTCAAGATTGATCGTCCTCGATCATCTGTCTTGCGTAATCCTTCCCGCCTCAAGACTGATCAAGACTGATCGTACTCGATCATCTGTCTTGCGGATAATCTATTTCCTTCCTGTCTCAAGACCGATCGAACTCGATCATCTGCCTTGGAGGAATAATTTCTCCCCTTCCCATCTCAAGACTGATCGAACTCAATGATCTGCATTGCAGGAAGGTCGACCTTTTCCCAAAGCTAGTCACCTGACTATCAACCCTGTTTGAGCTAGTAGCATTGCATATGGCGTTTGACTTTTAACTCCCAGTTCCATTAACAAAAATCTCTTCTGTACCTGTTCTACATCTAGCCACTGTGACAAAGCCGGTCCAAGACCCCATGCTGGATAACCATAGAGCACCACTGTCTGTACAAGCATTTTAACATAGGCTTCCGTATATGCCACTGGAAAATATGTTCATCCTTCCATATACTCATGATACCAAACAAGGCTCCCATTCCTCCCATTACTCGTCTATGTACCGCCTCATTCCATTTGTAATTATCACCAAACTCTAGACCTAGGTATTTATAGTGATGCACCTGCTCAAGTTCCCCACCCTCAAAAAGCATACTTATCTTTTTTCTTGTCCCAATAGCCATCACTTTTGTCTTGTTCTTATTGACTGACATGCTCATTCTTTGACAGAAAAGTCTTCGCGCATCTAGATGCTCCTGTAACCCTTCCTCTAACCCTTCCTCTATTC